>CM070066.1:33328044-33928044 GCA_036320875.1 Cotoneaster glaucophyllus | reverse complement strand
AAGTGCAAGTGAAACATCAATGAAAATAGACACACATAGGCAGATAAGCAATTTCCACCCAGGTCTTACAGACTGAGATATCAGATCGAGGAGCAATTCCCTCCAAATTTATCTACTGCTTTATTACCCAAAATCCCAAAATCTAGAATATCCTAATTTATTTCAATTCTAAATCCCTAAAATTAAATACCTTTTTTGAAGATTTGGAACATAGAGGTCAGGAAAACTCAGGACGGTCAGGTGGTGGGAGGGAGGAAGATATGCAATACAGTTGAAAGGAGCTGAGGATGGAGCTATCGAGTCGAAGTCGACCACGAGCAGCACAACTGCACACGCCACGATCTCACGACGACGACGAAGAAGAACTGACCGAGTTGGCCTGAGAGCACGATCGAGAAATGAGTCTGATAGTTGAGAGGAGAGTCCGACTCTGGAAGTGTGGAGAGAGCGAGAAAGTGAGAGAGAGAGAGAGAAAGACTGACTTGTGAAATGCAGACTATGGATACGGTTCCGAACGGGTACCCGGTTTTTCAGATATTTGGACCCGCCCCGCCCCGCCCTGCCATTAGCATGGATCCGCCCCGCCCCGCCCCGTTTCAGATTTCGAAAATTTGTACCCGCCCCGACCCGTCCCGACCCGCGGGTCTAGGACCCGTTTGCCCAACCCTACTTTCCATGTCGTGTGTCCTTCTTCTTTCACTCTTTCAGACCTCTCTCTTTTCCTTGTTCTCTCAGTTTCTCTCCCGTATCTCTCACTCTATATTTCTTCTCCATCTGCAACCATCGGCGCCGAGGCCAGCGACCACCTAACCCTCACCAGTTCTTCCTCTTTCTCTTCATCTCAAACCTCGAGGCCTTCTCTCTTCTCCCTGCGTTCATTGCACAGATGCAGTTAAACCGTGATGCATCCACCACCGGCGCCGACGAGATGTCCTAAATTTCCGGTGAAGGTGAGTCGGAAATACCTTGGGATGAATATCTCTGGTTGCCTAGTGTAAATCTGAGTGTGATAAGTGATTTTTGGTAGGTTTTGTGACAAAAATAATTCGAGAAAACTATTTCCCAGTTTTTTGGCAAAGGACCCGTGTATTACAAGCCTTTTATGGGCACTTTCCAGCCACAACTGAGAACCAAAACGGTATAACTCGAATCCCTACCCTTCTAGCTTTATTTTGGTTTCTAAATGGTGAATGTTGGTTGAGTTTTGAAGCTAATCGGAGCTGTGGAAGTTTTCCGGCCATATTTTTTCAGAAACCAGCAACCAGACCCGAGACTAGGACCGGATCGACCCGATTCGTTTAAGAAAAAAAGGAATCCTAACCCGGATCCGTGGGCCAGATCCGACCTGGATTCGTGGGCTAGATCCTACCTGGATTGGCGACTATGATCCAAATCCATTCAGAATTTGAAGGAATATTATGTTAAAGTTAACTATTGACCGTTAGTCAACTTTTGTTGACTTTTTTGAAATTTTCTCGGAAACCGTCCTAGGCTAATTTCGACGCATCGAGTCCATTTTTGGCATCCATTCAATGAAATTCTAAAGTTTAATGTAGTTGACTGCTGGGGCGGCTCGATTGACCATTTTCGTTGACTTTTTACCAAATTTGCCTGAGACATCTCTTAGCGTATTTCGATGCTCTGATTCCAAATCACCACTCTATTTTTTTTTTATTTTTTATTTTTTTATTCAAATTTAATCATTTTAGCTGAGTTTTACTAATGGGTCCCAATATTATGCTTGGGTGCGATTATTATCGGAGACTCCGGCTTTCCTAGTTCGAACGGCTACGAATTCGCAAGTATCTGTGAGTGGGTCTTTTCTTTTATAAAGTATATATATTATTTGAGTTTTCATACATATATTAATAATGCCTTTTCCATGTGATGCCATTATTAAATTGACGTTATAAGAATTGTCGGAATGATGAAAATTATAAGATCATTATGAATCCTATGGGACGCACAGGTATGCATATAATTATGGGATGCCTTAATTATATTTGCGGTCATGAATAATGTTATGTTGACTAGAATTATCGATTTACCGTTGCATGATCATATTTACGTTATCTGCTCATCGTTTGCTGCACTGGTGTTAGTACTCGCCCGGGACCAGGGCCAGTTTTTCCCGTGTATGTTTACATTGCACCGTACGCTCACTTTGGATCCATTGTAGGTGCCAGTCCTGTCCTAGATTGCTATAGGCAATTAAGACTCGTATGTGATGCGTATAACGCCAATCTTCACATGATTGTAGTATTAAAGCATAAATTATTATTACACTCACTCCTGTTCATGTCAGAATACCTATGCGTGAACTCGTGTGTCAACATATGTTGATGAGCACTCGATATGATATGTTTGTTATGCGAGATTATGGGATTATCAGATGTCAAGGGTTTGTTTACGAAATAATGTGTCGTATTGAATTCTTGAGATATTGCAGGCTATGGTAAGTATTTTCATACTATACGTACAATGGCGTAGCCGCACTAAAGGCTACAGTGGGCTGTACCCTAAGGAGGATTTGTAGCAATATGTATATATACTTTAGCGTATAGTCTATATAATAGACAAAAAATGTGTAAGAAGAATTATTTTTCATGAAACTAGCCCAGTGAGTATTTATCACAACTAAAAATATAAAAATTACTACGAAAATTGTGATGTCATTTTGTTCAAGATTATTCCGCTTTGAGATAGTGGAGTTTGTATTAGTTTCAACCAATTTTTTTAAGATTGTCTTTACTTTTACTTTAAGTGTTTTACTTTGTGCTAGTTGTGTGGTTGTAATTGAGATATCAAGTTTTCTATCTTCTTCTTGTGTTTATATCTAAATATATGTGAAATTTTGTGATTCATTGTAATTTTGTTAGTTTGCAGTTGCGAAGCTTATTGAGTTTCTGCCAAACAAATTTTAAGTATACAAATACAGAAGTTAAACTTAAATTTTTGCATATAATACGTATGTAGCAAAAAAAAAAAAAAATTGGCAAAACATTGCTATGGGAATACTCCCAATGGTATAATTCTTTTTCTACCTTACTGTACTTTATTTATGCTCTGACATTATGTGTGAAATGGGTTCATTGTCGCTCACAAGCGCACTCTCATATTTAGGCACTTTTATGTTTAAATTTATTCACATTTTCTACATCACTACACTTTATGGCTTCGTCACCCTCATGGCGTCGCCCAACATAGTTTGATTCAGAGTCTAGGTGGACATACCGGGTCAGAGTGTGTCAATTATGATAAATAGGCTTGAGGTTGGCATTGTGTGTGTCTATTTTATTTTTTTTTATTTTGTTGATGACGGGGCATAAGCCCAAAAGAAAAGGAAAGATTACATAAGAATATCACACGTCCGTGAAACCCCAACTATATCTGCAACTAGCAACCAGGCAAGAAGGAGAAGCTTGCTTAAAAAAAAGAAGGGTTTATATCACAAATGGTCCCTGAATTTGACCCCATCAATCATGATGGTCCCTGAAATTGAAAATCGATCAATGTAGTCCCTGAATTTTAACCCGCGAATCAATGTCGTCATTCTGTTAGTGTTCCGTCCAAATTAACTTTAAAAAAAGGTTAGAGAACAAATTTTTCATGGTAAAATGACCAAAAATAACGACTACTAATTCCCAATGCAATATGTTATAAAGAATAACGCTTTGTTATAAAGAGAAACGCTTTTGAGCATTTGGACTTTCAATGAAAATTTTGACATATTTGTATGGAAAACGCTTTTGAGCAGAAGTGCATTCTACAAAAGCAGTCCCCATTACACGAATCCTAAATTCCATGGTCTAAATATTATATATACTTTGAAGCTGTAGAAGCTTGCATTGCATTGACATGGAAACATCTCAAGGCAGTTGGTCATAGATCGAACACAAACATACATAAAATTGGTCCATTGCAGAATATATAATCATCAGCACTTTTTATATATTTTTATGTCTTTCCAACGTGATTCCATGTAGTAGCTTATGTTAGCCGGTGCAGCATAAACTCCACATTTGAAGTACAAGTCTCCTGGCCCTTTATCCTTCACCTGAAATTTCTGGACTCCGTCGATGAAAACAGTCACGATGCCTCTGTCAACGTCATGAATTATGTTAAGTCTGAACCACTTATCGTAAAGATTTGTAGCCACCAAATCTTGACTATAATACCTCATGTCGCCGTTATAGATTCTTAGGATTATAGTGGTAGCACCCTGAGCTGCTCCATGGATCTGTGCTACTGTAGCACCAGAGGTTCCATTTGGTACAAATCCATACCCTTCAAATTGCCATATTCCAGATGAATAGTCAAGACCCTACATAAAACTTGTTAGGTCTAGCTGATGAATGTCATATCTGGACCACCCGTTCTAGAAGCGTTCTACATAAAACGTATGCAATGCATATCAAAAAAGCACACACGAATTTGTATACGCATATTTAAGGAAGTGTTTTTTCTTGCTAAACTTATATTGGCAAACTATATATGAATATGGACCACCCATTTGGTATAAGTCAACATGAGCAATAGTTCATGCTCACTGTGTAACAACGTAAATCCACATGTCTGATAAAAATCAACGTACTCCATGCCTCGTATTTATATTTAAAAAAAATGATTGCTTACTATGTATATTAAGTACCGTTCTCTCTAGTCGATCAGTTAACAATTTATGAATATTTGTAATATGCATATAGGTTAGTAGCCTCATATCAAACCGTCCGACAACATAAGAATTTATCGGTAAAGTTGTGACTCTGAACAACACATTTAGTCAAAAATCGATTTAATTAATTCACCAAATATGAACATAAACATATATCAGTACATATATGTTATAAAGAGAGTAGCGCAGGTTGGGAGATGTTACCTGTATGCGAACTTCAGTACGTGGCTGGGTTTGGCTACTAGGGTTATGGGGCTTGTCATCAGCATATACCCACAAACGCCTTACTCCATTGACACAACTATAGCGCTTCTCCAGTGGTACGTCATACGGTTTCTGTAATTCGAAATTATATTCCTTTAACGGAACATCGACGAAGCCATCAGTGGGATCAGCACCACATAACTGAATAATGTCTTTCAGTGAGCCCAGAAAAACCAAGGAGAGAAGCATATAGCGGTAGCTACCTCTCATAGTTGATGGTGGGAGCTTATATCTCCGACTATATGTACGTATATTTATAGGACATTAGAACATCGGTCACATTACATAATTTTTATTCTTAATTTTACCATTTTGTAATTTGTCATTTACTAATGAAAAGTTTGCGTATTGGAAGATAATTATTGACACGATTCCCGATAACTTATATTATGACATATACTGTTTTGTGATCCTAGGTACATAGAAGCGACTATCCTAAACACACAGAATAATAATGAAGCAACTTTGAACTGCCTTTAATATTACCATTTAGCCTAATTAATTAAAGTCCTTATACTAAGTTATTATATCGGCTGAGACTGTAGTGAGTGTGTGTGCAGGGTAGTTAGCATAATATTGTTAAATTCAAGCTAATTAATAATGTAAATACCCACAAGATGACAAGGCATGTGAAGTCACCCAAGGATGGTTTCTTGGAACATTATGACAAAGGTAGTTATAAAATAACATTAGCCCTTTAGCCTGCAGGGTAGTTAGCATAGTATATATAGTGCAGGATGACAGAGTAAAAGACCAAAAATACTCAAAATTTAATTGTCTAAATGCAATAATTTAGTGTATGTGCAGACTTCTTCTACATGGATGGAATCGTGTTCGTTGTTATACAATACAATTACCATACTAATGAACATTGTTCTCTATGAAAGTTAATAGTCTATGTGCAGGAAGACTAATCTATCCAATCTTTCGTCTTCTTCATGATATTCAATGCAAGGAGATTATCCGACGAAAAATGCTTTTCTTGTCGTTTTTTATACCATCATTTGTCCTATCTTTTTAATAGAAATGGGACACAGATGCATTTGCGGGCTTACTTTTATTGGAGAGATTGTACAAGTGATGATACAAATAGATGGCAAGAGAGAGTACTTATATGTGTTGACTTGTTAAGGGATTCCTATTATCTTGGGTTTTCTAGTTTGGGATGTATTTCTTGTAATCAATTGTATTTATTCTTTCCTTATTATGATAGGATTGTATATGATTGTATATATACCTCTGATTGAGAAGAATAGAAATCACATTGGAAATCATTATTTCTTCTTGGCTACAGCGCTGAGTTAGAGAAAAAAAAGGACTGAGCCTTAGTTGGGTTAGTATTCTCGTGCTCAGCACACTTTCATTGTGCCTCTGTTTCGACGTAAACAGCGAGCGACTTCACATCGTTGTTGTCTAAGTTGTTACCACGTTCCTGATCGATTGCAGCGAGCGACTCAACATCATTGCTGCCCACGTTCCTTCAGTTTTTTGTCCCCGTGTTCCGTTGTTTGTTTTTTCCATCACAACGCTGCAATTTCTGATCTGCACTGACAACAAGGCAAATGGCTAACAAAACAACGATTGGTTCTGCAATTGTTCTTGCTGCTGCTCCAATTGTGGTGCAGTCGGATAATTCTAGTTTCAACATTTGTATGGTATTGGATGAGAAGAACAATGATTTATGGGCTCCTCTCATTCAAATCCATATTGTTGGGAGGAAGAAGATAGGGTATCTTCATGCGTCTATCGAGGCACCTAACGAAGACAATCCTAAATATGAAGATTGGTTCTCTGAAGATCAGAGAATTAAGAGTTGGCTATTGTCTTCAATGAAGCTAGAGATTATGAAACGGTATATTTGGTTATCTACTTCGAATGAGATTTAGAACACTCTTAAGGCAGCCTACTTTGATGAGAATGACGAGGCTCGAATTTAATATTTGAATCAGAAGACATCACGTCTTCGTCAGAATGGCCGACCTTTAGTTACGTATTTCGGGGAACTAACTGAGATCAGGAGTTGGATCACTTTAATTAGGTGTCCATTGAGTGTGAGAATGATATTCAAATGTTTCACAAATCCACTGAGAGACAATGCGTCTATGTTTTTCTTTGTGGCCTCGATGATGTGTTTGATCAGGTTTGTGGATAAGTGTTGCAGAAGGATCCCCCGCTTGGGCTTCAGGCCTCTTATGCTTACGTTTGTCATGAAGCCAATCGAAAGGAAACAATGAAGACAGAATTTAACAAGAACGAACCTGCTGCCATGGCAGCAAAGACTCGTGGATCTTCTTCTTGGTCAGACTGAGCCAGGTCACAAAACCGGCCAGGACAAACTCACCCTAGCTAGACAAACCGGGGCCGTCCCAAAGGTTACTGCCTACATTGTGATATGACAGGACACTCCAAGAGTTGCTACATTGAACTGATTGGATATCATGAGAATTAGGATAAACCCGTGATCCCCGCTGCAACAATTCTCGAGCCTCCATTGCATAAACAAAGAATGAATCAAATCAGATAGCGGACAAGGCCTCTGCCATGATTGTTGCGACATGTAGTAGTGATGATAAGGCACTAAATATTTCCACTCATTTTACGAATAATACATGGATAATTGATTCTGGAGCTACTGAACATATGACTTGTGATTCTAGACATGTTTCATCCCTAAAAACCTCCACACAAACCGTGGTCAATGTTGCTAATGGGGATGCCGCCCCTGTTATCGGGGAAGGCACGGTTGCCCTTTCTGATACCATAAAACCTGACACCGTTCTTGTGGTTCCCTCTTTAAATTATAATTTGTTATCCATTGCCCAAATAACTTTGCCTTACATTGTTCGGTTATTTTTTGGCCCTATTTTTTTGTTTTTAAGGACATCCAAATGCAAAAGACGATTGGTTATGGTATTCGACGAAGGAAGCTTTATTACTTGGACTTGACTACTAGTAGTTATGGCCTGCTGACTCAAGCTTTTTCTGTAGAAGATTCTAAAAGGGATACTAATAAAGTGTCGGACATCTGGATGTGGTGACGCCTTGGGCATGCTTCTTTTGGTTATCTGCATAAGTTATTTCCTAGTTTGTTTGTTAAGAACGATGTTTCTCAGTTTAAGTGTGATGTTTGTGATTTGGCTAAAAGCTATCGAACTTCTTTTCCTCCAAGTTTAAATAAAAGTTTTGTTCTTTTTATGATTGTGCATTCTGATGTGTAGAGTCCCTTGAAAATAGCTACTATTGGTGGTGCTCACTGGTTTGTTACCTTTATTGACAATTGTACAAGAATGACTTGGGTTAGTTTGTTAAAGTCGAAAAACGAAGTTAGTTTGGCCTTTCAGAAGTTCCATAAAATGGTTGGTGTGCGGTACAACATGAATATCCAAGTTCTTCGAAGTGACAATGGTGGAGAGTATGTTAATACGAAACTTCGTTCCTTCCTTGATATGCATGGTATTGTTCATCAGACCACGTGCCCGTACACTCCTCAATAGAATGGGGTTGCCAAACAAAAAAATAGACACTTGTTAGAAGTGGTACATGCCTCGCTTATTGAGGCACATCTTCCTCTACATTATTAGGGTGAAGCACTCACGTTCACGGCCACCATTTCAGTCCCTCATGGCTCAGACTACTTGCCTGCCGATTTCGAATTTTCCCTCGCGAGTCTTGGTGTGTGTTGCTTTTGTTCACCTTTATCCTCCCCAACGAAAAGGTAAACTTGAGCCTCGAGCCCTCCGTTGTGTGTTTTTGGGTTATGCCTCAACTCAAAAGGGATATCGTTGTTATCATCCGCCGACTAAGAAGATGTTTACAAACCCCGGAAGTGATTTTCCACGAGAAGGAAATGTTTTTTAGTTCCTTCGCGTCCTCACTTCAAGGGGAGTATTGAGGTGATGAAGTTCGGTATTTTGATTATTTCCCTGCGGCTGGAAGTGAGCTGCATGAAAAGCAGCCACCACACTTAGAACCCACGAGTCTGGTGATTAAGAGGCCACTGAACAACAGCCCACTAATAGCTGGTTGATTGAACAGTAGCCTACTGATCAGCGGCCCACCGAACAGCAGCTAACCAAGGATCGGCCCCTTGGCTTTGGGAGGAAGACCAACCAAAACATTATGTGCTTGAAAGGGAGCTGCAGCTGCAGTTTTTAAGTGAGACCGAGCAGCAACAGCTAGCTCATGATTCTTCCCCAGATGTGGTCTCAAATCAGAATATGGACTCGTCCTCTGTTAGTACGCATAACCAATCGTCTTCTACACCGGATGCACCTCCACTTCGTCGCCTTTCTGAGCGTATTAATCGAGGTATTCCTAAACCCATTTATGAGGCAGACCCTAAGTGTAAATACAAGTACTACGTGAGTGAACCAAATTCTGATTCAAGAGTGAGATATCCATTAAATAATTATATGTCTACCCGTCACATATCTGAATCAAATAAGTCATTTGTATATCAATTATCTACTATAGCTATTCCTAACAGCGTGCAGGAAGCATTAGCAGATTCTCGCTAGAAAGATGCAATGAACGAGGAATTTGAGATTGTTGAAGTAGAGTGTTACCTGAGAAATAATTGACTTACTAGTTAGAAGCGAGATTGGTGGCAAATGGGTATACACAGAAATATGGCATCGACTACACTGATACATTCGCACCAGTTGCCAAGATCAATATAGTTTGTGTTCTATTGTCCTTAATGGCGAATCTAGATTGGCCGTTGCAACAACTTGATGTAAAAAATACGTTCCTCCACGGAGATCTAATCGAGGAGATTTACATGGACCTTTCATCAGGGCGTAATGATCCGGGCATGCGGAAACAAAAGGTATGTAGGGTCAGGAAGTCATTGTATGGTTTGAAGCAATCTCCGAGAGCTTGGTTTGGTAGGTTCACTAAGTTAATGAGAGCATTCGGTTATAGGCAGAGTAATTGGGATCACACATTACTTTTGAAATGCAAGAATGGAAGGATTACAACTCTCATTGTATATGTGGATGATATGATGGTTACCGGTAACGACCCCGTTGAGCAAGCGGCCTTGCGGAAATATTTGTCTAGAGAATTCGAAATGAAAGATCTCGATTCTTTAAAATATTTCCTTGGGATTGAAGTGTCGAGATGCAAGTCGAGGATATTTTTGTCACAAAGTAAATCCTTGACTTGTTGGAAGAATCTGGTATGTCGACATGCAAGCCGGTGACTACTCCATTGGTAGAATGGATGAAGTTGGGTATTGATCAAAACCAGGTGCCAGTTGATAAAGGGAGGTACCAAAGATTAGTGGGAAGATTAATGTATTTGGCTCATACTAGGCTGGATCTTGCTCATGCATTAAGTATAGTTAGCCAATATATGCACAATCTAGGAGAACAACGTATGAGTGCCGTTATGAGAAAATTGAGTTACTTGAAAGGAAGTTCAGGTAAAGGAATTCTGTTTCGAAAAAATGGGCATTTCAGTGTTGAGGGTTATACAGACACTCATTGGGCAGGATCAACGAATGATAGGCGCTCAACATCCGGATATTTCACCTTTGTTGGGGAAATCTAGTAACGTGGAAAAGCAAGAAGCAAAATGTAGTAGCAAGGTCAAGCGCAGAAGCCGAATACAGAGGTATGACACTTGGTATTTGTGAGATCTTGTGGCTTAAGTTTCTGTTACAAGATTTGGGGGTCAAACATACTCAGCCAATGAAGTTATTATGTGATAATAAAGCAGCTCGAGATATTGGTCATAATCCAATGCAACATGATTGGACCAAGCACGTGGAGGTTGACAGGTTCTTTATTAAGGAGAAGTTAGACGATAAGGTAATTGAGGTTCCTTCCATAAGAACTGAAGACCAATTAGCGGACATTCTCACCGAGGCAGTTTTTAGCGACAAGTTCTTGAGGTTTCTAGATAAGTTGGGCATGTGCGACATATATGCACCAACTTGAGGGGGAGTGTTAACTTGTATTGGGATTTCTACGATTAAGGGATTCCTATTATCTTGGGTTTCCTAGTTTGGGATGTATTTCTTGTAATCAATTGTATTTATTCTTTCTTTATTATGATAGGATTGTATATGATTGTATATATACCTTTGATTGAGAAGAATACAAATCACATTGGAAAGCATTCTTTCTTCTATATGCAGTCATGCTCTCCTAAGATCCTCATGTTCAAGACCGTGAGAACCAAATGTATCCTAACCACAAGATTATATTAGTTTATACCATCACAAAGCCTCAAAATGAGGACCTTAGAAGAGCATGACTCATTGTGGATGACATTTGTACAAAGTTATTTTGTGAAAGAATATGTAGAAGAGAATAAGAGAAAGCGTCGAAGACATTCATCTTTTGCCTATATGAAGCATATAATGCCTAATTTTGTTTATATTGGTCTTAGTGATAGATTTTTAGTGTGATACTTGCATCTTAGCTAAAAGTCATCATGTTCCTTATTACTTGAGTTTATAGAGAAGTACCTTCGAAAAGTTGGAGACCAGCCCCAACCTCTAGTGTTTCAAGTAATAAGTGGTGTGACATTTGTGGGTAATTGCACATGTATGACATGGCTATATTTGATGAAGAACAAGAGTGAGAGGTTTTTTAATTTTCAATATTTTCATAAGATGATACATACTTAGTTTTCAAGGAAAGTATCCTCCGTGTTGGGATAAATTTAATTTAAATATTAAATATGCAGTGAAAAAATAAAAAATAACATACAATATGTTATCCAGATTATATATCTGGTTGGTTGTAATCGATAATGCAATAAATAAAGATGGTGAAGAGGTTAACTTACATGAATCATTGTTACCCTGATCATCATTTGGTGGGGATAAAATTTATCTCTTCTTTTTATATTTTGGCATCTTGGATATCATTTGACCAACCAACCCCTGCATGCATGAATTGCATGGAGGGTAACCTTGTAATCCCCATGCATAGTTATAAATCCTAAATCATGTTGTTCTCCGTGCCAACCTTAACAATCATTCATCTCATTTGAATATGTGGAATTGGAAAGCAATCACACCGCTTATAAAATGCATAGCATCAGAACCGTGATTGCGTTGGAGAAGAATTCTATCATCTTTGCTTTTGTTGCTGTCAAAACATTTTAAATAAAAACTCCAAGATAATTATCATGATAAAAGCCAATGATAAAATCTTAAAGAAGTTACTAAAAAAAATTATTTACTCTCGAAGCTATAGGTGTGTGACTCCTATAACAGTTCCCGAATGTTGACTCAAGCTTTTGCAGTGGAAGGAAATCAGGGGGATAGGAATAAAGCTTTGGAGATTTGTGGCATCGTCGACTTGGATATGCTTCGTTCGGCTATCTACGAAGGTTGTTTCCTAGCCATTTGTTAAGCATGATATCTCTAACTTTAAATGTGGTGTTTGTGAAATGGCTAAAAGCCATCGTACTTCATTTCCGCCTAGTTTGAATAAAAGTTCAATCCCATTTATGATAATTCATTCTGATGTTTGGGGGCCATCTAAAACTACTACACTTAGTGGTGCTCATTGGTTTGTTACTTTTATTGATGACTGCACACGTATGACCTAGGTTTGTTTAATGAAGTCCAAAAGTGAAGTTACTTCTTTGTTTCAGCAGTTTTACAAAATGGTACAAGTACAATATAAGTCCCAAATATAGGTTCTCAAGAGCGACAATGGCGGCGAATATGTAAACTCTGAACTTCGTGCCTTTCTTGATCATCATGGTATTGTTCATCAAACTACTTGTCCTTATACTTCACAACAAAATGGTGTTGTTGAACGCAAGAATCGTCAACTTCTAGGAGTTGTTCGTGCTTCTTTGCTCTAGGCACATCTCCCATTGTCCTTTTGGGGAGAAGCTCTCACCTCAGCTGCATATCTCATGAATCGTGTTCCATCCCTATCAGTCGACTTTCAGACACTGCTTCAGACTCTCTCTTCATATGTTGATGCTCCTACAGTTCCTAATCTTCCACCGCATGTGTTTGGTTGTGTGGGCTTGAACCTCTGGCCTTACGGTGTGTGTTTGTGGGGTATGCCTCAAATCAAAAGGGGTATCGTTGTTATCACCCTTCGATGAAAAAAAATTGTTTGTCACTGTGGATGTTGCGTTTCATGAGAATGATATGTACTTTGCCAATCCCGAGTCTTTACTTCAGGGGGAGAATCAGACAAAAGTGCAAACTCTTGATTATACTATTCCAAATATAGATAATGTGAATGATTTAGATTTAAGTGGTGAAGTCTTGGAAATAAGTGGTGATCATTCACACGAAAACAATAATGTGAATGAATTGGAACTAAGTGGTAATGTCTTGGAGACAAGTGGTGATCATTCACATGGAGACAAGGTTAAAAACCTTGAAAGGGAAGAGTCGACATCGTCAAATAACTCACTGCCTAATAGCTCTCTACCAGTTTCTTCACCACCGAACAGTCATGTGTCGCCAGCTACCTCACAGTCGATATTGAGTCCCAATAACCATAATCAATCGTCTTCGATCCCGGATGCACCACCACCACGTCGTCTCCCTGATCGTGTCAATCGAGGTATTCCTAAACTTACTTATGAAGCCGACCGTAAATGCAAAACTAAGTATCCGATGAGTAAGCTCAACCTTGAGTCTAATGTGTTATACCCGTTAAATAATTATGTGTCTACCAGTTACATGTCAAGATCAAATAAGTCATTTGTGCATCAATTATCTATTGTATTTATTCATAACAGTGTGCATGAGGCTTTAGCTGATCCACTTTGGCAAGCATCAATGAATGAAGAGTTGAAGTCTTTGAAGAAGAATGCTACCTGGGAGATCACAGACTTGCTAGCTGGCAAGAAACCAGTAGGATGCAAATGGGTCTATACGATAAAGTACAAACCTGATGGGACGGTGGATCGCTTCAAGGCAACGCTGGTAGCAAAAGGATACACTCAAAAATATGGAATTGACTATATAGATACATTTGCCCATGTGCCCAAGATCAATACAGTCTGTGTTTTGTTGTCCTTGGCTGCAAATCTTAATTGGCCACTACAGCAGTTCGATGTGAAGAATGCCTTCTTGCATGGGGATTTGACAGAAAAGATTTACATAGAACTCCCACCCGGGAGTAACGTTCTAGATATGTATAGACAAAAGGTGTGCAGGCTTCGAAAATCATTGTATGGGTTGAAGCAGTCCCCAAGAGTGTGGTTTGGTAAATTTACCAAGTCTATGAGAGCATTTGGATATAAGCAAAGCCACAATGATCTCACCATAATAAAATGACATTGAACTCAAATTAAATCTAAGACCTTACACTTTTAATTAAAGAGAAATATTACTATATATAGTGGTAAGTGGTAAAATGATTTTTAGTAATTGATTATTTGCTTTATATGGGAATGAATGCTCTAAATTTAGATTTTTATGCAACAATGTTAGAGTACTTCCACCCATTGCCCCTTGGCAAGTGCTTTGAAATGGCCTTTAACCTCAAAATACATCTTCAGTGGCCCAAATAGCAAGGAGCAATGGGTGGGCCACTCCAAGCTCGCCCAACTGCCCTGGATTTCATGCCCAACCTTTAGCCAGCAGGCAAATCAATGCCGACATGACTTCAGCCACGTTATTTTTTTATGTCTAGTGTGTGTACTACAGGGCATGCGGGTGAGTGGGCTGACAACTTCTGTTGTTATGGGCCCCTGCAGCAGCCACTCAAACTGAAGATCCAACGACTCAAAGACGTGGCCATGGATTTCTAATGGTCGGATGATCTGAATCGTTGGATTTTTAATGTTAAAAGAATTGAAAAGTTGTGTCATGTGGCGCGTTCTGATCCGTCAATTTAATAATAAGAAAATTAAATTGTCAGAATTAATCCAATCATTAAAAAGTGAAAAAAAATCAAATAGAAACCCACAAACAAAAACAAAACAAAAAAAATACTTGCATGAGAGACGAGACTAATGTTAAAATCCGCAAGTGCCAACCTCCTCCAGCTCCCGGTTTTCTTTAAACCAGCCACACCATCAGCTCACTCTTTCTCGTTCACCACCATGCGGTGGCTGCCGCTGAGGTCCGGCGGCCTTGGGATCGCCACTGTGGCCTATGTGGCAGTCGACTACCTCCGCCACCTCTCGCCCACGTGGCACGGCCGTCTTCAGCCTGCGCTGCACACCGTACTCGCCGTCATTGCCGTCAGTCGGGTTCCTTTCTACAAGCACTGGTCCTCTGAGTTTCGCGTCGTCTTCCCCTTCATCGGTTCTATGCTCTTTATGATCTTGGCTCTTCTCCTTGAAGCTCTCTGCGTCCGCTTTGTCACCGCCGTTCTCGGCCTTGATTGGAACAGGTATTGTCCTTATACTTCCATTCTCTCTCTCTCTCTCTCTCTCTGTCTCCCTCTGTGTATATTGATCTGCATTTCGAGTTCTCTGCTTTATTTCGGGCGTTAAATTTCTAAATATTATGTGGGTCGAGTTTGATTTTGTTGTTTTTTGGGCATTTCGTTGTAATCTGAATCACCTGTTGTGTTTATTGTGCTAACTAATTACCAGATTAGGTCAATTTTATGTGATCAGTGCCAGCATTTTAAGGATCTGATGTTATATATATTTTTTTTGAAACGATGGTTTAATACTGAAAACTCGAATACCATCAATGTCGTGGAATGGAAGAGAATAATGTTAGGTCTCATTCCACGCTAACTCATTATGAATCGATAATGCTAATATGGCAAGCCTATCGGCGACGCCATTACATAACGAACGTCATTCAACGGAGCAGCCAAGGCCTTCACGTCTTCAACCAATAGTCCTAAACTGGAAACATCCTTCAATGAACTGTGCATGGCTGCAATGGTGCCCACTCAATCACTTTCCACCACCACTTTTGTCAAAAACCGCATGAAACGTTATGGTTCTAACTTG
The DNA here is from genome assembly GCA_036320875.1 of Cotoneaster glaucophyllus. NCBI lineage: Eukaryota > Viridiplantae > Streptophyta > Magnoliopsida > Rosales > Rosaceae > Cotoneaster > Cotoneaster glaucophyllus. The sequence continues at coordinate 33,912,194 of CM070066.1, read as the reverse complement.
TCAATAAAGCGACTGTAATGATGAAATTACAGATTTCCTTGGTTGTCACCAATAATTTATGTCGAACTCCCCCATATTGTTTAGAGAAGGCTAGCAAATCCAAGAACTCAAGCATATTATCTGACTTGCATTTAGGGCGCCGACCTACAAAAAAATTTATGCATCTTTGCTCCACTTCTTTTAACTCTTTATTTAGATGTAAAATGGTGTGCTTCAATATAAATGCAAATTTCATCACGATAGTTAGACAACCTTTTGGGCCACAAAAGCTTTAACTGTTAGGGAATGAATCAGCAAACAAGTGAGGAATGAGAATTGGAGTATTCAAACTAAGGACCTCCTGCAACCAAGGCTCTAATACCATGTTAGACGACCACTAGACCTCAAAAGCTTGTGCTGTTAGGGAAGAAGTTGCAATGTAATGTAATATTAACCAAACAAAAGGAATCTGAAAAGAAAATACACGGAAAAGTATCATCTTGTAAATTTTCTTGTCAAACTTCCACACACAAGCAACATTTTTCATTTGGTTTCTATTTATTATTAATAAAAGTCCCTCGGCATTGTTGTTATAATTGAATGATTTGATACAATGATATGTAAGGTCTGTGTCTATCAGATGATTTGATGCAGTCTGTTTTCTTGTATTTCTTAGCGTCGCTATAGAGAGGATACTTTTTCATTTCTCATGCAATATTAGCCATAGTTTTTAGCCAAGTATTCGATGAGAGGAAACTGATTGACCTTTTTATGTTTGATACTTGACAGTCGTACAGCTCCTCTTCCCGACACTGGCCAGTGGTTGCTTTTGGCACTGAATGAGAAACTTCCTCATACATTAGTTGAAATATTGAGAGCTCGTATTATTGGACTGCATCATTTCCTCATGTTGTTTGTGATGTTGGCTTTTTCCGTACTGTTTGACTCTGTGAAAGCTCCTGGCCTTGGACTAGGTGCAAGGTACATGTTCACCATGGCCATTGGCCGTCTTCTTCGTGCCATAACTTTTGTATCAACCGTTCTGCCATCTGCCCGGCCTTGGTGTGCTACTACTCGTTTCACAGTCCCTTCATATCCTCATCGCTGGGCTCAGAAGTATTATGTTCCGTATGCTTCAGATTCTAATGCTATTCGTGAATTGTTACGACAGGATATAGCTTTTGGTAAGTACCATACATAATAGGTTCATTTTCTTCTTGATCTGACCCCTAGGTTTCATTTTCTTGATTGCAACTTCAGCACCAACAGTATCCTTTCTACCTGACCGCAAATGCATTCCCCTTTGAGGATAATGTGGCTGTGTATGTTACAACATTTTTTATTTGTTTCCCCTAGCCAATACTGGAAAATTACTTGGGGACTTTCGGCCGGATTGGGGTCGAATGAGCTTCCTAATAGATTTTCTGCGACCAACCTCGTTGGATGGACCATGGTATAGTTCACTGAAGAATGCTGGAGGCGGCTGCAATGACCTCATGTTCAGTGGACACGTGCTAGTTGCTGTATTGACAGCCATGGCCTGGACGGTACTGCCTAATATGTATTTTGAAATTTCTAGCCACTGCCACTTGTTTTGTCTAAGAAGCAACCTGCTTGTGGTGCTGGTTGTTGATTTCTTTGAATCCGATTCGATTGTTGCAGGAAGCTTATGGTGGTTATAGCTCAGTTATCATATGGTTGCTTGTCGCGCACTCTGCACAGAGAGAAATACGGGAACGTCACCATTATAGCGTAGACTGTGTCGTGGCCATTTATGTTGGAATCCTCCTTTGGAAGTTTACAAGTTTCTGGTGGCCGGCCAAGGATGCAGGCAGAGATAGGAGGATCACAATGCTTGAGAGGATTCAAAGTCGACTAACCCAAGCTGCCAAGGACTACGACATAGATGAAGTGAGAGAACTCCTTAGAGAAGTTGAGTTGGGAAGTCAAGAGAGCCAGAATAACAAAGGGCCGAGCACGGGTATGTGGTTATTTGCTTGTGCTATCATAGTCACTGCAATCATCATTGTTCTTACTGCCTTGATGATGACAAGCGCTGGATAATTTCCTGGCATGATTTTCCTTCAACGATTTTCACGGTCAAACATTCATTGTAGTTCCTTGTATTGTGTTGTAGATGGTTTTGAGGTTTTGTCATGATATATAGAGATATAGAGCCTCCTAACGGAAGGGATGTCCATTTTTTTGAAAAAATGGGATTAATTGTGGGATGCATTTCACATCCATCTTTGCTGATCCGAAGTTTTAATTTTGTAAGTCTCGATTCATAAATCATCATTGTAAAAATTCAATTCAATCAACATTTTCCTATTTAATTGTCACGATGAAAATGTCTCTTAGAACTTAGGGTTCGTCAATTTTTTTGTACTCAATTAGATGTCTCAAATATTTTTTTTATTTAACTAATATTTTGCAAGAATAATCTATAAGGTGCAACTTGAAAAATAAACGTTGAAGTTCGAGATGGAAAAAACATGGCATCCCCTTCCCTTAAAGGCTCGTTATAGAGACAATCTTTTGAATTCTAAAACATTCATTTGACAATTTTACAATAAAAAATTCCTAAACTCTTATCAAATGGTCATATAGTTTTTGGGTAATTTTTGCTAGATATGATCTTTGTGGGAAGATCTAAAATATAGACAGTTCAGATCGATGAAATACATTACGAAGTAGACCCACAAAAACATGTACCAAAAGTTGTGTAAAAAATGTGGTGACGGATATAGATACTTTCAATGAGTTTGATACATAAATGGCTAACCAATCATGGAGGCGTAGCTATTGTGCATCGGTTGGCTCGTTCTAAAGGTAATTTTACATTCTTTTTATAGAAAACTACAAACTAGTTATGTCACTCAGTACTTCGATCTGGTGATATTTCTCTTCATGTAAAAAAGAGATTTTAGGTTCGAATCTCATGAATGGTGAATTCAATATCAAATTAGGTTGTCCATTATATGATTCAGCCGTTTCCCTTTTATTAGTTCTTCCTCTTATTAGTGTAAAAATATCGAACTAGTTCTATAAATTGAAGAGTCACTAGCTCTACGATTTAATGGTATCTTTCTATATTTATAACTGCGAGTTCGCTGAAGTCCACCATAGCATCATACACCTGAAGCAACACCGTAATATATATATCTCAAATTGGCGAGCCGGAAGGGCAAGTGTCTTGTTCTTCGCTGGAAGTATTTTTCTATTCATTTTCTTTTCCGAATTCCGATCATCCAAACGGGAGCGAGGAAGAAGAATCCGTCGGACAAAATCTCACTGACCGGAGCATCCAATCCAAATGGCTGTTTCCGTGACGGCGTCCACGATTCCTTCTCTCAGCTCTGACCGTACGACTCGCTTAGCTGCGGCGGCGGCGGCGGCCTCATCCTCCTCCTCTTCTTGTTCAAAACTGTCTTCCTCTACTTCTCTGCGATTTCCGGCGCAGCTTCGACGTGTTCGGATCGGAACTCAGGACTCACGGCCTCGGCTTCTTCCTCCGGTAATCAATTTTCCGTTTTTGTAGTTTTGTAGTCTGTTTGTTTCCCGAGAAAATCGAGGAATTTAACCTGATGAAATTGTGTAGCGTTAAAATTTCTGTTCTAAAATTCCTGTGTTTTGTATTAAATTTAGGAAGCAAAGCATACAATACAACTGCAAATGTTATTGTTATCATATTTATGGCCCAAACACCAATTGCTTTGTATTTCTTTGGTCCTTGCCGTTTCTTATGAGTTGTGAGAAAATCACATGGGTCGGTTTTCGGAGTTTCCAAATTTTAGTCTTTTCAAGAGAAGAAAGACATTTAATCGAAAAGTGCAGGAAAAGTAAACTCAGAGGATGGTTAGCAAGACACAGATTTAGCGTGCTACGGGAGGCATGTGGAATATAGAGCTTAAGGACATGGAACTCACTATTGATTGTCTTTGAAATGGTTTTGTACTTGATTTTGGCTCACGCAGCTGACTTTTTTAGACTATCGGTAAACCAATTTGGAATCAAACCTCTCCCAAACAATTAGAATGCACATTGTCACCGATATAGGATATTTTGTTGCGACAATTTGATCTACCCCCATTTGCCAGGTAAAGTACCTTTTCATGATTACCGTTTGGGGCATAAAGTTGGGAAGGGACAACCTAGAACCAAAATTATTGAATGGGATGAAAGGTATAGATTGTAAAACTTGGATAGTATATCTTGTAACGATTTGAATGCTAGAGACAGTGAGCAAATCCATATTCGGGGCCTTCATGCATGGACTCAAGTGTTCTTTAATCATCTAATCAGAAGCCGATTGTTTATACCAGTCAATCGACGGTCCTCCTATCACTACTCGCTTTGCCTCAAGTTACAAGTGAAGTTTCAATTCAGGATGATGACCTATCATGTTGAAGATCAACACCAGCCCAATTGATGTTTGGATTCTAGAAGATTCGAGCAGCAAGTCTAGAAGGCAGAGCTTCTAGAAGACTTGCACTTTGTCCAGGTGCAATGGAACTAGATTTTTCTAGTTCAAATATGCATGGAAGGCGGTTGGTAAAGAAACATTAAATATAGAATTATCTAAGCTAAGTAGTCTTTTGTAGAAAGGACTAGAAGGATGTTTCTCATGTCGGTGGAAGGGTGTGTGCATGATCAATGCACTAGAAAGTTCTAGTGATAGTATAAGTTGGCAAACATTCCTTATAAATATGTATGTATGAGTGTTGTAATGTAACCAAGAAGAAGTAAGAGAGCAAACCAAGAGAGAGCTATGTAAGAGAGTGAGAAGCCTTGTAAGTGAGTAGTCTTGTGAAGAGTGTGAGTGGTGTAGTAATTTGTTTACTTGTTTTGTCTCTCCAACACTTGTGTTAGAGCTGTGTACTCTAGTTTTTCCTCAACATATCACTTATGTAGTTATCCATATGGACCATATTGTGACAGTTTCAATAGCTGCGTGTACTCTTTCTTTGCTGTCTTTGGAATATTTAGCCTGTATAGCTGAATTACGAAGTGTGACTGAATTGGTGATTCAGTAATTACATGTATATGTGAAAAAACATTACTTTTCTTAGGTTGAAGCAAAGAAGCAAACATTTTCATCCTTCCAAGATTTGCTGGCTACCTCTGAAAAACCTGTGTTGGTTGACTTCTATGCAACCTGGTAAGCTTTGCTTGTGTATCTCACTTCTTATTTTGTTTGCAAATTTGTCATTATTGTTGTATTGTCAGTTAAACTTTAGTTCCTAAATAAGGTGGTAGCTATTCACCTTTTAGGTTTTCCATCTCTATATAAGGTAACAATAGACAATTAAGTAATAAACTCTGGTTGACAGGTGCGGACCTTGTCAATTTATGTCACCCATCCTCAATGAAGTCAGTATTACGCTGAATGACAAGATCCAGGTTGTGAAAATTGACACAGAGAAGTATCCTAGCATTGCTGATAAATATAACATACAAGCATTGCCTACTTTCATCATATTTAAGGATGGAGAGCCATTTGACCGCTTTGTAAGTTGAATTTGTTTTCTTTTTTCCTTTGGGAGATAAATACGTTTGCCTCTGGTAGACGATCAAATGTCTAGAAATGTATAATCTGCCACATAACATCTCATACTGATTGCATGCTTTTTATACGGCCAGAATATGGACAGGTATTGTCAAGTTGTTATGCTTTGCTGTTATTTCCACTTTTTAGATTTTGTAAGATATCCTATGCGCTTGCATTGGTTTCCAATTTCGTCAGGTGTGTTGCTTCGCATGTTTTTCTTCTTCTTTTGTTTAGTTTTGATTTGAAAATGTTGAATTTGAAGGATGTATATTCTCTTAGATCCAAAATATTAAATAGAATAAATAATGTATGTTCTCTGTGCATGTATGCAAGCCACTGCTAGATTAGTTTTGGCGGTTTTACTTTTTGTTTTTGGTCGATTTTAAATATCTATGATGACTTTGCTTTCATTACTTGCAGGAGGGTGCTATGACTGCTGATCAGCTTGTCGAACGAATAGAAACTACTTTGAAAGTTAAGTAGTAGACAGGTGAGCTCTATAATATTTGCAAGTTGAGAGCACTCTTATCGCCGGCTGTTCTTTCTCTGCTTCCTCCTCCCCATTTCCTAACCTTTCCTTTTTCTTCACTCTTCTTTTGTTGGTCCAGCTTCCCAGGCTGAACCGAGAAGCTGATCGATTCAGCCGCATTGCAAGAAATATGGATTTTATGAAGAAAGGCACTGGATTTTCCTCTGCTTTTTATTTTTTTTAACTGGTTTGTACCAACAAAAAAGTTACGAGACTTGTTCATCCGGTTGGCGTAATCGCACGGGTAAAGCTTAGTGAAAACAATTTTACGATGTCAGTTTCTGTTGTGATATACACATCCACATCAGTTGCATTCGATTGAATTCATGATTTGGAAAAATTAATTAAATTTTGTGGACATTCATTTCATTTGCAATGCAACTTAGACATTGTTGGCAATTGGTTTGTGGACACAAGATTTACTACTTACTTTTGATACCTTGTCAAATTAGAGTCACTAATTAACAATGGCATATCTAGTAAGAAATTATTTCTGCATGCCTCCCTTTCCATTTCCTACGCCTGTTTAACTCGCAAGCACATTTTCTTTTCCTTCCAAAAAAAAAAAAAAAACTCGCAAGGACACAAATCATTTGTAATAAAGATATGCAAATACGAGATCGAATTCATCGAGATTGAATGAACACTAATTTGGTATCTTATGTTTAGTTGCGGACATGAGTCTGACCTTGGGAGGTCTCAACGGAAAAAATTTCAGAAAAAATGTAGACAAAAATAAGACCGAGGAATTAAATGATAATACTTTTCATTCATAAATAATAGTCAAATGACGTTATTACAATATCCAAAGTTCAAATTTGTCATCAACGAGTTTTCATAATTTGAAAATGTGATGGTTTCACACTCAATGATTAATCCACAACTCTAATAACTAAAATTTGAGAATAATGAGTACAAATAGTGAATTTGATACACTAGGAGGGAGGAATATTCAGAATAAATTCTCTGCAAAAATCAGAACTTATATCAAACACCGTTGATGACTAATCTAAAAAAACTATCATTTGACAAAAAAAAAAATTAAATGAGAGATTTTTCAATGTAAAGGGACACAGCTCGATATACCGTGTGTCATAATGTGAGTGGGAGAAATTTTTTTTTTTTTTTTTTGAACAAACGATATTATCTACCATAAAACATGAGGAGAGTGAACTAAACCTGACAATGAGTTAGCAATCAAACTTCGGATTTGCCGAGATTTTGAACCTACAAAGAGGACAAACCCAAAAAGAGGAAAAACCGCCGCAGTCAATTCAGATTGCTGATCAGATCAGGAGGACAGATGGAGCAGCCTCCTCCTCCTCCTCCTCCTCTTCGTCTGTATATATGCAGCGAGGAGCGCAAGTATACGGATGGTGACAGGTGCCGTTACATAATCTACGCCACCGAACTGAGCGATTTAAATTGCTCCTGCAAGATTAAACGTGATGCAAGCTCTCAATCTCCCAGATGCCCCACTTGCAAAGCCAAAGCCAAGGCAGCCAAATGGCCTGAAGAAAGGCAGCGGCCAACGGTTCCAATGGTGAGTCGTCCGTGTTACGTAAAGTGGCTTCCATGCACAACGGGATCTTCACTATGGGCTGCGGAGTTTTCGGCTCCAAAATTATCTTCGCCGGCGGCATGCCGCCCCCAACCCCAGACAATCCACGGGGTGGAATAGGAGCCCCATTCGCAGAAAATCCGAGTAAACAAGTATATGTGTTTGACACTAAGGACTCTAATCCTAGCATTAAGCGCGAAATAAGCCCCCTCGGGGAATTCATGCAAGGGAACACATGTCCCTTTCTGGTTGACATCAACGGCGATCTCTATGCTCTTGCCGGCTCTCCTGCATCCCTCATTGCTTCTCCGGCTGTCGAGGTATTCGACTCTTGAAACAAGTGTTGGAATCCTCTTCCGGATATCATCCCCTTGTCGGAAGCAGATGGCTTCGTCCTTTCTTTTCTTATGCAGTTGTTGGCACCAAGATCATGGTCTCCGTCCCAGAAAGTCCGCTCTTCTGCTTCGACGTTGCTGAACCCGCTCTACCATGGAGACGGCTCCCTCCTCCTCATCTTCCTTCCCATGGCACGACTTTAGTCCTCCTTGATGGTCAGCTAATGTTCACCTACGCTTTCGCACCTAGTATACAAGCCTTCACTAGCTGCCTGGAACATAACAATCATTACTATGATGATGATTACGCCGACCACCACGGCGTTTATAATGCTTCTGGTTCTAATTGGAGAATAAGCCCATCCAAATTCTGGAGCCAAGGTTGCCGAGTGAATTTTGGGGGCGATGCACTTATAGCTTTGCTCATCTAGGAGGTTCAAAAGTACCACCCTCACTAGTGCTGCTGCTGATGATGGTGATGATTATAATTATAATGATGGTGGCTGCGATTCAAAGCCGACATCCTTTCCACTCGCATCTTTGAATACGATTGGTGCGGAGAATCTTTTTAGACTGCTCACGCAGCCGTGCTTGGTTGCTTTGCGCTGTGAGTTTGTCGGTTAACTTTCCAATTCTATCCCATTATCAGTATCTGCTTTCTCCTGCGTGCGGCCTTAACTTGCATAAAAACCCAACAAGCAAGTACTGTCAAACGTTTGTTGTCATTCAAGTATAACGTCATCTGCAATCCAATTGAAGCATCAGCATCTTTGAACAACGAATGAAAGGGCGGCCTATCGGCTCCCTATGGCATTATATGCATTTTTACATTTAAGAAGTAATCATTTCGAAACTTTCATCTGTGTTTGATGTCTATGATTAGTTACTAGGGTTAGTGTATGGATATGTTGAGGACAAGGGCTAACGCCATTGTGCTCTATATCAAGAAAATCAAAGCTTTGATCTTAGGCATTCGAGAATTGTAACTAGAGTTCGGCAGCTAGTTCAGGGACTAAATCGGCACTTCTCTCTCTAATTTATATAATAGTAATCTTTGTTGGTAGTCTTTAATCTCTTTCATAGTTAATTTGCTGCAATACTAGGGACAAGAGCTAAAGCATTAGTCAATGTATTTCCTGTGCACACACTTTCACTTGAGGAACAAGTTCGACTGCATTGTTTGCGATTTAAGTCAATCTAGATCAAGCACGTTGAAGATATGGTCCGCAGCAGCATTGCTTGCAAATCGGAAATTGGAGATCTGCCTAGCTAGCTACTGTTGTTCTTGTTTCCAGTATATTCCAACATTTCTGTGTCTAGCTCCTCATGTGGTTTTCTGTTGGGTATTTTTTTTAATTTTCTTTTTGTTTACATGGAAGAACGGGCATTTTATTAAATAAATAAAAAATTTAGACGTGCTTTTATTTTAGGGAGTTTTAACGAAAAGCTCGCGATATTGTTCGTTTTAACGAAAAATCACATTTTTACACTAAAAAGTCAAACATGTACTATTCACTTTACCCTTTATTTTGTTCTTATCGTTAAAACTCAAAGTTTTCAAGTCATTTTCATTAGTTTTTCTTTTATTTTATTGGCACAGAAATAATTCTCGATTTTGGACTGAATTTTTTAGTAATTTAATTCAAATTGTAAAGGAAAAGCTTTTAAGTTACCGGAAGCGCCGTAACGGAGATGGAGATGGAGGAGGAGATGGAGATGAGGGCCGGGGAAGAAATAGAGATAGGACAAGACGTAACGCCGCCGCTCCCTCCGCTTTCTTCCGCTCTCCACCACTCCCTTCTCTCCTCTCACTGCTCTTCCTGCTTCTCCCCCCTCCCTCCCCAACCCTTCCCTCCCCTCTTTACCCCTACCTTTCCCTACACTCCCTCCTCCTACTACTGCTCCTCCCTCTGCTCCTCCGCCGATTCTTCCCTCCACGTCTCCAGCGCCGAGCCCTACCTTCTCCTGCTTCTCCAATCCCACCCCTCCGCCTATCCCAACGGCGACTCCTCCGACCTCCGCGCCGCCCTTCGCCTCCTCCAATCCCTTCCCGCCACCTCCCCCTACTCCCGCATCGCCGGCCTACTGACGAATCGCCACAAACTCCTCCACCACCACGACCATAGAGTTCGCGACGGCGCCAGAGCGATGTTCCTCGCCAGGAAGATGCGGGATGAATATCCGAATTTCTCTATCGATGCGACTATTGCCGACGTTGCTCCGCACGACGCCGTATTGGAGGAGGCCGTGCTGTCATTGGTGCTAACGAACGCCGTGGAGGTGCAGGATAAGACTGGGCGCACCCTTGGAATTTCCGTCTACGGTCCTAGCTTCTGCTGGATCAACCACAGCTGCTCCCCGAATGCTTGCTACCGCTTTTCGTTGATGACACCGCCAACGCCCCCTTGTCGGCCCGAAACTCCGCCGCTACGCATTGTCCCCTTCGGCCGCTCCTCCGGCCCCGCCACACAAGTAATCCCTGCAAATTTGCACAGTTTGTTTAATTTATAGTGGAATAAGATTGAAATTTGAAATTCAGAGTTGTGAGATGGATATTTGTTGCAGATTGAGAATGGTGTTTGTAGCAATAATGTGTTAGCAAAAGGTGGTGTGATTTTTTTAAGTTTTCGTGCTTCTTTTTGGTTTTTGTTTGTTTGAATTAGAACACCAAATTTACCAGTATTATTGAACCTTTCTTGTATATTATGAATGTAGAATGCCGGGGTTATGGTCCAAGAGTGACGGTTAGGAGCATCAAGAGAATCAAGAAAGGCGAAGAAGTGACTGTTACTTACACTGACTTGTTGCAGCCAAAGGTATCCGCATTTTATCTGTATGTACATTATACACGGATCAGCGATCGGAATATTGAATTTATATAATTCATATATGTTTTGTTAAACGAACTGAGCGATGTGTCAAAGACAATGAGATGAGGATTTGCTAGTGTTTTTTTATGCTTAATGTCCCTGTCTTAGGAAACTAAACTTGATGCCACAATGCAAGGCAATCCGACTTCTTTCCACTATAGGGCTTAGCTAAATCTTGCCCCATTTTACTTTTCGTTTACTTATTTCCAATTTTTATTGTGTTCATGTTCTATTTTAATCGCTTTCTTTTAACGTCTCATTTTCTTTTCTTCTCATGAGCACCTCCAGGCAATGAGACAGTCAGAGCTATGGTCAAGGTATCGATTCATCTGCTCTTGTACGCGATGTAGTGCATCAACCCTAACCTACGTGGATCAAGCTTTGGAGGTGGTAATTCATGAAAACTTTTTTTTTTTCTTGATATTCTCAATTAAATACTGATTCTTAAGTCTGTTTGGAGTTCTTCCCTAATATCTTTATACTTTTGATTTTACAGAAATTATAAATGCACTAGGATATTCGTACTTCTAGATTCTTGTTTTTGTATCCCCCCCTGTTTATAGTTTGCCTTTCACATTGAACAAAAGCTCTTTTTCAACTTGAACATGAATTACCTCCTAACCATTTTTCTTCCTCTCTGGCAGTCAACTTTATTTCCTAGGATGTAGCTAATGTTCTTATTGGTGTTTTTTGAACAATCATTAACCTTCGGCTTCAAAACTCCAGGAAATATTTGCAGTCAATTCCAGCTCCTCCAGTTTGAGTTTAGAAATAAACTTCGATAGAGATAAGGCAACGCAATTGTTGAGTGTTTACTTTGATGATGCTATTGACGACTACCTGTCAATTGACGATCCTGAATCTTCTTGTGAGAGGCTTGAGCATGCGTTCACACAAGGACTCTCTGATATGCAATTAGATTGCAACGGAGAAACATCTCAGCTGAGATATTGGTTGCACCCATTAAACCACCTCTCCCTAAATGCCTACACAACATTGGCTTCAGCATATAAAATCCGAGCAACTGACATGATAGCTTTATGTTCTAAAATGGATGATCATCTGTTAAAAGCTTTGAACTTAAGCAGGACTAGTGCAGCATACTCCTTGCTACTTGCTGGTGCAACTCACCATCTGTTCCTCTCTGAATCGTCTCTAATTGTATCTGTTGCAAATTTCTGGACAAGCGCAGGGGAGTCATTGTTAACTCTTGCTAGAAGCTCAGTCTGGAGTCAGTTTGTCCACCGGGATCTGCCTGTGTCAAATCCATGTTCCACTGCAAGATATAGATGTTCAAAATGCTCATTGATAGACAAATTTGAAGCTTGTTTATTCAATGGTCAAGTTCGACATGCAGATTTTGACAATGTCTCGAGTGAATTCATTGATTGCGTCTCTAATTTTACACACAATGTTTGGAATATTTTGGCTCTCAGTTGCCAGTACCTTAGATTGATTAAGAGTCCTATCATTTTCAGTTGGCTTGGTACCACAAAATATTCTGGTGTAGGGGAAGTTCTGATTCGGTCTAGTGGCACTAAAGCGGGTTCTTGTGGGACTGAGAGAAGCATTTCTGGAAGTGAAGCAGATGGATACACAGACCAGGTACGGATATGTATTTTTAAGCTCGGTGTCCATTGCTTACTATATGGAGGATATCTAGCAAGTATATGTTATGGTAATTCCCATTTGACCTGTTATGTTCGTAATATTTTAGATATGGAAGGGATATTATTGAATCCTTGTCATGAACCAAATTGAGTTTGAGATCTTAGAAGTTAAATTATTCTTGTTTTGCTGTTAATTGCTGTGTTATTATACTCATTAAGAGTCTGTTAAAAATGTTGGTTGCATATATCGTCTTCTCTGCTTGTGATTTTTTGCCTTCAACTCTATTCGTCTTGCATGATGCCCCAAGGAATCAGCCACAAATCTCAGAAGTTTGTATCAATGGATTCAATTTGATAAGACTATAGTGGGTTTCAAAATAGAATAATCCTCGACAGCTGTTTCATATATCATTTCGGTTCTATCAAATTAAAGAACCAAAATTGAAATCACAATTGGATTCGATTTGGAAACAACTGAAACACGAAATTGAAACCACAATCGAATTAAAGAACCAAAATTGTCATCTCCTGATGCATCCCTGTTTCTGTTTGTGTTTGTGTCAAAAATACATTGTAAGAATGTTATAACAGTTGCATACTTAAAGTGACGCCCTACTGAATGTTACAATAGATGCATACAAGACCGTCATCAATGTCAATGTTTCTTCTTTTTGTTGGACTTGGAGTTGGAGCCATGCTCATTTTTACGTCGCTTTTCCCCACTCTTGTGACTCTCTCTCTGTTTTCCTTTATCCATTTTGTTTCTACTTGATTTCACGCTAACAAGACCACCAGCCGGTAAGTTTGCACCGCCATACTGTAATGCATTCTCAAAGTCTGCGTCTCTGTCCCCAATCGCGTACTGTTGAAGCAACTTGGGATCTAATGAACCCTCCGAGTTAGATCTCATCCCATCCTGTATGTGCGTAGTCAAGTCAGCCCAACTCTTGGAATTCAGAATGCGGGAAAGAGAGGCAGTTCAGGTAACACGGAAGGTAAGGAAGGAATAAAGCATACCTCAACTTTTCTTGCAGCATCATTGAGATCATCATCAACGGAGATTTTGTGAGGTTCCAAGAGAGTCTGAACCAAAATTTCCGAATCAGACTGGAGTTGCAACATAGGCAGAAGAAAAGCACAACAGCATACATACAAGCACGCACAATTATAATGTGATAGACGATGTTTAAGCCTACTAGAATCATAACGCATCCTACGCCGTGAAATTATTAGAAAGAGATGGAAACCCCAACATATCATGTACTTTCCATAAGAAATAAAAAGGTTACTGCTTTGCTGAACTTACTTCTTTTGGTTTAGGCAAGGTTGACTCAAGGCCCTCAGATGCAATAGCGTATAGATATTTGTGAAACTTTTTCATAACTTTTATAAACAGAGACAATATTTGCTGCCTTTCCAGTTTCATCAACCCCTGGAAAACGTGAATGTAAGTAAAAATCTACACCTGATAAGAATGAAATAAAGAGCAGAAATGACGCCACCAAGTAAGAGTGTTTTGTCTATGCAAGTGGGTCTGATTGCGTGCTCGCATCGCATCTATGTGACTGGTATAGTCAAGCAAACCATATGAGCAACAAGTAGAGAAACAAACCTCAATATAGGAGATATCTTGATTCTGTAAGCCAATGCAGAGCAATATGGAAGCCTGGGCACCTGTCAATGTCACTGGAAGTTTCTCTTGGAAATACAGATGTGAAAGCGTTGGAACAAGATCCAAAATCTGTAAAACAAAAACATAACTTTAACATACTTGTAAAGTTATAAACAAACGATAACTAGAGTACAAGAGGACCTCAGTTTAGAAAATAACACTTCATTTCAAATTCAAATGGGACCCTAGGGTTTAAACTGTAATTTTAAAAACAATTCTCGGGTAATCTGAAGAAAGTAAGGTCTGTTAGTTAAGCATGAAAATGCAGTAAGCCCTCGGATCCCTCCTCCCCACTATTATCTATGCCTAACAGGAGGAAGAACATCTTGACACATTCAAACTGGCGGCTTTTCCCAAAAAAATAGAAGGAAGAAGATAATCCACTCAAACCATAATCAACAAAAATGGACAACATGGCCATTGAACAGGATGCACTGCACCTTCCTGAGAACCGCACACCAAATGGGTTAACCTCCCTCAGAGGCATACCCACAAGGGGGTGGGATTGGGTGGGAGGGGAAAAGAAGGGGTCTAATAGCCTAATCGTTGTTGATTTCATCTTTTAAAGAAATTATTTCATCTTTTTAGGTAACACAGAGCACGGGATGAAACATCGCCCACAGAATCCTAAACACAAATTACTTGTAAACTACACAAATTCCCCTTCTCAAACAAGCAATTTTGAACTGAACAGATATATACATATAATTAGATAAATAACTAAGCACACAATGTCCTAATAGATCACTTTTGAAAAAGATTATTCATAAAACATTGCAAGAGTAATATATGTTCACAATCACAGTATCAGACTGTCCACAGTAAGAAAATAAATATTTCACCACTATCAATTAAAATTGTATCACAATCACATAATCTATTGCCACACTGAGTTGATAATTCTATCACAAAGGAATACAATTTTTCTTTTGTAATGCAATATTACTTTCTTTTTCTAAAGGAAAGCATATTTTGTCTTGTAACGCAAATATCATTTTTTTTCTAAGGGAAGTATATCTTGTTCTATAATGCAAACATTACTTCTATTTTTAATATGAATGCATGGAATCAATTAGTAATCCTAAGATAAAAAAATCCCAAAACAGTACATAGCACTATGACAGGGCAAGTCGGCAATCAACCATTGTTCAGAGAACTTACCATATGAAAGTCAGCAAGACTGCTGGTGTAGGCCTCCAGTCGCTTCATATCATAAGGCGAAAGTAAGTCTGTGATAGACCGTAAGAATCCATCTGCGGTAGACCATTTGGGTTCTAGATCCTTGTAATTGATCTTAGGATCTAAGATGCTGGAAAATTATTAGTTAGTACGAGCACTTGAACAATAAGCATTTATCAGAATGGAACTTTTAATAGTACCTCATAGCGAGCCTATAATCCATTGTACGAAAACTATAACCCAACAGTCTCAAAAATCTTCTCCTGAAATCTAGGTAGCCAACAAATAATCAAGCTGTGAACTGAAATACAAAAAATCTGCATAAATTTAAATAGAACAAAGGTTCTCCAAAGAAAAATGGGCCCACCTAGGTAGAATGGACGAAAATCACTGGTTTCAAGTTCATCATTCTTCAAAGATTTGAGGACCATACATGTATGC
The DNA here is from genome assembly GCA_036320875.1 of Cotoneaster glaucophyllus. NCBI lineage: Eukaryota > Viridiplantae > Streptophyta > Magnoliopsida > Rosales > Rosaceae > Cotoneaster > Cotoneaster glaucophyllus. The sequence continues at coordinate 33,896,467 of CM070066.1, read as the reverse complement.
TCCCCGGTCACAGCACTCTATTACAATGAAAAGAAAAATGAAAAATTATTGTTTAATCAGTCATTCATTCACAAATGATATAATTCAAAAAACAGTTAACGGAAAAAAGGATTCAGCATGGAGGGGAATCCATCTTAACTGGAATATGTCCAATATAGAATGGAGCAAACTTATGTTTCCACCAAAACCTGAAAAGGTCCAAGGTAAGCCCAAAGGAGACACCAATATAATGGAGCTTCTCTGGTCGCCTTTCACGAAGATGAACGAGCAAATGAGGAAGATCTGTTCTAGGTTTTATACTTTCTTCCAGCAATGAAACCTATAAATAAAATAGACAGGTATCATTCCGATAAACAATATCAAGGCACAGGCGGCAGGTTGATTAATACCAAACAAACAAACCAATACATGATATACTTTGATGTCATTATGATTAAAATTAAGACAACAAATGATCATTCACAAAAGTTTGTCAAATTTTATTCAAACACAAATTGTTCTGCAATAACCAGAATGAAGTTTAACCAACTCAAACACTTCGACAGAACAAGAATTGCATTGACCAGAAACCTATGACTTACAAAAATGTCCTCCAATTGCAATAATAATACATAGAATAGTCTCATATAAGCAGTTCTCCAACCTATTATAAAATAAAAAAAAAATAAAAAAAAACTAAGATTGGTGATTGTAGTTCACCTTCTCAGCAGCTTCTGTGACTCTGAGTGGGGGAGTCTCAACATCTTCAACGTCCAGTTCAGAAATAGGAGCAAACTGTCCTTCGTAGTACCTGAGGAGAAATAAACCCTTAACACCCATTTTTTCAAATATAAAAACATAAATGTGAAGCATAAACTTTTAGAATCAAAGAGATTCAGTGAAATTTTCATGTCAAAACACTTTTATCTCAATAATGAAGTACTTATGAGTTACATTGATACAAGAACAATGCATCCCACATATCACACACATTCCTTATATCTGGATCCCCAATAATAGCAATCGAATGTCACCCACATAGCACATGATACATACCAGAGGTGTCCCTAGAATGTCCACATCAGCCACTCCTTAGATCTGTGTCCCCAACAACATTTGCAGTAAAAAGTACATGGACTTATGAGCACAAAGGGATAACAGACATGTATGGGTTGACTTGAGAGATAAACCAAGTAAAGTAAGTTCATGAAAAAATCTAGGACCAAATAGGATTCTAAAAAGTTAGGACCCCACATTAATTTGTGCAGTCAACAACGAGGATCTATCTTTGGATTATTATCCTAAAATGCTCTATCTTTGGATTATATCCTAAAGTGCTGCTAGTTAAGTTTGTTTGTGGTTTTTCTCTGTTGGAAATTTCAATTACTAAAGAAATATACAATCTTCATTTAAACATACAGGTTTAAACTCAACTGTTGGCACTGCAGACTCTTGACCACTGTTGGGATTGAAATAAGCTAAAGAGTTTCTCAAGATAAATACGGATGAGGTGGGTTTGACTTGAGATAGCGAATTCCATGTGTTTGTGGATTTATTGCCAAAGCAATTGTGAAGATGCCTGCGGTTTCCTCCAGATGGGTGGGGTTATAATTTCACTGTAACTTTTCTGAAGTAAGTTTGAGTTGGACTCCTTTTCTTTGCAATGGACAACTTCTCCTCCATCCTTTAGAAAATGCTTTGCTTTGCTGAATTTTTCGTAACTCTTAGAAATGTAACCCAAACTAAGATGAAACCCCCAACATGACCGTATTTTAATATGGTATCACTTCTAATCCTCTATATCTTTCCACTTATTTCTCCAATTACCATCATATGACTCGGGAGTTGTATTGTGAGAAAGTCATCTGTATATCAAAACTGAAATCAAATAATCATCTCTTCAGCACCCACATGGTCTATGTTCTATAGCTTTCAAGCCAAGTGAACTGAAAGCATGAGACTCACATTTCGAGTTGCCAGGGTGCATATGCATGATTGCTTTTCATTCATTTTAGAAATCATTTGAAGCATTGCTTCAGACTTAATCTTCAATCTTTTCACCTTTTTTTCTTTTCTTTTTTTTTTTTTTAACAAACAATAGCGTTAGTGGGTTAAAAGTTTAGTTGTTAGGGGAGGGGAATTGGTGGGTATCGAACCCGCACCAGGGTGCATATGCATGATTGCTTTTCATTCAAAGTGTAGCAATATGGGGCTAAAAGAATTACTCAGTCGATCTTTCTCAACACCTTAGGCATCCACGTACACATTGGGATCATGTATGTGATCTACAAAAAACGTTTAGGTGGGCAATAACTCAAAAAGAGGAGCATACCTTGTCAATAGTTCCACTGCTTGTGATCCATATCCAATCTACAACAAAGAAAAATAAATTACCATTTCAACAGATCCCTGGTTATAGATTACCATGTTGCTTTGGAAACCATAATGAGAGAATACCTTCATGGCACTTGGATGTGTAGCAATTCGTACAATTCGTACACCTGAAAGACTGGGAAAAACCGTGTCCTGAAATTGCTCACAGAATTTCCACGGTATCTGGTCGCCAGAAGGCTGATGACCATCGCTTAAACTTTTGATTGCAGATTCACGAGAGATCTTTCCCTCAAGGCAGACCTAAGAACAAAATGATAGCACATAAAATGTTGAGCATCAAAGAAGTAGTGTTTTATAGAAGATGAAGTACGTGTTTAAAGTGCTGTCCTTTATTGCTATTTCACATAAGGTAAAATTATAAAAATAAAAAACTAATAAAATTTTGGGTATGCGTTAAATAACTAAAAGAATAATAGTCCTGAACTAGGGGAAGACAGTCAAACCTGAATGACACACAAAATATCAGGAAGCTGATTTTTTGACTCATCAACAGGGCCTGCACGTGCAAAATATAATCAAGTCCAGCCAAATAGCGGCAAAAAGAGAAAGACAAGTTCTAACGTAACATATATACCAAGTAGCACAAACAAGTGGTGAGCCGGAGCATCAGCCATTAGTTGCAAATCATTTGGAGAATTTTTGTAGTGGGAGGCAACATATAGAGCCATCATCCGCTGCAAGTATTAGAATATCTAAGTTCATTAATACGAAAATGAGAATCGCTAGTCTGACATTACTTGAACATGTAATTACCTGCAAGAACAACTCGCTATCTTTATGATATGAAAAAAGCGTATCACGGTTAACGTAGTACAGATCGCACTCACTGGGTGCAGGTAACCTAGTCACCAAGAGAGAGAGAAGAGAGAGAGAGAAAGATCATTAGTAAAGGTAAGGGTTATAATGGAGATGGTTACATCTTCCTCGGTTCTGACTGTCGAAGCAAATGTTTTTACCCGTTAAGTTTAGGGATATAATTTGTGATATCCAAGCAAAGTAAACCATGAAGCCAGGATTCAATCGGATCACCAGAAGCATATCTGATAGATTCTTTCAATTCTATCTTTTTGAAAAGACGACCTACAATCAGGGACATTTATCAATTCAGAAAATTTTGTCCAAATATCACAAAATAGTTTTGAAAAAATTATACATTGCTCACTCGCTAGCGCCAACAGTTCAAGCATTTCAGAAACAATAATGTTAAGAGAAAGCAGAAGAAACATCGAATTTTGAAAATAAAGTCAGTTTTGGGGGGAAAGGGGGATTTTGATCCAACCCCATTCAAGAGTTATGTCAAGATGAGAATAAAAAACACGGCCAATGAAGGATAAGCATACCAGATGTAGGCCCTTTAGCAGACACTTGGCTTTGCTCTTCCAATTGCTGTAGAAGTTTTAGGGACAAAGACCGACCAGTACCTTCATAGCTTTCAGTGTAAAATAAATGTCCCTTAGTATTTAAATTGCACTTAGATTTTTTTTTTACCAACGGTTGAATTCAGAGTTGACTTATAAATAGAAAGACATCAAGCATGAGTCAAAGAAAAGTAGAAACAGCTCATGAAAAGTGAAAGATCTTTCTTCTTTTTTTCCCCGGTAACAGAAAGTGAACAGTGAAGTGAAATATGTTTCATGAGACTGTTAAAACCAAAAAAGAACACATGATGAGAATACACGACATGAAGTAAGAAGAACATGGATGACTCTTACCCATTAACAGTAGATGAAAGGAAGACCAGATAAGGACCAAGCAAAGACTTCACTACTGGTAGTGGAATAGCAGCTGCTTCATCAACAACCAACAGTTCAACTTGGGAAAGCTTTTCATGCTCATGTGGCCGTATATACTGCAAGGACAAGTAACAAAAGTCAAAAACAGCTAGCCCCATAAGCAATGAGCGGTACAAAGTTCTTTCTTTAAGGCTACATGAGGTGTAAAGGTCTAGACCACCTCACAATCTCACAGGCATGTTGAGTGCCTCTATACCATACATACTGGATTAGTGCCAGGAAGACACATTAGGTTGACCAAAAAGTTTGGCGTTTCAGGAACATGTTTTTAGAAGCAAGTTTCAGTAATCACAAACCATCTAAATTATGTTCAATATGCTCACACCAATAACAAAAATGATGCACTTGGGCACAAGTACAATAGAATTTTTAGAGTAGTCAAACAAAGATAACCACTAATCATATATGAGGGCATATACACAGAACCCACGACATTTGATGGGCAAAAGGTGAACACACTCATGGCTATTTGATGCAGCTATCCAAAATTACAACTTGGTTATCAACTTTTCATGAGTAACAATTCCTCCATGTATTTGTTATTTTGGTATCAAATGACTAAACAAAATCTTTATTGCTATTTTTTATAGAAAACGAGATTTTATTAAACAGCTAAAAAACAATACAACACTTAGTGGACTAGGAAGTCCACCATCAAAACGAAACAGCCCTGACATATGCCTCAACATTCACCTCCATCATTATAAAACAGATCTACAACTATCTCACTGCAACTCCCCAATCTAACAAAATTACATAAAATGAAAGATCCCAAAAGCTTGGAGAGAGAGAGAGAAGCCATAAGAATGCCCGATTCTTTCCCAAGAATTCTCTTGTAAATCCCCACTATAATTCTCAAGGGTTGAAAGCTTGAAATTAACATCAAAGGTAACTGGCTTCAGAGTCAACTAGGATAATACTGGGCATATATGCAGAAAGTAGACATAGTAGCAACTTTCAGGGTATGGAATGATCCAAAAGGAAAGGGAAGACCACAGAATTCTCTGAGTCATCTTAACTTGATTTGGTACTAAGAATAAGTTATATATACACTTCCCACTGGCCCATCTGTACGTTAATATAGAAATGGATTATATCCTGACAACAAGGAAGTGAAATACTCCTATTTTTATATCAATATTGAGCACAAATTAAGATTCATCAATATAATTTTACCTCAATTATAACCAACTGTGCATATAAGTTTACCTGAATTGTTTGTCTGTGCTGCTTGTATATATTGATCTGTACAGTTGCTTTCTTCAACGAAGGGTCACTACTTTTCTGTACATCATAATCTATATGTTCCTGTAAACATAGTTTACAACAGTAAGCTCAATAACTAGTGCACTGTCAAGTACATGATTGAAAAATGAAGGCATAAAGATCACATTAGAAATAGATTTTTGACAAGAAAGCTAAAGATCACATTAGAACCACCCGCAGGAATACAAAAAACGACATACCTTATAGTCCAGTTGATCAAAACCCTTGCAAACAAATTCGAACAAGGTTCTTAAGTTCTCAGGGCTGGGTGCAGTTACAAATATATTTGAATACCTGTGAAGATATATTTGTATCGTCAAAACATAGTACATGAATATGAGTGTAGACAGCTACACATACACCAAAACAGTTTTAATACATTGTAAAAGGCACACTACCCTGCAGCAATAGCTCCGGAAATTGCCAAACCAAGTGCAGCCGATTTTCCACGGCCTCGAGCAGCAAGCAAGGCAACAGTACTTCGGAGTGTCTTGTCCAAGATTGCATCAAGAAATGTAGCAACAGCATTTCCCTGTTGAAACATTTACCAACTCAAACTATGAGTCATATTAGTAAATCACACATGATAGAAAAACTCAAAACTAATACAAATCAGAGAGTGCCTACCTGGTCCAACGTACAACATTTCTTTATTAAAGGGCCAACAGGAAAGGCATCACTCAGCTGCTCTTTTAGATCCTTCAGTTCCCTTTGTGACTCTGATATCCCTTCAGAGTCCTTCAATCATGATCAGAAAACAAGAAAAAAGTTATCAAAGTTGTCAAAGCTTCACAAACTCCTAGAAAGTATCCTAATAACCATTCGGTATACACACACTTGAAAAATTACTTTTTTTTTTTTTTTTTTATCTTGCATAAGATGCCACGAAAATAAAGCATTCCTCGATTTATCAGTTCCGTCCTACAGAAAAGTTAAGAGGCTAAAAGGTTACCTCTTTCACTGGAACTGGGGTAATTGACCTCATATGAGATGAAATTGGTAAAATATTCAGCTCATCATCCATTACTACACATGATTTGCATGACGCAAGTGATAATAAGAAACGCTCGTTAAAACGTCCAGTAGCCTTAGAATGGGATTCAGTTCGAAACCTATCGTGAACATCCTGAAATCAAGAGGCGCTGATAAGACTGTATGGAGATATTTTGCATTTGAGAGAACGAGAAAGACAGTGTCGCAAATAAAACATGACATAACGGAATTGCTATCAAATATAATATGTGATGCATGGCTATTGCTATATTCGTTCTAAGTACATAATGTAGTAAAACTCGAAACTACCTAAACAAGAAGAACAAATATTATGAGGAAACCTAGTTGTTTTTTCTTCTTTTTTTTGGGGGGCTAGAACATGAAAAGAAACAAGAAGTCTACATAGGCCCAACTGGGAAACTTATATGTTCAGCAGCATTCTCTTAAAGAAAGTCAAGCAATTGAATCTACTAAAAGTCTTCTTGTAGCCAAGCACATCATTACGGAAAAAATTGGGAAACTTTTAACATGGCTAGTTTTCAAGATTTTGCGGTATATAATAAGCATAACCATGCCGGCCTAAAAACTAAGCATTAATGGTGTGCGTGCGTAAGAGAAGAGATATTATTATATGCATACCATAACCATGGTGTAGAGGTTGGTGAGTGAGGTTAGAGAACGAAGCAACAATATGACTAGTCCACCTCCCTCCACTGTCTCTATCGTTCTTGCTAGTAGATTTGGAGTCAAGGCCTCAAAATCCTAATGCAGGAGATCAAACTTAGTCGTGAAACTTAAATCAATTATACAAGGGGTCTCGGCCAAACCAGAAAATTTGGTCAAGTTTCAAGTTACCTGAAGTATACACATTCCAAAGGTATTACCAAGAACTCTTTCTGAATCCTTGTACAAGCAATAAGTCAATCCCCCACTTTCAACAAAAAGTGAGAAAGGATCAACCTTCTCGGGATCAAGCAGCCCCCTCTGCATCATCTTTTTTACTTGCTTAGCACGTTTTTTCTTGTGACTGCGTCATCAAATAGTCAAACACAACGAATCAATATATATTAAAAACGAAATTCTGCCTTGCCTTCTAATAAGGTGAAGAATGGAAGGTAAAAGAAACCAACCTGCTGAGCTCGAGCTTGTCCTTGTAGCACCACAACACAGTCGGGCGTGATTTCTTTACTTCATTGCTTAGCATATAATGAAGATTCACAATCTGAAGACCATATAAAACTCCATATTAGCCATTTTCCGTTTGTTTTCGATAGATTTTCGATGATATTTCTTAGCTTGTTTGAGGTTTTTAGTGTTACTCAGTGAGTATTGCAGGTGAAAATCAAAAACAGTAAAACTGGTAAAATTTTCCACCCAATTCAATTTAAATCATTGTTATAACTCCTCCAATTGAATAGGAATAGCAAATAGGGAATGGGATAGGAAAGGCAGAAGAAATTAGGAGTACCTGGTCACGGGACTTGTCGCCGACGATGACGAACATGGAGCGGTGCCGGTTTTTGACGCCATTGCTTATTAGGGTTCGGATTCGTTCGTCCACCTTCTTCCTCATTCTCTCTCTCTTCTCTCTCTGTGCAATTAGGGTTTAGGGTTTATAACATAGGGCAGTTGTCGTCGTCGTCGTCGGGCAGGGTTTAAGCCGAACCAGTGAGAGAGAGACTAGACATCGCGGAGAGATATTGAGTTCATCTCAACCGTTGATTGGCCATCTGATGGCTGTTATCAAAGCTGACGAAAAAATGAAAACTCAACACGTGGCCAAGTTTTTTTATTTTTTTTATTTTTTTTATTTTGGCTTATTTATTGATTTGCCCCTGAAATTATTTTTTTTTGTCTTACTTTTACGCCAGGAAACTGAATTTATCCTACTTTATCATTTGAAACTACCAAAATCCAGTCATTTCACCCATTTTTTTGTCAATTCTATCTCATAGACGTTAAATAAAAGGTAGTATGAACATTTCATATCATGCTATCAGAGATGAGCCACTGCGGTTGGTGAGGTATGAAATTTTCAAACTTCCCTAAACCTTTAAAACTTAAAAAGTATCTGGAACATGAACGTAAATGAGGTAAAATTGCTCCATTTTGGCAATTTGTGAAGGATAAAACGAGACAAATTCAATTTAAGGTTAAAGTAAGAGTAAATGGCAATTTCATGAGATAAATCAATAAATAAATCTTTTCTCGAATACAACTAAATTATGCATTCATGGTAAAAGATAAATTAGTATCGAACTTGTCATTAACAATATAGGGGCATAAGGGAGTAGGATTTTCTCCTCTCTTTTTTTCCCTCCCCTTCGTTCCCCTTCTATTTGAACGGTCACGATTAAGTTACGTCAATACCTTATATTAATTTTATATAAAAAGAGAAAGACAAAATAGAGAATGTGAGAGGAGATGAGGGAATGTGATGGAGAGATAAGAGGGGAGAGAATCCTAGTACGAACATAAAACCTTTCAGGTTTTTACCTATAAGGATAAATTTGCTACACTAATTTCTTTTTTCTAGTTTAAAGTTTCTCTTAGGGTTAAAATGATCTCTTTTTTTTTTATTTTATAAGTGGGTCATTTTCATTACCAAAACACAAAGGAACAATACAAGGTCCAAAGATACAGAAATATAAACAAACAAAATATGACCTGCCAAACTAGCCCAAAAGACCCAACAAACAGTAAAGGCCCAAGCCATAAAATACAACAAAAGAAAACTTAGGCTTCCATTGCAGCACCCGCCGCCAAGCATCCCTACCAGTACAAACCCTCGCCACCAACCAACCAACACCTCGCCGATTGCAACATCCAACCACGAGCACATGTCCAAACACAGCCACACAGACGAGAACAAAGGAAGCTCGTGAGATTCCACAAGCAACACTGCCAACAAAGGCAGACAGTAAGAAGGTGGTGGTGTTGAACACCCGAGCCGGTGGGAATACCATAACTCTACACACCATCTCGAAGTACCGCAACAAATCGCGGTTATGAAGTGGCTGCAAATATGAACAGAGATGAGCAAGGAGTAACGCCGATGGGGAAGGAAGAAATGGGCAGATCGGGAAAGAGAGCAGGGAAAACAGCAAAAAGGAAAACAACAGAACAATGAAAGCACGACCACCAACCCCGGCTACAACTAGGGTCGACGACATCGGATTTGATCGGAAGTGCAACCAAGTGGTGCTGAGAAAGGTCTCTCAAGTAGAGAGAAAGTCTCTCACAAGGAGAGAAAAACTATTAGGCTATAGTTAAAATGATCTTTAGTTGCTTGCCGAGACAACCCCATATGTATAATAAGACATTGAAAAAGTTGCCTCCGTCATTTACACTTACGTGATTGGATAAGTAGCTCCGATAGTTGCATCGTGAAATTAAGGGGTTTTCCGAGATTGTGGTAAGGTTGAAGGTTCGGGAAATTTTCAGGTTGAGGAATCAATGGATCATATTCTCAAATTTTGTAGGCATTCTCTTTCTTATTGGAATGGTATTGGAATCTCTCCTGAAGTTGTCCATTCCTTTGCTCTTGATTTTTAGAGTCGGATCGCTATAAAACCTTAGGACACATTGTACCACCACACATTGCTTACCCTGGAACCTTATTTTTGCTTCAACTATCTGGCATTGCTGGAAATGGAGGAATAATTTTGTCTTTTATGATGGGCAACAACCGCTTGTCTCACCCTTATAATTTCATTTTTCATTTTGCAAGGGATTGGTATGATGCCAACAAGTGTTCTTCTAGTAAGCCTCCTAGACAAATCATCTCAATCCATTAGATTCGTCCGCCAATTGGTAGATGTAAAATCAATACAAATGGGAGTTGCAAAACCCATTTAGCCACATAAGTGTTAGAGGTTTGCTTCATAATTCTGAAGGGGAATGGATTAAGGGATTTGTTACTAATTTGGGCAAATGAGCCATCATGGAAGTTGAGCTTTGGGGTTTTTATGGGACTTTCTATAGCTTGGGATGAGGGTTGCAGGGATGTGATTCTTGTGTTGCTGTTACTTTGATCCAACAACCTATTTTGGTTTCGAACCCGCTCTACAATCTCATTATTGACTACAAAGAAGCTATCGAACGAAATTTGAGATGCGAAGTCACTCATATCTATAGAGAAAAGAATGCCTCAGCTAATCACATGGCTGACTTGGGTCATGGGTTATTTTTTGTTTTGTTTGCTGGGCTTTGCCCTCCTCTGTTTAAAAAAAAAAAAAAAAAAAAAAAAAAAAAGCTTGGGAAATTTTATTTGGACCCAACTTTTTTTATCTCTACACCCAACTAACATTTTTTCTTCTCTGATCTTCCAAATTTGTCCATAAATAATAGTTTTCTTTGTATCTCTACACCCAAACCCCACGAGTCACGACCACCACTGCAGTGCCTGGACTGGGTTCACCGGAGAAAATGAAGGTGCAGTGGTGATGTGAGTTTAGGGTTATTAGGTGTAAAGATAAAAACTTTAATATTTATTTTCTCATTCTTATTTATTTAAGGGCAAATTGAAAGTTTAATAGAAAAAATTTGTTAGTTGGGTGTAGATATAAAAAGGTTGGGTCCAAACAAAATTTCTCTTAAAGTTTAATCACGTGATTAAGCTCTTGTGCAATAGAAGATTAATTTGGCCGAACTACCTGATTAAGGTACCTACTTTCTCTTTAGGCTTAAATGTTAAAATGGTCCATGTGTTTTAGTTACTGGGTCAATTTAGTCCATGTATTTTTAATTTGGCTAATTTGGTCCTTGTGTTTATCTCCTTTAGCCAATTAAGGACATTTCCATCTAATTTATGTAAAAAAATGTACAAACTATTATAAACTTATTTATAAAATTATTACAAAAATTTATAATTATTATAAACTTATTTATAAAATTATTTATTTGATTTAAAATATTTAAAAATGAAATAAAATTAAAAATTAAAAGAAAAATTATTGTCCTCCCAACTCCCCGAAGTCATTCCTAACATTACGCCCTCTCTTTTCTATTTCACAACCTTAATCATTTCTTAGATTGGAAGTTTTATCTCTTGTATGTGTTATTTCTCATTGATTTGCATTTTTATGTAAAGCGAAAGGGTAATTATATATCTTATGAATTTTTTAACAAAGATTAAATAAAATATCCTTAATTGGCTAAATGAGACAAACACGATGACTAAATTAGCCAAATCGAAAACACGAGGACTAAATTGGCCATATAGTTATAACACAAGGACCATTTTGACATTTAAGCCTTCTCTTTAATTCAATGGTATCATTTATTTTCCCTTAAGTTGAATTATTATGTATCAATATTGTAAAGTTGTCTTGTGTAATTTAGGGGGGTGTAGTCAAACTATGATTTTAAAGGATTTTAAAAGTGATAGATTTGATAGGATTTAAGAGGATTAAAGACTCCTACAAAATTCATATGGATTTGAATTGATAGTTTGTAGATTTTGGTGGATTGTGGTGGAAGGATTTGAAATCCTAGGGGGTGAGGTTGGATTCTTTTTAGCCTTGGTTACATATAGAAATCCTACAAAATCCACAACTTATAGAAATCCTCCAAAATTTGAATACACTTAGGGGGTGTAGTCAAACTTGGATTTGAGAGGATTTTAAAAGACTTTAAAATCCTAGTGTAGTCAATTAAAAGATTTTAAAGGATTTTAGAATCCATTCAAATCTAGGTGTAGTCAATTAAAAGATTTTAAAGGATTTTAGAATCCAGGTGTAGTCAATTAAGTCAAACTTGGATTTGAGAGGATTTTAAAAGACTTTAAAATCCTAGTGTAGTCAATTAAAAGATTTTAAAGGATTTTAGAATCCTTTAAAATCTAGGTGTAGTCAATTAAAAAATTTTAAATGATTTTAAAATCCATCCAAATCTAAGTGTATTCAAATTTTGGAGGATTTCTATAAGTTGTGGATTTTGTAGGATTTCTATATGTAACCAAGACTAAAAAGAATCCAACCTCACCCCCTAGGATTTCAAATCCTTCCACCACAATCCACCAAAATCTACAAACTATCAATTCAAATCCGTATGAATTTTGTAGGAGTCTTTAATCCTCTTAAATCCTATCAAATCTATCACTTTTAAAATCCTTTAAAATCATAGTTTGACTACACCCCCTTAGATTTGGATGGATTTTAAAATCATTTAAAATATTTTAGACAATATAAAATGAAAATTATTTGTGTATATGGAAAAGATTAAGCTCAGTTGTCACTTCGCCAGACTCCGTCGCACTCTCCACCACTCCAATCGTAATGGTGAGTAAATCACTTGTGTTTGTTTCCATTTTTGAAATTAGAGTTTTGATGTTTTCAATTAGAATTGGGGGTTTTGAATTTCATATAATAATTTTTTTCAATTGGTTTTGTTAGCACTGAGAACACACTACGAGCTCGTGTGTGTACACAATATATTGGATTTGATCTTTATAAAGAATGGGAGAAATTGGGGTTGGGAAAGGGCAGAAAAGGAAACTGAACTTGAATTTCGATCTTCGTACATGTTACTAAAGGCCAAAATCGAATCTAAACCCGATCATACCAAATCCAAACTTGTTAAGTTTGGTTCATCCCTTAGTACCGTACCGAAGTATTTTTTCTCGAGTTCGGTTTCATTACAGGAAATGGATTGTCTGCCCTTCCAATTCCCTCCCCTTCTCATCCCATCATATTTCTATGATCACGATTAAGCCACGTCAACATTTTATATTCCTATTACTTTTTATTTTATTATTTTTATAAAAATAAAAATTAATATAAAATATTAACATGATTTAACCGTGACCTCATAAATAAGAAGGAATGGGAAGAGAAAGGCAGACAATCCAGATCCATTACATCCCTCATACCGTACCATACCTACTCGTGCCCAGACCTATTGAATATAAACTTATATCTGGGCCGTAACTCGAAGGGCCTCAAAAAGAAAAAGTTCATATAATTCACATACCAATCGGACAAATCCCGCACCAAAAGCAATGGCTAGCTAGAAAGTTTAATTAGATTGGGTAATCTATCCTTTTCAACTTAAATGCACATTCATGATGGTTATACGGGTGCATTTTTGCTCATCCATATTAACTTTGATGTATGTTTATTATACATCTTATTATCTGTCATGTGTCCTATCATTTAATCTTAGTAAACTTGTTAATTAAATATATCTTTTTCAATTTTTGAAACTAATTTTAAGCATTAAAAATAAAAATAAAAATAAAAATCCAAACCCCTCCAATGTTTCAATTTCTCCACCCAGCAACCCTATGAACACCCACCCACCCACGGCCAAAAATTCGATGATGGAGACAACTACGACGGATGCACCATTGCAGCCATGAAATTAGATAGCGGCCTCACCTAAAGAACCAGCCCTCTCTCTTTATTGGCGAGGACATTTCTGTGCGCATATAGATTTGAAATTTTTTGCGATTTGGGATATATTTTCTTGGCGAGGACATTCGTTGAGTTTTCTTTATAAAATAAATTAGAGTTACAGTGGAGTAAGAGGGATGGCGGGGACGGAGGGCGGACGACAGAGATGGCTGATTTGCTACGGCTTCTGAACAAGAACATTGAAAGGGTGGGTGGGGGTTGGCTGGTTGGGGAAGTTGAAAAGCTTTCTGGGGTTGAGTTTATTTATTTAATCATGTTTAAATTAGTTTTAAAAATTAAAAAAGATATATTAATTAACAAGTTTACTAGGGTTAGAAGATGAGACACATGACAACTAATAAGATGTCTGGTGAGCATACATCAAAGTTAATGTGGGTGAGCAAAAATGCACCCCAAATCATATTACGTTAACAAATGCAACAATTAATTACATTTATCCATTTGGAATGATATATATATATATATATATATATATATATATATATATATATATATATTTTGTCACAGATGGATCGACAATCATACAAGAGAAAGAAGTGTCGTATGTATTTGTTTGGGGTCTGAAATTGCACCATTGGCCCTATGCAATTGACACCGTTGACTATTGTTCTAAAAATTCCTGCCTAGGTCCCGCTTAGGCGCTAGGCAGCTGGTTACCATTCCAATTAATGTCTAGACGTTTGAAAATTAAGAAATAACGCCTAGACCTACTAAGGCGCCTGCCTAACCTGCCCAAACCTGCCTAGGTTGTGTCTCACTTAGCAGAAAATAGATAACTTTCATTTTACATTTTATTTTTTCCAGTAAATTGTAAGACTAGTTGAATACTTGAATGAACACACACATTTTAGACTTGTTCCCCATGTTTTCATTATATTTCAATAGCTCATTGTATATATGTCATTCTATTTTGTATTTTATGATGAAATTATATATATTTTAAGTATAAATAGACACTTATTTATACGAAATGTAATAGATTTAGTTAAATTCGCCTAGTCCGCCGCTCGACTAGCGCCTAACGTCTTTTAGAACCTTGTCGTTGACATTGAGGCCATTGCATGAAAGAAAATTTTAGATGATTTTCAATTAATTTATGTTATTGTTGTGATAACCATAATAATTATTTTCTAAATCTAAAACTGTGACAGCCCGTCCCTGATTTTAAGAGTTTTTAAATTTAATAAAGGATTTTACAAAATGCCCTTTGAGGCACGTACTTTGTTCGAGGTTAATCATTGTGTCGTGCCACGTAAGATTTGTTTTCTTGGCATATCCTCGTAGTACTCGTCGCTACGGACGCGTGGGCGCAGACGATTCGTGATTTGGAGCTATATCAAAGAAGTTATTAACGTTTGAAGTTTGGAAATTTTTGGAATTATTATTTTAGAAACATCTGGAATTTCTTTTATGAAAGTGGACGGCCCATATTTAATGAAGGAGGAAATGGATGGCTTGAATGGAAAGGAAAGAAAATAAAAAATAAAAATAAAGGAGGTTATGTGTGTGTGCGTGACTGGTGGAGAAAAGAAGAAGAATGATTGGGCAAAACTGCCCAACCAGAAGGAAGAAGAAGATAGCTCCGGGAGAGCTTCAGGAGAGAAGCTGGGCGAATGGGGATAAGAGAGAGAAGAGACTGACCAACCAGAAGAGGGAAAGGAGAGAAAGGAGGGAGGGTGAGAAACACCCAACCCGTGTGTGTGACCCGTGTGTGACCCGCGCCGAGTATGCAACCCGACGGTAGACCCGTCATTTTCTGGCATTTTTCCAGCGAACTGAGGTTCATCACCACTTGGAAATCAACCATCATCATCTCCTCTTCATCTCGCATCCAAGATTTGTGGTGTTTTGGGCTTGGGTCGCGAAGAACTGAACCGGTGGTTCTGAGGGTGAACGGCGACGGATCCACCATTTCTGTAGCTATTTCCCTCGATTACCTTCATCATTAGATTCCCATCGAGGTCAGGAACAAAGCCCAATCGACATTTGGGGCGGCGGAACAACGGAATGGACGAATTGATGAACACCCAAACCTAGGGTTTTCGACGGGTTTCAATGAAATTGAGGTGTTTCTAGGCCAAATTGGCCTTGGCTGAAGGCGCCGAACGTTTTGGGACGCCTCGAAGTTTACGTTAGGGAGCCGTAGCACGAACTCCAGGTGAGTGGGCTTTTGTTTTCCGTATATACCTATATACTATGTGTTTTTCCCAGATAGTGCATTTTAAATGCTTTTAAAACGAAATGCCATGCCACCACATATTTTTATATATCTCGATTATGCATTATGAAAAGTGATTGCATTATAATTGTATGCGCATGATTGTTGGTGCTGAGGACGCTCAGGTAAGTTCAGGTAAGATTCTGTGTGTTTAAATAAAAGTTGAGTTATGACGAGATTGTTGAGATGCATCGAAAGCTCATAAACCTGCACCCCGGTGTTAGTGCTCCCGCCCAGAGTTAGGGGCTAGTCTTTCACGTGATGTTCACCTCCCGCACCATACGCTCATCTTGGATCCAAGCTAGGTGCACAGTCCTGTCGTATAGACCGCTTTCAGTGGGTTCGACTCATAGGTGACCCGCGATCATCCACACAGTCTTCACGTGAGTGTAGCACTAGAGCGTATTATATTACACCAGTCTTGTCGTATAGACAACCTTGAGTGGGTTCGACTCGTGTGCAGGATATATATTATGATGAGATATGTTGAGATTGATTATGAGCTATAGTTCCAGCCGTGCTGATCACACGGTGGACATGTTATTATCTATGATGAGTTTATTTCACCTGATTTACTTACCTGGTGAATTAGTGGCATGGCATGGTATATATTTGATTCGTTGGCATATATATATTTGATGATGAGTTTTCAGATGAGATAAGTATATGTTTATATACTATTTTCTGGGAAAGTATACAGGTTTTACGGCGAGGGGTTATAAAGCTTGTTTTTGAAATGATTTTCGAAAAGACTTCGTTTTTGCCCACTCACGCTTTTGTTTTGCGCCCCTCCAGGTTTTAGGCAGCTTTGTTGGTGGCTCACGAGGATACAATGGAGGTTCTGACAGACCATCACAAATGTAGGACCACCTTTGGGTGTTGATTAAATTGCTTGACTGCACTTAGGCTACTTATGCTCTGATTGTGTATTAACACTTATGGAATTTGGTTTTTAATTATTCGTATTTTCGCTTATTTAATTGCTTCCGCACTATGCACATGGTTACGTCACCCTCACGTGACGGCCAGCATGTCTCGATCTCGGTCGGGGTGTGTCAGTTTGGTATCAGAGCCTAGGTTCTGCAGTCCTGCATATTTTGTGAGTAGGTTAATCATTGTGATGTCTTCTGTCATAATTATGCCGCCTCGTAGGGATCCACGTCGTTCAGATGAGCCTAGTTTCCCTAATATAGCTAAGTTAGGGGAAGCTATTGCTAATATGATTCAGTTTGTTATCTGTTCTCCCCAAATGGCTCATCTTGAGACTGTTTATAAGTCGAAGCTGAATCATTTTATGCGAAATGATGGACCAAAGGGAGCAGAGCGATGGCTTAATCATGTTGAAAAGTCCTTTTGTGTGATGCGAAGTCAAGGGAATCTTCTTCTGGAAAGGTGGGTCGAGACGACTACCTGGTTTCTGGGTACTGAATTTACATCCTGGTAGAGACAGGAGTCTTGTACGATGACACCGGAGAAAACAGCTGATTGGGAGTTGTTTAAGAAAATGTTTATCACTCCGGCATATATTGATGGTAATAAGCAAGAGTTTACAAATTTGAGACAAGGAAAGATGACGACGATTAAGTAATATAGAAAGTTTACGGACTTGTCTCGTTACCATCCTTATGTTGCTGCTAATCCGGTTATGATGTTATGTCGTTTTAAGCTGGGTACTAAGAAGAAGTGACGTTCTATGGCGACCACTACCCATTGTGATTCTTACCAGGAGTATTTCGAGATTTTGTTAAGGATTGAGGACCCTAGGAAAATATCCAGCGATAGTGAGGAAAAAGAGGAAAAGAATGTGAATCAGAGGAAAGATGACAAAGTTAAAGGTCAGTCATCTCAAGGACCTCGCAAGACTCAGAGCTTCAAAAGAAGCGAAGCTAGTTCCAATTCTTCTAGTGGAGGCTTTAGTGCCACTGGCCAGAGGCGAGGTGGTAGATTTACTGGAGGTCGTGGGGAACGACAACAAGCCCAAGGATGTGTTAACAATATCACACTGCAGGATGCTCAGAGCAATCCAGATTTGATCATGGGTACGTTAAATATTTTTGGTCACTTTACTAGAGTTTTAATTGGTTGTGGTGTTACCAGTTCTGTAAGTTCTCATACATTTGCTCAAGTGACGCAATCTCATACTATGCCTCTACGGTTTGAGTTAGAAGTTACTATGCCTAGAGAAGAGAAGTGTTATGTGGATTATGTTTATCCAGGGTGTACAGTGATGGTGGAAGATGTAGTCATGCAGCTAATCTTATTCCGTTAGATATTGTGGATTTTGAGGTGATTTTGGGCACAGATTGGTTGCATTATAATCGTGCCAAGAGAGATTGCTACGGGAAATCAGTTACTTTCCATCGTCCTGGATTACCAGAAGTTACTTTTGTGTGTGAGCAAAGTGGACTGAGGCATGTCGTTATTTCTGCTGTGAGAGCAAAGAGGTTGTTATCAAAAGGCTGCCAAGAATACTTAGCTCATGTGGTGCTAAATGATACCACTCCTAGTAAGATGGAGGAAGTTCGAGTGGTTAGGCATTTTCCGGATGTCTTTCCTGATGATTTGCTTGGATTACCGCCAGATAGAGATGTGGAGTTCACCATTGAATTATTGCCAAGTACGGACCCTATATCTTTGACTCCATATAAATGGCTCTTGTTGAGTTTAGGGAATTGAAAATTCAATTGCAAGAATTGGTTGATAAGGGTTTCATTCAACCTAGTATGTTGCCTTGGGGAAGCTCCAGTGCTGGTTGTGAGTTAGAAAGACGGGACTTTAAAGTTATGTATTGATCATAGGCAATTGAATCGGGTAACGATTAAAAACCGTTATCCATTGCCGCGTATTGATGATTTGTTAAATCAGCTTAGAGGTGCATGTGTGTTTTCCAAGTTTGACTTGAGGTCGGGTTATTACCAATTGAAGATTTGAAGTGAGGATGTCCCTAAGTTTGTTTTCAGGACTTGTTATGGTCATTATGAGTTCTTGGTGATGTCATTCGGGTTAACGAATGCACCTGCTGCATTATGGATTTGATGAATCAAGTATTCCAGCAATATCTAGACAGGTTTGTTATTGTTTCATTAATGATATTCTGGTATACTCTAAGACTAGAGCAGAGCATGCTAGACATCTTAAATTGGTGTTACGAAGTTTGAGGGAGCATCGTTTGTATGCTAAGTTTAGCAAATGCCAAATTTGGTTGAGTCAAATAGCATTTCTAGGACATGTTACATCTGCACAGGGTATTCAAGTAGATCTTCAAAAAGTTGCAGCTGTGGAGAATTGGGAACAACTGCGAACTGTCACTGAGGTACTGAGTTTTCTTGGCCTAGCAGACTATTATAGACGGTTTGTAAGGGATTTTTCAGTAGTTTCTTTGCCATTGACGGGATTGACTAGAAAAGAGGTTAGGTTGAGTGGGATGAAAATTGTGTGCAAAGTTTTCAGCAACTGAAGTATTATCTCACTCATACACCTGTTTTAGCACTCCCAGATGATAGCGGTAATTATGGTCTTGGATGCGTACCAATGCAACATGGTAGGGTGATTGCTTACGCTTCATGACAATTGAAACCTCATTAGATGAATTACCCTACTCATGAGTTGGAATTAGTGGCTATCATCTTTACTTTGAAGATTTGGAGACATTACCTTTATGGAGGAAAGTGCAAGATTTTTACGGACCATAAGTGTCTTTAGTATCTGTTTACTCAGAGGGATCTTAATCTTCGTCAACGAAGGTGGATTGAGTTGCTAAGAGGTTATGATCGCACGAGTGAGTATCATCCTGATCGTGCAAATGTGGTAGCTGATGCACTTAGTAGGAAAACTTCAGCTAGACTTCATGCCAGTTATGATTGTCATGTTCTTCTTCTTGATGATTTACGGTTCACTGGAGTGAAGTTAGGAGTGGAAGATAAAGAAGAAGCCTTACTTGTTAATTTTTCAAGTCAGGCCAAATTTTAGTGGATCGTGTGCTTGAAACTCAGATGGATGATGAAGAGACCCAAGAATTAATTGAGGCAAAGAACGAGGGGAAAAAGAAAGACCTCAGAGTTAGAGAATCAGATGGAATGCTTATGCAAGATAATAGGATGTATGTGCTTAATGATATGGAATTAAAGAAAGTAATTTTGGACAAAGCACACTGTTCAGCTTATGCAATGCATCCTGGATGTACTAAAATGTATCATACGATTCGACCATTTGAGTATTGGCCATGTATGAAAAGGAAATTGCTGAATATGTGAGTAGGTGTATCAGTCGTCAGCAAGTCAAAGCAGAAAGAAAGAAGCCTTTTGGATTGATGCAGCCGTTTTCCGTTCCACAGTGGAAATGGGAAAATATCACTATGGATTTTGCGTACAAGCTTCCTCGTACACGGAACGGTATGTTGGCGTTTGGGTGATTGTTGATCGGCTTACTAAGTCAGCACATTTCATTCCAGTAAGAGAAAAGTATTCTCTGAATAAGTTAGCTGGATTGTTTATCTCAAAGATTGTGAAGTACCATGGAGTTCCAGTGAGTATTGTTTCGGATAGTGATCCCAGGTGTACTTCTAAGTTTTGGGTAGCGTTTCAGGAAGCTTAGGTTACAAAGTTACTTTATAGTACGGCTTATCATCCTCAAACAGAAGGGCAATTTGAGAGGATGATTCAGACGCTGGAGGATATGCTTAGATCATCAGTTTTGCAGTTTGGTGATTTGGCATTTAAAGTTGGATTTAATGGAGTTTGCCTATAATAACAGCTACCATTCTAGCTTCGGGGATGGCACCATTTGAGGCACTTTATGGTAGAGTTTGTCGTACACCGTTATATTGGTCAGAAGTGGGTGAGAGACCATTGGTGGGCTCTAAGATAGTAAATGAGACTACTCAGAATGTACAGGTAATCAAAACTAATTTGAAAGCGGCCCAGGATCGACAGAAGAGCTTGGCGGATAGACATGCCACTGATAGAGTGGATAAGGTCGGTGATTGGGTATTTTTGAAGTTATCGCTGTGGAAATGAGTAGTAAGGTTCGGAAAGAAGCGTAAGCTAAGCCCTAGGTACATCGGACCTTACCAGATTATCGAACGAGTTGACAAAGTTGCTTATAGACTTGAGTTGCCTCCAGAGTTGGCTAGAGTACACAATGTGTTTCATGTCTCTATGCTTCGTCATTATGTTTCGGATCCTTCCTATGTGATACTTCCTTAACCGCTTGAGATTAGTCCGGATTGAGCAGACGAGGAAGAACCAGTGACGATTTTGGATTGGAATGACAAACTGCTGAGAAACCAAGCTATTCGTATGGTAAAGGTTCTGAGGAGGAACCATTAAGTGGAAGAGGCTACTTGGGAGACTACGATTCGGATGAGAGATATGTATCATCGCTTGTTTTATGAGTATCAATGATGTATTTTGTTGTTTGAATTTCGAGGACGAAATTTCTTAAGGGGGGTAGATTGTGACAGCCCGTCCCTGATTTTAAGAGTTTTTAAATTTAATAAAGGATTTTACAAAATGCCCTTTGAGGCACGTACTTTGTTCGAGGTTAATCATTGTGTCATGCCACGTAAGATTTGTTTTCTTGGCATATCCTCGTAGTACTCGTTGCTACGGACGCGTGGGCGCAGACGGTTCGTGATTTGGAGCTATATCGAAGAAGTTATTAACGTTTGAAGTTTGGAAATTTTAGGAATTATTGTTTCAGAAAAATCTGGAATTTCTTTTATGAAAGTGGACGGCCTAGATTTAATGAAGGAGGAAATGGATGGCTCGAATGGAAAGGAAAGAAAATAAAAAATAAAAATAAAGGAGGTTATGTGTGTGTGCGTGACTGGTGGAGAAAAGAAGAAGAATGATTGGGCAAAACTGCCCAACCAGAAGGAAGAAGAAGACAGCTCCGGGAGAGCTTCGGGAGAGAAGCTGAGCGAATGGGGAGAAGAGAGAGAAGAGACTGACCAACCAGAAGAGGGAAAGGAGAGAAAGGAGGGAGGGTGAGAAACACCCAACCCGTGTGTGTGACCCGTGTGTGACCCGCGCCGGGTATGCAATCCGATGGTAGACCCGTCGTTTTCTGGCATTTTTTCGGCGAACTGAGGTTCATCACCACTTGGAAATCAACCATCGTCATCTCCTCTTCATCTCGCATCCAAGATTTGTGGTGTTTTGGGCTTGGGTCGCGAAGAACGGAACCGGTGGTTCTGAGGGTGAACGGCGACGGATCCACCATTTCTGCAACTATTTCCCTCGATTACCTTCATCATTAGATTCCCATCGAGGTCAGGAACAAAGCCCAATCGACGTTTGGGGCGGCGGAACAACGAAATGGACGAATTGATGAACACCCAAACCTAGGGTTTTCGACGGGTTTCAATGAAATTGAGGTGTTTCTAGGCCAAATTGGCCTTGGCCGAAGGCGCCGAACGTTTTGGGACGCCTCGAAGTTTACGTTAGGGAGCCGTAGCACGGACTCCAGGTGAGTGGGCTTTTGTTTTTCGTATATACCTATATACTATGTGTTTTTCCCAGATAGTGCATTTTAAATGCTTTTAAAACGAAATGCCATGCCACCACATATTTTTATATATCTTGATTATGCATTATGAAAAGTGATTGCATTATAATTGTATGCGCATGATTGTTGGTGCTGAGGACGCTCAGGTAAGTTCAGGTAAGATTCTGTGTGTTTAAATAAAAGTTGAGTTATGACGAGATTGTTGAGATGCATCGAAAGCTCATAAACCTGCACCCCGGTGTTAGTGCTCCCGCCCAGAGTTAGGGGCCAGTCTTTCACGTGATGTTCACCTCCCGCACCATATGCTCATCTTGGATCCAAGCTAGGTGCACAGTCCTGTCGTATAGACCGCTTTCAGTGGGTTCGACTCGTAGGTGACCCGCGATCATCCACACAGTCTTCACGTGAGTGTAGCACTAGAGCGTATTATATTACACCCAGTCTTGTCGTATAGACAACCTTGAGTGGGTTCGACTCGTGTGCAGGATATATATTATGATGAGATATGTTGAGATTGATTATGAGCTATAGTTCCAGCCGTGCTGATCACACGGTGGACATGTTATTATCTATGATGAGTTTATTTCACCTGATTTACTTACCTGGTGAATTAGTGGCATGGCATGGTATATATTTGATTCGTTGGCATATATATATTTGATGATGAGTTTTCAGATGAGATAAGTATATGTTTATATACTATTTTCTGGGAAAGTATACAGGTTTTACGGCGAGGGGTTATAAAGCTTGTTTTTGAAATGATTTTCGAAAAGACTTCGTTTTTGCCCACTCACGCTTTTGTTTTGCGCCCCTCCAGGTTTTAGGCAGCTTTGTTGGTGGCTCACGAGGATACAACGGAGGTTCTGACAGACCATCACAAATGTAGGACCACCTTTGGGTGTTGATTAAATTGCTTGACTGCACTTAGGCTAATTATGCTCTGATTGTGTATTAACACTTCTGGAATTTGGTTTTTAATTATTCGTATTTCCGCTTATTTAATTGCTTCTGCACTGTGCACATGGCTACGTCACCCTCACGTGACGGCCAACATGCCTCGATCTCGGTCGGGGTGTGTCAAAAACTACATTAATAAAATCCTTTTTGTTAACCAAAAGAATGTGAAAATGCATTTTTATCTCTATCACAAAAAAAAAAAAAAAAAATTAAGGATAGTAATGTAATAGCAATGGGGTGGAGAAATGGAACTATCCTAAATAGGCAGTTGCTGGTTATATTGGATCAGGTGGTTTGAATGATTGGATAATTAGCAAATAAAAAGGTTCCATTTTTCATGGACCCTCAAGTGGAAATGTGGGATAAAAGATGGCATATATATACCATTTTATCCATTTGTAATCGTACATTTTGGTGGTTGTGATTTCACCCGATCGCGCGGCAAGTGTGGATTGGGATAAAGGCATCAAATATGGTTTGATGTTCACGACTTGGATTTTACAACACATCCAAGTGCATGGGTTCTCTAAATACAGAGTTGTGCACAACAAAAAAGGACAAAGGACCTTCAAACCTTTCACACACTCTGAAAAATCCCTAATTCTTCCAACTTCGTCAACACATCTTCAGTTTGGATTAACAACATTGTCTGCCAGTGAGGAGTCTTTAGTCTTCTCGTTTCATTGCCTTCTAGGTGAAGTGAGGTGTTGCAAAGTTACTTGAGTGAAAGTCAACCTTTATTTGAACTTCATAGTAGTTAGCAATCTTGTCTTCAAGTTCTAGAACTCAATGCCAAGACGCATTCCTTCCTCGGTAGTGATGGTTTGTACACAGAAGTCAGTAATGCGTTCGACAACACTACCCCATTCATTCTACTTGGCAACTGAACTCGGTCGTGAGTTGGTACCAGGGCCGGTCTAGAGTTTTTTGAGGCCCGGGGCGATGCCACAAAATGTGCCCTCATTTTATACAAGAAAATTATTTGTTTTCACACGTAAGACATCGATAAAATTATACTTAGAAAAACACTTCAAACTTAATAATTTAGAAACACGAAAAAACTAATTTATTTTGTATCGTGAGAAGGAAACAAAAAAACTCCGGGTTTACAAGTAGATAGATATGAGTTTTGTTTTCCATCTAAACTTTTAAAGTGTTTTTGTATGAATCGTGAGGTGTTTTTTCTTATTTACTAGCCTTGTCAATATGGGACTAAAAAAATAATGATGTTTTTGAGTATTTAGTTGATATGTATAAGTAATAAATGGGTACTAAATTAATCTTTTTTATGACACGTCATACGATTTGTAAATTTGGTCAACACATTACTCTTTGTTGAAGATTAGACTTGAATTGGAACAAATGTTTTAAGAATAACAACACACATAGCTACTAGCTACTAATTAAAAATAAATTAACAACCAAACAAAAATTCGTAAAAATTGTAAAAATTGAAAAGAAATTTGTAAAAATTGAAAAGTAAAAATAATAATGATGTTTTTGAGTATTTAGTTGATATGTATAAGTAATAAATGGGTACTAAATTAATCTTTTTTATGACACGTCATACGATTTGTAAATTTGGTCAACACATTACTCTTTGTTAAATATTAGACTTGAATTGGAACAAATGTTTTAAAAATAACAACCCACATAGCTACTAGCTACTAATTAAAAATAAATTAACAACCAAACAAAAATTCGTAAAAATTATAAAAATTGAAAAGAAATTTGTAAAAATTGAAAAGTAAATAAGCACACATGGTGTTTTGAACCCAAGACCTCCTCATTAATTTTAAACAACAAAACCACCTATTCTAGTTAAATTTCTTTGTCATTGAACCAAATTTTATAAATTTATACTCTTATGAAAACATATATAAATATATCACCCTAATAATTTTGGTGCTCCCAATTATTTTGGGCCCCGGACGGTCGTCCCTGCCCGCACTAGGCCTGGGCCGGCCCTGGTTGGTACGTCTGTATTCACCAGAAGAAGTAACTAACTTTTAGATACTAGCTCTTAGATATTCGGCATACGCACTACATAAGTTTGATAGCTTTTAGGATCAACAATATTATATATGCCCAGCTTCAACTTAATAAGGATGGATAAACTTACCCAAAAAAGAAGAAAAAAGACAAAGGTTCAACGTAATAAGAGTGGATAAACTTACCCAAAAAAGAAGAAAAAAATAAAGGGAAAATAAGCGAGAAGCAACATGACACGACACACATACGACAATAGCAATAAAGCGTGCGTCCTCATGTCCATTGAATATTTGTGGGGTGGGGGCTACAACATCGTCTTTCACGTGTATGTGTATTATACATAAAGGCCTATATCGTCTTTCACGTGTATGTGTATTATACATAAAGGCCTATATTATAAAGTTTGTAGGCCACTTACTCAATTTGGCATATGCTTTTTCTGTTTACATGACTAACCAATGTGCCATGATGATACAAGTTTCTTAACACATACGGAGTTAGAAACATCATAAGTGACGGTGTTGCGATCACATGGAAATTAAATCTTAATAAAAAAAAAATGATAGATTGACGGTTCATATTATACATTTGATTGTTCTTTTATACAAGAGCGGAATCGTGACTCCTTTATTAACTTAAGGAGATAGCATACCTAGACCTAATTTAGTCACATTCTCCAACAGAAAATAAGGCGGTGTAATATTCATACACTTTTTTTACTTTTTACACAGTCCTAATTAATTTCTGTCGTTTGATTTTCTTCAATTCATTCGATTCGATAGTAGAAAATTAAGATGGTGTGTGGAAGAGTAAATTGTAGTAATAGTCCCTCAACTTTAATCAAATTGGAGCAATAGTGCCCAACTAAAAATCTATTACTATTGGTCCCTCAACTCATCAAAATGTGTAGCTATGGTCTTTTTCATTAACTTCGTTGGAATTTTGTCAAAATAAGTTATGTTGGAATGACCATTACTACAATTGGGGTCCCTCAACTCATCAAAACGTGTAGTTACGGTCATTTTCTTTAATTTTGTTAGAATTTTGTCGAAATGAGTTTTGTTGGAAGGACCATTGCTACAATTGGGTTAAAATTGAGGGACCATTGTTCCAATTGGGTTAAAGTTGAGAGATCATTTCTCTAGTTGGATTAAAGTTGAGGGATCAATGATAATGAATTTTTAGTTGAGGGGTCATAGCTGCACATTTTGATGAGTTGAATGATCAATAATAATTAATTTTTAGTTGAAGAATTATTATTCTAATTGAGTTAAAATTAAGAAACTATTGCTATAACTTTTTTTACGTGAAAAGTGGGTGCTGTGAATAGCACATCCCAAAATAAAATGCACCACAATTTGGTGGAATCTTCCTGTTGAGAGTAATAATTACCGAAAAATTGGATAATTTGTCGGCCACAACGCTATAAGGGAGTATCTGGGGATGAATATACTCTTGCCGACAGATGCCCAAATTCCAACTGCCATACAAATGAGCCCTCCACCACCGGCCATAATAATTATCTTTCATTGGTCAAGAAGAAAACGAGGGACTTGGCCCGCACCTCAACTTTTTGAGATTAAACAAGTTTATCGCTATAATAATGTTTCGGTCAATTATATAAATTATGTGTAAATTTTTCTTTGCATAATATTGCATTATTACATTTAAAATGTTACGTAACAATAAATTCATTCCACACAAATTATTCTTCCAACTTCTTGTATTTTTTCTCCTATTCCCCGAAAACCAGCTTCTATTAGTGTTCGTCCTCTGTCAATGTCACTCGCCCACAGCTATTCAACCAACATTTATAATTTGATAACGTGTCATATTTTTTTGCAAAGCGGACCCATTTTTGTGGGTGATATAATAATGGCGTTTGTGGTTTGTCAAGACATATGCCCCATTTATCCATTAGCAGTTAGGTGGGTCACCTCACTCACCCACAACCTAACACATCAACAAATATTGCTTACAAATTCCAGAAAATTCGACCAAGGAAAAGAAAACCAAATGCTCGCAGATTAATTTGTGTAACATGATTAGTTTTTTGTCCATTAGTATTTATTTTACTTTGGAGGAAATTCCAAATTTAATCTCGTAAAGAGGGATATGAAAATAATTTGTATGTCTATCACCAAAATCTTCGAATGTTTGAATGATTGATTTTCAAGTCTCACACAATTGGATTTAGTTCAAGTGAGGACGAAATACACTCAAATTATTAGATATGAGGAATGAAAAATACACTATAAAATCTTGTCATAACATTTCTAATATTCTCTTCTATCTACGTTTTGTGATCCAAATTTTTTTATTTTTTTATTTTTTTAACAAACGATATTATCTACAATAGAGGAATAAAATGAGCTTAGCCTCACAATGGGCTAACATAATCTGGTTCAAACTCGCATTTGGCGAGAATTGAACCTAAAATCTCTTACTTACAAGTGAAGAGGAATATCATTAGACGTGTCATGAAATTAGCAGTCTTATATGTAAAAAATTGATCGACTAAATGCTGTGTTAAAAAGCAAGATTAATACTTTTAAAAAGCAAGATTAATACTTTTAAAAAACAAGATTAATACTTGCATCTCCCACTTGGAAAATGTAGATATTTCATTTCTTGCAAATAACGTATATCATGCGTTCTGTCCAATCGCGTATTCAAAAATGTTAAAAACAAGATTAGTATTTCTATCTCCCCACTTGGAAAATGCAGTATTTCATTTCTTGCGAATAACATATATCCTGTGTTCTGTCCAATCGCGTATTAAAAAATGTGTGAAGTTTGGATTAACGACACTCTTTGAGAATTTCCTTAAATAACCACTTTTTGAGAATTTCTTATCGGACTGAGTGAGTCTCCGCTGATAATTTCCTTAACTAACACCACACTACTCAAGTGATAATTTGTTATGTCTTGAATAGAGAATATAACAGTTTCCTACTTTTGAAGGTACTATTAACTTACACTATATTTGGATGAGAAAAATAAAAGGAAAATCAATGAAAATGACTTGAAAAATATGAGTTTTAATGATAAGGACAAAATAAAAGGTAAAGTGAATAGTACGAGGATTGACTAAAGTGAATAGTACGAGGATTGACTTTTTAGTGTAAAAATGTGATTTTTCGTTAAAATGAACAGTATTGGAAGCTTTTCGTTAAAATTCTCAAAATAAACTTAGAATTTGAAGGAAGGAAATAAAACAGTTTCCTACTTTTGAAGGTACTACTTGAGTGATAATTTGTTATATTAACGTGTCATATTTTTTTGCAAAGCGGACCCATTTTTGTGGGGTGATATGATAATGGCGTTTGTGGTTTGTCAAAGGCATACACCCATTTATCCATTAGCAGTGAGGTCACCTCACTCACCCACAACCACAACCTAGCACATCAACAAATATTGCTTACAAATTCAAGAAAATCCGACCAAGAAAAAGAAAACCAAATGCTCGCAAATTAATCTGTGTTTTTATTCATTGGTATTTATTTTACGTTGGAAGAAATTCCAAATTTAATCTCGTAAAGAGGGATATGAATGATTGAATGATTGATCTTCAAATGTTTGAATGATTGATCTTCAAATCTCACACGATTGCATTTAGTTCAAGTGAGGAAGAAATACACACAAACTATTAGATATGAGGAATGAAAAATACACTACAGAATATTGTGATAACATTTCTAATATTCCCTTCTATCTACATTTTATGATAAGTTTTTTTTTTCTTTTTTTGAACAAACTATATTTATCTACACTAAGGGAGAGGAGATGATCTTAGCCTCATAATGAGCTAGCATAATGTGGTTCAAATTCGCCTTTGGCGATAATCGAACCTAAAACTTATCACTTACAAGTAAAGAGGAATACCATTAGATGAGTCATGAAATTAGTAGTCTTATAGGTAAAAAAATTGATCGACTAAATGATGTGTTAAAAAACAAGATTAATACTTGCATCTCCCCACTTGAAAAATGTAGATATTTCATTTCTTATGAACAACGTATATCTTGTGTTCTGTCCAATCGTGTATTCAAAAAATGTGTGAAGTTTGGATTAACCACTCTTTTAGAATTTCCTTTATTAACCACTTTTTTGAGAATTTTCAATAGGATTGGGTGAGTCTCACCACATTACTTGAGGGATAATTTGTTATATCTTGAATAAAGAATAAAACAGTTTCCTCTACTTTTGAAGGTACTATTAACTTACACTATATTTGGATGAATGAAATAAACTTAGAATTTGAATAAAATTCAAAATTTATAAAATGACATGCATCAAATCTTTTGTTTGGATTCATAAACATAGAAATTTAGAATTTCCGCGTGGAAAAAAAAATACTTGGAATTTGAGACCTCCAATTTCCAAATTGAAAATTTAAAAATAACAAATTCCGTATTCAATTTTATTGTTCTTTTAGGTTAACCAAACAAGAAAATTCATAAACTCTAGAAAATAAAATACCGTCATTTCAATTTCCGTAATTTTAAAATTCCTTAGTAATCTTAAATTTCTTCATCCAAACATAGTGTTAAGAATTTTTTTAGAGATATGCTATTCACACTTATTTTTATTTCTTACACATATTTGTTAACTTTGTCCATTGATTTCTTCAATTGTTTCGATCCATTGAACAAAAATTGAGAATAGTATTTATGAAGTAAAAATACATTTGTAGATATCACTACCCAATTTTTACTCTCAATTCGAGAATTCTCCTTGGCCGAGGGACTCCTTTTCCTTTTCACTTTTGCTTTTCCTTTATTTCTCTACATTTCTTTCCAGCGTTTCTCTAGCTTCCTTGAGCCTTGTCTCAATCTCACTGAGCTTGTCTCAGATTTGGGTTTATATGCCCCTTTTTACCCCTGATGTTTCTCCCCGTCGTCAATCCTTCCCCGCGACCTCCGCTACTCGGCCCATGGCTATCTCCTTCCGGCGGCGCACCTTGGTGTTAGGTGATTATTAAAGTGTGTTTAGCACTATTTGGTAGGATTATGGGAGCGCTTTTTGCGCGGGTGGCTAGCTCACCCCCATTTTCTGTTTATTCAGTTTGTTCGTGGGTTCTTTCTCTTGGTGGTGATGAAGGATCGACGATGGCGGCGCAGCTGGCGTGGTGGAGTTTGCTTTTTTTTCCAGATCTAGGGTTTTTGTTAATGTATACTTGCTCTTTATGAGCTTGTCGATTATTTTTACTTTTAGCTTTTACTTGTATTTGGCTTGCCTCTAGGCCTTCCATTTCTTGTATTAGTTTTTATTAATAATAGTTCTCTGTTTATCCAAAAAAAAAAAATTCAAGAAAATCTTATCCATATATGATTGCCCCACCCAGCCCACTTTAAATGGGTGCTATCACTTTACGATAGAGCAATCCTAACCGTCCACCTTGGTAAGCATAACTGGCGATGCATGTCGCAAGAGGACCGCATTGCACAATATAATTATACTAGTTGATAAGACAAGTGATGTCAATCAATAAATTATAGGAAAACTAATGAAAAGTCCCAAAAAAACTTCTCTTTTAACGAAAAGTCCTTTTTTACCTTTAACTGACACTATTCACTATACCTTTAAAAAGGACTTTTCATTAAAAGTGAACAGTACCGGGACCTTTTTATTAAACCTCCCATAAATTATTTCATTAAACGTTAGTTGTATGTAATGTATGGTGTATGGTTAGGGATGGGCAATGGTTATGGCGGGCGGGTAACCGCGGTTATTTATCCATAACCGTTTATTCTCATACCCGCATAACCGTTTACCCGTTAGGTAATTGCCTAAACGGTTATACCCATACCCATAACCGTTTATAAACGGTTACCCATACCCATAACCGCGTACCCATTTAACTGTAACCGTTTAATACCCGTTTACCCATTTATCCTTTTTTAACCCGTTTATCCTTTCTTTTTTTACCATTTACTCTTTTTTTTTATCATTTACTCATTTTTCACCCGTCTACGTGTTTTTTTAACAACTTGAAAATTAAAAAAAAGAAAAATTTGTCATAATTTCTTTTTCTAACAATTAAACACCGTTATAGGTACATTCATCATACATTTCCGCATTTTAATTTTTTAAGTCCTTATATATCATTCCAATAATTGAAATAATAGTTTACGGACGATATTTTTAACTGTTAACAATGAAGATAATATAAAATTGGCTAGGTATTCTTGGGTTACGAAAACTGTTAAAAGACAGTATTATTTGGTTATTTAACTCGGAATGTAAAGTATTAACATAATATATATAATGGACCATGAAATCATGCACTATAGTCAATAGCATTGATCTAAGTTTTGGCCGATAGGGAATATGATTTGTGTTAATTTTATATATATAAAATAAATGGGTAAACGGTTACCCGTTTATAACCACGGTTAATACCCATAACCGCCCATTTAAATTTTGCGGGTAAACGGTTATACCCATAACCGTTTATTTATCTAAACGGTTACCCATAACCGTAACCGTTTAATTTAAATGGGCGGGTAACCGTGGTTACCCATAACCAATAGGTATTTGCCCATCCCTATGTATGGTGTATGGTATGCTGACGCTGTGAAAAAATATGACCTTTATAACATTACTCATAATAGTAAGACTAACCAGTATTAGGGTGTTATCAGTGGGATGAGGATTCTCTCCGATCCTCTTTGTGAGATATTATTTATGTTTAATTTTAAATATAAAAAACTAAAATAATTTATGACTGCAGGATGACAGGTGAACAGACACAATAAAGTGATTCACATGATCCTACAAAGAGAATTTGGAGAATCTTAGTCCTTATCATTGTGTGTCTAGATAACATGATTGAGCCCCTTTACTTTTAAGGAACTTTAACGAAAAATTCTCGGTACTGTTCACTTTAACGAAAAATTATATTTTTACATTAAAAAGTCAATCCTGATACTATTCATTTTATTATTTATTTTGTCATTTTCGTTAAAACTTAAAGTTTTCAAACCATTTTCATTAATTCTCTTTTATTTTTACCCTATTTAGTATTTTACATTTGAACATGTAAATATTCGATTTTTCTTTGGTGCAACCGAGCACCAAATATAGATTTTTTTTCACCTTTATATAATGATAAATAAAGGGCAATTGTCAGATTTGGATTCCATTGCCAAAAATTGTTTTGAATTGTTTTATTTAAAAATAAACACATTCAGTACCTAATAAAAATTAATCGCACAATAAATAAATAAAATGTGAGGATTATAGTGGTTCTCACAAAGAAGATCTAGAACGGATCCTCACCCTTCACATGCAACACATCTGGAGGTTGTGTAGCTGTTTCAAAAGGATAATACTCACTTTTTTATTTTAGTTCAATGAAATTTTAAACATGTTTTATTGTTTTAAAAAATAATAAACATATTTATTAATGTTTTTTTTACTTTAAAAAAATAGGCAGCACTTGACAACATTTGATTAAGCTAAATCAAAAGTGAGTAGTCACTGTACTATGATCTGGTAGTATTTCTCTTCACTTGGAAGTGAGGGGTTATGAGTTTGAATCTCGTGGATGACGAATTTGATATCAAATTAGGTTGCTCGTTGTGTGACTTAACCAAACTTTCCCATCACTTAGTGTAAAAATATCAATGTATTCAAAAAATAAAAAATAAAAAAAATAAAAATGAGTATACAGGACACTCAATCTCAGCTGTATGATTAAATCAGACGGTAAGAACAAATTCTGCAAGCGTACTCGGTTACATTAATTGAAGAAAAAATGGGTAAATATTGGGCACCAGCATTATAAATAACCTCCACCATGCACCCAACTCCCTCACACCATCACAACCCACGTTACAAATCCTCCTCCTCATCATAACCATTCTGTTTTCCGCATAATATCCAAAAACATATCATGTCTGAAGAGAAGCACCACCGCGGTCTCTTCCACCACCACAAGGATGAAGACAAACCCTCAGACTACCCTCAGTCTGGCTACTCTGATGAAGGACGTCCCGGTGGCCTCGGTGGTGGTTACGGCGACACCAATGATTATTCTGGTGAAGGACGTACCGGCGGCCTAGGTGGTGGCTACGGCGACACCAATGCTTATTCTGGTGAAGGACGTCCCGGCGGTTATGGTGGCTATAACGAGACCACTGCTTACTCTGAGGAAAGAGTTGAAAGACCCGGCGGTGGCCGGTACAGTGAGACCACTGCGGCATATGGCAGCACCACCACTCATGAATCTGAAATTGATTACAGGAAGGAGGAGAAGCACCACAAGCATCTTGAGCACATCGGCGAGGCAGGTGTGGCTGCTGCCGGTGCTTTTGCCTTGGTACGTATTGTATTTTAACCCACCTCTATATATATTTTTTAAAAGGATAATGCTAATAAGACCAAATTTTAAAAATCAAATAATGTGGTTGTTGATGATGAACTTATTACTCAAACGTTGATTAACATGCTTATTTCTTAGTAGTGACACATTATTTGGTTTAGAAATTTGGTCTCCCTAACTTTATCCTTCTCAAAATTATTCATGATTTTGATAGGGTAATGTGGGAAACCAAAATTTCTAAACCAAATTTGCAAACCAGTAGATAATTGGATTATTAACTAAGTGTCAATCAACGTGTTTGTTTCTTATTAGCGACACATCATTTAATTTACAAATTTAGTCTAAAAAATTTAATCTTCCTATCATTATCCTTTTGATTATTTGATCACTTTACTCTTTATCACTTTACCCATACTCTTGCAACCGAATCACCGTCCTCCTCCTTAACCTTCATTTTTTTTTTGTCTCAAATTACTCCAATCTATCAACTATGTCCATTGCAACTTTAATTTTGAAGAAAGTTGAAGTTCTATTGTAAAATTAATTAGCAATATGGAGAGTAGCGTAATTATTGATGAACTAGGTAGGCAAGATACGGAATCAAAGTCCACCATTAACAATGTACGGAATTGATGAACTATATAGGTATGTAAGATACGGAATCAAAGTCCTCATGTAAATGGTACAGTTGCAATCAGGAGAAGAAATGAGTTAACTGATACTTTCGTAATAGTTCATGTAGAGTTTTGATATTAATTAAGCCTTAACCACCTGATCTTATATACAGAGGACAAATCTAATCAAATATGTGTTAATTTCAAGGTTTTGTTTTACATTGATGTGAGATCGATGCTAGCAAGATATATAACTTATGTCAGTTTCTATATGATGTGTGTAGCATGAGAAGCATAAGGAAAAGAAAGACCCAGAGAATGCCCACAGGCATAAGATAGAAGAGGAGATTGCTGCAGCAGCTGCAGTTGGTTCTGGTGGATTTGCCTTCCATGAGCATCATGAGAAGAAAGAGACAAAGGAAGAAGAGGAAGAGGCTCATGGAAGGAAGAAGCACCACCTCTTCTAGATCTATGTGGATTGTGGAACATCATCCTTGGACTACATATGCAATGTTGTGTTTTTACTAGTTATCATGTGGTGTGATCAGTGAGAGTGTGATGCTTAATCTCAACAATATCGCTACAATTGTTGAGTGGTTATGTGTCTTTTTCAATTAATGGGTGCCATCTGGTTTTCTTTTAGCATGCCATCTATGTATGTATGTCATTGTCATTGTTCATAATAATACGTTTACTCGGTGTTTATTTCCTAGTGGCCACATCTCATTTTGAATGATTTCTTCATACCATTAATTTTTTATATGTAAAGACTCCATATTTTATCAATTCAACTACGAAAAATTCTTAGCAAGTTTCTATCCTATAAGACAAAGGGTACGTGGAACGATGGATAGGGATGGGCAAATACCCATTGGTTATGGGTAACCGCGGTTACCCGCCCGTTTAAATTAAACAGTTACGGTTATGGGTAACCGTTTAGGTAAATAAACGGTTATGGGTAACCGTTTACCCGCGAAATTTAAATGGGCGGTTATGGGTATTAACCGCGGTTATAAACGGATAACCGTTTACCCATTTATTTTATATATGTAAAATTAACACAAACCATATTCTCTATCGGACAAAACTTAGATCAATGTTATTGACTATAGTGCATGATTTATGGTCCATTATATATATTATGTTAATATTTTACATTCTGAGTTAAATAACCAAATAATACTATCTTTCAACAGTTTTCGTAACCCAATAATACCTAGCCAATTTTATATTACCTTCATTGTTAACAGTTAAAAATATCATTTTTTAAACTATTATTTCAATTATTAGAATGGTATAAGGACTTAAAAAATTAAAATACGGAAATGTATGATGAATGTACCTATAACGGTGTTTAATTGTTAGAAAAAAGAAAATTATAACAAATTTTTCTTTTTAAATTTTCAAGTTGTTAAAAAAACATGTAGATGGATGAAAAATGAGTAAATGTTAAAAAAAGAAAGGATAAACGGGTTAAAAAATGATAAATGGGTAAATGGGTATTAAACGGTTACGGTTAAATGAGTATGTGGTTATGGGTATGGTTAACCGTTTATAAACGGTTATGGGTATGGGTATAACCGTTTAGGCAATTACCCAACGGGTAAACGGTTATGCGGGTATGAGAATAAACGGTTATGGATAAATAACCGCGGTTACCCGCCCACCATAACCGTTGTCCATCCCTAACGATGGACATCTCACAAAGGTTTTTGAATCGTCGGATCATTATGGTCGTACTATGTAATTATCATTGATATAATATAAATTTAGATTTTTTTTAGGAAATTAATGTCTGAAAACAATATTGATGGGACTAGAATTCTCTCAACTCCTCTTTCCATCCCCCTTTCATCCCTTCTTCTCACATTCTCTATTTTATCTTTATCTTTCTATAAAAAAATTAATATAAGATGTTAACGTGGCTTAACCGTGATCGTTTAAATAGGAAGGAAAAGAAGGGGAATGAAAAAAAGAAGAAAAGAATCCTCCTCCATATTGATGTATCACATTTGTTTCGGATGATATTAT
The DNA here is from genome assembly GCA_036320875.1 of Cotoneaster glaucophyllus. Taxonomy (NCBI): domain Eukaryota; kingdom Viridiplantae; phylum Streptophyta; class Magnoliopsida; order Rosales; family Rosaceae; genus Cotoneaster; species Cotoneaster glaucophyllus. The sequence continues at coordinate 33,859,979 of CM070066.1, read as the reverse complement.
ACTTTTAATCCAAATTTTGAGAAAAAACATATCGAACTCATGCGTACAAGAATGGCTTTGTTACCCATGTATATATTGGAGTAGGATTCTCTCCCCTCGTATTACCATCTTCTTCCATCCCCTCCTCTCACACTCTTCTTTTTGTTTTATTCTCTATATAAAAAATTCAAAACAAGATGTAGACGTGGCGTAATCGCAACTGTTTAAATAGGAGGGGATGGAAAGGGAGAGAGATTAGGAAGGGAGAGAATCCTACTCCGTAAATATTATCTTGTGATTTGACAAGTAATATGTATGTCACATCAATTTTATCTCATTTCTGGTGATGGTACACAACACTTACTACATCGTATGGCAACAAATAAATATGGGCATAAACCCTAAATCGCCATGATACACCTCTTTTAGAACTGCCGTGGTCTAGGGTCGGACACGGTAGTTCATGCCCTACATGGGCAAATAAGGGAGCATAGACCCTCTATGATCTTTCTATCCGAAACCAAGATGAAAGATCATAGAATAGCTGGGGTGAGAAGACGTATGGGGTACTCTAATGGGTTCGATCTTGCACCGGTTGGTAGAGCAGGAGGTCTTAGTCTCTGATGGGATGACTCTATCCAGGTAGAAGTGAAAGATTGCTCCAAACATTACATTGATGCTACATGTAGCATTGTGGACTCGCAGTCTATATTCTGATTTACTGGTATATATGTGACGTCGTATCGAGCGGAAAAAGAGGAGTTTTGGAGGGGAATGATCCAGAATTTCAGCCCGGATAGTATCCCTTGGATTTGCGGAGGTGATTTAAACGAGTTCTTATGGGAGCATGAAAAAGCGGGTGGTGCTGAAGTGCGATACAACATGCCAAGATATTTGGAGGAGTTCATGAACAAAGCGGAAATTATGGATCTGGGGTTCAATGGCCAAAATTTCACATGGAGGGGGACTCGAAATGGGCAGCTGGTGGAGGCTCGGCTTGATAGGTGTTTGGTGAATACAAGATGGCAATCGCTTTGGCCAAATACAATGGTCAATAACGGTACTTCTCTTGGGCTCTGATCACTACCCAGTTTTGGTGAAATGTGGACTACAACCAAGGAAAAGAAAAAAGTTGTTTCGTTTTGAAGCATTTTGGACAAAGGACGGGGAGTGTAAAGATATTGTGCGAGGAGCTTGGAACAATGAAAGAGAGGGGAGCCCACTTGATAGATGGAACTCAAAAATCAATACGTGTCGTGCTAAGCTTATTACTTGGAGCAATGAAAAGTTCAAAAAACGTGGAAAGCAAATAAAGGAGATGATGGATCACTTGGAGTGTCTCCAAAAAAATTGGAGTGTGAACTCACAAGAGATTGATGATTTATCAAAAAACATGGACCAACTTTGGAGTCAGGAGGAGAGTTACTGGCAGCAGAGATCTCGTGTTCAATGGCTAATGGAAGGGGACGCCAATACAAAGTTTTTTCACCAATCTACCTTGCATAGAAGAAGAATGAATAACGTGGTTTCCCAAAAAAATAACAACGGTGAGTGGGTTATGAATCCAAACCAGGTGAGGAAACGGGTTGATGAGCACTTTGTGAATTTGTTCACTTCGATCAGGGCAGCGGGATTGGGGGGAAATCCTGGGCTGTATCACTCCAAAGGTCTCGGAAGAAATGAATGCTGCTCTTTCGGGCCCTGATCTCGGCTGATGACGTGAAGGCAGCAGCTATGGAAATGGGTGGATTGAAGGCTCCGGGCTTTGATGGCTTTCCTGGAATATTCTATCAGGCTCATTGGGACATTCTGGCGACGGATGTGAACGAAATTGTTGGGGAATTGATGCATGGGTCTGAGGATCCAAGGCGTATTAATGCTACTCATTGGTTTTGATCCCGAAAGTATAAAACCCGAATTCCGTTTCTCAGTTCAAGCCCATAAGCTTATGCAACTACTCATATAAGGTGCTTTCCAAGGTATTAGCCAATCGTCTTAAGTTGATTATTTCGGATTTAATTTCTCCAACCCAAAATGCTTTTGTTGCTGGAAGATTAATCCAAGACAATATTGGCATAGCACATGAGCTGTTCTACTTTCTGAAAACGAGGAAAGCCAAGCGCAAGTTTGAATTAGGTGTCAAATTGGATATGCACAAAGCCTATGATAGGGTCAAGTGGGACTTCTTATTGGCAGTGATGGAGAAAATGGGGTTCGATAGTAGATGGAGAACCTTGATCTTGGGCTGCATTTCTTCGGTAAATTTTGCTATCCGTCTTAATGGACAACCCGGACCTAAATTTGCTCCTTCCTGTGGGCTTCGACAGGGAGATCCTTTATCCCCTTATCTTTTCCTTTTAGTTAGCGAGGTTCTTTCGCTTCTTATTCAAAAAGAAGGTGAGGGGAATTGGATTAAAAGAGTACAAATGAGCCCCTCTAGTCCGACTATATCTCACATTCTTTTCGCAGATGACACTCGTATCTTCCTAAAGGCAGAGGAGGAGAATTGCAGGCACTTAATTAAGGTGATTGAAGATTACTGCTTAGCTTCGGGGCAATAAGTCAATAAGGTAAAGTCTAGCGTCTTCTTCAGTGCTAATGTGCCTGAAATATTATCTCAACAATTGGCGGATATCCTGGGTATGGAGAAAGTTGGGGATCCGGGTTTATACCTTGGTGTTCCTGTAATTTGGGGTCGATCTAAAAAGTGTGGGCTAGCCTATGTTAAAGGAAGGTTAATGGGAAAACTCCAAGGTTGGAAGAAATCTACTCTCTCTCAAGCGGGAAGGGAAGTTCTCATTAAGGAGGTGGCTCAGGCCATTCCCGCATATCCAATGAATCTGTTTAAGTTCCCCAAATCGCTTTGCAACGAATTGGATGCCATGATCTCCAAGTTCTGGTGGGGACAAAAGGATGGTGAGAATCGTATTCATTAGGTATCAAGAGAGAGTTTGGGTCGGTCAAAGAAGGAGGGAGGCTTAGGATTGAGGAGCTTTGAGACTTTCAACGAGGCCCTGTTGGCGAAATAGTGTTGGCGTCTGATTATGAAGCCAAATTCCTTATGGGCGTTGCTACTTAAGGCCCGGTACTTTCCTAATTGTTCATTCCTTGATGCAAAACGGGGTGGAAGAGCTTCTTGGGCTTGGTCAGTGGGGGTGCTCACTGGCAGATTATGAACGAAAAAAGTGTTCGGGTCTGGATTGACAGATGGCTCCCGGCTATTCCTTTAGGTAAACCCTTCCCCTTGAACACGGTCAAGGTTTCAAAAAATCTAATTGTTAACTCGCTAATTTTCCCGGTAAGTGGGGAGTGGGATATTGACTTTTTGAAACCTTTCTTGGCGGTGGAGGAATTTGATGCAATCTTGGAGACTCACTTAGGTGAAAAGACTTTAAGAGATAGGCTTGTGTGGCCAGTTGATAAGAGATGCATGTTTTCGGTTAAATACGGATATCATTGGGCTCATGATCGAGCCTTGTCTCATACTCACAGGTCGGTTACCATTCCTGTAACATTGTGGAAGTGTGTCTGGCAGTTGAAGGTTCCACCAAAACTCAGATGCTTTATGTGGAAGACCTTGAATGTAGCGCTTGCAACGATGGCAAACTTATACCAACGCCACTATTCTCCATCACCTCTGTGCTCTATCTGTTGGTTGCTGGATGAGTCCATCACACACATCTTCCTTGAATGCCCGTGGGTGGAAGGGGTTTGGTTCGGGGGTTGTTTGAATTTAAGAATGAATCAGTCTGAGATAACAACTTGGGCTAGCTGGCTGCTTCAAATGTATGAGTCTGCAAATGGTTCGAATGAGGTATGGAGTCACCTGCTTTCATATATTGCATTTACTTGTTGGCATAAATGGATTGCTAGATGTAGCTTTCAGTTCAACCAACATCGAATTTATCCCTCTCGATCATTGCTGCTATTTCACACTCGGCTACTGCATTCAAGGATGCAAATTCTAACCCGCCCAAATCTCTTGTGACTTGCCCTCAGGTAACAAATCATATTATGAGTTGGTCTCCATCGAGTTTGGGGTATATAAAAATAAATGTTGATGGCAGTTGGTTCGCAAGGGATGAACTTAGGTTTTTGGGGGTGGTGGCAAGGGATGCGGAGGGTAGTTTCTTGGCGGCTTGCCGGTATAACGTTAAGGCCACCAGCATGGCTATGGTGGAAGCGATGGCTATTATGCATGGATGTAATTTGGGAATCAGCAGAGGGTGGAATTCGATTATTGTGGAGTTTGATTCTTTGGAATCTATTTCTTGCTTGAATGATATATCAAGGAAGGGCAGCTGGGAAGCTTTCTCGTTTATTACGAAATGCATTAATTTGGGGGGGGGGGGGGTTCAAGATTGTCGCTGGTCTTGGGTTCCAAGATCGGCCAACTCGGCAGCGGATCTTTTGGCTTCGAGGCATTGTAAGGAAGAATGTGATTTTGTTTGGGTCGACAGACCCCCATCGTCCCTTATTCTTGTTTTATGTAATGACGGACTCCCTTGTCCCCACTAATTGTAATGGTAGTGTGAGGAGGGACGCTTTAGCACTAGGTGCGGCTGTCTAGGTCTCTTGTAACTTCCTTGCACTACCTTTCTCTAGTAGTTGTTTTGGTTGTTTGCCTCTCTGTAGGCCTTTGGGTTTCTTTGGCATCTTTGCCTGGTTATTGTTATATCCTGTTTCCAAAAAAAAAAAAAGATAAATAGAATGGTATAAGTAAATTAAGGTCTTCACATTACGATTATATTTATCTCTATTTTTAGTGGAAAGTTTTAAGGATAATTTTTTTCTGGCCTCCTGCATGGGTTTCGATTCTCCTCTGCGGTAAAAATCCGTATTTTTTAAATATTGAAAAGTGTTGTAGGCCATATTTGATTGAACGATCTAGTGAGTGACCTCCTACCTTGTTGAGAGAGTGTTCCGTGGTCTAGAACTATTTGAACCAGTCAATGGAAGTCATTTTAGAACTTTCATGTAAATTTTCGTATCTAGATCCCCATAGAGATACGCAGGTTACCACGTCCATAAGCTGCATATTCAGTTTTTCAGAACTACCAAATTGATTAGGTAGTGAAACGTTATAACGTCTATTACGGGGGAATACGTCTCCTCGTAATCAATTCCAGAGCGCTGAGAGAAACCTTACGCTACGAGGCATGCTTTGTATCGCACTATTTCATTCTTTTCATTATGCTTCCTCACGAAAACCCACTTGTAGCCAACGGCTTTCACGTGTGGTGGTGTAGGAACAATAGGTCCAAACACTTTACGTTTCGCGAGCGAATTGAGTTCCACCTAGATTGTTTGTTTCCAGTTTGACCATTCGATTCTACATCGGTATTCATCGACGTAACGTGGTTCAATGTCATCGTTAAGCATGAAGTCAGTAGCTACTGAGTATGCAAATGCATCGTCGACGATCATCTCATTCCTATTTCAAACCTCATCCAATACTGCGTAGTGGATCGATCGAAATCTAGCGATTCTTGGGAGGCCGACATGTTTCGTTGTGAAGCATCACTGTAATCTAAAATAACCTTATGTAGAACGGATGAGTGAGCAATCGTCGGATTCAAACTAGGGTCACTAGTTGGTGCCATTTTCCTCTTCGGGGTTGTGAATCCTTTGAACCAATGGGTCTACCACGCTTTAGGGTCGGAGCAGATGATTGGCTAGCCGCCAATGTACCTTGCCGCGTGAAAGGTGCGGCCTCCCCACCTTCAGGGATGGTCCGGCCTTCCCAGACGAGTTGTTGACATATGCGGGGTACATCTATCCTTACAGGTGCGTTTGCAGTAGGTATATGTGATCTTGTCACCTTTGCTAGATCATTAAAAGCATCTGGCATGCTTTGAGCAATACTCTGAAGATCTATAATTCGTCGCACCTCAGTTTCAGACTGGGCAGTGCGGGGATCTAAATGAGACATAGTGGGAGCATACCACGACAATTCACGGCATTCTACGGGAACGTTAGCATGCTTATCTCCCTCTAACGATAGGAAGACTATCTCATCAAAGTGACAATCTGCAAAACGTGCAGTAAAGAGATCTCCTGTCAAGGGTTCTAAGTAGCGAACAATTGATGGCGAATCATAACCGACATAAATTCCTATTTTTCTATAAGGACCCATTTTGGTACGTAGTGGCGGCGCTATAGCACATAAATGGCACGCCCAAGCACTCGTAAATGTGAGACGTCAGGCTCGTATCCAGTGACCAACTGTAACGGTGAATGTGGTTGAGTAGCAGTAGGCCTCAGGTGGACCAACATAGCTGCGTGCAATATTGCATAGCCCCAGGCAGATATCAACAGTTTGGTTCTTATAACCAAAGTTTGAGCTATCAATTGAAGGCGGGTGTGAACATGGGGTATAGGATGTTCCACATCAATCCCTACTGACATGCAATAATCGTCAAAAGTCTGTGAGGTAAATTCTCCAGCGTTATCCAGTCGAATCGACTTAATCGGATAATCAGGGTGGTGAGCCCTTAGCTTAATGATTTGAGCTAGGAGTTTAGCAAACGCGACGTTGCGTGTGGACAACAGGCAAACATGTGACCATCTTGTTAATGCATCAACCAACACCATAAAGTATCTAAATGGTCTGCAGGTTGATTGGATAGGTCCACAAATGTCCCCTTGAATCCTCTGAAGAAATTTAGGGGGGTCATGAATAATCTTTGTATATGAGGGTTAAGTATTTAACTTCCCTAAAGAACACGCTTTGCATGGCGGGAGTCCAACATAGGGATGTAACTTATGCCAGTGTGAAGATTTAAGGATACGGCGCATCATATCACGTCCAAGATGTCCCAAACGATCATGCCAAAGCAACAAAATGTTCTGGAACTCAGGCATAGGGCCGGCCACACTGTGGGCTTCTATGCCACGAATGGTTGTGATGTACAACCCACTCGGCAGACGTTCCAACTTCTCGTGAATACGCTTCTGGCCATATTCGTATGAAGTGATACAAAGAAATTCAGAACCATGATCTTCAATGGTTTCAATATGATATTGATTGTCTCGAATATCTATAAACTCAGCAACGTTCTTCCGAAACGTGGAGAATAGAGTGCCTCCTTATGGTCAAGATTGTACCATTGGACAACATGATACGTGTCTTTCTGTATCCTTCAATCAGGTTGATGGGCCTGAGAGAGTTGTCAAATGAGCTTTCTTGGGTATTAAGTTAGTAAAATAGTGTCGTTCACGCAAAATGATGTGCGTGGTTGCATTATCTGCCAGACAACTAACTTCCCCACTAGACATACGTAGAAATAAATTGATTGAATTGGTCACATGCATAAATATAAGTCCATTCATTTAATTAAGCAATTCAACAAAATACTATCCATTCAAATAACAATCCATAATTCAAAACAAACCAAAACCAAACAAATTATTCCAAACACTTAGAAAAATTGTTCAAAATTAAACAATAAACCTAGAAAAATAGGGGGATAGGGCCGACCACTCCTAGTGGGTTTGGCCACTAGGGTTAAACACCCTAAAAACATGTCTAATTTATTCATCCATAGGACCTGACACTTCCTGAAAATCTGATATCTCCGTTGATGTAGTAGCATTTTCCTGATGATCCATATGTGCAAAGTTAGACTTACGACAGGAATGGTACTTGGCAATAACCTCAGGGGAAGCTCGGCATATGCGTGACTAATGATCCCTTGATCCATAGTGATAGCACATGTCCAGTTCAATAGAAGCGGGCTGAACGGGAGCTTTGCCATTGTTCTTGAAGTTTGGGTCCTTAGGGGCGAGTGGTGGACGTTGCTGGGTCACATTTCTTCCCTTAGGTGCGACACTCTGTTGACTTTGGGCCCATGGTGGGGCTTGCCTCCCATTTCCATGACCACAATGATTCTTCCGTAGTTTATGGCTGTTAGAATTGGTCGCATGAGCTTCAGGCGCGGCATTCGAGCCAGTGGATCGAGATTGATGATTCTTCATCAAAAACTGGTTCTGCTTTTCAGCGAGAAGTAAAATAGAGATCAAATCCAAAAACTTGGTGAATTTCTGTGCCTTATATTGTTGCCGCATGACAATATTGGTGGCATGGAAGGTCGAATAGGTATCATCCAGGAGATTTGATTCGGTTAGTTCCACTTTGCAGAATTTCAACAGTGAACAGATTCTATAAACTTCAGAGTTGTATTCATTCATGGACTTAAAATCTTGGAAGCGAAGATGCTGCTAGTCGTGTCTTGCTTTAGGCAAGTATATGTCTTTCTGGTGATCGAAACGATCGGCTAGAGCAAGCTAGAGGGTGCGTGGGTTCTCCTCAGCGAGATACTCTGTCTACAGTGCATCATAGATGTGTCTTCAAATGAAGATCATTGCAGTAGCCTTTTGAGCTTCGTCAATAGGTTTGTCGGAGACAGGTGTCTCGATGGTGGCTCGAATACCCTTTGCAATCAAATGGAGCTTCACGTCTTGAACCCACTTTAGATAGTTTCTTCCAGAGACTTCTAAAGCGGAGAAATCGAGCTTGTTCAAGTTCGACATGTCCCTAAAACAGAGGGGAAAATGTGATTAGTCACATGGTTAGCCATAGATATATATCGTAGAACGTACAAGTTCTATAGACATGTATTGGTTTAATTTATGCATGAAAGCTACAGGTTTCATGTGGTATGCTTTGAATGAAAACTTCGGGTTTCAAAGACACTAAATTTGAAACTACAAGTTCAATTTAGTTTTTATGAACAATTAGTTCATAAAGAGAGGTTCATGCAAGAAACACGTAATGCAATATACTTATTTGAATATAGTGGATTTGAGGTTCTTCGGGAACTCAAGTGTGAGAGCTTCGTTACTACAAAAGTATGCTACGGTTCAAAGTATAAAAATAAATTATTGAATCGTTAATGTCCAAAAGTGATCTTTAGGTCAATAATTTTGGATTCTTTATCAGATTAATGGACTACATGTCACTTTTAATTCAATAAATCGGGCCATACGAGGTCGATTGTAGAAGCAAAAATAATATTAACATACAGGTTAAAATTATTTAGAATGCTAAAATAATAGCATGTGGGTTGAAAAATATTGCCCCAAAAATAATTGGGCTCAGGTTGGATGCCTTGAGTGAAAGGCAGGGTCCAAAAAGGGCCTTGAGAATGAGCTGCATGCCACAGGGGTGAGGGAGAAACCCAGTTGTAGCTGGGTTTCAATTTTGGGCCTAGGGGAGGACACGGGGAAAAGCCCAGCAAAAGCTGGCATATGGGTTTGGCACAGAAAATCCAGCCGCATGGGCTAGCTGCAGGTGATACGGGTTGGGGTGACACATGGCCCAACAAGCACACAAAGCTTACTGGCGTGGACCGAAAACCAGGGCTGCAGGCCCGTGGATGGGGCACAAACCCAGCAACCAGAAAAGGTTGCGGCGTGCAGGTGAGTGGACCCAGCCAATCTGGGCTGATTTAATGGTTGCGGGCCAAGGCAGCGTGATTGGGCTCGAGGCTTCAGTCCCTGTCGAGGTTGATTCCAGGCCGAGACCTGGTTGCTGTTTCCATAATGATGGTGCGGTGGGTGTGTCGCATCATGTCCAATTCTCTTTATTTTATTTATTTTTTGTTTGTTTGTTTTTTTCTCGAAATCCCCTAGGGTTTAAGAAACCCTAAATATGCTTCTAATTTTGATTTGATACTTTGACTCACATATTCCACATAACAATTTAATTGTGCGATGCATGAAACAAATATATATATATATATATATATATATATATATATATATATTGACAAAAATATAAATATACACAATAAATATATCATAAGGAAAAAAAATAAACATAGAGGAGTTCACGCATCATGGGGAATGCTTTCATGCTTCGTGGATGTTTCAAATATCTTCTTTTATTTTAAGCGTACCTGATTAGCAAAAAACAAATATAAGCCTTTGAATTTTGTGGATGATAGCCTCCTCCTACGATGAGTCAATTCCTCAGCTTCTGGCAAGAGCGTGTTGATGACGTGTTGTAGGCCTATTTGATTGAACGATCAAGGGTTTAGAGATAGAGAGGGGGCCAAAGGTATTGAGGGAGAAGAGAGAGTGATTTAATTGTGAGGTGTATTTGATTCACCCCATTGTGCCGTTATTTATAGTGGTAGGATAGGTAAAAACCTTTCCCTTTAGGATTACAACATTTAATAGGTAATCTACTCCTAATAGGAATATAAGATACATTCCCATATCCTCTAGGATTTACACAATCACATTCCTATTTTAAATATGACTGCAACAAAAGTTAATTTAGCCCAAATCCTTGCCTATTTTAGGGAAAATCCAAAAAAACATTCATTTTTAACCCTTTGATTACTTATATCACCTAGTATAACTTTTTTTTTTGTGTGATACAGACAAATACTTTCATTTTTTTCATTCCCAACCTGCCCTAAATTTAAAAATGGATAGAAACATAATATTTAGGCCAACCTTTACTTAATTTGTTGCTCTTTGCTTTGCCACTTTTATGCTAAGTTCTTCTTCTTCATCTTCTTCAACTTTTTATTCTTCCTTTTGTTCGTGTTATAATTCTATCTTATATGGAGGAATAAATTATGTTGAAATTAAATTTGCACACCGCCGTAGGAGGTAGAGATACAAATTCAAGTAATCTGTAAAAGAACAAACAACCATGAGCTAACCAAAAACTATGGGTGTGCCGGTTAAAGGTTCTCCGACGGTCAAGTTAGTAAGCAATATAAGGCTCAAGAAGTAGACAAGAGAGTAAGCATGCGATAATTGTGTTACCAGAGATAATCCTAGAATGGTGTATTTATACCAGTTGAGGATGAGATGTTTTAGGATAGTAGAATTCATATTAAATCAGGAGAATCCTAGAGGATATCTAGGGATACATATTGCATCATCTTAGGAGTGTGATTACTTGCCGCACACGTCAATCTTTAGATTGTAAGGACTCCAAGATTAATTATAAGAAACCTGCTGATTTCTTGCTGGATTTTATTTCCATATCTTATGGGAAAAGGTCAATCTCATCGAAATCATCAGACTTCACCCACTGATTTCAGAACAGGATGATGGTGGCATCGTTGTTCCGTTTATTTAGCTCTGCATCGAAAATTGTAGAGTCCATGACTAGATAATCGTATACTGATCCGCCTTACTCCGGCCCTGAAAAGTGATAGTCCAACAATTTATATTGAAATTTGTCATGGTGATAACTTTACATGCTTATATGTCTTTGCCTTTCCTTTTGTTATATAATTGGTTTGGTATTTTTATTAGAAAACTAGATTTTAATCCTTAAATAAGACGAAGTTTAAAAAATTATTTTATACAAGATTAAAAATTAATTTTAGTCCCTATACTCCATTTAATGCCAGCATATTAAATGTCTCTCTTTTTTATTTATAATTTTATGGTGTTCATAAATTAAATTTTATGAAAATATTATAAATTTAATTCTCATTATGGTAAGTATCTTATATAAGAAAATATTTTCTTAAAGATTTTTTGGTACACATGTTTTTGCATATTTTCTTATGTGCCACTAGTTCATTACAATATATTTAGGTACGAACATTTCGATACATTAGGTTAGTATAATATATTTAGGTACAGACATTTCTGTACACTAGTTTATTATAATATATTTAGGTATTGACATTTCGGTACACTAGTTTAGTATCATATATTTAGGTATGAAATTTTTCGGTACACTTATGTTTTTGCATATTTTCTTATGTGCCACAAATTCACTACAATATATTTAGGTACGAACATTTCGGTGCACTAATTTAGTAAAATATATTATGATACGGATGTTTAGGTACACTAATTAGAGGAAGTAAAATAAATATAATGAATTAGAATGTGTATAATAATAAATAATTTTAATTTTAATGTAATGACACTAAATAAGATATCTATTAAATATTAAAACAAAAATATAATATGAATGTGAACTAAGTACACATTAGAGGACTAAAATCAATATCCAATTTTTTTATTGAATTTTAATCTTCTTCAAGGATTAAAGTTCAAAAACCCCTATTTTTATTGAAGGAAAATAGTAATATTTTCATTCTTATAATTGTTTCGTATCTCTTTTATAGGTAGATGAAGATGTTAATTAACCAAAAAAATTTCATCGATATAGAATTGTATTATATATTGTTTCTCCAAAAAAAAAAAGTGCTTTAGATATCATTATCATAGGTAAGTAACTGTATATAATTAGAAATTTAAATCTATATTTATTATCAAAGTCAACATAGTCATACAACGAAAAAATAAATGCACAAATTGGGTTTAAATTGACCCCCCCCCCCAACACACACGCACACATTATATATATTTATATATAATATGTTTGTGTGTTTGTTTGTTTTTTATACGTACGTATATATTTGTGGATGCAAATTTCCGTTGTCTTCTCTTTTAATGAAAATGCACTTGTAAAATAATAACACATAAGATCAAGGCCAAGAGCCTCATGCTCCCACGATGAATTTGGGGAGGGGGGCTTTGGCTGAAGAATCTCTAATGCCAAAGTTAGAATTTGAGAGAGAAAGTGATTAGGGAATTTTTAGGGAGAGAATGAACTAGGATTTTAGTGTGAAAATTGGGCTATATAGAGGGGGTGTGGCCGACCCTATTTGGAGAATAGGGACGGGCCACTTATGGTGGTATTATGAATATAATTGCAAGATATTTTGTGAAATAATATCTTACAATTAATTTGGTAATTAATCCTAAATTGAATAGGAAAATTGGGAGTTACCTTTTGAGTGAGGATCTAATGAGGAGTGATGAGAGGGATTTGAACAAATACCATTTTGATCATCTTTGACTCTTCCTTGATTGAGTCGTTATTGTCCGTTGTATGTGCGTGGGAATCCCAGTGTGCCTCGAGGGTAATTTTGTCCTTTTCACCCAAAAGTACACGTGTCACCTTTATAATTTTCTCGATTATTTTTGGCTCCACAAATGCCCCCACACCTGTTAGGCTACTTGCAGGAAAGGGCAGCAGCTGTAGAGATCTTCCCTTGCTTTAGGAAACATAATATTGTTTCCTATTTTGATGTAGATTCCCTCATTAATTGGAAATTAGTTCCTTTTAGGAAAGGGAAATAAATTACTTTTAAAGTCTATTTAAGTCTACTTTAAGTAGATGATTAAATCAACTTTAGAGAGCAATTTATTCTACCCTACAAGAGAGAGAAAGCTAGAGGATATTTGTTCCCCCTCCCCTAGCAATCTTCTACACTAGCCCATGCAAAGGACCGTCTTTCGTTGCTTTCTTCGTGTGGTAAGAAATTTTTAATTTTCCTTGTCTTCTTAATTTTTGGGAGCCTTGGGGCTTGAAATTTGGCTCGATGGGGGTATAGAATGTGTCAAAAAATGGTTGGGGAGTCATGACATGGCCGCTGTCGTGGGGCTGCTTGGTGTGATTCTTCCTTGTGTCTTTATAGAATTTCTTCAAGCATGTATTCTTCAAGCCACAAGGGTGATGATGGTGTGCCACCGTTGTATCGTCAAGGTGGGTTTTTGAGTAAAGTGGACTACTTCAAGGTTGCTCACTTCAAAATTAGCTCTGATGACTCATTTATAGACTTTCTTGAGGCATATAGGCACACCATTCTGCCGGGGGTGCTTGTGAAGCGTGTCAAGGAAGGTAGCAGTTGTGAGCCATGTAGTGGGGCATAGATGGCCATCAAGTTTCATCCCTACTACTTCTTGTTGCTGAGATTGATTCGTCCGATGAGAAAGAGGAGACTGCTCGCGTGGGCAATTGTGAGAAATCAACCAAGCCTATTTCTAGGGAGGCTGCTGAGATTTGTGTGCTTTTGAAACCAGATTTGCTTGAAGACAAGAACGCTTGTGCCAAGCTTGTCGATGGTGTTAGAGGGGTTGTTTGCCCAAGTTTCTTTGCGAAGCATACGACCGAATATAGAAGGACTGCTCTGCTTGCTATGATGCAGAAAACTATGATTCTAGCAGTCGAGTCTATGCTCTTTGACCAAGAGGATACCAAGGCTGCCAAGGAGGTGGCAAAGAGTATGGCAGCTGAAGCTTATTCCTCCGTCAAGAAGATCAAGAGGTTGGAGTCTGAGTTGGTCGCTTTGAAGGGGTCTAATATCTCTGCCCCCACTTCTCTGCAGCTTAAGACCGTTTGCCAAGAGATCGTTGACTTGAAAACTAGGCTTAACGCGATCCAAGTTAAGTATGAAAGTGTAGAGAAGGAGATTGGATGTTACATACCTCATATTCAAGATCTTGAGCGTGCTGTTTCTGAGCTTCGTTCTGCAGTTTACGCAAAGGATGAAGAGTTAATTGCTACTTATAATCAAGCGATCCACTTCAAGAAGATCATCGATAGGCTTGAACCCCAACTCTAAAGGGCCCTGAAGTTTAACGAAAGTCTGAAGAAGGAAGTGGATGAGCTGCAGCGCATTCATGTTGGTCTGCTCGAGAAGAATGAGCAGATGAAGGGCTCGAGGTTTCGCTTGGTCAGAGTCAAACCGATTTCTACAAGCTGGGTTATGTAGATCATCTCTTTGGTAGGCCGTTTGACTTTGAGTTTGCTAGGAAAGACTTCGAGACCTTCTCTATTTCTCCAAAATACTTACTTGCCTTTAATTTCGAGGCTTCCATTGGTGAAGTAGTAGGAGAAGTTGGTGTCTAGGCTGGGGCAGCCAAGGGTGAAGCTTTGGATGATGCGGCTGCTGAAGGTGTGGTGACCGAGTAGTCATGGGATGTCCAAGTTGCTGAAGAGTAGTCTTCTAGGTAACCTTTAGGATTTTCTTTGTTTTCCTTGTCGTTTTTTTTTGCTTTGCTTTGCTTGAACTCCTTCGACCTTTGCTATTTGTTTATCAATTTTGTTAGAAAATTTAATAAACTTGCTTCATTCGTTTTTCTTCATCTTTGCTTCTTTTGTTTATGCCCAACATTTGACATGTAGACCAGAGGCAGACATGCTGTTTTTCTATAAGTAGACAGGCCCACGTGGCCCATGCAGTCGTAGGTGTTGGTATAAAATTTTTGCAAAGTGGTTAGCCATAGGGTCGACAGCTGGACACCTTACTTACAGAAGCAGACGTGTCCGCGTGACCACTTGGTTGTTAACTTGGCTTTCTTCAATCCTTTGAGCTGTGAGGCCTGCATCACAACATACTAAAGATTTTTGGGTCATGAAATTCGCTAACCTTTCGTATCAAAAGTATGTGGCTGTATGGAATTTTGTAAGCAAAGGTCTGAAAGAACTCCTTGCTTTTATGAAACCAATTCCGTGGGTTGCGTAGCAAGTATCACAACACTTTAGGAATTAGTGTAGATCTAAATGGTCATTCTGCGCTTAGCATAGGTGAAGCTTATCGACTGCATAGCATGTCGGCAGTGGATAAAGCTTTGTATATACGCGCTAACTTGTTTAACCTTTCACAAAAAAATGTGCGATTATATAAGTTTAGTGTAGCTTACTGCTCGAAGGGCAAGCCGTAGGCAGTCTTTTAGAAACCGTAGGCTACCTTAGTGCACTCGGTAGCAGCTTTAGGGTTCTAAGGCAGTCGTCTATAGGGCGTACTGCATAATGTGCCTTCTTTGTCTCTGAGGCCCGATTCCCCACTGATTAGGCCAAGAGACCCAAAATCCTTTAGTTAGCTAAGCCTTGAAAAAGACCATTGTGGCTACTTCTAGGTTTCCCGACACAAGCCATCGTGCACCTAGGTTATACCAGGGTAGTCGGACTCATCCACGTCTGGATATTCAGAGTGTAAAGTTTATCCTCTCGTATTGGAGAGCAAACCCATGTGGGTGTCAAGGAATTGATTTACCCTCTCGCACTAGAGAGCATGGTTGGTCCCCAGGGAGGTGCAATTATTGCGATAAGTCTCTAAGAAGGGTGTGGTCTTCTTTTGAAGTGCATAAGTGATCAATTATTGTAAGCATGTAGCCAAGCCAAATTGTAAATTACTTCTGAATATTTCATTGAAAAACCGAGTGAAACGAACGAAAACTTAGTTGTAAAATAGGAACTACATAACAACTGGATAGTCTTCTGCTTGTGAGGTAGTGCCCGTGGAGCTGCTTGAGTCTTCAGGCTTTGATGTAGCGGGAAGTCACGCATGGTACTTCCTTAGATTGTAGGTGTTCTATTGTTTTTCGAGCTCTTTGTCATTCATAGTGGCGAGGGTGTAACTACCATTGCCACCTACTCTGCTGATCTTGTACGAACCTTTCCAGATGAGATCCATCTTTTTAGAGCATTTTCTGCGAACAGTTATGAAGGATTTTCTTAGGACTAGATCTTCGGGATGGAACTGCCGAATCTTGGTCTTTTTGTTATAGTTGGAGAAGAGCTGCTGCTGGTAGGCTCTGATGTTGGTGATGACCTTTTTGCATTTCTCCTCTGCTAGACCTAAGTTTGTGGCCATCTTCTTTCTGTCCTGCTCGATGCTTGGTAGGAGTACTTATACTTGGCACGATGACATTGAGAAGAATGATTGCTTCTGAACCAAATGCCAAAGAGAAATGAGTCTCATTGGTTGCTCGTCATTTGGTTGTGCGATACACCCATAGACATCCGAGGAGTTCATCTGGCCATTTTACATTCTTGTTGGAGAGGGATTTCTTGAGGCAGTCAAGAATCATCTTGTTGGATGCTTCGACTTGCCCATTGCTTTGGGGATACCTTAACATGGACATGTGCTGCTTGATGCCATATTTCTAGAAGAATACTTCGCCAAATCTTTGCCTACAAATTGCGGGCCGTTGTTTGTGACGATGGATTAAGAGGTGCCAAATCGGCAAATGATGTTCCTCCATATGAAGCGCTCTATGTCTATTTGAGTTATGGTCGTCATGAGCTCTACTTCCACCTATTTGGTGAAGTAATCAGTTACCATGATCATCATGTCTCTGCCCTTAGTAGCGGGCGGCATTGGCCTTACCAAGTCGATTACCCATCGCATGAACGACCAATGACTCGTCTGCGGGTGTAGTTCGTTGGCAGGTAGTGCTGGTAACTGTTTGTAGTCGTAGGTGTAGTTCGTGGACTCGCCTAGGATCGATGTCGTGGTTGCTACCATGGTGGCTGCCACGGTGGTGCCTCGTAGGGATGGTGCCGCTCCACTAGCCGTCGCATTGAGCCTCGTGGATTGTCGTGGTAGGGCTACGTGACGATCTCCATCACTTTGGTCTCTCATTGACGTGGGACTTTGTCCTCATATTCTCACATATTCATTTCCATTGATACTTTTCCAATGATTCCACAATGCATGATATAGTTATTCCTTTTCAACGTATCGTTCAAGATAATTATAAAACAATATCCAAATGACATTTCAAACAAATACTATTCTTCAAGAAATATCAAAGGGAGCATTTTTGCTCACCACCATAAACTCTGGTGTGTGCTCATCATACACCTAATCAAATGACATGTGTCCTTTCACCTAACTCTAGTTAACTTTACCATTAAATGTTAGTTTTTCAATTTTGAAAAAAATTAACCAAGATTAAGTGAAAGGACACGTGTCAATTGATTAGGTGTATGATGAGCATACACCGGAGTTTATGGTGGTGAGCAAAAATGCTCCCTTTGATATTTCTTGAAGAATAGTATTTGTTTGAAATGTCATTTGGATATTGTTTTATAATTATCTTGAACAATACGTTGAAAAGGAATAACTATGTCATGCATTGTGGAATCATTGGAAAAGTATCAATGGAAATGAATATGTGAGAATATGAGGACAAAGTCCCACGTCAATGAGAGATCAAACCATGCAAAGGGCTTATAAGGAGTTGTGCTACTTCTCATATTGCTGATTATAATGGTTTTATACGGGAACCTCAACTTCTTCATAGTGTTAGAGCAGGCCCACGTGTGAACCCCAACGGTCACACTTGTTACACATCAAGCAATTCGTGTTTTCTCCACGCGTTTGGCTTGAAAATTCGCCACATGCCCCACACGTGAGGGGGCAATGTAAGGGTATGAATATAAAAGAGTCCCACATCAGTGAAAAGAAAAACCTTGCAATGGCTTATAAGAGGTTGGGCTACTCCTCATATTGCCAATAGGTGTTATGGTGGAACCTCAACTTTCTTCAAGATAACTATGATCATTGCTTCAAAATGACTATGACCATTGCATAATTATTTGTTGAGGTCATAAATTGGAAAAGTATGTGGGATTTATGGAAACATTGATAAAAGTAGTTGAGTCCACTCTCGAGCCACCAAGGTCTATCTTCAGCCCAAAGTACACCGACTAAGAGAAGCCCTTTCAATTAGAGTCCGATAAAATAATCTATTCGAGTTTCAGATTTGAGGACTAAGAGTTTGACAATATGACTAATGAAAAAAAAAGGCATTATTTGTCAATTTGGTTAACAAATTAGAATGAAGAGGAAATGTGTGAAATTTCGTTCCCAGATTTCAATATTTTAATTTAGGTAAATCGTATTAGCGGGATTTTATATTATTTTTGTTTATTGAACTTTAGTTAACTAGCTATAAAGTTTGAATCTTAATAATTAGTCATTAAAAATCGATTGACCTTTCGGGATCAATCTTAGTATTTTCGTATAGAGCTCGATCCCATGATGAAAATCATTTACAAAACGGGATTTTAACAAAGGAAAAATTAGCAAGAAAAGGCAAGGGCAATTTTATGTTCAGATAGAGCTTGATTCGAGAATTTTATGTTCTCAACTAAGAAGTGGTATGCAAAATGTTAGAGTTTTAACTAATGAAAATGGCTTGAAAACTTTGAGTTTTAACGATAAGGACAAAATAAAGGGTAAAGTGAATAGTACCAGGTTTGACTTTTTAGTGTAAAAATGTGGTTTTTCGTTAAAGTGAACAGTACCGCGAGCTTTTCGTTAAAACTCCCTTTAACAAATGGCAAACTATGAATGGCTTGATTCAGTTCTAGGGTACATAGGCAGTCTAACATAGAGGTTAGATGCATCCATAAAGTAAACGAAAAGTTATTTCGCTATTGGACCTTCAATGGTGTCTTGTTCATGTCTCGCAGGCGAGGCATAATAGATGTACATGTACGAGATGACGTTACATGTCGATCCTAGACGTATTTCGGGATCGGGGCGTGACAAAATGCATGCATCATTCTTGTGTCCATTGTGTTAAAGTACAATGGTTTTTGCACTACTAAGCTAGTAATAACTGATATAACAGAAATGCCACATGGTGTTATTCTAGTGGCTGTTAATATAGTTAGAGGGGTATTATTGTAATTGAGATATATCTCCTTAGACAAAGCCTGAACTTCTGAAGAATTAGCATCGTCTGCAGCTACATAAGGTCTCCCTTGCTTTGGTCCTGAGGTCTTATTAAGACCAACTGTATCTTCAGAGCCAGGGTTATGTAAATTGCTTGATTGCAGAGATTTTGAGATTTTCTGAGCGCCTTTAGGATGCCGATCCTTCCCACCCTTACTCCTTCGCTCCACAGGGTTATAGTTTTCATTCATCTTGGTGGTGTTTTCAGAGCAGTTTTCCGAATTCTATTTTCTACGATTATGATTCGTGCTCTGTTCTCTGGTATGGAAGAAAATTTAGACCTAGGTGCAACCCAAGTGTTTGACGAAATGCCCAGCTCAGAATTTTCATGTGAAGGTTAAGTTTTTCAGCCACTTCTTCTGAATTTCTTACGATGATTCTTTCAGTATTCTGTAAATCAATTAGTTTGTTGTTATGGGCAAACTAATTGATTTATGAGGGTTTGGAGGATTTTAAAAATCTAAACGATAATGTAAGTGTAACCATTATCTACTCGTAGAGGAATAATGATGAATCACAAGTGTTTATATATTCTTTCACATTTTTCATACTTGTATGTATGTCTTCTTAGTTCTTGCCTATACAAATACCATACTAGTTTATTTTAATTTTGGACAAGAACATGTTAAGTAAAATTTATTATCCTAGTAATGATAATAAAAAACTCCCACAATAAAAATAAATAATGACTAAAACTTTTATTTTTTTTAACTTATATAGAATAATAATACAAAACTATATATTTAATATAGAATATATTGTATATATTAATATGGCTATTGTATTTTATAATAATTTTTTTAGTAATTAAACTTTAAAATTATCAAAATAATTTTTTTCTTAATGGGTCGAAACGGGTCACCCACGTGTTACCCACGTGTATACCTGTTAAGAACCCGTTATTAACGGGTCACCCGATAATGACCCGATAAGTTATCGTGTTGACCCGAAACCCGTTATTTTCGTGTCATGTCATTATGTCGTGTCAGAAACTGCCGGGTCTATCCCTTGCTTTGGTCCTGAGGTCTTATTAAGACCAACTGTATCTCCAGAGCCATGGTTATGTAAATTGCTTGATTGCAGAGAATTTGAGATTTTCTGAGCGCCTTTAGGATGCCGATCCTTCCCACCCTTACTCCTTCGCTCCACAGGGTTATAGTTTTCATTCATCTTGGTGGTGTTTTCAGAGCAGTTTTCTGAATTCTATTTTCTACGATTATGATTCGTGCTCTGTTCTCTGGTATGAAAGAAAATTTAGACCTAGGTGCAGCCCAAGTGTTTGACGAAATGCCCAGCTCAGAATTTTCATGTGAAGCTTAAGTTTTTCAGCCACTTCTTCTGAATTTCTTACAATGATTCTTTCAGTATTCTGTAAATCAATTAGTTTGTTGTTATGGCCAAGAAGATGTTGATATTTAAAAGCATGAAATCATCTTCTAGTGCGTCTTTTCTAGGTTCTTCAAGTTGTTTCTGATATTTAGGTTCAAGATTCTTCATTGCTTCAAGATCAGTGTTTGTCATGGACTTCATTTGGTTTGCTGGATTTTTCGAACCATGAACTGTGCAATTTTTATGGTGTCCAATTCTGTCTCTCTGCCTCACTGAAATTCTACTATCTCTTTATTGGATTTGAATTGTTCAGAAGCTTATAATAGCCTATAATGTTGATTTCTTGGAGTGTCATTCTCCTTGGTTAATTTTGGTATCTGGGAAGATTTAGGAAGCTATCTTGGAGTGTCATTCTCCTTGGTTGATTTGGTTTCTTGGAGTGTCATTCTCCTTGGTTGATTTGGTGCCAGTCTCTGTAAAGATTTAGGAGGGGTAATTTGTATATACAGTGAGTGTGTTACTATGGCTTCTCAATTCAAAGTCGAAAATCTTTTGGTCAGCAGTTACAAAGGTGTCATGGGGTCACTCCCTTGATTCAGAGACTTGGGAAAGCTAGAAGGTTTGGTGATAGGTTTTTGCCATTTCGTGGAATATAGTTAATCTCTTTGGTGCACAGTCTAATGTATTTTGGAGTCTCATGACAATGAAAACAATCTTGTTGTTGTCAAATATGGGGAAAATTTGATATCTAATGGCAATGGGAATTTTGGTGCTGATGGTCATGAATGTAATGAGCATTCTGATGGAGCGAATTCCTCTGTGGCGATCCCTTATATTTTGTTTAGGGATGGAATTACTGACATAGAAGTGAAGCAGGTTGGCTATGGACAAATTGCTGCAAGGTTTCTTGAGAAGGATGAGGTGCCAAATTTTATTAGTAGAATATGGTGTGAATGGTTGGGGAAAAGGACAGCTAGCAATGGTTTACTCAAGGTTCCTGAGCATGACTTTGTTGTCGTTACCTTCAGTTACAATATTGATTTAGGTAGAAAAGGGTTACTTGATGATGTAAAGTTGCTTCTTTCATCCAGTCCTACAGAAGAATAGTTCCAGTTAAGTCTCAAATACCTGGCTATTTCAAACTTCACTTGGATACTCCAAGTTTAGTTTGAGGGGGGAGTAATAACTGATATAACGGAAATGCCACATGACATTATTCTAGTGGTTGTTAATATAGTTAGAAGGGTATTATTGTGATTGAGATATATGGCTATATAAGGGATTGTATATCTATCATTTCCTTAAGTTCAGTTGTATACATTTTCTCTAATCAATCAATACAATCACTACAATCTCTCTTGTTTCTCTCTATTGTCTTCCTCTTCCTCTGTACCAACTTCATCTTTTGCAATGTAGTTAACAGCTAGAAGCTAACCCTTTATGAATATCTGATAGGTGTTAAATCAGATCTGAAAAGTAGTTAACTTTCGATGGAAATCTAGGGAAACTTTTGCAATGTAAATTAGAGTGTGATAGTGCTATTATTAAACCTTATCACGTAAAATAAATGTTATGTATTTTCGTTTTCGTTTTATTTTGATTTGCTCACTGGGTTCGGGGTTGTTTTTTCACCGATCCTGAGCCTGAGGCGTGACATCTACCATCGGCAAAGGTGCGGTGCGCGAATCCATGTTGTCAGCACAATCTTTGTTTCGATCCTCTTATCTCTGCATGCAAGAGTTAATGTTAAGGAGTTCTCTTTCTAAATCATTCTCTCGAGGCACATTAAGTTTTTGAACCATTGGACTATGGTTATAAAGAACTTAATGCCCTCAAAATCCATCCAATCCTCCACTTTATGATGTAAATCCTGATTAATAGCCTACTCTCCCACAACAGGATTTGGGTTTGGAAGAGGGGCTCAGTTTTCTTCCTACAATTGAGCAGAAGGTTGGAGCTTTACACTTGGTCGCTATTGCGCCGAGCGTATGCCATAACGATGTTTCTAAGGTTTAGAAGGAAATGATTCTTTCTAAAAGTTCCTAGATTCAGAATTGAGAGACTATTATGAGTACAAGTTCTCAATGAAGGCACCAATTTGTGTGGAACAAATTCCACACAAGCGTAGAATTACTTTGATATACCCCTACTACCAAGAAAGAAAAGACAAGTGAGACATTGGCACACTGATGCAGTGTGAGTCAAAGACCCTTCAATGGCTAAGTTAAACTTAAATGTAGGAAAATGAACCACAATGAGTTTCTAGCCAAATAAAAACAATTACTTTCACAGGGAATGGACAATTACTTTAACAGGGTATGGACATGTTTTAATATAGAGTTTGGTTTGGGCTTGATAGTGATTCATTAGGGCACGTGTGACGTTCCCTAAATGCTTGGTTTGAACCCCACTTTATCTCTCCCGTTCAACCAATATCGCTTAACTTTGAGAGGCATGAGGGGCCTCAATCGTGAGGTCTGTTAGGGACGGATCCAGGATTTAGAATGGGGTGGACTAAATTGTTTAGAATTTAGAAAACACTTCTATTTCTTTCTAAATCATCAGTATCCCAGTTACAACATATTTAAAAAAAAAATTATATGCTGCCAAGCCAATACAATTTGAAATCCAAACGAAACAATAATTTCACTTGAAATTTCATAGAGCTACATTGATTGAAGTATTCAATTGTACGAAACAAGAGAGAGAGAGATCCATTAGATGATGATGTACGAAATAAGGAGACCCAAATTGTTAAAAACCCGTGTTTAAGTAATAGCAAAACCCGACAATTCTGTTAGATATGCTCTAATACACGTGGCGTGCCCTCTGGAGTCAATAAATTTTGAGTACCGCATTGATATAGGGTAATATTAGGGAGATTAAATTTGTAGACTCAATTTGCAAACTAAATGATGTGTCAACGATAGAAATGAGACTTAATTAAATCATCAACTTATATGTCATTTAGTTTACATAATTTTATCTACAAATTTAATATTCCTAACATTACTCTAGTCAAAATAAAATATCTAAAAAAAAAAAAATCTAGTTTAACTCCGAAGGTATGCCTCCCATACACATTTCAAAAACAAAAACAAATACAGGGGATGATGACCGACAACCAAGGCTTGGATTGGTAGCCATACAAGTGGCAAAACCACGACAGTCCCACCTTAGGCGGATATTTTACGTATGAGCTTGTGATGGAGAAGAGCTCAAGCCTCCCTGCAGACAGCTATATAAGAACCCTCCACCACCATCGATCATGCACTCAGACAACATCACAAAACTCAGTCTCTACCTCTCCTCCTCATAACCTCCCTTCATTTTCGCATTTTCTTACATTTTCCCAAATACCCCTACCCCAATATGGCTGATCAGGAGCAGCACAGCCGTGGCCTCTTCTCCCGCCAAAGGGACGAAGAAGAGGACGAGAAACCCTCATCCTACTCTCAGTCTCAGTCTGGTTACGGTGATCAAGCCCGTTCTGGTGGTGCTTACGGCGACTCCACTACTGATTACTCTTCCCAACAAGGACGCACCGGTGCCCGCAGCGGCAGCGGCTACGGTGACAGCACTGATTACTCTGGTGAAGGACGCCGTACTGGCGGAGGCAAAACTGATGATTACTCGGAAGAGGGACACGGAGGCCGTGCCGCGTACAGCGAGACCACAGCTTACTCTAGCGAAGGACGTCCTACCGGCGGAGGTGGCTACGGCGGGACCGGCAACACTGATAGTTACTCGGAAGAAGGACACGGAGGCCGTGCTACCGGGACCACAGCTTACTCTAGCGAAGGACGGCGTACCAGCGGAGGTGGCTACGGCGGGACCGGCAACGCTGATAGTTACTCGGAAGAAGGACACGGAGGCCGTGCTACCGGGACCACAGCTTACTCTAGCGAAGGACGTCGTACCAGCGGAGGTGGGTACGGCGGGACCGGCAACGCTGATAGTTACTCGGAAGAAGGACACGGAGGCCGGGCTACCGAGACCACTGCGTACTCTGGTGAAGGACGTCGTACTAGCGGCGGAGGTGGCTATGGCGAGGGAAGCACTGATGATTACTCGGAGGAAGGACACGGAGGGCGTCGCGGGTACAAAAAATCTGATGATGATGACTCGGAAGAAGGACACGGAGGGCGTGGCGGAGGAGGGTACAGCAAGAAAAGTGACTATTGAGGAACGTAGTGTAGCTGCTGCTACTGGCGCTTATGCCTTGGTACGTACTGCAAACCCCTAATTTTTATGATTGTAATCAATTAATTACTACTTTTAAATTGTATAAGCTGGATATTTTGTTACAATTAGTACGTATTTTAAAGATAAATTGATTATAAAAATACTTTTACCTTGTATTATTGTATATTGTTGATCAGTCGAGGGAAATTAAACCATATCATGGTGTGAGGGTCACCATATTTGCAACGGAAAAACAAATTGGGAAAGATATTAAATTTTTTTATAGCTAACTAATCTTTTTGAAAATTAATAATCTGAATGACGGAGTATGATTATTTTCCTTCTATTACCATCTATTTTCATTGCCTCTTCTTCCTTTTTTTTTTTTTCTCTTATTCTCTATATAAAAAAATTCAAAACAAGGGGGCGTAATCGCAATCATTTAAATATGAGGAGATAGAAAGAGAGAGATTAAGAGCGGAAAGAATCATTTATATACTTAAAAAGTCAGGGGACCAAAATTCTCACCAAAATCTCTTTCTTATTAATCATATTTTGTGTTGTCTAAAATCAATGTGTACTATTATTGTAGAATCGTAAATGTAATTTCTATACATCAAAGTCAAAGATAATGTTCTATTTGATAATTGTTCATCTCTTAGATCTAGATATGTATGAGTAAAAAGTTTGAACATTTTATGCTCTCTTTTTTTGTTTCTGCTGCAGCATGAGAAGCACAAGGTAAAGAAATAAAGTCAAAAGAGAAAAGAAAGAGACTCGAGGAAAGAAACAGTTCTTTACAATTTAAAGCAAAATAATGATCAATCTCGGCAGTACAAGGGAAATAATGATCAATTAACTATTTCTTAGTTTTGCATTATGTTTAATTTAGTTATTTTGTATGGTTACAATCCAAAACGTGTTTATCTCTCAGATTGGATTGATGCTTGTTGAGTGTTTAATTAGATTGGTGTTATCTAGTTTTGTTAGCACTACATGTATATCGTTGCGAATAAAAATATCGAATAGTTTATTTGGTATTATTTTGAACAGTATTTCTTTGAGATATTATTGCTTCTTTTAAGAGAAACGATAGCAATTTTTATTGATTTAGGAAGGATTATAATATTTTGTCGCTTAGTACTACAGTCTAGTGATATTTCCCTTCACTTGTACTGTGCGAATACTGATGAATCTTAATCGTGCAATCATCGTCTCCATTCGGGTAAGTATTACAAAGTCAGAAGGGATGACTGTCTTGGTAACTCTGCATGCGATCACCATGAGAATAATTGATCTGATATGGGAATTGTGGATATGAAGCATTGGGTATGGAATGATCGACCCTCCTTGGTAATCCCATATCTTGATTTGCCCTATGACATACCAAATCAATGCGGGGCTTGTTTTTCATTCCAGGGACTATTAAAACTTGGAACGGATGAGTAAAAACCCAACACTCTATCTACTAAAATGTTGAAATAGGTTGCCCTTTCTTGAGAGACAAAAAATCCCTTGCCCACCCGAAGCACGTCGAACCACCCATGTTCGGGTGGTCTAGTCCAGTGAGCCTAGACCGACTCTGCTTACACACTATTCACATTTCAGTCATTCCAACCACTTTAGTGCCAGACGTAAAGGCCCAAAATAAAAATCCATAATCCCTCATGAATGAATATGATTTCCATTTATTTTGTTTTGGGAATGCAAAAAAGACATGTACTGATCAATTTGCAGAACTGCAGAGAATAACCTTTGAGTTTATAGTTCTTACTATTTCGTTTTTTTTTTTCCTTCGTTGTCCAATTAAGTTTGCACCAAATCTGAGTGAAATTTGGTGACAGTTCTGTGGCCACAGAAGCAAGAAATACAAGCAGACCAAGAAAATTCACATAAATTCAACTAAACAAACACCAAGGTAAGAACCCTGCAGTGATTCCATACAGGAACCCAGCAAGCTAAGAACAGAGTTCAACCTCATAGAGAAGTCAAAATCATTTGGCTCTTAAACCAGAAAACAAGAACAGTAACTAACATTGAAAAACTATTTTCAACATTCACTCATCAATGAAACAGGCTTTTAATGAACATCGAAATCTGGCAAAGAAAAGAATAATAATGAGCAAGACACGCAACGTTCTTCCCTCGGCGCTATAATCACCTCACCTTTTGTTTCCCTCAATAAGAAAGTTCATTGATCTTGTCGAGTGAGAGGAGGCCCTTTTCATAAGAATCAACAAAGCAATACTGACCAACACAACTCTTGGCAGAAACCCACATGCATACGCATTCCGCATTCATGCATTAAACTATGTTGTCCTATAAAAGGCATCATTCACTCTCAATGGAAAACCCTAGCCTCTCTAGCAACAATAATGTAACTCTCATTTCACTATGAAACCGGATTGACACCAGTGTGGACGTAGCTCCAACTTGGGGATAACCACAATATATCATTGTGTTCTTGTGTGTATGTGTGATTTTACAGTTAGATTTTTTTGGTTCAAGATCGATCCGATTTTGTGCATCAACAAACTATAATGACAAGACAATAATATTGTTTGTGTTTATGTACTTCAGCTCGAACCTAAATCATTTCAGTCATGAAACATATTCATTCCAAGTACGACCACCTATCAACGTACAATGAGCTCTTTATGACATTAATCATTAGTAACCTAAAATACACATACAGGTAGAGAATAACCGAAAGTCATTCACACTTGATAAACAGAGACCATCTTCAACATGAGTTCTTTACCAGTACTAAGAAAAATGGAAAAAGCCAAACTTTCCACACCAATATTATCGGAGAAGTTATTTAACCAACTACTTTATCTTAATAAACAACCATCTTCAAAACATAGCAATAAGAACTTCTAGCATCACAATAAGATAGAAATTCAAATTTTGAAGCAAAAAAAACAACTAGGTCAAGCTCATTATTTCACCAAATACATCTTCCTAACCAAGTAAAAATTATACCCAGTCAAGAATAAAGCGCACCGTGTTTCAGATACGACGCTGCTTTGGGAGTCTACAACCATGGTGAGGCTTTCGGGTTGTATCTTCGATGTATACAATTGGACTGTGACCCGCTCGGGAACTAGTGAAGCCCTCTTTCCAGCTCATGATAGCTTGCCTTTTCTTCTTAAAATAAGTAAACCCCTTCACCTTCATCACAACTGATTTTAAGCCAAAATTTCTTGACATCCGTCCAACATGTTCTGCAGTTGCTTCAGCAGCATACTTGGCCAATTTAGGTCCTCCTTTCATGTCTGGTAAGGAACAAGCTGAGGCCCCAAGTTTCTTGTTGCCCTTTGAGTCCGTCACAGAAACAAAGGTATTGTTTTTCATCAGCTTTACATGGACAATATCAGCATTTTGCTCTATATTATATCGAGGAAACTGAGAACCCCCGAAGTTGTTCCATCCATCCTCCTCTATAACTCCCCTCACAAAGTTTATAGACCTGGAATTCCTTGCACCATTCTCAGAGAAACATTGAAACCATTTTGAAAATTTTCTTGGTGGCCTGTAAATTCCACAATATATTTTCAATCATTAGATATCACTAATGAAAGATTGATTCCCTTCCCATTAAAGCTTCTCGACTCACCATTTATTTCATCAAACTAATTTCACAAGCAACCGTATTCAAAAGGCGATTCAAAACCCAAGTTTGAGGTAAAAAAAAAAAGAAAGTCTAAGATGTAATCAACTTCATAGCCAACAAAAACAGAAACCCAATGGGCGAATCGAAAAGGATGCAGGAAGAAGAAGAACTTGCCTGGTGGCATCCTAGACATGGAGCAAGACCTTGAAGTGATGAGCTTGCCTTGGCATGGGGTTCTAGCAAGGCGGTGAATCAGTGACGAAGACAGTCGAGATAGAGACGAAAACATGGCATGTATGATTTCCTGAGAAAGTTAAACAAACACAATGGTTAATCTGAATAGAAATTGAACAGCATTTCCAATTCCCTCAGCTACTGGAATGTCAGAGAAACAGAGTGAGACAGACCACCAGCTACAAGGAGAAAATCGAAAAACCGCTAAATCGAAAAACTTTGAGAGAAGAAAATGGAAACCCAATCATTGAAACGCAAAAGCAATGAAATTGAAAACCCAAATAGAAAACCAAAAAACCCTAACGAGAAGCGCAGAATCAAAGCATGCTAATAATCTCATTAAACCATCATCGATGTTCATATCCGTTACCTACCCACTAAGAACATAAGAGAGATCGATAGACGAGAGAGAGAGAGAGACCTAGAGAGCGGGCTGGAGAGGCAGGAACGAAGAGACGGAAGCGCAACTGAGAGAGAACAACAACACTGGTGCACTGCAGACTCAGAGAGAGTGCCTACTGCCGAGCCGAGTGTGTTTTATTGTTTTGTTATTTACTTTCTGACCAACATTGTTTCCTATTTTCTTTTCGACCTCCAAACGTTTCCAAGTTTCCAACTTTCATCATTCCAGTTCTTCTCCGACGATATCATTCGCAACATTACCAGTCAAATTAATGAAATGAAACATCAACAACCGGATTTGGGCGTTAAGTCGATCGAGCAACAGTTGTTCCTTCATTATTATACTTTATCTTAACTATAATCGACATGCCACAAACTTATTCAAACATGATTTAATTACATGACAAATTATAAAGAAGCATAAGGCAATATTGGTTGTGGAGTAGACTACAATGAAACATTTGCTCCAATTGCAAGACTGGACACCATAAGGACTGTTATTGCACTTGCAGCTCAGAAAAGCTGAAAGATATATCAACTTGACGTAAAATCAGCTTTTTTAAATGTAGTGTTGAATGAGTACGCCTATGTGGATCAACCTGAGGGGTACATTGTTCCAGGTTCTGAATACAAAGTATATAAGCTTAGAAAGGCTCTTTATGGACTAAAACAAGCTTCAAGAGCTTGGTATGAGGAAATTAACTCCTATCTAAGTGATGCTACTTTGTATATCAAGATCAAACAAGGGGGAGAATCACTCATTGTCTCCATTTATGTTGATATTATGCATACTGATAGTAGTATAGAGTTGATCAATGAATTCAAGGCTGACATGATGAGAAAGTATGAAATGACATACCTTGGACTTTTGTATAATTTTTTGGGATGGAATTCTACAATCTGAGAATGAGATTTTCATTAAACCTAAGAAGTATGCTTTGCTTTATTAGAAAAGTTTGGCCCAAAAGATTGTAAACCTGTGAGCATTCCTCTTGCAATGAATGACAAGCTAAAGAAGGATTGACACACCCCGACCCCGATATTCCCCGAATACCAGGATAGGCACGTGCTGGCCAACACCCGAGGGTGACGAAAGCCATTTATTGAATGGAAATGCTGAGAAAAAGGAATAAATAAGACTTATAAATATAAAAGCATAATGAAAGTGCATTTAGGAACGTGTTCAGAGCATATATCTAATGTAGAACACTAAAAGGAACAATATAAAATTTAATGAACAAAGGAGTGGGTCCTACACCGAGTGGACTCGAAGATGTTGATGCTGAATTGCCTTGATGTCGGGATTGTATGCATCGATTCTAAGTCCTGAATGGGGGCGCAAAACAAGGGTGAGTGGACCAAGTATTATATGTAGTACGAAAACAGTTATGAACGTACTAACCCCCACAATTTAATAATGAAAACTATTAGCATAATAAGTGATAGGTTTTTCAAAACCTCTAGCATGCCATAAAACAATTCATATATCCATCTGCAAATCAATCTCAGAAATCATATCAGGAAGCATAACATCAATCATATATATAGTGTGCTGCTAGTGAGTATCACCGAATAATAATAATAACTTCCAGCTCAATGCCTGCACCTAAATCTCTATGGCCATCACCAAAGATATCTCCCTCCCGGCCCGATGCCTGTCTCCGTGGTCACTCAACCTTCCGCTAGGGATTATTTCTTCAGGCCTCTGCCAACTACAAGTCCTCGCACCTGGCGGCATGGTGTTCACTAGGTACGCACAAAACATGTTTCTAAAATACAACTTCGTAGCATAAATTCATACATCCTCTATACTACGAAGAGGTGTTCGAAAAGCATTTGAAAACACATTCTTAGCATCCTATCGTCATCCATCAAATAGTCTACCAGAATGTGGGTTGTATAGAAAATACGATATAATGAAAATAGTTCAAAATATATATCTAATCAATAATATTCAAATCATCATGCTTCTTGTAAAGTATTCGTCAAATCAATAAATCTGCAAGGCATGCTAGGAATATATGCAATTCTTTAATTAAAAACATGCTATTTTTGAAGGTGGTCCACTCACAGTACTCCACAGCTGAAGAGCCACGCAACTAGCGAAGATAGAATCGCCACCATAATTGCCCCTAAGCACATAAAAGGGTACATTTGGTCAAACTCTACTCAAATGATTTAATTTGGGAAAACGGACGCCAGAAACGGGTCCAGGACGTTGAATTTAATCTAGGAGAGATCTCGAGCGAAAACCTGAAAAGTCAACGTTGACCGGGGGTCAACAGTCAAATTAGGTCAAACGGGTTTTAGGCTTGAAATCGGATTAGGGTTTAGGTTTAGGTGGGTTAAGGTCTAATGGGTTTTAGGTTTAGGGTTGGATAGGTTTAGGAAAAGAGGGGGTGGTTTGGGCTTAGGCCCAAACCCACACACACATGTGCACCACACACACGTGCACAGTACACACACACACACACGGCCCAAAGGCCTCACACATAGGGTCGGGCTTTAAGCCCTTTTAATTAGAACCGGCCCAATGCCCTTCTCCTACATGGCCCGAAGGCCTTTTGGGTTTTAAGAAAACAAAAGAAAATTAAAAAGGGAACGGGCTAAGATATTGGGCTAGCCAAAACAGGCTTAAAGCCCGTGGGTCTGAGAAATGTCTGAAAGGCCTTGGGTCGCCGGGGAAGAACACCGAAGCTGCTATAGCTCCGGCCGACTGAAAACGGGGGTTTTAGACCCCGATCTAGGTACCAGATTATAGTACGAGGTGAGAAGAGCATAATGATACCTTTGGTTCACCGTATATCGGTCGGAAGTGGTCGGAAAACTCCTCAATACCCACGGGTGCACCACAGACGGGTGTGTCTTCCCCCCGTGTCGAATCCCTGCTAACCTTGGTGAAAAGAACGGAATAAGCTTCTAAAATCACAACCAAGCACAAACTAGAACAGAAGGAAGAGAACCCAAGGCTTACCTAATCAGAAAATTTAGGAAAACTCGCCGGAGTTTCCTGGGCTTTCGATGACCTCGCTTTGCCGAGAGAAAGAAAGAACAGAAAAGGTTTTGATGATGATGATGGTGTCTTTCCTCGAGCAGGTGTAGCTGTGGGTGTGTAAGGGTGTAAGCTACCCTCGGGAGGGTTGGGTGCAGCGAGAGGAATGAGGAGAGAGCTGTGAGAGCAACTCCACCTTTGGAGCCCTCCCCCTGGCAATCCACTATTCAATCCACCCCATGAACAGTAACTGCCCTTAATGATCAGTAATTGCCATTTGCATCTCCACCCTTGGAGCCATCCCCCCTGGCAATAGGCAATAAAATATTAGTTTTTTTGTTTTGTTTAAATAACACAAAATAAAATTATTTGTAATTTCGGATAAGAATTTTTAAATCGTTCTCGTTCGCCATGTGTAATTTTATCCAAAAAAACAATTATTTTAGCAATGGATTTCGATAAGATTTTTATCCAATGTCATTGTGCCATGTGTCGTTATCTTTTTAGAATTTTTGAAGGATATATTTCGATCAGATTTTAAATCGTTCTCGTTGCGCCACGTGTCATTATCCGAAAAGATAATTATTGGAGATGGATTTCGATAAGATTTTTATCCAATGCCATCGTGTCACGTGTCGTTATCTTTTCAGAATCTTTGAGGATAGATTTCGATCAGATTTTTAACGAATGACGGCATGCCACGTGGCCTTATCTACAAGCCAATCTTTTCTAAATCGTCCAGATAATCCACCATCCATCCTCACAAATCTCACACCAATTTTTTCAAGATCTCTATCATTATTCATAGTTTCTGCTTCCTTCATCACCAAAATCTTATAATAATGAAATTAGGTAACAAATAAATAATACAAACAAATAATTATAATGAAATTAGGTAACAAATAAATAATACAAACAAATAATTATAATCAAATTAGGTAACAAAATAATAATACAAACAAATAATTATAATATATTCTTACCTCATCCGCGTAATTTTGCCCACTTCGAAGATTACTACTAGCTTGTGTCAAGGCGTCTCTCCACGTACTAAAGGAATGGCTAAGTAATTTCCAACGACTAGACACCGATTCTTTGGTTCTTTTCCCACCCATTTGCTCAAGAAATTTGGTATGAATTAAAACATTTCTCGGAACTGCATCTCATTACCCGTAAGGGAATTATGAGTAACTTCAACCCAACTAGTGCACAACGCAACATCTTTAAGAAGCGACCAATTCGTACCTGCATCAATAGTCATTTTGAGGAAAAAAATTGGATTGAAACTTTGAGAGAAATATAGGAATTTGATTGAAAGTAGTTGAGAAAATATGAAATTGTGGTGTAAGGTAGATGGAGAAGAAGTGGTATTTATAGAAAAGTAAAAACAATTTTTTTTCAGAATTTTTACAATTTTTTCTGATTTTTTACAATTTTTTTTAAATTTTTATTCAAATCATTAATCTCTGCCGTTGGATTTAAAAAAAATTGAATTCCAACACTCCAGATTGTGCCACGTGTCACAACGGTAACTTTTCTTAATTTTAAAACTATTTTTTCTTTTTTTTTTTAAATTTCTAAAGCAGATTAATATCAACGGTTGATCTCAGATCGAACGGTTGATATTAAATCAGCTTTTTTTTATTACCGTTGCAAATTGGACGGCTCGTATTAAAGAGCCGTTGGGATCGAACGGACCGTGGGAAGCCACGTGGCTTCCCAACGGTCACTGGGTTTTCTGCGCGCAAGGGCCCGTGCCCTAAAATCCGGTCGGGTGACGCTCCCCTACTCGCGAGTGAGGGGCACGCGCCTGACACAAAAAAAATAAAAAAAAGGACCGACACCAGGCCTGGCGTCAGCCTGACGTCACACCCCTCGGGCTAAAGGGCTGGCAATCGCCCACGGGCTGGCCCTCAGGCTCCCACCCTCACTCGGGCAGCCCAACGCTGGAGCCAAACCCACCGGGCCTCAGGCCCTTTCCTCTCGCCTGTCCCCCGAGCAAAGTCCAAAGGTGGACTTGCTCTGAATGAGAGAGCTCGGGGAGAGTGAAGGAGTGAGATCGAGAAAGAGAGACGAATAGAAAGACTCGGGGGACAAAAATAAAAGGGTGGGCCCCTTGGGCTCACCAATTAAGGTTCAAAAACCATTTAAAAATAAAAATGGGGGATGGGGTGTTTCAAGGATGATGGCAGTGAGTCTGCAAATGAAGCTATGTATAAACAGATTGTAGGAAGCTTATTGTATTTGACGGAAACAAGACCAAATAGTCTACTATCAAGATTCATGCACAATCCAACCAAGAAGCACCTTGGAACTGCAAAGAGAGTACTCAAGCACATCCAAGGGACTCTTGATTTTGGAATTGAGTTATGTGAAAGGATAATTTGCAAACTTAGCTGGATATTGTGACAGTGATTTGGGAGGTGATGATGAAAGTGACATGAAAAGCACATCATGTTATGCATGTACATTTGGCAGTGGCATTTTCTCATGGGCATCTGTGAAGCAACATAATGTTGCATTGTCAACTGCTTAACTGAGTATGTCAATGCTTCAGAGGCTACGACTCAAGCAGTTTGGCTTTAGATTTGTGCTTGAAGGTTTTGGTGAAATGTAGACTAATGCAACTCCACTTTACTTACTTTACTGTGATATCATCATATCACGTTTGCGAATGCTATGACTAGAAATCCAGTTTTCCACCATAGATCAAAGCATGTTAACCACATGTATCACTGCATTCAAAATGCATTGCAGGAGAACAGAATTGAACTGGTTTACTGCAAGTCAGAGGACCAATTGGCTGATATATTCATTAAGGTTGTGCCAAAGGATCATTCTTGTTGTATGAGAGGTTTACTGGGAGTGAAATCTGCAACAACCTTAGAAGGGAGGGAGTGTTGAGATGTAAGCTTGTTGCAGATCAACAAAGTTCAAGCCCTCTAATTCTTTGTTCTTCAGTTCATCTTCTGTTGTATTTCAATGCTTAGTTCTACTTGCAATGTACGGCTATGATTTTAATATCTTACGGGTCTAAAATGTGCCACCTGCAGCAACTGTGTGCAGTGCACGTAAGGTTGCCTGGATTCGAGACTCGTGGGGAGCATGTGTAGCTCCAACGGTCATCTTATTTCTCTCTTTGTTTTTGGATCTCTCTGTAATAGTTGTTTTGGTGTGAATGTAATGGACCAATGAACTCCATCTTCTTCTTCCTCAAGCTCAGATACCTTAATAAAATTTCGTTCATCCAAATTGCATAAAACTCAGAAAAAAAAATGCAATCCAATTCACTTAACAAACACTAACAGCCAGGACCCCAAAACTGAGTCAATTAAGGAACATAGTTGCTGGCTTCAACAACAGTCTTGTTCTTATACACTAGGATACAGAAAGAAATGTTACATCATGTCCTATTCATGAATCATAAGTGACGGGTTGAAATAAACATGATTTTGCACCATAGCAGTGTACATTCCTAGCATTGTCGAAACAAAATAGTAAGAAACAGAAGTGATAAAAGATACCGACATGATCTAAGGGAACTGGGGTCATGCTTACAGTTGAATATCAGAGTGCGGGACGAACAAACGACTGAATATAAACTTTATTAAATGGAATTGCCAAGAAGGCTACATGAACCGAAAAGACTACATTGTGAATGACTTGATATTCTACTAGCTACAAAGCACCATATATATAGAGAACTAACCTAACCCTAATAAGCAAGAAAACGAAACCCTAATACTAACGGGCTAAGCCCAAATTCAAACAATAAAATAATCCTAAATTCCAACACCCCCCGTCAAACTCATGGCAGTACACGTCATGAGTTTGCCAACAAGCAGATGTGGATGCAAGCTCCGTTAGGCGGACACGACAAGGCAAGCTCCGTTAGACGGACACGACAAGGCAAGCTCCGTTAGGCAGACACGATAAGTTCCGTTAGGCGGACAAGACAAGACAAGCGGGCGAGCAATCAAGCGAGCAAACGAACAATCCAAGCGAGCAAACGAACAATCCAACAAGCAATTCTAGCAATCAACAAATTTTGGCAACCAAACGTTGGGAGTATAGACTTCGTCACTAAACGGACTAGATTCCTATATCCCAACTGCAGAAATGAACGAATAAAACAAAACTTATCACTCGGGTGATAGCCAAGCAAACTTCATTCTGAATTTAAATCAACTAATACAAGCCCAACAGTAACCATTCTTGGGTCAACCATGTGGGCCTCTAAACAAATTAGGCCACAACATTAGCTTCAATCAACAAAGGCCCAA
Source organism: Cotoneaster glaucophyllus (assembly GCA_036320875.1). Classification (NCBI taxonomy): domain Eukaryota; kingdom Viridiplantae; phylum Streptophyta; class Magnoliopsida; order Rosales; family Rosaceae; genus Cotoneaster; species Cotoneaster glaucophyllus. The sequence continues at coordinate 33,823,655 of CM070066.1, read as the reverse complement.
GCTTCAACTCCATTCTCTCTTTCTTTGATTCACGGTAGCAAATTAGATGCAACACTCCGAACTCAGACTCTGAGGTGTGGTTGCAGTCTTTTCAGCGAGGACACATTGACAGCGGCTTCACAATTCAAGAAACAGGATTTGTGGCCTGGGTAGGTGGATAGGATGATAGGTGCGGCAGAGAACGGGTGGGGATGTCACGGTGCAGGTATGGTGTAGCGGGATGGTGATGGTCTGATGCGATGGTCAAGCGGCAACAGGGCAGAAGGTTGGTCAGGCAGCAGCGGCAGGTCGTGGTGGTTTGTGTTCCTGATTCAGGCAAACAAGAAAACATGCAGGGAACATGCATGCTAGACACAATCAGCGGCTTGAGATTGTCAGGACGGTAGCGGTGGTGGATGGTTCTGCAGATCAGCACGCGTGGATGGTGATGCGGGTTCGTGGCGGTTGTTCTGCGTGTAGAAGACGATGACGTAGTGCAGCAAACATAACTTTTTTTTTTCTCTCCCTTTTTTTAAGCAACAAAACCCTAACTAGGGCACAACGACAAACCACAATGAAGAAGAAGAGGAACGTGACAAGACAAACAAACTAGCTACCAAGAACAAATTCAACCCTGAAGGATTAAACCTACTCTGATACCAAGTTGAATATCAGAGTGCGAGACGAACAAACGACTGAATATAAACTTTATTAAATGGAATTGCCAAGAAGGCTACATGAACCGAAGAGACTACATTGTGAATGACTTGATATTCTACGAGCTACAAAGCACCATATATATAGAGAACTAACCTAACCCTAATAAGCAAGAAAACGAAACCCTAATACTAACGGGCTAAGCCCAAATTCAAACAATAAAATAATCCTAAATTCCAACACTTAGTCCATGAGCATTAGGCATACCCGGCACTGGCATCTGGTACCACTCTTTGAGAAGACGGCAGATCTTTTGTCAGAGCTAGCATAAACTTCCACTTGGTCTGCTGGTTGAAGGACAAAATCTCTTGGAGATGGAGAAAAAGGTTTTTGTCAGAGCTTCCACTTCAACTTGGACCTGCCTCATCCCGTTGTCCATCAATTTGTGCATCTTCTGAATTGTCGAAATTCCCAAGGGGGAAGTGAGGGTGGATTGGTTCATCATGTTTTTCTTTAAGTTCTTCCGCATCGGCTCAAACACCAAATGGAACCCACACTTCTTCACACTCGAGCATGTTTCACGAGTCCTCCCACCATCTTTGCCATAGCACGTTTTGAATAAAATCTTAATCTGACTGCCACACCCTTGATTAATTGGCATGAAAAGTACCCAAAGGTGATCTGACACAAGATGGCCTATTTTATGAGAGTAAGTATACGGATGCGAAGGCACTCCCAAGAAACATTCAATTATGAAAGAGTCGAATTCAGGAAGGGCAGCTGAATTTTCCTTATCATCAAACACAGCACATAAAGCAATACCTATCAACGTGCTACGTGAACCTGGAGGTAGCTCTACAATGAATGAATCTTCCAAACTTTGTCTACTGAACCATTCAGGAATTTTCCTTTCAGGAGTTATAATTTGGAATTCGTAATCAAACCTACGGAATAGCTGCAGTAACATATGTATAGCAATCAGTGAAGCACTATAGCAGACAATGAGACTGAGATAGTGAGAGAGACCTGAAGGAATCGGGTTAGCATTGGAAGAATGGTCCCATTGCAGCCTTCATTGTCAAGGAATCCCGAGCAATTGCCAGAAATGAAATTCGACATTTCTGTATTTCTTCTCAACTCTTGGGTACCGATAACCTTTTTAATGAAGTGCAATCTCCTGTATTTACATGCAAGATGCTATTTGATGGAAGGCATGGAAATTCTTGAAGGCTTTTGCACCTCTCCAACTTAAATTCCTCGAGCTTGTAAAGCTTCATAATGCTCGGAAGGTTAACAAAACCATTTCCGCTAAGATCTAAGTATCTTAGACAGGACAATGAGCTAATATCATCGGGGATAGCTCCTTGACCAAGATTACAATCACTTAGATCTAATTCCTCCAAAGAGCACAACCCATTAGAGAAGGCAACACCAAATGCCTCGTGTCCGGTTTAACTATAAGTGACAAAGCCGCCATCGAAAAAAGAAAAACATTTAGATAAGAATCAAATTTGCTTTTGTCATCATAGCTAAACTCCTCACTGGGAAGGCCTAACGTGCGCTCTGGTTGAGCTAATCCCTGAAGAGATCGACGTTTGAGATTTTTTGACCTGTAAGCATCCACTAATGTTGAGCACTTCAAGAGACTTCAAATTACAGATGAAATTTGGAAGACACAAGAGACTTATGCAGTTGCTCACATCCAGTAGTTTAAGACCAATCAGATGTTTAATTGGTGAAGGTAATTTCTCAATACCAGTGCAACCTAAAAATAACTTTGACAAATTTTTCATTTCTCTCGAAAACTCGGGAATTTTTTTTCAATCCTGTGCAGCCATATAGATTGAAAAATTCAAGAGAATCCATTTCCACCTTACGTGGGAGGCTGCTAATACTTTTGCAGCCTTCTAAATTCAAAGAAACAAGTCTTTTAAGGACTGCAAAGGATGAGTGGATAACGACTAACTCCATACAACAAAAAAGTTCCAACCCAACAAGATTGGGAAGACCAGAGAAATCTACGGTACAGATCAGGTTGCTGGAGTAATTAAGATCCATAAATTTCAAGTTTGGAAAGTCCTGTTCAATAAATAAGAAAGGGCAATCATTAGCTTCCACCTCTTGACACACGTCTGTCAAACTTTTAATGAACATTCCAAAACAAATTCAAAATAATGCGGGTTATTAGCAATAAAGCCTCAAATACTCCTGTCTTGTAATAAATCTATATGACTCGAGTTTCAGTTTGGCCCTTAGAGCTAAATTATTAGATTTGTAGGTATATGAACTTCTTAAAATATGTAGCATTGGTCCTTAAGGCTATCTCCATTAGAAAAATTAACTTTATTTTTTTCTAAAATAACTGTCATTTAAATTAAGAAAACTTTAATTCTCAATATCACATAACAAACTACACTGTTCATAGAACACTTGGGTCAGTAATCTTACCTTTCTTCCTTCCCAGAGCCGATCAAGTCTGCTGTGGCGCATCTCAAGTTTGGTAAGCAAATTCGGTTGAAAACCTCGCGGGAGAGATTCGGAATGATACCAGCTCCATTTCAAAATTCTTAAGGAATTTGGAAGAACTCTAGGGATTGAAGTAATGATCTCATTATCAAATTCAAGAAATTTCAGATTATGCATCTTAGCAAAGGCTTCACAATTCCAATCTACCCTTTCAAGTCCCATCGTGCGTAAGGCTATGCCTTCAATTTGGCTTGTTCCATGTTAATTAAGAACAGGCATGAAGGAAAAGTTAATTCCGCATTCAAGTCTAATATTGTGTATAAGAAATAATATTTCTTTCAAAAGTAGATATTTCTACGTGGCTTCTTACCGCGTTGTTAATGAACACTTGAAAGATGTCCTCAGGATGACACAAACGACTGCGTTCACCAGGCTCTCCAGTACAAGACTCTTGACGAACAATTTCCAGTGCCATTTGTTGTACCAAATCATGCATCTCCACATTGATGTATGAAATATGAAACTGGGATTTCTCCATAGTTAATAAGGACTTCTGGATGAGAGCATCTACCCCGATCCGACCATAAAGGCCACAGGTGTCTAGTATTTCAATTACTTCCTCTTTGTCCTTCCCCTTATGGAAATGTGCAATATCCAGAAATATTCTCTTGTTCATCTCATCTAGTCCATCATAACTTATTTTGAGTCCAATCCCTCTTTCCAACCAATACTTCAAATTGTATTGATTCATCCACATCATCAAGAATGAAAAGAACCTTTTTATTACGGAAGCAAGTCTTAATGAAAGAGGTTCCACACTGTTCATCCCATACTTGGGGTAATTTGTTCCCTCAAGATCGGAAAAAGAAGCTGTCTTTGTAGATCAACTAGATTTCCACGTTTAGAAACCTCTCTAACATTAGCAAGAAAACTGCTAACTTCGAAATGAAAAGAAATGCTATCATAAACTAGCTTAGCAATGGTTGTTTTTCCAATTCCACCCATCCCCCATATTCTTATAAAGCAAACATCATCTGCATCAGAAGCTAAAAGAAAATCTACTTGCTCGCGTCTAAACTTATTTCCCACTAACTCTGTGGAATCTAGCAGTGTGAATGTGCGATGCACTTTACTTCACACCCATTTAACAACGTCTTCAATAAGCTTTCTTTCATACGTCTTCAATAAGCTTTCTTTCAGACCTACAAGAAAAAAAAAGTATAATGATGATCAAGTCAAAAATATAATCCATACATAAAACAAGGTAAAAAGTTGCATCAGAGCAACACTTGAGTCTGGAGAAGTTCACGCATGCTCACTTGTGGGTTTGTGGATCGAACCCAGAGAGATTGGCCACTTTTGTTAAAGCATCTTTCCACCTCTTCACCTTCCCTATGTCCTCCCTAAACCTTTCGCCATGATTAGTAAAATGTTCTGCAAAACTCCCAGTCTGTTTTCGTACATCGGAGGGATCCACATTATAAAAAAAATTGGCAGAACAGTGCCCTTGCCTCTCATGCATTGAAGAATCTTTGTAAGTTCTTCTAAGCGCCATGTGGAAGAAGCATAGTTTGGCAAGAGAACGACAATTGCAATATGTGAGTTTTCAATTGCGGTTAATGTTGGAAATCAAACAGTCTCCAGCAAGACCAACAAGAAACCAATGGCTGGTTTTGTTTAAACTAGGCTAATGTTTAGTTATCTCAAGCTAAAGTCCAAGAGACAAAATGAAGGGCTAAGATTAAAGCTGAAAATGTAAGGCTTACATTAGAGTAGTGTTAAGTTGGGTTATGTCCTTTGTCTTATTCCTAGATTAAGATATTTTTAGGATGTTGGATGTAAACCTATTGCTCTAATGATATATATATATATATATATATAAAATGGTTGCTGCTGCCAGAAGGACAGCAGACCCTCTTATTCTCACCTCTCTGTTTTTGTTCTAAAACATCATACAAAAACACAAAAGATACAAAACAATAACATGGCCTCAGAGCTTAGGTTGGATTAAACAACTAGCTGGGCGTTGTGAAGCTGCTATTCAGGGGAGATTTCGAGTACTTGAAACCCCAGAAAGTGATTCAAGAACCACCACGAAATGTCTGGAGCAAGCAGCAGCAGTAATGAACTTAGAACTCCCATTTTTAATGGAGAGAACTATGACTTCTGGAGGATACGGATGACCACTATTTTCAAGTCTCAAGACCTGTGGAAAATAGTTCAAGAAGGATATGAAGTTCCAACTTCAGATGATGAGACAGAGGACGATGAAGAACTCATTGCAACTCGAAGAGCATCTCTGAGGGAAAATGGAATGAAAGATGCTAGGGCACTGGGAACAATACAAGGAGCACTCTCAGATGCTATTTTTCCCAGGATATCAAATGAAGAGACATCCAAAGCTGCTTGGGAAGTTCTTCAAAGAGAGTACAGAGGTGATAAGAAGGTAACCAAAGTAAAGCTTCAATCTTTAAGACGCGATTTTGAATATACTCGCATGAAAGAAGATGAACCACTTAATGATTACTTTACTAGGTTGTTTGATGTTGTAAATAAAATGAAAACTCTTGGTGAAGAACTGCCTAGGGAAAGACTAGTACAGAAATTGTTAATCAGTTTGACAAAACCTTATGACTCTATAGTAAATGTTATAGAGGAAACTAAGGATACTGATACACTTGATGCACAAGAGGTTACAGCCTCATTAAGAGCTTTTGAGCAAAGGCTGGGGAGACATGCTGATACAGCTACAGAGAGGGCTTTTCAGTCACTTAGTATTAATTCTAAGGAGAGAAGTTCAACTGGGCAATACACCAGTTTCAAGCAACAGAAGAAACCATGGAAAGGGAAGCCTAAGAAATGGGAAGGAAGGCCAAGTGAGTCTACCAAGAACAATAGTGCTGGTGGGACAAAACCACAGTGTACAATCTGTGATAAATCTCATTTTGGCGTCTGTTGGTTCAAAGGGAAGCCTAAATGCAGTAAATGTAACAAGTTTGGTCATTTGTCCAAAGATTGTGATTCTAAAAGAAGCCAACTAGTGAACTATGCACAAAAGACTGAAGAGGAGATGAATATGTTCTATGCTTGTAATGTCACAACTGTTGAGAAGAACAAAGATGTATGGTACATTGACAGTGGGTGCAGCAATCATATGACTGCACAGGAGTCTCTACTTATCAATATTGACAGAGAATTCACTGGGAAGGTTAAGATGGGCAATGGTCAACTTGTAAGTGCCACTGGTAAAGGCACCTTGGTGATTGATACAAAGCAAGGAAGAAGATACATCAAAGAGGTTATGTTGGTACCTGGACTTGATGAGAACTTACTGAGTGTGGGCCAAATGATCACACATGGTTATTTCTTACTCTTTGGAGATTCCATGGTTGACATCTTTGATGACAGGAGCTTGTAGAACTTGGTCACAAGAATAGAAATGACAGAAAACAGAAGTTTCCCACTGCTACTCAATTATGATCAAGCTATCTCACTGAGGGCTAGTGTCACTGAAAGCACACGGTTATGGCATAAAAGATATGGTCACTTGAACTTTCAAAGCTTGAGAGATCTGCAGAGAATGGAGATGGTTCAAGGACTACCAAATCTGCATGGAGGAAAAGAAGTCTGTGAAGGGTGTGTTCTAGGCAAGCACCACAGAGAAAGTTTTGAAGTAGGGAAATCTTGGAGAGCTACACAACCATTGGAAATCATTCACACAGATGTATGTGGTCCAATGCAAACTGCAACAGTGAGTGGTAACAAATACTTCCTAACCTTCATAGATGATTATTCTAGAATGTGTTGGGTGTACTTCATGAGACAAAAATCTGAGGTATTTAGTATATTTAAGAAGTTCAAAATGATGGTTGAGTTACAATGTGGTTACAAGATCAAGAAGATAAGAAGTGACAGGGGAGGTGAGTACACCTCAATTGAATTCAACTCTTTTTGTGAAAACATGGGAGTAGAAAGACAGTTAACAGTAGCTTATACCCCTCAACAGAATGGGGTTGCTGAGAGGAAAAACAGAACCATAATTGAAATGGCGAAGTCCATGCTTCATGAGAAAGGGATTCCCTATCAATTTTGGGGAGAAGCTGTGAACACAGCTGTCTACTTGCTGAACAGATGCCCAACAAGTTCTTTGGAGAAGAAGACTCCATTTGAAGCCTTTAGTGGAAGAAAACCAGGTGTGAAACACCTAAAGGTGTTTGGCTCAGTATGCTATGCACTAATACCTTCACAGTTAAGACACAAACTGCAGGAAACTAGCAACAAGTGCATTTTTGTAGGGTATGGTAACTGTGAAAAGGGATATAGATTGTTCAATTTGAAAACACAAAAGATCAACATCTCAAGGGATGTGGTCTTCAATGAAGACACAAAGTGGAATTGGGAAGATGGTGTAGAAGATGAGATAACTGTACCAATTACAATTGGTGAAACAGGAAATGAAGTGGAATCACAGACACAAATCTCTGCTCACTCACCAAATCAATCTCAGTTGCAGCAATCATCTCAGCATACTTCACCTCAATCTCAGAGTGAAGACTCTCAAGGTACACAAAGTTCTGTCTCTCAAAACTCCACTCCTAGCTCTACTCCTGTGAAACTGAAGAGCTTGAGTGAAATATATGCAACCTGCAATTTCTGCATAGTGGAGCCCGAGAACTTTGAAGAAGCTGAGAGTGATATAGCTTGGAAGAAAGCTATGGAAGAAGAAATGACAATGATTGAGAAGAATTCCACTTGGGAATTAGTTAGTAGGCCCAGTGACAAGCCTGTGATAGGTGTCAAATGGGTGTACAAAACAAAACTTAACCTGGATGGCACAGTGCAGAAGAACAAAGCAAGACTGGTAGCAAAAGGTTACTCTCAACAACCAGGAGTTGATTTCAACGAGACCTTTGCCCCAGTAGCTAGATTGGATACCATTAGAACTCTGATCTCTCTTGCTGCACAAAAGGGTTGGAATTTATTCCAACTTGATGTCAAATCTGCATTTTTGAATGGTGTACTTGAGGAGGAAGTTTATGTTGATCAACCTCAAGGTTTTGAAGTCAGAAATGAGGAAGATAAAGTTTACAGGTTAAAGAAAGCTTTATATGGGCTCAAGCAAGCTCTAAGAGCTTGGTACAGTGAGATAGACACTTACTTCTCACAGAGAGGATTCAAGAAAAGTCTTAGTGAAGCTACTGTATATGTGAAAGGAGAAAATGGAACTGATATCCTCATGGTTGCAATCTATGTTGATGATGTGGTATTCACTGGCAACAATGAGAATATGATGAAAGACTTCAAGGAAGACATGATGCAGAAGTATGAAATGTCAGACTTGGGTCTATTACACCACTTTCTCGGAATTGGAATTGTGCAAGGAGCTGAAGGGATATTTATCCACCAAAAGAAATATGCTCAGACCTTATTAGACAAGTTTGGTCTTAAAGGTTGTAAATCAGTAGCTACACCACTGATCTCGAATGAGAAACTCATCAAAGATGATGGAGCAGAACCTGCAGATTCCAATCTTTACAGGAGAATAGTTGGAAGTCTTCTCTACCTTACTGCCACTAGACCTGATGTGATGTTTGCAGCAAGCCTGCTTTCCAGGTTCATGCATAATCCAACAAAAATTCACATGGGAACAGCCAAGAGGGTACTCAGATACATTGCAGGGACTGTTGATTATGGTATCAAGTATGACAAAGGTGAGGCTGCCATTTTGGTTGGATTCTGTGATAGTGATTGGGGTGGCAGTGAAGATGATATGAGGAGCACCTCAGGGTATGCATTCACTCTTGGTTCAGGGATTTTCTCTTGGGCTTCAGTGAAGCAACAAAGTGTAGCTTTGTCCACTGCAGAATCTGAATATGTATCAGCTGCAGAAGCCACTTCACAAGCTATTTGGCTTAGGTTTGTCTTAAAAGATTTTGGAGAGATGCAAGTAGATGCCACACCTCTAATGTGTGACAATACATCTGCCATAGCCATGACAAGGAATCCTGTTTTTCATCAGAAGACAAAGCACATCAAAAGGAAATATCACTTCATACGGGAAGCTTTGCAAGAGAATGTGATTGAATTGTTTTACTGCAAATCAGAGGAGCAAATAGCAGATATCTTTACCAAGGCATTGCCTAAGGAAAGATTTGTATATCTCAGGGAGTTACTGGGAGTGCAAGCAGGAAACAGTTTGAAGGGGAGTGTTGGAAATCAAACAGTCTCCAGCAAGACCAACAAGAAACCAATGGCTGGTTTTGTTTAAACTAGGCTAATGTTTAGTTATCTCAAGCTAAAGTCCAAGAGACAAAATGAAGGGCTGAGATTAAAGCTGAAAATGTAAGGCTTACATTAGAGTAGTGTTAAGTTGGGTTATGTCCTTTGTCTTATTCCTAGATTAAGATATTTTTAGGATGTTGGATGTAAACCTATTGCTCTAATGATATATATATATATATAAAATGGTTGCTGCTGCCAGAAGGACAGCAGACCCTCTTATTCTCACCTCTCTGTTTTTGTTCTAAAACATCATACAAAAACACAAAAGATACAAAACAATAACAGTTAAGAGCTCCGGAGAAATAGTTGTTCCTTTTTCAATCTCTCGATCATCCTTAAATATTTTAATCCCTTGAACGTGTTGCAGCTCGTGGTATAAATAGGACACAATACCCTTGCGGGTGTCTGCACCCCTGAAGCTCAAAAACACATCGTGGGTCCATCGAGATGCAGAGGCTTTTTGGGTGCTCAACGCCATTCGCAATGATCAGCTGCAGCAGACACTTGATGAAATCAAGAAATTTGATAGCATCTTAAAAGACCCCAAACATGAATGAATAATAAAAAGGAAGATGATGAACTGAACCGGAAAATCAAACTTTTTCTCCTTGCTAGAGGCAACTATGCATGTTAAGACCCATATAAATAGATTAACATATATTTTTTGTTTCAATTATTTGCCGACAGAAAGTATATCAGAACCCTTCCTTACCCTTTCCAATAATCGTCCTCTACGCCTTGAGTAATAGAGGTAGCAATGAATAGGAAAGAAACATGTTTTTTCGTCTGCAACAAACAGCTTGCAAAATATGGTATAATTTGATCTTTTGGATTGTATACTTGTTTTATAACGATACTTACTTTTAATCTGAAATCGTTTGGTCTTAACACATGTATAAAGTTTTTTATATGGTTGAAATACACCAAGCTAATTTTCACATTATTAAACCCTAATTCTGTTTTATCTATTCTTATACTGATAGTGATATACGTTGGCAATAGCCGTTATTTAGGAGCTGGAAAGGATTATATATATATGTATGTATGCAGGGCCAATCCTGAGATTTTTGAGGCCCGGGGCAATACCAAAAAAAGTGCCCTAGTATAACTCCACATCAGGAAAAAAAAATCAATTGTTTTAGTGTTCATATTTGTGCATGCCGATGCAACTTTTCTTTGATAAAACGATAGCAGGATGTGAGGGATTATGCTAAGCAACAAGATGGGTTGGCCATAATTTGGTATCTAACTTGTCATTTAAAAGACTCAAACCTAAGATCTCTCACTTATAAATGAAGAAAAAATAGATTTCACATCTAAGCCATAACATTAATTTGCATTTAGGTAAGGGTACACAAATATTTCACAAGCAAAAATCAATTAAAGTATGAAAGGTATTTTTGTATAAAACTTATAGTTATCGGATAATTTTCTAATTTACTGTCCCTTGGGGCTTCATAAGAATTGTCATATTTTTCTCTCTTTAATTTTTATATATAATGTTATAAACAATGAATGAACCAAAAATAATAATTGAAAAACCAAATACCACATATATGTTATTAAAAATATAACTCATTTTTCTTGGATAAGAAAGAAAAGTAACCCTTAATAACCCTAACATTATATTGAAACAGAACATCATTGCTAAAGAAAAATGAAAATTAATGAAAAGAACTTGATAACTTTTGAGTTTTAACGATAAGGACATAATAAATGGTAAAGTAAGGACAAAATAAATGGTAAAGTAAATAGTACTAAGATTGACATTTTAGTGTAAAAATGTGATTTTTCATTAAAGTGAACAGTACTGGGAGCTTTTCGTTAAAATTCCCAAAAGAAAAAGGCCCTCATTTTGAACTTGGGTGGCTATTATTATTATTATTTGCCAAAGGGTGGTAATTAATTGAAAATGAATTTGTAAAAACCACTTTCGTCAAAGGCACATATAGAAATATAGCTACTTATTTAAACCAATGAAATAAATGCATAAAAAAATAGGCAGTTTTGAGTTTCGAACCCGTGTTCCTTTCCATTGCAAGAAAGCAGTGAAACACCACTGCAAATGACAACTTATGACAAATATCCAGTTTTATATTTTTATACGTATACTGGACATAACATTATAATAATAGAAATTAAATTTTTTGGTGCCCTCGATTTTTTGAGGCCCTGTGCGGTCGCTCTTGTTGCCCTAGGGTAGGGCCGGGCCTGTATGTATGTACAGCAATCTAAGAAATATATAGCTTCTCTACTACATTTGTCATAAGGTTCATGTTCTATTGACCATATTTCTTTCTCATAGGATTACAAACTACAACAAGATTACGAAACCGGAAAATTGGGATGATAGCTGCCACAAAAACCCACAAAAATAAATTGAAAACAGGGTCTTTCATTACAAACACGCAAGAGAGAAACAACTGTTGACCTATATTGACTAAAATATGAAGTGCCAGGTCATCATAAAGGTTGTTAGAATCTGTTGAATGGTTAGGATCTGTTGGGATAAGATTGGTTAGCTAATCCTAGTCAGCTAAGATTGTAAGAAGGGCGGTTACTCTTGTATAAAAGAAGAGAATGTGAGACTGCAAGTGTGTGTCGAAATAATCAAAAGAATATTCAGATTTTCTCTTAGTTTTCTCTGTGTATTTCTTCTTCCTTCATCTTCTTCTTCTTCCTTTTCTTCTTCGTTCTCTCTGTGTTACTGTGATCTAAGTGATACTGTTAATATGGTATTCATCTATCATTTCTACTTCTAATCATTCATTACTTCTGAAGAATCTATTACATGTTCCAACCATTACGGTTAATCTTCTATCTGTTAAAAAGTTATGTAAAGACAATGGTTGTTGGTTTACCTGTGATGATCTTGTGTTTTTTATACAGGACAAGGCAACAGGAGTGATATTGTACCACAGGCATGAGTAGAGGAGAGTTATATGAGATTCCTGTGAGTGTGTTTTCCAGAAGATTTGATGCTCAGACATGTAAAGGTGATGCTTTTCTTGGCAAAGCTGTTAGAGTTTCAACTTGGCATAAGAGACTTGGCCACCCATCAGAGGAAGTTTTGTCAATAATGCTCAAGGGGCTCAATAAATCTGTTAGTATGGATTCTAGTCCTTCTGTTTGTACTTCTTGTTTGTCTGGAAAAATGTGTAGACAACCATTTGTAGTAAGAGATACTAGAGCTAGTTTCATGTTTGAAAAAGTCCATTCGGATGTATGGGGTCCATCTCTTACTAAGTCGTTGGAAGGATATCGATATTATGTAAGCTTCATTGATGAGTATTCAAGATTTCTCTGGATATTCCCTATTATAAATAAATCAGATGTTTTCCAAGTGTTCATCAAGTTTCATTCTTTTATTGCAACTCAATTTAATTATGCTATTAAAAGCTTGCAAACTGATGGTGGGGGTGAATACATGAGTCACAGATTTACACAATTTTTGGAAACTAAAGGGATTATTCATTATAATTCATGTCCATATACCCCTCAACAGAATGGTATTGCAGAAAGGAAACATAGACATTTAATAGAGACAACAATTACTTTATTGGCAGAAGCTCATGTCCCACTGATGTTTTGGAATTATGCTTGTTTACATGCTGCCTTTCTCATAAACATAATGCCTTGTAAGACATTAAATATGAAATCACCCTATCAAGTTCTGTTCTCTCAAGAACCAACAATTCATACTCTGAAGATTTTTGGTACGGCTGTGTATCCATTCTTGAGACCATATAACCAGCATAAATTACAATCAAGGACTAAACAGTGTGTTTTTCTGGGATTTGCTGCTGGATATAAGGGTGTAGTATGCTATGATTTGTCAACAAGAAAGCTAGTACTGTCAAGGCATGTGATTCATGATGAGAATGTTTTTCCATTTAAGTTGCCTTCATCTTCTCAAGCTGGAAATATGGATGGCCCTAAGAACTCGACTGGTTCTCCAGTGGTTATTCAAGTACATGATTTTAGACATCAAGATCATCATACTTCTCAGGTACCTGCTACAGCTCAATATGGAAGTCCACAGGTTATTGAAGACAGTACTGAGCATAGTTCACAGAATCTGAGCATGCCAAGTAACACTGCGCAAGATCTCATTACTACCCCTACAGATTCTATCTCCTCTACTCCAACAATGTCTCAACATACAATATCATTATTGCCTGTCCATAGTCCATCACAGTTAGAGGTACACATTCCTATCTCTAATTCCTTATCTGATACAATGCCTCCTCAAACATCTGGTCATCCAATGATTACAAGATTGAAGTCTGGTACTATAAATCAGAAATCCTACACTGCATTTCTTGCTTCTTGTCCTGAACTACACTCTTTAATGTTGGATGATAATAGCACATTTGTTGGAGGTTTTTCTTTTGTTGCTTCAATTAATAATTCAGATGAGCCATCTAGCTTTCGAAAAGCATCGACTATACCTCAGTGGCAGTCTGCAATGCAAGAAGAGTATAATGCTCTTAAATCTCAGGAACTTGGCAACTAGTACCTCCTCCACATGACAGGTCCATCATTGGCAGCAAATGGGTTTACAAAATCAAGAAAAATCCTGATGGCAGTGTGTCTCGGTACAAAGCTCGACTTGTAGCTCAAGGATTTTCTCAAGAACAAGGTCTTGACTACTCTGAAACTTTTAGTCCAGTGGTGTGACACACAACTGTGAGGCTCATTTTGTCCTTGGTAGCAATTCACAAGTGGGATTTGAGGCAGTTAGACATCAAAAATGCTTTCTTACATGGAGAGTTGCAAGATGAGGTTTATATGAAACAACCTCAGGGTTTTGTTGATCATTCTCATCCGAATTATGTTTGTAAGTTAGTCAAATCTCTGTATGGCCTCAAACAAGCACCAAGGGCTTGGAACTCAAAGTTTACTAGCTATTTGCCAACATTGGGATTCAGTGCATCCTCTTATGACACAAGTTTATTTGTGAAAACTGATGGAAATGATGTAATTGTTCTGTTATTATATGTGGGTGATATCATCCTCACTGGGTCCAATGTTATCAAAATTCAAGATGTGATTCAAGATTTGGCAGAGTGTTTGATTTGAAGGACATGGGTAGACTTACGTATTTTCTGGGCTTACAGATTCACTACAAAGCTAATGGTGACATATTTGTTAATCAATCTAAGTATGTCAAGGATCTCATTCATAAAGCTGGTATGAGTCTTGTAAACCTGCAACTACACCATGTAAACCTCACAGTCAGTTCTTACTCACTGAGGGCACACCTTTGAAGGATGCTACATTGTATAGGAGCTTGGTTGGATCGTTACAATACTTGACATTTACTAGACCAGATATAGCATTTGCTGTTAACTCTGTATGTCAATTCATGACAGCACCAACGGATGTTCATTTCAATTCTGTACAGAGAATCTTGAGGTAACTTCAAGGGACTTCAGAGTGTGGCATTACATATTCATCTGATACAGATATTCATTTGACTGCAAACTCAGACTCGGATTGGGCTACTGATTTAAATACACGAAGATCAGTTACTGGATATGTAGTATATCTGGGCAATAACCCTATATCTTGGCAGTCCAAGAAACAAACCTCAGTATCTAGGAGCTCAACAGAGGCTGAATACAAAGCACTAGCACATACGGCAGCTGATGTGGCTTGGATCAGGTTGTTATTGAAGGATATAGGAGTGTTCTACCTGAGCCACCAACAATTCACTACGATAACATGTCAGCTATTGCTTTAAGTGCCAATCCAGTGTATCATTCTCGAATTAAACATCTAGATACAGATTATCACTTCGTTCGGGAAAGAGTTCATAAGGGAGACTTGTTGGTTCAGTATCTGTCCACTGATGAACAAACAACCGATGTGTTAACCAAATGCCTTCACAGCCCTACCTTTACTCGACATTGCTTCAATCTCAAGCTAGGTTACCCTAGTTGAGATCGAGGGGGGATGTTGACCTATATTGACTAAAATATGAAGTGCCAGGTCATCATAAAGGTTGTTAGAATTGTTGAATGGTTAGGATCTGTTGGGATAAGATTGGTTAGCTAATCCTAGTCAGCTAAGATTGTAAGAAGGGCGGTTACTCTTGTATAAAAGAAGAGAATGTGAGACTGCAAGTGTGTGTCGAAATAATCAAAAGAATATTCAGATTTTCTCTTAGTTTTCTCTGTGTATTTCTTCTGCCTTCATCTTCTTCTTCTTCTTCCTTTTCTTCTTCGTTCTCTCTGTGTTACTGTGATCTAAGTGATACTGTTAATAACAACAAGAAGAAAAGCTCAATAGCAGAAAATTACACTAAAAACTCCCACCAAAATGAAGAACAAATTGTAGGAACAAAAGGAAACTTCCCCATCCTCCTCGTTTATGACAGTATCACTCGAATAAAAAAAACAACGAAAAATTAAAAGGAAAAGACTCCTAGTTTATGACAGTATCACTCGAATAAAAAAAACAACGAAAAATTAAAAGGAAAAGACTAAAGAGAGTGAAAGCTCAACTTACAAGCTTTCTCTTATTGCACATCCATTATCAAGGTCTAAAATTTTGATAACAAGGTAGCGTGATCACATCCGCATAAACCAACAATTATAAACAAGGTCTCTTGATCAATAACTAGCAAGATACCAACAACAAGGAGCATAGATTTTTAGCACCATGCAGAAACTGTTGGCGTGAGTCAACCATTTAGTTTAGGAATGTAATCCTATAATTTATTCCTTGTATAATTGGGATTCTTATTTCCTGTTATGTTGGATATTGTACAACTATATATTTACCTCCTAGAGAGAAGAATAAACATACAATTCAAACCCTAAACACTTTTATCTTGGCATCAAAGCAGGTTTCGGCTTGTCTCTTCCCAAAAACCCTAGAAACACTCAAAGCCGTGAAATCACAAACCCTGTTGTTCGAAAAAAAAAATCTAGAACCCACAAACCTAACCCTTGTGGCTTTGGAAACAACAAAGCTACAAACAAAATCAACCAACACAAATCAGTCCATCCAATGGCTGAAGAAAAGAAAAGCGGTGAGATAATTCCCATACAAACCAAGTTTATTCAAAGTAGGTCTACAAACATGATTTCAATGGCTACTATTGTTGAAGACTCGCGTGCAATGGCTGCAGTTGCAGCAGGCCAAACAGGGCCCAGGACAGTTGTCCCAGTCCACGGTCCAAAGGGAAAAGCAGCTGCTGCACCTAGGGAAGACACGGGTCCAATGCAATCTTTAATCAAATAGATTTTAATGAATGATGGTTATGACGATCCAAGTAAAATTGGCACTGCATTCACAGCATCCACTAAACAAGATTCTAGTTGGATAATTGACTTTGGGGCTACGAATCATATGACATATGATGAATCCTTGTTTCACCACATAACCGTGCCACCCAAGGAGAATGTTATCACAGCAAACGGTGAAATTGCTCTAGTTACAGAAGCGGGTTCCATCACACTTACTCTATCTCTATCTCTGCATAACACTCTTCTTGTTCCTTCATTGTTGAATCATTTACTTTATGTTGGTTAAGTTACGGAACAATTAGATTGTGTTGTACTCATGTTTCCCACATTTTGCCTACTATAGGATATCCATACACGGGCGATAACTGGGTGTGGTACTAAGAGGAGATGGTTATATTATGTGGGTGATGTGGTACTGGGTCGAGTCAACCAAGTGAGCAGTGGTCACAACAACAAAGTTAAGAGAATCTGGTTATGCCATCGTCGACTAGGACATGCATCTTTTGGTTATTTAAAAAATACTTCCGTCTTTATTTAATGGCGTTTCAGGACTCTGATTTTCAGTGTCAGGATTGCATTCTTGCAAAAAGTCATCGTACTTCTTACCACTTGAGTCTCAATAAAAGATCAGTGCCATTTGAGTTAATTCACTCCGATGTATGGGGTCCCTCACCAACAGCGACGCGCCACGTTATTTGGTGGTTTGTTACCTTTGTAGATGATTGCACCAGAATGACTTGGCTCTATACCATGAAACAAAAGAGTGACGTTGGGCAAATTTTCCAACATTTTTGTTCGGATGATTGGAAATCAATTTTTTCTTCCTATCAAAGTCATGAGATCCGATAATGGTGGAGAATATCTTAATTCTAAACTATCACAATTTTTCGCAGAGCACGGCATACTTCACTAGACTACTTGTCCTCAAACTCCTCAACAAAATGGTGTGGCAGAACGTAAGAACAGACATATCTTGGAAACTACACAGGCTCTTCTAATTGGGGCTCATGCTCCTCATGCCTATTAGGCGGATGTAGTTACGTATTCCGTTTATCTTCTTAATCAAATGCCCTCTCGAGTTCACAACTTTCGAACTCCCATGGAAGTCATGATGGATTATGTCACTCTACCATCTTCTCTTCAATTATCACCTCGCATATTTGGATGTGTGGCTTATGTGCATCTTCACAAGAATCAACGGAGTAAATTGGATCCATGTGTTGTTTGTTGTGTATTTTTGGGATTTAATAGCCAACAAAAAGGGATATCGATGTTACCATCCACCTACTAAGCATTTCTATGTCACCATAGATGTCACGTTTTCTGAAACCGAGATGTTCTTCATCTTTGATTACTCTTCAGGGGGAGTTGAGTAGTAAATACGAAGACTACAATTGATTTGATGTTCCACATGAACGAGACAGTTGGCATGGTCCTAGTAGTACAAGCGAGACTAAGACTGAAGACTTAGGTGTTATGAGCAACCCACCTGATCGCGCCCTACCAGAGGGTTGCGACACATCAATTCAAAGCCCAACAGCAGGCCACGACATAGGAATTCAGAGCCCGGTAGTGGCCAACGATACAAAAAGCCAAAGCCCAGTGGATCTTGACCATGAAACCCATGACCGAGAGATAGCTCATGCAGCGTCGAATAGTAGGCGTATACCATTTATAGATTCAGTATAAGGTAATAGGTCCGCGAGTGATATTGAGACTGTGCAAACATAAAATAACCTTCATTCTCCTCTATTAGAACACGCTCATGTTCCCGCGGATATCCAACAGGTACGTTCTCATACTCCAGATATTGTTGAAAATTCCTATATTTTACCTCCTAGGCAAAACCGTGGGAAACCACCTGACAGGTTTTCTTCGGAAGGAAAAGTGAGATATGCAATTGCACAGTATGTGTCCACTCATCGACTATCACCCAAGTACCAAGCCATGGTGAATCAAATGGCTGGGATTAAAATTCCAACAAAAGTGGAAGAGGTTTTGCAAGACCCCCGTTGGGTAGAAGCCATGGGAGTAGAAATGGAAGCCTTACAAAGAAACAGGAACGTGTAATGTAGTGTCACTACCACAAGGGAAGAGACCAGTGGGATGTAAATGGGTGTTCACCATAAAGCACAAGGCAGATGGGTCCATTGACAGATACAAGGCAAGATTGGTAGCTAAAGGGTACACACAGACATTTGGAGTTGACTACCAAGAAACGTTTGCTCCGATCGTAAAAATGAATATTATTCGAGTCCTTTTATCTTTAGAAACTAACCTGGACTAGCCTTTGAAACAGTTCGTTGTGAAGAATGCTTTCTTACATGGAGATTTAGAAGAAGAAGTATACATAGATCTTCCACCAGGATATGAAACACCGAATGAAGCAGGGAAAGTATGTAGACTCCGAAAGGCTCTCTACGGACTCAAACAATCACTCAGAGCATGGTTTGGAAGGTTCACTGAAGCAATGAAAAAGTACGGCTATAGACAGGGAAATGCGGACCACACCTTGTTCATCAAACGCATGGGAGGTAAAGTTACTTTGTTAATTATCTATGTGGATGATATGGTAGTTACTGGTGATGACACAGAAGAGATAAAAAGGCTGCAGGGGTATCTTTCATTAGAATTTGAGATGAAGGATCTAGGAGGCTTGAAATACTTCTTGGGCATTGAAGTTGCTCATTCTCGTGATGGTATTTACTTGTCTCAGAGGAAGTATGTTCTTGATCTTCTCTCTAAAACTGGAATGTTGGCTTGTAAACCAGTTGATACTCCCATTATGCAGAATCATCACCTGGCGATATACCAGGATCAAGTTCCTACCAATAAAGAAAGATATCAGAGATTGGTAGGACGGTTGATTTACCTATCACTTACACGTTCAGATATTGCGTATACAGTTAGTGTTGTAAGTCAGTTCATGCATGCTCCTAGTGAGGATCACATGGCAGCAGTGATGCGTATACTAAGTTATCTGAAAGGTGCACCGGGTAGAGGACTAATCTTCAGGAAGCATGGACATATGAAGGTAAAAGGGTATACTGATGCTGACTGGGCGGGAAACATTACTGATCGCCGCTCCACATCAGGCTACTTCACATTCGTAGCAGGAAATCTGGTGACTTGGAAAAGCAAGAAGCAAAATGTAGTGGCTAGATCCACGGCCGAGGCAGAGTACAGAGGGATGGCACATGGAATTTATGAATTGTTATGGCTCAGGATTCTTTTCACTGAGACTGGGTTCAAGCCTCAGGGAGTTATGTTATTATACTGCGACAATCAAGCTGCAAGAGAAATATCTAATAATCTCGTTCAGCATGATCGTACAAAGTATGTGGAGGTAGATAGACACTTCATTAAAGAGAAGTAAGATATCAAATTGATTGATATTCCATACGTGGGGTCTGAAGAACAATTAGCAGATGTGTTAACTCATGCGGTTTCAACAAGGGTGTTTCAAGACTCACTTGACAAGTTGGGCTTAGGAGATATCTATGCACCAACTTAAGGGGGAGTGTTGGTGTGAGTCGACCATTTAGTTTAGGAATGTAATCCTATAATTTATTCCTTGTATAATTGGGATTCTTATTTCCTGTTATGTTGGATATTGTACAACTATATATTTACCTCCTAGAGAGAAGAATAAACATACAATTCAAACCCTAAACACTTTTATCTGAAACTACACCCAAAAATCCCACCAAAAAAAAAAGTTGCAGGAGCAAATGAAATGGAGAGAGTTAAAGGTCAACTTACAAGCTTTTCTCATCTCTGTTTGCATATCCATCACCAAGATCTGAAATTTAGATAATGATCGAAGAAAGAGACACGGAAAACCGAGTGTCCAGTTCCGTTGACTAAGCAAATTATTTAATGTTTTTTTTATCTTCTTGGGCAACAAATTCTTCTCGGAAAGAATAAAAAATTAATTAATTTCCAGGTGAAGGTTTTTCGGATAATTGGGTCATGAATTTTATTCTTGAATTGTTTAAATGCCTGAGTGAATCACTTTGAATCTGGTAGCCTGAGTGAATCACTTTGAATCTGATAGTCTATCATCGTGAAATCTCTATTCAGAAACTACCGATAGTATACTGGGCGGAGTGAGCAAGGGAACCATTTAACTTCTTTACTTATATATCCACATGGCACCGTGTTATCGTTGTGATGGGTCCTAATTATGTATCAAATAGGGGCGTTGATCTTCCTCAGAGTCTCCTAGATTTGTTCTATGCTAGGAGAAACTCTGCCATCAAGAACGTCTTTGTTTTCAGAGCGAAAACGGTGTCCGGAAGTTGGTTGCTTCGACCCTAGGGTTTTGGCGTTAGCAATCACAAAATTATCTTTGGCAAACTTAGTGATTTGGTCGGGGAATATGAGGCCATCTTCAATCAATCCGGTAAGAGGGCTAGAGGCTCGAAAATAGTCCGAAATGACACGAAAATCGTCTCCAACCGAGGCTAGACCAAAGGACTCGTGGGCCTCACCAGGGCCACAAAGGTAGAATCGGGCCAACCGACTGGGCCTAAACCAGCCATCCCTGGCCGGTCCAGGTTTTTGAATTCTAACGGCTAGTTGCTGACGTCAGCTAGCCGTTATATTTGATTTTTTTTTTTTTTACAGTTTTTTAATTTTTTTTACGAATTTTTTTTTCCTATAACTTCCTAGGCCATTAAATATTATTAAGTAACATGAAACAACATTAAACAATATTAAACAACATTAAATAACATTAGGTAACATTAAACAACATTTTTAAAAATATTTAACAACATAAAACTTAAACGCCTACTCCATGCTTCTTTTGGCCTAAAGATGCAACACGTTCCTGTTGTAGGTACTTGTTTATGGCACGAAAATGTATCATCTTATGGCTCCTCATGTACTCATTTAAAGAGATATTACCAGTTCTTGGATTCAAAGGCAAATTAGGCCTGTCATATATTTTTGCACGAGCCTTTCTTGACCTATTTAGATCCTCTTGGTCGTCATCAGACTCTCCTCCATCAGTATACCCATCTCGCTCATCCTTCACAATCATGTTGTGTAATATGATGCAAGACATCATGATGGAGTCCAAATTTTCTCGACTCCATCCTCTTGCCGGTTCCTTAATGATTTTCCACTGTGCTTGTAGAGTACCGAAAGCTTTTTTAACATCTTTCTAGTATGCCTCTTGGTGTAAGGTAAACAATTTTTTGGCGTCATTCACAGCATTTGCAATTGCTTGGACAAGTGTCGCCCACTTTGGGTAGATGCCATCTGCCAAGTAATACCCCATGTTAGAAAGAATAAAAAATTAATTAACTTCTAGATGAAGGTTTTTCGGATAATTGGTTCGTGAATTTTATTCTTGAAGTGTTTAAATGCCTGAGTGACTCACTTTGAATCTGGTAGCCTGAGTGCATCACTTTGAATCTGGTAGTCTATCATCGTGAAATCTTTATTCATAAACTAGCGATAGTATACCGGGCGGAGTGAGCGAGGGAACCATTTAACTTCTTTACTTATATATCCACATGGCACCGTATTATCGTTGTGATGGGTCCTAATTATGTACCAAATAGGGGCGTTGATCTTCTTCAAAGTCTCCTATATCTGTTCTATGCTGGGAAAAACTATGCCATCAAGAGGGTCTTTGTTTTCAAAGCGACAACGGTGTCCGGAAGTTGGTTGCTTCCACCCTGGGTTTTTGGCATTAGCAGTCACAAAATTATCTTTACCGAACCTAGTGATTTAGTCGGGGAAATATGTGTTTAACTATTAACGATAGCATCAATCGTTTGCAAAACACTCGCCCACCACTGCAGATGAAGGAACTACGCAAGTTTGGTTACCTGTAAGAAAATAAACAACTGTGAATCGTGTAGTACCGATTAAACGCTTTTCAACAATCAAGTTAGTAAGTAATATTAAGACTTAACTAGTGGGCAAGAGAATAGGTAAATGTATGCACGAGTGAACTGTGTTACCATAGTTATGCCCTAGATGAGGTACTTATACTAGTCTGAAAGAGAGATCTTTTAGATATATGGAATCATTATTAAATTCTTAGGAGTATGATTACCTTGGTACACTTCAATCCCTAGATTGTAGGAATCTTCAAGAATATAGGAAACATGTCTGATCCCCAGTCAGATCAGTTATATGTGCCTAGAGGAACAAGAATGGCCAATCTCAACGAGGCCAACGACTCAGCGTAATAATAAAGTTAGCAGTTCAGTCTGATCTATCAGGACAATAAAGTTAGCGGTTCAAGCAGAACCCTACAATATGTTGGTACTTGTGGAGCCAAAAATAATCCAAAAAATTATGGAGGTAACACGTGGACTTTTGGGTTAAAACGACAAGATTGAGCTCGAGGCACACCTACGCGCATGCAACGAACAATAACGGCTCAATCAAGGAAAAGTCAAAGGTGATCAATATGGTATTTATTCAAATCTCTCTCATCACTCCTCATCAATCCCTTATTGATTTCATTCAAAAGGTAATTCCCAAAACTTCCTATTTAATTTCGGAACAATTGCCATGTTAATTGTAAGATATTATTTCACATTGTGAAATCTAGTTTTATTGTTTGGCTGTTTTATTGTTTGGCTTTCCTTGTCAAATGTTGTAAATTGTACTACACACGCTCTAGTTATATTTAGGGTTTAATTGCTTCTCTGAGATCTTGCTGCTAGAAATATCATCTCAAGAGCTTAATTTCTCTACATCAAAGGTTTGTTCATACATACGCATTTCATGTAATTATTTCCAGTTCATTATGTCTAGTGGCTAGTCAAAACCTCTTGCTGCTTTCACACGAACTAGGCACATTTTAAGACAACCCACATGGGCTTTCTGACAACCTTTTTCCCTGAGAATGTTTTTCAACCCTAGATATTTTCTGATTGCTTTCGCACATGACACGTGTCCTTTTCATCCTCTTTCTTGTCTAAAACAAAGCCTACTATAAAAGCTTAATCTAGGGTTTCATTTTCTCTTGGCTAGGAGATTGATATTTTCTGAGAAGGATTATTTCAGCAGGAGCTGCTCCTTTATTCTTACTTGAAAACCCTAGCCACAAAATGACATTCATGCACTAAATACCCAGATTATTGCATATTAGGGCTGCATTGTTTTTGTGATTTTGATCCTTATTTTAGGTCAAGCTTCTTCAGTTTCAATTCTTTGAGCTGACCTCTTTTTGGATTCGCGTCAGTTTCATCTTTCAAGTGTTTGACTAGTGAAACTGACTAGACGATCGAATACAGATTTGTATCAACTTCATCATAACATCATTTGTATAAGTTGATTGGATCTCCGTGCGACAAAGTGAAGAGCTCAGGAGGAGCTGCCACTTCGTGAAGGCCGAATGAGTTCACCTCGTGAAAGGCAAGGTTGCACAAAGGTACAATCTGCTCCATAGATTAGGATGTAGGAATTGAGCTTGTATGGTTACTTTGTAAGAATCTTGATTTCACTACTGGATTGGACTCAATGGAGAGTCCTCGATTTTTTTAACCTAGTTAATCTGAAACATTTTAGTAAACTGAGCTTAAACTTGACTACTTCCGCTATGAGTAAACTAACATATTTGATCTTAGTTGATGAGTGTTGTTGACTAGTCAGACAAGCACATATATAGATTTTAAATTGCAGATTATTCCCCCTGGTATTAATTTCACACGTAATATCTTACAATTATCACCAAATTACACCATATATGGCAAGGCCACTCTCCACTAATAGGGCCGGCTACCCTCCTATAAATCCCTCACTTATCCTACTCAAATGTGAAGCTATTTGCTACCCACAAACTCCTAAATAATTTTTCAGAATTCTAACTTTGGCATCGGAGATTCTTCGGCCAAAGCTACCCTCCCCCATTCATCGTGGGTGTGTGAGGCTTTTGGCCTTAATCTTAGGTGTTATTATTTTGCAGGTGCATTTTCGTCAAAAGAGAAGATGAAGGAAATTTGCATCCATAGTACTCTTCCATGAAATGGACTGTCCTATTCCATTAATGTTATTCTTGGTCCGAATTGGCTATACTAGATGAGAGTTATACCTTCTTCATTTAATAAGCTAATTCGCTATCCATTCCTAGATGGGATCAAAGAGATCAAGGGTAATTAAGCTGATGTGTGTTGTTGTGCCATGGAAAGCGTGAACACGATCTGTAAAGTTAAGCGGAATGCCACGACTCAAAAGATCGCATAGCAACTATAACATAGAGGTCAATCCACGAGCTACGTACAAGGAGTTTGAGAATGACCTTAACCCCAAGACAACAGTACTCTGTACTCTAAAACGAACTACAGATGGTTTGATTCTTCCTCAATTTGAGAAAATATGTAGCCAATCCAACATGGATACAACTAGCAATGCCACCACCTAGCATATGTATAATGGAGACTTGCTTCCCCCGTCAAGGATAAACACATGTAACACACATTCATTTTCGTCCTTATTAGAACTACACGGTGACTTGATTCTTCTTCCTTAAGATATGTAGACAGTCTGTTATGGATACTGTCATGCCTCCCAATTAAACTCCCAATTCTTTTATAACAAGAATTAAAGTTTTGATCTTCGCGTGACTTTACTTGTTCTTTTCTTTTTCTTTTTTCTGGTATAGGGAGTACCCAAAGTACTTATAAGGCAAAATTTTGTCAGAATTATTTGTGTCAGAAGTATTTTTTGTTGAGCCCTGTTGGAATACAATGCTCAACAAAGGTGATTCGAACTGTATTAAGATCGGCTACATATGGCGGACTACGGACATTGGGACATGAGTCTGTTGCATGATCGAAAGTTTCAGTGCACTATCTGGCTTCCGGCAGTCCGCTATACATATGTGGTTGAATTAGTTAGTTATGAGTAGTATGCCCGCCCCTTGGACTCAAACTCAAATAGTAGTATTGTAGTTAGAATGTCATCTTATTAAAAAAAAAAAAAACAATTAATAAGTTTGCTTTGCTGCTTTCTGATTTGGCCCAATAAAAAAATGCACATGTTTTTTTTTAAGCTCAAGAAAAATTAAATTACATGTCCATTATTTTTCAGGCTTGTTTTTAGTTACGCCTTCTGAAACTCGATTTTAATCACACTTTGCTCTCTGTAACTCAAAAGTCACAACTTTTCTCTTTGAAACTCAATATTCGCTTCACTTTATCTCTGGAACTCTCTTTTGATTTCATTTTGCGCCATGAAACTTAAAAGTCATCTTTATAAAACTCAAAATTCGTTTGACATTGCCTTATATCTGTTAATTTCTTATATGGGTTTGATTTGGGTGCGCTTGGCTAATCAATTTTTTTTTTCATCTCTTCAATTTCTTTTAAACTTATTTTTCTCTGATTGTTGAATGTTAACGGATTATAAAGATTTATAATCAAATTTATTACACATGTAGTCTTATTAGGTGTTGGGTCCCACATGTGTTTTAGGAGGCGACTTATAAGTTTCAAGGACAAGAGACAGTTCACAAGTCAAAATGGAAAGAATTTTGAGTTTCAGGGAGTTAAGTAGTGACTTTTGAGTTACATGGCTAGGTGTTTTAGACTCGTGACAAGGCTAGGTGTTTTGGACTCGTGAAGACGAGATGAAATTGGTGGTGGCTTTAATTTGGACAATCTTAGTTGGGAGGACTGTGCACCATGTGTGCACAGTGAGAAGAGGAGATAAAGTACGTGAGGGAGAAAGTGAGAGAAGAGAATGTGAAGTCAAGACTTTTAGGTTTGACTTTCCTTGTCAACATTGTAAGTGTACCACATGCTCAATCTAGCTTTAGGTTTTTCTCTATTTCTGGGTTGTGTCTGCTGGGAAGAAATGTTCAAAGATGTGGCACAACTCACTTCAAAAGGTTTGTTCATGCATGTGCATTTCACGTCTACATTCCTACTTAATTTTGTCTAGCTTAGTTGTCTAGTCAGGCTTGCACGCAAATTTTCAGCATGCTAGGCATGCAAATTAAGACCTACCCACATGGGCTTCTTGACAGTTTTCTGCCGATAGTCAAATCTCAACCCTCAATCTCTTTTAATCAGATTGTATGACGACATGTGTCCTTGGTAGGTGAAAAACAAACCAAGGCTTTTGAGGTTGGGATCCCCAGCTAGGGTGCTTTTTTTTTGTTTTTTTTTTTTTGGGTTTTCATAATATATTTGCTAGAAAGAAGTTAAAGAGAGAAAGGCATTAAGTCCTAACCTTCCTCTTTGTTCTTCATTTATGAAACCCCAGTTGCAAAACCTTCTTTCATGCATTAAACACCCAATCATTGAAGAATAGGGTTGTATTGTCTTTAGTTTTGCATTAAATCTATGGTCAAGTGTTTCTAGTTTCAAATCTTTAAAACTGACATACTTTTGGATTCTCGTCAATTTCTTTATTCAAATGTTTGACTAGAGAAACTGACTAGACATCTGAATCCAGAACTGCATATCATTGTCACATCATCATATGCATAGTTCATGAGCTGATCTCGATGCCACAAGGTGAAGAGCTCCGAAGAAGCTAGCACTTCGTGAAGACCGAAGGAATCCATCTTGTGTGAGGCCTAGGTTGCACAAAGGTAAAGTTGCTCCATAGATAAGGTCCTAAGAATTGAGCTTTATATGGTACTTTGTAAGAACCTTGTTTATACTAGTGGATTGGACTCAGTAGAGAGTCCCCGATTTTTTAACCAAGAGGTAGGTTTTTCCGGCAAAAACATATTGTGTTCATAGTTACTTATATTGTGTCACATATCTCACAAACACATATATGCTCCATATATCAATTGAATATCTAATAAATATGTGCTCACAATCATGCTCACTTGACATGCTAATAACTTGGAACAAACTGAAAGCTTGCTGACTAGGATAACTATTGGTAACTGAAATTGTTCATTTAATCTTTGATTTATTGACTAACGTATCTATCTTAGTCGACCAACGAGCTTGACTAGTCAGTCCAGCGGATTATTATTACCAATTTCAATTGGTATCAGAGCCTTGTTCCAGATATACATACAGTGATCTCTGGGATTTACTGGTATTGGGTGGAATCACACCATGGACTATGTTCATGTTGGTACATCTTGTAATATTCCTCCATTCTTTAATGGATCTAATTATGCGGCATGGAGTGAAAATTTTCAAATTTTTCTGGAAGCTCATGGCCTTATTGCTTTTGACTATCTTACCTTGGAATAGAAAACACTGTCAAGAAATGTAAATGGTAAATCTGTTGTGAAATCTAAAGGAGAATGGTCTCCTGGTGAAGTCTCTTCAGACATGGCAAACAGAAAAGCAAGAAATGCCATTGTCACTGTCATTTCTCCAACTCAATTTGCACATATTAGATATTGCACAATGACCAAACAAGCTCGGGACAAGCTTAGAAATCTTCATGAAGGAAATAAACAAGTATGGGATCTCAAACTTCAAATGACTCTTTCAAAGTTTGAGGACTTGAGGATGAAAGAATCTGAGACCTTCTCAGCTTTCTATGAAAAAGTTGAAATGTTAACTAATGAAGCATTAGGGTTAGGCAAGCCTAATGATGAAACTATCATTGTTCAAAAAATCTTGAGATCATTGCCTAATAGATTCATGGACAAGAAGGCTACCATTCAAGAATTTCAAGATTTAAATGAGATCAAAAATGGAAAACTTGTGGGTAAGCTCACTTATGAAATGGAGCTGGATATGGAGAATGATGATGCCAAGAAAATGAGTGATGTTTCTCTTCACAATGTTGAAAATGCAAAGATTGTCAATGTTCCGTCTGAGCAAACCCAAGATGATGATGTTGCCTGGTTTATCAACCAGTTAAGAAGATTCTCATAATAAGGAATGAAGATAAAAAAAGGATGAGCAGTCCTCTGAAAACTCAAAGTACCAATCTCGTAAGTTCACCTATGGTAGAAGACAAGGAAAGTTCACAAGTAGTAGGGCAAAATCCTCATCTAGAGAATCTGGTCTATGTTTTTCTTGTGGTGGTAGTGGACATCGTGCAGCTGTGTGTGCAAATAACAAGAAATCAAATCAGAAAAAGGACAAAGTAATGATTGTGGAGCCAAAAATAATCAAGAAAAATATGGAGGCGACACGTGGTCTTTTGGGTGAAAAAGATAAAATTATCCTTGAAGAACACCGGGACTCCCACGCGCATGCAACAGACAATAACGGCTCAATCAAGGTCAAAGATGATCAAAATAGTATTCTTTTAAACCCTTTCATCATTCATCATCAAATCTTCACCCACAATCAAAGTAATGATTGTGAAGCCAAAAATAATCAAGAAAAATATGGAGGTGACATGTGGTCTTTTGGGTGAAAAAGATAAAATTACCCTTGAGGCACATCGGGACTCCCACGCACATGCAACAGACAATAACAGCTCAATCGAGGTCAAAGATGATCAAAATGGTATTCCTTTAAACCCCTTTCATCATTCCTCATCAAATCTTCACCCACAAGGTAACTCCCAATTATTCTTTTCGAATTGGGATTAATTACCAAAATTAAGTGATTAATTTCATAATTGATTGCAAGATATTATTTTAACATAATATCTTGCTATTAGAGCCAAGAAACCACCATAAGTGGTAGGTCCCCATTTCTCCACACCCCTATATATAGCCACTCATTTTCTCCAAAACCTAAATCGAATTCTCTTCTAAAATTCTCCAAATTTCTCTAAACACTTTCTCCCTCAAATTCTAACCTTGGCATCGGAGATTCTTTGGCCAAAGCTCCTCCATTCATAGTGGGCGCATGAGGTTTTGGCCTTGACCTTAGGTGTTAAACGTTTTGCCGGTGCATTTTCGTCCAAGAAGAAGAAAGCGGAAATTTGCATCCACAAATTGGTGCATTCATTGAGAGCTTGATTCACACGCTCGAAGAAGACTCTCGCATTCAACATTTCTAATTTTCTTCGTTCATTCGTAGATTTTCCCACACAATCCTACTCCTAGAATTTTTATATAAATTCTTTGAATAGCCCTAGGGAAGAAATACGATGACGAAAAAATTATGAAACAACAACGAAATGTGCTACCTACAAATTTTGGTTTTCACCCACTCGACGGATCGCGGAGCAACGACGCATACCACCACCCACTGCTACTCCCGTACCCTGATCAACCATGGGTTCAATTCTTTACGTGGTACTTTGTAAGAGCCTTGTTTACAGTAGTGGATTGGACATAGTGGAGAGTCCCTGATTTTTAACCCATAGGTGGATTTTCTGGCAAAAACTTCTTGTGTTCATAGTTACTTAAATTGTGTCACATATCTCACAAACATATACATGCTCCATATATCAATTGAATATCTAATAAATATATGCTCACAATCATGCTCACTTAACATGCTAATAACTTGGAACAAACTGAAAACTTGCTAACTATGATAACTATTGGTAACTGAAATTATTCATTTAATCTTTGATTTATTGACTAACGTATCTATCTAAGTCTACCAACGGGCTTGACCAGTCAATGCAGCAGATTATTATTACCAATTTCAATTGGTATAAGAGCCTTATTTTAGATATACATAGAGTGATCTCTAGAATTTACTGGTATTGGGTGGAATGTCACCATGGACTGTGATCATGTTGATACATCTTGTAATATTCCTCCATTCTATAATGGATCTAATTATACGACATGGAGTGAAAAGTTTCAAATTTTTCTGGAAGCTCAACGCCTTATTGCTTTTGACTATCTTACCTTGGAATGGAAAACACTGTCAAGAAATGTAAATGGTAAATCTGTTGTGAAATCTAAAGGAAAATGGTCTCCTGGTGAAGTCTCTTCAGCCATGGCAAACAGAAATGCAAGAAATGCCATTGTCACTGCCATTTCTCCAACTCAATTTGCACATATTAGATATTGCACAACGACCAAACAAGCTTGGGACAAGCTCAGAATTCTTCATGAAGGAATTAAACAAGTATGGGATCTCAAACTTCAAATGACTCTTTCAAAGTTTGAGGACTTGAGGATGAAAGACTCTGAGACCTTCTCAGCTTTCTATGAAAAAGTTGAAATGTTAACTAATGAAACATTAGGGTTGGGCAAGCCTAATGATGAAGCTATCATTATTCAAAAAATATTGAGATCATTGCCTAATATATTCATGGCCAAGAAGGCTGCCATTCAAGAAATTCAAGATTTAAATGAGATCAAACTTGGAAAACTAGTGGGTAAGCTTATCACTTATGAAATGGAGCTAGATATGGAGAAGGATGATGCCAAGAAAATGAGTGATGTTTCTGTTCACAGTGTTGAAAATGCAAAGATTGTTAATGTTCCGTGTGAGCAAACCCAAGATGATGATATTGCCTGGTTTATCAACCAGTTTAGAAGATTTCTCAATAATAAAGGAATGGAGATCAAAAATGTTGAAAAGTCCTCTGAAAACTCAAAGTACTAATCTCGTAAGTTCTCCTTTGGTAGAAAACATGGAAAGTTCACAAGTAGTAGGGCAAAATCTTCATCTGGAGAATCTAGTCTATGCATTTCTTGTGGTGGTAGTGGACATCGTCCTACTGTGTGTGCAAACAACAAGAAATCAAATCAAAAAAAGGACAAATTAATGATTGTGGTGCCAAAAATAATAAAGAAAAATATGGAGGCGACACGTGGTCTTTTGGGTGAAAAAGATAAAATTACCCTTGAGGCACACCGGGACTCCCACGCACATGCAACGGACAATAACGGCTCAATCAAGGTCAAAGATGATCAAAATGGTATTCTTTTAAACCCTTTCATCATTCCTCATCAAATCTTCACCCACAATCAAAGTAATGATTGTGGATCAAAAAATAATCAAGAAAAATATGGAGGCGACACGTGGTCTTTTGGGAGAAAAATATAAAATTGCCCTTGAGGCACACCGGGACTCCCACACACATGCAATATATACAATAACGGCTCAATCGAGGTTAAAGATTATTAAAATGGTATTCTTTCCTTTCATCATCCCTCATCAAATCTTCACCCACAAGGTAACTCCCAATTATTCTTTTCGAATTGGGATTAATTACTGAAATTAATTGATTAATTTATTAATTGATTGCAAGATATTATTTTGACATAATATATTGCTATTAGAGCCAAGAAACCACCATAAGTGGCTGGTCCTCATTTCTCCAAATAGGGCCGGCCACACCCCCTATATATAGCCACTCATTTTCTCCAAAACCTAAGTCGAATTCTCTTCTAAAATTCTCCAAATTTCTCTAAACACTTTCTCCCTCAAATTAGAGCCCCCCTCATTCATAGTGGGCGCATGAGGTTTTGGTCTTGACCTTAGGTGTTAATTGTTTTGCATGTGCATTTTTGTCCAAGAAGAAGAAGGCGGAAATTTGCATCCACAAATTGGTGCTTTCATTGAGAGCTTGATTCACACGCTCGAAGAAGACTCTTGCATTCAACATTTCTAATTTTCTTCGTTCATTCATAGATTTTCTCACATGTTCCTACTGCTAGAATTTTTATATAAATTCTTTGAATAGCCCTGGGAAAGAAATACGATGACAAAAAAATTATGAAACAACAACGAAATGTGCTCCCTACAAATTTTGGTTTTCACCCACTCGACGGATTGCGGAGCAACGACGCATGCCATCACCCACTACCACTCCCGTAGCACGATCAACCATGGGTTCAATTTTTTGCAGCCAAAACCCAGCCCATGATAGTGTAACCCGCAGCCCAACAAGGCAGCCCACGGCTCGGCACATAGACTGGAGGTAGCGTATAGCAGCAGGCATTTTAGGTTATTTCCATCCTTGCTGTCCAAGACCATGAGGCCCACAGAGAATGATGTGGCTCAAGCTGCGAGATTTAGTCAAGCAGAAAGCCAGCCAACAGAAGCAGGCCTTCATAACAGGCCGAGATGCTGGCCCCATTTAGAGATAAAAAAAATGTAGGATCTAGAAGCCCACTTGGAGGCCCAAGGCGCTGATCCCACTCGGCAGCAGGTGGAAGTTTTTTCAGCGGGCCCAGCCTTCCAAATCAAGAGCCCAAGTTCTAGGCACAGCAGGCTTCCCCATGCACGAGCCCAACAACGGCTACAGAAGCAGCCCAATCCGATAGCACTCCAGCAGCCCAGCGGGTCGACCCGTGCTCCAGACCCTCGCCTTCACCTCTTTGCACCTGGGCCGACCCATTTTTGGGTAATCCAGACCCATTTTTTCAATATTTTTGACCTATTTTATGTAGATTTGGCCTATTTTAGCTCAAACCTCGCACCTGGAGTCCATTGCACTTCCAATACACAAGGAGACGCATACCGTCCAAGCTCTTCCAACCTAAATGGTGAACAACACTTGTCTCGACATGTCATAGAGTTGACAAGCTCCCTCGCACAGCAGACGACCTTGGTGAATAAGCTCTTGCAGCGCACCGAGATGCAACGCTCCCCAGATGAGGTGTCCCGAAGTAGGACAAAGGCAGACGATGAACCTCTCCAGCAGCGTCCCGGCAAGCAGTCACTCGACAAGTCATGAATTGAACTTTCTACCGTTGTATACTCCTGACTGGGCCCCCGAGAAAGCGTATACTCTCGTCTTAACAGGCGAAGGAGCGTGCACTCTCAATTAGGCCTACAGACGAGCATACACTCACTGTTAGGGTCACACTCCGACAATTAACATGAGCAACTTTCCAGGCGAAGTGTTCATTCGCGGCTAGTCCCACAAGGAGCATCTTCCACCTCATATCAAAGTAGGCAGCCCGACGGAATGAGAGAATCAGTCACTCAATCTGGCTCAAGTTCAACCGGTAGTCTGCGAAGAACTCGTTCACCTGATAAGAACGCACTATATGCACTACAGCCGCTACATAAACGAGCTGAACACATAGAAAAGCAGCCTAGACCAGTGTA
Organism: Cotoneaster glaucophyllus; assembly: GCA_036320875.1. Lineage (NCBI taxonomy): Eukaryota > Viridiplantae > Streptophyta > Magnoliopsida > Rosales > Rosaceae > Cotoneaster > Cotoneaster glaucophyllus. The sequence continues at coordinate 33,790,135 of CM070066.1, read as the reverse complement.
TCACTATTGGGGGCAATCGAGAGCTCAGCTACCCCCAACAAAGGCAAATTCAGGAAGAAGTAAAGAGGCTCTTGACCGAGCAATTATGCGATTTCCAATGCAACGAGGTCACTAACGAGCCACTACGACGAGACATGACCAACATAAGTAAGTCACCCTTCACGGACGAGTTCAGGCAGGCAGAGCCTCCATCCAAGTTCAGCATACCGCATTTCTTATCCTTCAAAGGGGATGGAGACTCAGATAGACACCTAAAGTACAACCGAAGCACAATGATCCTCTATCAAACCAACGACTCTCTCATGTGCAAGATATTTGCCATTATTCTACAAGGCAAGGCACAAGATTGGTTCCACACCCTACCGCCACAATCCATCCGGAGTTTCGACGAACTTTCTTTTGTTTTCACCAAAGAATATTCATCATATCGCTTAATCAAAAGGAAGTCCGACCACTTGATCAACGTCAAGAAGAACCCAAATGAGTCGCTTCGCGACTATGTGAGGTTCAAAGCAGAGAATGAAAAGATAGTCAGATGCAACGACTCAATAGCTAGAGCTGTCTTCCAAAAAGAACTTCCAGCAGACCACCCGTTATTCGAAAAATTAATCATAAAAGAAGATTTAACTCTGGCAGACTTTTTCGCTCTGGCAGAGAAGCATGCACTTTGAGACAAGGCTTGTCGATCCAAATTCAAGGACATGAATGAGTACTTGACATCACCTCTCTACTATCGAAACCTAAAGCAGCGGAGGACCTATTCGCATGTTTGACAGTATCTGAAGTAGCAATAAGCTCTACCATCATACGAAAATAGCTGGGGGCCTGACTACCTGTATTTCACAGTTCAAAAGCTCTCCTCGATGCGAAAACCAGCTTCCAGAAATTCAAAAGATAACTTTGGCGATAGTTATTGTAACCCATAAGCTCAAGTTATACCTTCAGACGCACGCATTCATCCTCATGACGCACTATTTCGCCCAATCCAGATAAGAAATGATAAAAATACAGACACTGACGGACGCAAAGTTTTCCGACGAACGCAGCAACTCAGCCCAAAAGGCGCACCAAGGGCAGACGAACACTAAAACGACACACTCGGAAACAAGTTTTGTCCTTGTTGCCCCAGAAGATTCTACACAGAAGCTACATGTACCAGCAGTTGAGCACCACCTCCTGCTGTGCGACACGTGGCCCCAGCCGACCCTTGCTTAATAATTCAGCTCTAGAGTGGCCCAGTACTTGTCACCCCAGACGATTCGATGCTCAAGCAAGCAGTCACTCTAGGCTTCAAAGCATCCAACAATGAAGTAGAGTACGAAGCCCTACTAGCAGGCCTCCGAATGGCAAAAGACTTGACGGTGAAAAAGCTTCCAATTCATTCTGATTCCCAACTAATCACCAGCCAGACTACTAGGGAGTACACGGCAAAACATCCGAAGATGGCATAGTACCTAGAGAAGGTATGAAAGTAACTTGAGGCATTTTAGACGTACACCCTCACTCAAGTTCCGCGAACAGACATTGACCACGCGGATTTGCTAGTCGACCTAGGCGCCGCCCTCAGCCACCAACTCAAACGCTCAATTTAGGTCGAATATCTAGACAAGCCAAGCATAGAGGCGGAGCCAACAACCGAGGTGTCACAGGTTAGTACAACTCTAAACTGGCAAGATTCCACTATACACTACCTAGTCAATGGCACACTTATCATGAAAAGATTGGAGTCTAAAAATCTCCAAACAAAGGCAGCACGCTACTACATGTGGAACAACATTCTCGTCCGAATATCCTACACTGGACCACATCTCTGTTGTCTAACGTCTCCTAACGACTTAAAGGTTCTAAACTCAATCCACGAAGCTATTTATGGAAATCACTCCTGAGGCTGATCCTTAGCACAGAAAGCTCTAAACGTAGGCTACTACTGGCATATAATGCATCAATACGCTAAGAAGTTAGTTAAAAAATATGATCACTGCCAACTCTATAAGCCAGTACCAGCACTGCCTACCAAAGAACTACATCTGCAGACAAGTCCTTGGTTGTTCATGCAGTGGGCAATCGACTTGGTAGGGCCGATGCTGCCAGCTATTGGGGGTAGAGACGTAATGATCATGGCAACTGACTACTTCACCAAGTAGGTAAAAGCATAGCCCATGAAAACCACAACTTAGACGGACATAGAGTGCTTCATATGGAGGAACATTGTTTACCGATTTAGCGTTCCTCAATCCATCGTCACAGACAACGGCCCGTAAATTCGTAGGCAAAGATTTCGAGAAGTTCTTCTAGAAATATGGCATCAAGCAGCGCATGCCCACACCGAGGTGTCCCCAAGGCAATGGGCAGGCCGAACCATCCAACAAGATGATTCTCGATTGCCTCAAGAAATCCCTCTCCGACAAGAAGGGAAAATGGCCATACGGACTTCCTGAATGTCTATGGGTGTATCGCACAACCAAAGGATAAGCAACCGGTGATACTCCTTTCTCTTTGGCATTTGGTTAAGAAGCAATCATTCCTTCCAATGTCATCATGCCAAGTATCAGCATTCTACTGCCATGCATCGAATATAACAGAAAATAGATGGCCACAAACTTAGATCTGGTAGAAGAGAAATGCAAGAAGGTCATCACCTGCATCGCAGCCTACCAGCAGTAGCAGCTCCTTTTCAGCTATAACAAAAGGTCAAGATCCGCTAGTTCCAGCCTAGAGATCTAATCCTAAGAAAAGCCTTCATCACTACCTGCAGAGAAGGCTCCAAACAGATGGATCTCATCTGGGAAGGTCCGTACAAGATCAGCAGAGTATGCGGCAAAGGGTAGTTATACCCTCGCCACCCTGAACGACAAAGAGATCGAAAAGCAGTGGAACGCCTACAATCTGAAGATGTACCATGCCTGATCTCTCGCTACATCAAAGCCTAAAGGCTCAAGCAACTCGATGGACAGCACCTCGCAAGTCGAAGATTATCTAGTTGTTATGCAGTTCCTACCTTACAGCTAAGTTTTCATTCATTTCACTCGTTTTTCAATTAGGAATTCAGAAGTAATCTACAACTTAGCTCGGCTGCATGCTTATAACAACTGATCACTCATGCACTTCAAAAAAAGACTGCACCCTTCATAGAGGTTATCGCAGGAATTGCACCCCCTTTGGGACCAACCATGCTCTCCAGTGCGAGAAGTTAAACCAATTTCCCGACACCCATATAGGTCTACTTTGCAGTGCAAGAGGATAAACTAATTGCTCTCCAGTGCGAAAGGGTAAACCAATTCCCCGACACCCATATGGGTCTACTTTGCAGTGCAAGAGGATAAACTAATTGCTCTCTAGTGTGAAAGGGTAAACCAATTCCCCGACACCCATATGGGTTTGCTTTCCAATGCGGGATGATAAACTTTGCACTTCGAATATCCAGACGTGGATGAGTTGGGCTGCCGTGGTGTAACCTAGGTGCACGATGGCTTACGCCAAGATTCCTAGAAGTAGCAACAATTGTCTTTTTCAAGGCTTAGCTAACTGAAGGATTTTGGGTCTCTTAGCCTAATCTATGGGGAATTGGGCCTCAGAGATGGAGGAGGTCAATTACGTAATAAGCCTTATGGGTGGCTGCTACCAAGTGTACTAAGGTAGCCTACGGTTTCTAGAAGACTGTATACGGCTTACCCTTTGAGCAGTAAGCCACACTAAACTTATACAATCGTACATTTTTGTGAAAGGTTAAACAAGTTAGCGTGCATATACGAAGCTTTATCCACTGTCGACATACTATGTATTCGATAAGCGTCAGGATAAACTAATTGCTCTCCAATGCGAGAGGGTAAACCAATTCCCCATCACCCATATGGGTTTGCTTTCTAATGCGGGATGATAAACTTTGCACTCCAAATATCCAGACGTGGATGAGTTGGGCTGTCGTGGTGTAACTAGGTGCACGATGGCTTACACCAAGATTCCTAGAAGTAGCAACAATGGTCTTTTTCAAGGCTTAACTAACTGAAGGATTTTGGGGCTCTTGGCCTAATCTGTGGGGAATTGGGCCTCAGAGATGGAGGAGGTAAATTACGTAATACGCCTTATGGGTGGTTGCTACCAAGTGCACTAAGGTAGCCTACGGTTTCCAGAAAAACTGCATACGACTTGCCCTTTGAGCAGTAAGCCACGCTAAACTTATACAATCGTACATTTTTGTGAAAGGTTAAACAAGTTAGCGTGCATATACAAAACTTTATCCACTGCCGACATGCTACGCATTCGATAAGCATCACGATAAACTAATTGCTCTACAGTGCGAGAGGGTAAACCAATTCCCCGACACCCATATGGGTTTACTTTCCAATGCGGGATGATAAACTTTGCACTCTGAATATCCAGATGTGGATGAGTTGGGCTGCCGTGGTGTAACTAGGTGCACGATGGCTTACGCCAAGATTCCTAGAAGCAGTAACAATGGTCTTTTTCAAGGCTTAGCTAACTGAAGGATTTTGGGGCTTTTGGCCTAATCTGTGGGGAATTGGGCCTCAGAGATTAAGAGGTAAATTACGTAATACGCCTTTTGGGTGGCTGCTACCAAGTGCACTAAGGTAGCCTACGGTTTCCAGAACACTGCATACGGCTTGCCCTTTAAGCAGTAAGCCACGCTAAACTTATACAATCGTACATTTTTGTGAAAGGTTAAACAAGTTAGCGTGCATATACGAAGCTTTATCCACTGCCGACATGCTACACATTCGATAAGCGTCACCTCTGCCAAGCGCAAAATGATCATTTAGATCTACACTAATTTCTAAAGTGTTGTGATACTTGCTACGCAACCCACAAAATTGGTTACATAAAGAGCAAGAAGTTCTCTCGGACATTTGCTTACAAAATTCCATACAACCACGTACTTTTGATACGAAAGGTTAGTGAATTTCATATCCCAAAAATCTTTAGTATGTTGTGATGCAGGCCACACAACTCAAAGGATTGAAGAAAGCCAAGGTTAATAGCCAAGTGGTCACGCAGACTCTTCTGCTTCTATAAGTAAGGTGTTTGGTTGCCGACCCTATGGCTAACAACTTTGCAAAAGTTCTACACCAACACCTACGGTAGCATAGGCTACGCGGGCATGTCTGCTTATAAAAAAGTAGCACGTCTGTCATTTGCCTAAAAGTTAAAGGTTGGGCGTGGACAAAAGAAGCGAAGATGAAGAAAAGCGAAGGAAACAGGTTTATTAAATTTTCTAGCAAAATTGATACACAACTAGCAAAGGCCTAAGGAGTTCAAGCAAAGCAACAAGGAAAACAAAGAAACTCCTAAAAGCTACCTAGAAGACTACTCGTCAGCAGCTTGGACATCCCACGGCTACTCAACCTTCTAACCCTCTAGCTGCTCGCTCTCCTTGAGCAGACCAACACGGACGCTTTGCAGCTCATCCACTTCCTTCTTCAGACTTCCGTTGATCTTTAGTGCACCTTGGAATTCTAACACTCAGGATTCAAGCATATCGATTATTTTGTTGAAGTGGATCACTTGATTATAAGCAACAATCAACTCTTCATCCTTTCCGTAAGCATCGGAACAAAGCTTAGAAACTGCACACTCAAGATCTTGAATCTGAGGTATGTAATAGCCAATCTCCTTTTCTGCACTTTCATACTTAATTTGGAACGCGTCAAGCCTAGTCTTCAAGTCAACGATCTTCTAGCAAGCGGTCTCAAGCTGCAGAGAAGTAGGGGCTAAGATATTAGACCTCTTCAAAGTAACGAGCTCAGACTCCAACTTTTTGATCTTCTCGGTACAAGAATAAGCTTCAGCTGCCATAGTTTTTGCATCTCCTTAACACCCTTGGTATCCTCTTGGTCAAGGAGTATAGACTCGGCTGCCAAAATTGTCGTTTTCTGCATCATAGCAAGCAAAGCAGTCCTTCTATATTAGGTTATATGTTTCGCAAAGGAACTTGGGCAAACAACCCTACTAACGCCATCAACAAGTTTGGCACACTCGTTTATATCTTCAAGAAGATCAGGCTTCAAAAGCGCATAGATCTCAGCAACCTCCCCATAAACAAGCTTAGTGGATTTCTCATAATTGCCCAAACGAGCAATCTCCTCTTTCTCAACAAGCGATTCAGTCTCAGCAGCAAAGAGAATGGGCTTTGGCGCCACCTTAGCAGCAAAGTCCACCTTGTCGCTTTTCATAGTGGCAAGCCTCTCCAAAGGTGATCCAGACTTAGCTCCCAACGGGCGTCTAAGTAAAAACTTCGACATTGGGGGCATGACAAAACCTCTACGATGAGCTATCATATCAGCAATCGTACTAGCCATTTTCGGCATGGCAGACATCACATGCTCAAATCTAGCAGCCTTATTTTTTCTTCAAATGGGAAAAAGTCAAGTCAAACACATACCTCTCCGCAGCAGGCAGGCCCTCACAAGCAGCGGATGAAGTCTTTAATTTTTTCTCAATCGGCATCTCTTGAGCAGGCGAGGAAAACCTCTTCTTTCCACCTTCATTCATAGTAGGCTTCACGACAGCGATCGGACGAGCCAATGCATCCGCCTTGATCTTCTTCATCTCATTTCTCGATAGCAGCCCACCTTTTTCCTGGCAAAGAGGACTAAGCAGCCAACGCCATTCACGGTACTCAATAAGGGAGCTTAACCCATACTGGATTTTCCTTCATTCTTTCTCTCAGACCAGCAGGCAAGAGGCCTGCATGCCCAACACTCCAGCAGCCCATGAAGCCCAAGACCTCCTCATTTCTCTCAAACGCCAGCCTGGGCCGCGTGAGGTCCAAGAGCCCAAAAGCCATGCAGCTTGTCTAACACCGTGCCCTAGCGCCTCAATCCGATGCCCCAAAACCTAAGTCGAATTCTCTTCCAAAATTCTCCAAATTTCTCTAAACAATTTATCCCTCAAATTCTAACTTTGGCATCGGAGGTTCTTCGCCCAAAGCCCCCCATTCATCGTGGGCACATAAGGCTCTTGGCCTTGAACTTAGGTGTTAATTGTTTTGTTGGTGCATTTTCGTCCAAGAAGAAGAAGGCAGAAATTTGCATCCACAATGATGGCTGCTTCGAGTGAAGGTGGAAGTGAAGGGTCTGCGCATTCTGATGAGTGATCAGAAAATGAAGAAAAAAAATGTTGCTATTGTTGCTCCGATGGTGGAACTGTCCTTAAGTGATGATGATCTAGCACCGAATGACAATGAAGAGATGACTTATGATGAGTTGTGCATTAAGTATGATACTCTTTTTTATGAGACGTATACTACAAAAGTGGAGAATATTAAGTTGTCCAAGAAAGTTGATGAGTTGCAGAATGAAAACAAGTCTCTCTGTCTAGTCAAAACTGAACTGGATGAAAAGATTGATTATCTTGAGGCACATATCAAATAACAGAATGAGAAGGATACTCCTTCGATGACAAAGTGAAAAGAGATGATGTTTTGCTGCTCTTGAAGCTCAAGTTCAAAAATTACTTAAATCTCAAGAAAACTTAATGAATCAAATTCATGTGTTTAAAGCAAATAATGTTATGTATCATGAGGCTAATCGTAAACAACTACTTGAGTTGAATAAGGCAAATTACAAGGTTATTCATCTTACCATTGGGGCTGAAAAAAATTGACAAGATGCTGAGTTTTGGGAAACCTCATGGTGACAAAAGTGGTCTTAGCTACATGGAAAACGGATCAAGCTTAATGGGTACTAAATCAAGATTTGTGAGAGAATCTCCTCATATGGCACCTAAACTCAATTCAAGCTCAAAATCTAGATTTATTCCCACATGTCATCACTGTGGTGAATTGGGCCATATTCGTCCTAAGTGTAGGAAACTTCATTATGGCAAGAATACACGTTGAAGAATCAAGTGAACCGACTGGTCAATGAAGTCAACAAAATTGCTCAACTTATGCAATCATCCAATATGGAAAAATGGAGGCCTCACTCTAAATGGATTCAGAAAGTCTCCAACAGATGCTTAGTTGTGCTCAATGCTCTATCTGCCACTAAACCAAATGTATGGTATCTTGACAGTGGGTGCTCTCGTCACATGTTTAGGGACAAAGATACTTTCCTATCTCTTTCACCTTTCATAGGCGGTGGGGTTGTCTTTAGTAGTGGTGACAAATCCCAAATCACTGGAAAGGGTATTGTTAACATTCTTTATCTACCTTAGATCAAGAATGTTAGTTATGTGGAAGGTTTGAAGTCGAGTCTCATTAGCATTAGCCAGTTGAGCAATGAAGTGCCAGAGGAAGTTTGCTTCTCCAAGAAAAGCTGTCGAATTATGGACGAACATGGAAAGAATATTTTGGTCCTTCCTAGATATGGAGACAATTGTTACATTCTTGATGCTTCAAAGTTTGGTGATTCTTCAAAGTGCAACAAAGTTATTGATGAAGTTAGTATGTTGTGGCACAGAAGACTTGGTCATGTCAACTTCAAAGATCTTCATAAATTCTCGAATTGTAAGGCTACTAGAGGCTCACCTCATCTTTCAGTCTAAGACTCCTATGTTTATGGATCTTGTCAACTAGGAATGCATACCAAAGTGGCTCACAAGAGATTAAATGGTATTGCTACCTCCAAACCTCAACAATTAGTGCATATGGATCTTGTTGGTCCAATCCAAACTTTTTCTATTAGAGGAAAAAGGTATATTCTGGTAATTGTGGATGACCACTCTAGATATACTTAGGTGTGTTTCTTGAGGGAAAAATCTAACACGTTTCAACAGTTTCTCACCGTGTACAAAGTGATGCCAAATGAATCTCAGAGTGGTCGTCATTCCCTTGTCAAAATCAGAACTGATCATATAACTGAATTTGAGAATGCCTCTTTTTGATGAATTATGTTCAACCAATGGGATCAAACTTAAATATTATGCTCATATCACTACTCAACAAAGTAGGGTTATTGAAAGGAAAAATCGTGTTCTGATTGAGATGACAAGAGTGATGTTGAATAGCAAGAACCTAGCAAAACATTTTAGGGCCCAAGCTATGAATACTGCATGTTATATCTCTAATCACGTTTTTCTCAGGCCAGGCACTGATGTGACTCCTTATGAACTATGGAGAGGTAAAAAGCCAATGCTCAAGTACTTCAGAATGTTTGGAAGTGTTTGCTATATTCTGAGAGATCGAGAATACCTTGCCAAGTTTGATACTAAGAGTGATGAAGGAATCTTAGGGTATTCCAACAACACTAGGGCCTACATAGTCTACAACATACAAACAAAAACCATCATGGAGTCCATAAAATGTTAAAATTGATGACTCCATTATTCCTCATGCTCCTGATTTTGAAAATACTGATTTATTATTTCCTCCATTGAAGGATAAAGGTGAAGCTTCTGTTGAGTTAAGCGAGTTGTCAGAAAGTGACACAGAGAGTGAGTCAAGCACTGGCCAAGATCCTCGTATTCTATTCAAAGATAGGCCGAAGTGGGCCAAAAGTCATCATGATAAGGAATTAGTAGGTCCTGTTGATGAAGGAGTTAGAACTCGTTGGCAAATTACTGATGAAGTTGCCAATGTTTGTTATATGTCTCAGATGGAGCCCAAAAGTGTCAAAGATGCCTTAACTGATGATGAATGGATTTTGTCTATGCAGGAAGAACTGAATCAGTTTGAGAGGAATGAAGTTTAGTCCCTTGTTGATCGTCCATCAAACACTAATGTTATTGGCACAAAATGGATTTACAAGAACAAATCTGATGAGTCGAGAAATGTGATCAGAAATAAGGCCAGGCTTGTAGCTCAAGGATACTCTCAACTTGAAGGTGTTCATTTTTATGAAACCTTCGCCCCTGTTGCTCGTCTAGAATTTGTTAGACTTCTTTGTGCTATTGCATGCCATTTAAAGTTTAAGCTTTTTCAAATGGATGTCAAAACCGCATTCCTTCATGGATATCTTAATGAAGAAGCCTACGTGGAATAGCCTAAGGGCTTTGAGGATCCTCACAAGCTAGATGGAGTATAAAAACTAAGAAAGGCTCCCTACGGCCTTAAACAAGTTCCTCGTGCTTGGTATGACAGATTATCTTCACATCTTCTTACTCATGGTTGCACATGTGGCTCTGTTGACAATACACTATTTGTAAAGAATGTGAAGGCTCATGTTGTGATTGCTCAAGTGTATGTTGATGATATCTTTGTTGGCTACACTTCTAATTCTTTTGTGAAGCAGTTCATTGACATAATGACCAGTGAGTTTGAAATGAGCCTTGCTGGTGAACTAAACTACTTTCTTGGACTTCAAGTCAAACAAGAAAAGGATGGCATTTTCGTTTCTCAAGCCAAGTATGCAAGAATTTAGTGAAGAAATTTGGTCTTGAATGATCAAAAGCTGCTAGGTCACCAATGAGTACATGTGCCAAGGTTCACAAGGACTCGAGTGGCAAGGATGTTAACCAAACTTTGTATAGGTGCATGATTGGAAGCCGACTTTATTTGACTGCAAGTAGACCGAATATTGCTTTTGCAGTTGGGGTGTGTGCTCAGTTTCAAAGTTATCCTAAGGAGTCTCACCTATTGGCAGTTAAGAGGATTATCAAATATATAGGTGGAATCACTGATTTTGTGCTACAATATACACATGACACCAACACTAACTTGGTTGGATAAAGTGATGCAGATTGGAGTGGGTGCATTGACGATCAAAAAAGCACCTCTGAGGAGCTTTCTATGTCGAGAACAATCTGGTTGCTTGGCACAACAAGAAGCAAAACTGTCTCCTAGTCCACAGCCGAGGCTGAATATGTTGCTGCTATAAGCTATTGCACTCAATTAATGTGGATGAAGCAAATTCTCAGTGACTATGGTATCTCTCAATCCACCTTTCTTGTTTATTGTGACAATATGAGTGCTATTGATATTTCCAAGAACCCTATCAAACATTCAAGAGCCAAACATATTAATATAAGGCATCATTTCATTAGAGATCTTGTGCAAGGTAAAATTCTTTCCTTATCCTTTGTGCCAACTGAAAAACAACTAGCTGACATCTTCATTAAAGCCCTAGATAATCGAAGGTATGGAGATCTTCGACGGTCTATTGGACTTTGTGATATGAATTGAATAGGTTGTATAGCCCTGCTTCTAAGAGTTGAATATTTTGTTTAGTCTTTGTGCATGTTTTCGTGTAGATAATTATCTCATCAGATAATATACATCTCTTATCTGTCAAACATTGATAGTAATATGTGGATTAGCCTTGGATAATTTTTTTCATTGTGATGTCAAAGGTTCTCCCAATTCTCTCAGATGGCCTCTAAAAATCTTTTTCCAATCATCCAAATCAAGTGGTGTTTTTGAATTTAATGTTGCTTTGGTCCTAATTGAGTGGTAGTGACTTTACTTACTCTATAATCTGAACCATGTGTCAATTCTCTTCTTTTTGTCCTCTCCCCAAAACAAAACAAAATTTCAAACAGGAGAGTATTTTATGAAAGGGGTATCTTCAAAATAAAGTATATATTATCAAATGGGAAAATCCCTACTTTTAGCCTTCCATGCAATGTCATAAGTAGTGCCTCAAGATCCCCCTCCGTATGTCATGTATGCAATATTCTCAAATATCAATGGTGATTCATCAAATTTTCACCTTCATTCAAATGACCTTGTCACTTCTCAAATTGGTTCCTCTCTCAAAGTTCCTCACCAAAGTTGGCTTTTCCTTCAAGGCTTATGCCTTGCTTTTTGGCGAGTCTTGTCCATTGTCCATATTATGTAGGAAGTGATGTTTCTTAAAGTCAATGGATTATTAAAAGCTGGGTTAACTTTGGAAATACTTGAGAAACTATGTGCTTGGTTCTATAATTTCAAGATGGCTATCACCAATCTTATTCCCTTACCTTGACACATCACATTTGCATCCTAAGCAAGTGTTCATCTCTATATTACTGTTTTTGTATGCCCTAGCCTCTTGAGCATTGCATTGCATATTTTCTATCAAACACTTGTCTTATCAATATCTCTTGGAAGCATCAATATTTAAACTACTTTTTCTTATCCCCTTCATGGCTTGTGCTTTAGCTGTAGTTTATTGGTGCAAAGATTAAACTGTTATCTTGATCTATATCCTCTTAACGAGCTGCCTTTGGTTGTTTGGGTACATTGGTCTTTGCTTATGCTCAAATTTGTATGGTAATGGGCATTTCCTCTTTCTGTTGAGTCTATGTCTCTCGTCAGATAATTGAAGTCACGTTTTAGGTTTATGGGGGAGTATGTTTACGTGAAGAACATCAATTTGGGGTGAGTTCAATCTCATTGTGTGCATCCTTTCTGGGGGAGTTGGATCACTTAATTATGCTTACTTGTTGCTTCATCTTGCTTGGACATGCTTACATGATATATTGCTAACTCCTTATCTTATGTGCTTCTATTGTCCTTGCATTGTATTTTGCTACCAACCTTGAAAATTGGCATGTGTTCTTCTCCTTGTCTTTGTCTTACCATGACAAAATAGGGGAGAAAAATTTTACACATGATAACCCATGATAAATTTCACTTGTTCTTGTCAAGATTTGTTGTTTTGCAGGATCCGTTCCTTCATTCATTTCTTCATTGTGGGTGAGTGAAATTAGCTTTAGGCTTGGGGTATTTTGTTAAGGAAGGCCTAAGGGGGAGATTGTGAAGTCTAGACTTTTAGGTTTGGCTTTCCTTGTCAACATTGTAAGTGTACCACATGCTCAATCTAGCTTTAAGCTTTACTCTATTTATAGGTTGTGTCTGCTATGAAGAAATGTTCAAAGATGTGGCACAACTTACTTCAAAATGATTGTTCATGCATGTGCATTTCACGTCTACATTATTGCTTCATTATGTCTAGCTTAGTAGTCTAGACAGGCTTGCACGCGAATTTTCAGCAAGCTGGGCACACCCATTAAGACCTACCCACGTGGGCTTCTTGACAGCTTTCTACCGATGGTCAGATCTCAACCCTTAAACTCTTCTTATCAGATTGTAGGACGACATGTGTCCTTGGTAAGTGAAAAACAAACAAAGCTTTTGGGGTTGAGATCCCCAGCTAGGTTCTTTTTTTTTTCTTTTTTCTTTTTTTGTGGTTTTCAGAATATTTTTGCTAGAGATAAGTTAGACAAAGAAAGGCAATAAGTCCTTACCTTCCTCTTTGTTCTTCATTTATGAAACCCTAGTTACAAAACCTTCTTGCATGCATTAAACACCCAATCATTGAAGAATAGTGTTGCATTGTCTTTGGTTTTGCATTAAATTGGTGGTCAAGTGTTTCTAGCTTCAAATCTTTAAAACTGACCCACTTTTTTATTCTAGTGAGTTTCTTTCATCAACTATTTGACTGGAGAAACTGACTAAACATCTTAATCCAGAACTGCATATCATTGTCACATCATCATATGCATTGTTTGTGAGCTGGTCTCGGTGCCACAAGGTGAAGAGCTCAGGAGGAGCTGCGACTTCGTGAAGACTGAAGGAATCCATCTTGTGTGAGGCAAGGTTGCACAAAGGTAAAGCTGCTCCATAGATCAGATTCTAGGAATTGAGCTTTACGCGGTACTTTGTAAGAACCTTGTTTATACTAGTGGATTGGACTCAGTGGATTGTCCCAATTTTTTAACACAGATGTGAGTTTTTCCGACCAAAAACTTCTTGTGTTCGTAATTACTTATATTGTGTCACATATCTCACAAACATATACATGCTCCATGTATCACTTGAATATCAAATAAGTTGGAACAAACTGAGAGCTTGCTGACTAGGATAACTATTGGTAACTGAAATTGGTCGATTAATCTTTGATTTATTGACTAACATATCTATCTTAGTCGACTAGTGGGCTTGACTAGTCAGTCCAACAGATTATTATTTTTATATACAAAATATTCCGTCTGGTACCAATTTTAGAGAGAGGGAGGGATAGAGAGTAGATAGAGAGAGGGAAATCAGAAAATGGGAGAAAATAACCCATTTATATACGAGGGCAATTAAGTCATTTTAAGGTGTAGGAAAATCCTATTTATATCTTATTGTTGTGCATGCCGTGTACATATTTTAAATGTCATATTTCTATCCCAAGATTAAGAAATTGTCCTATTTCTAGGCATTTCCCAAGAAAAACATAATTATCATGGGCATGAAAGTAATTTCGCAAAATACACCTTTAATTTAAAAATTTAAAAATTTAAAAAAAAAATCTGCATGTTCCATGTCTTCTCTCTTCCTCTCTGTTTCACATTTCTCTACGTCTTCTCTCTTTAATTTTCTTTAAGTTTTATTATTATTAAGGGGAGGGAGAGGGTTAGAAATATTACAATGTATAAATACAATATCAAGTGGAAAACTGTTTAAATGATGAGGCAACAACAAAATATGTAAGTTCATCTCCAAAGGAGACATAAAATTTGAATTTGACAGCCTATGTGGCATTTGGACATCTTTCAAAAAAATTTGCACTCTACTCGATATGTCAAATTAAATTATTATTTTATTATACTATTTTCTTTTCATTTTATTTTATTTTATTAAACTATTATTTATGCCCCTTCTTTCTAGACTTCTTCTATCATCTTCTCTCTCTTTTCTGAATCTTTCTATACATGCATCTCTTCTCCATCGACAACCTGTCACCCTCAACCATCACTCAAACTCACCTGAAATCCAAAGGCCACAACCAAATTTTTTTTTTTAACCTTTTAATTTCAATTTTTATAAAATTTGTTTGGATGCTGAGAAAGTGTGGGATTTTAAATTACCGGTAGGGAAAGACGACGACAACGACGACTTCTCCCATTTCGATTTGCAGGTGGAGGAATTGTAGCGAAGGGATTGCAGTCCGTCGGTGACGATCTACCTCAAATCGTAGCCGAGGCATTGCAGCGAGGATTCGAGAGCTCTCGTCTGAGCTACGGTGCGAAATGGAGTCTTACATTTGGGTTTTAGGTTGAAATCACGAGGTTGGTTTATGGGATTGGTTTTGAGAAAAGGGAAGAAGAAGGACGAATTGAAATCATGAGGTTGGTTTATGGGATTGGTTTTGAGAAAAGGGAAGAAGAAGGACGAGCGGCGCTTCTTAGGCTCTAGTGGGAGAGGAGAGTTGCATATTCGATAAAAAAATATTAATGAAATAACATTTAAAAATTAATTAGATAAATATTTGAAGCTGCTTTCAAATTTGACAGCAAGGGAGAGAATTGCTATTCCATGTCATGCCACATCAAATTTGGCTTCTCGGTAGGAAAACCTCGCTGCTGTTTTTTCTTACTGTTATTGCTGATTTGAACATTTTGACATATTCTTTGGAGTTGCTCTAATAATACAAAATTTATATTACATATAATCATTTATTGGTTTTTTTTTTAAGCATATAATCATTTATTAGTTAAACTTGAACATCAAATTAAGCGTGCTTATTCTCTAAAAATTTGGGAAATTGGATTTTTCCATCAAGTTGCATGGGAGACAAATAATTCAGCCCAACATTACAGAACAAACCAAATCTGAAATTTCTCTTAATTATTCTTCACAACATTTATCTAGATCTCAAATGCATAAATTATTGATTTTATTCTTCAAATAAGAATAAAATCAATATTTAAAAAAGAAGGAAAGAAAGAAAGAGAAAACAAGTGTAATGCCTAATCACCTCCACAACCCCCGCAACCTCCGCCAGTACAACCCCCACAAGCACCACCGTCATTACCACCACAAGCACTACCTCCACCGTCCCCATCAACATCATTAGTTACGGCAGCCGCGACAGCAGCAGTAGCAAAAGCAGCACCAGCTCCTACCAAGATCACCATCCCACCATCTTTTGTTCCATTTCTAGTAATATTATTTCTTTGATGATTTGTACCTGCACCTCTTTCAACACCGCAGTAAGCTCGTTGAGCTGCCGGAGGAGGCATTACACTCTGCATCATGGTGGATCGTCCGGTTTGTTTCTTGTTGCCTCCGATGCAATGACCCCACAGATATATAACAGCGACAATGGCAATGACGGAGCCGCAGGCCATGAGTGTAATACTTATAGCATCTGCCTTCATGATGATTTCTTACACATCGAACAAAGGGCGAGCATACATAGCACTCTTTATATCTCATGATTTCAGCGTTTTTGTGCGGAAGTTTTACAAGTTGTCATTCTTTAATTAGGTCACTTGTTTTTTTTTTTTTCCTTTATTTGTTCCAGGAAGGAGAAGTTAAGACTAGAGTCAAACATAGACAATGCATGGTGAGATTAAATGTTCTACTATAGACTAAGACAAGGTTCTAAAGAGGCTAAGTGCTAGTCGGACGGCGGGTAGGGCCTAGGCATCTAGTCGGAATCTAGGCGGTGCCAACAGTTTTTTTTTAAATTAAATTTATTATATAACTTATAAATAAATGTCTATGTATACTTATGAAATATACATAAATATAATGTGATACATAAATTGCAAAAATAGGATGATATATAAATTATAAAGTACTAGAACATATTGAAAACATTGGGAACACACATATAATTAGTGTTCATCAAAAGTATTAAACAAGTCTCTTACAAATTTAGTGCATAAATTTGATGTGCCTTTATTCTTAAAATAAATAATAATTGGAGATACAAGACCTCACATTAATTTGTACACTTGATTGGATTTTGGAGATATAATTAAGCTCAAAGTTTTATACGATAATAATGTTACTTGTACATTTTTTTTACTGATAACATGGTTAATAGCCATTTTGATAGAGATGAACTCCACTTACGTATGTGAAATTCATTTGTATTAGAGAATTGGACATCGATGTGGTCCATCCAAAGGCTCATCTAGACCAAGAGGAGTGTGAGTGGGATCGAAATGGGCTTGGATGGATGCTTTTGTGTGTTGAAACTTGAACTTAATATTCCTCCATCCTTTAATGGATCTAATTACACGGGCATGGAGTGAATAATTTCAAATCTTTCTGGAAGCTCAAGACCTTATTGTTGTTGACTATCTTACCCTGGAATGGAAAGTGCCGTCAAGAAATGTAAATGTTTAATCTGTTGTGAAATCTAAAGGACGGTCTCCTGGTGAAGTCTCTTCAACCATGGCAAACAGAAAAGCAAGAAATGACATTGTCATTGCCATTTCTCCAACTCAATTTGCACATATTAGATATTGCACAACGGCCAAACAAGCTTGGGACAAGCTCAGAATTCTTCATGAAGAGATAAACAAGTATGGGATCTCAAACTTCAAATGACTCTTTCAAAGTTAAGGACTTGAGGATGAAAGAATCTGAGACCTTCTCAGCTTTTTATCAAAAAGTTGAAATGTTAACTAATGAAGCATTAGGGTTGGGCAAGCCTATTGATGAAACTACCATTGTTCAAAAAATCTTGAGATCATTGCCTAAGAGATTCATGGCCAAGAAGGCTATCATTCAAGAGTTTCAAAGATTTAAAAGAGTTCAAACTTGGAAAACTGGTGGGTAAGCTTATCACTTATGAAATGGAGCTGGGATATGGAGAAAGATAATGCTAAGAAAATGAGTGATGTTTCTCTTCACAGTGTTGAAAATGCAAAAGATTGTCAATGTTCCGTTTGAGCAAGCCCAAGAAGATGATGTTGCCTTGTTTGTCAACCAGTTCAGAAGATTTCTCAACAATAAAGGAAGGGACATCAAAAAAGTCGAAGAGTCCTCTAAAAAATCAAAGTACCAATCTCGTGGAAAGTTCACCTTTGGTAGAAAACAAGGAAAGTTCACAAGTAGTAGGGCAAAATCACCATCTAGAGAATCTGGTCTATGTTTTTCTTGTGGTGGTAGAGAACATCGTGTTGTTGTGTGTGCAAACAACAAGGAATCAAATCAGAAAAGGGACAAAGTAATGATGGCTACTTGGAGTGAAGGTGAAAGTGAAGGGTCTGTGCATTCTGATGAGTGGTCAGAAAATGAAGAAAAAAATGTTGCTTCTGTTGCTCAGATGGTGGAAGTGTCTTTAAGTGATGATGATCTAGCACTGAATGATAATGAAGAGATGACTTATGATGAGTTGTGCATCAAGTATGATACTTTTTTTTATGAGACATGTACTACAAAAGTGGAGAAGATTGAGCTGTCCAAGAAAGTTGATGATTGCAAAATGAAAACAAGTATTTATGTCGAGTCAGAACTGAACTGGATGAAAAGATTGATTATCTTGAGGCACATATCAAATAACAGAATAAGAAGGATTCTCCTTGCAATGACAAAGTGAAAATAGATGATGTTATTGCTGCTCTTGAAGCTCAAGTTCAAAAATTACTTAAATCTCAAGAAAACTTGATGAATCAAATCCATGTATTGAAAGTAAATAATGTTATATATCATGAGGCTAATCGTAAACAACTACTTGAGTTGAATGAGGCAAATGACAAGGTTATTCGTCTTACCATTAGAGCTGAAAAAATTGACAAGATGCTGAGTCTTGGGAAACCTCATGGTGACAAAAGTGGTATTGACTATTTGGAAAACATATCAAGCTCAAAGGGTACCAACTCAAGATTTGTGAATAAAATATCCTCATGTGGCACCTAAAGTCAATTCAAGCTCAAAATCTGGATTTATTCCTTCATATCATCACTGTGGTGAATCAGGCCACATTCGTCTTAAGTGTAGGAAACTTCATTGTTGCAAGAATGACACTTTGAAGAATCAAGTAGACTAACTGGTCAATGAAGTCAACAGAATTGCTCAATTAGTATAGTCATCCAATATGGAAAAATGGATGCCTCGCTCTAAATGGATTCAGAAAGTCTCCAACAGATGCATAGTTGTACTCAATGCTCTCTCTGCCAATAAACCAAATGTATGGTATCTTGACAGTGGGTGCTCTCGTCACATATCTAGGGACAAAGATGTTTTCCTATTTCTTTCACATTTCAAAGGCGGTGGGGTTATCTATGGTAGTGGTGATAAACCCCAAATCACTGGAAAGGGTATTGTTAATATTCCTAGTCTTCCTCAGATCAAGAATGTTAGTTATGTGGAAAGTCTGAAGTTGAGTCTCATTAGCATTAGCCAGTTGTGCAATGAAGTGGTAGATGAAATTTGCTTCTCCAAAAAAGGCTGTCGAATTGTGTATGAACATGAAAAGAATATTCTGATCCTTCCTAGATCTGGAGACAATTGTTACATTCTTGATGCTTCAAAGGTTGGTGATTTTTTGCAACAAACTTATTGATGATGTTAGTGTGTTGTGGCACAGAAGACTTGGTTATGTCAACTTCAAAGATCCCCATAATTATCAAATTGTGAGGCTAATAAAGGCTTACCTCATTTTTCAATCTCAGACTCCTATGTTTGTGGATCTTGTCAACTTGGGAAGCAGACCAATGTGGCTCACAAGAGATTAAATGATATTGCTACCTCCAAACTTCTACAATTAGTGCATATAGATCTTGTTGGTCTAATCCAAACTTTATCTATTGGAGGGAAAAAGTATATTCTGGCAAATGTGGTTGACTACTCTAGATATACTTGGGTGTGTTTCTTGAGGGAAAATCTGACACTTTTCAATAGTTTCTCATCGTGTACAAAGTGATGCTAAATGAATCTCTGAATGATCGTCCTTCCCTTGTTAGAATCAGAATTGATCATGGAACTGAATTTGAGAATGCTCATTTTGATAAATTATGTTCAACCAATGGGATCAAACATGAATATTCTGCTCTTATCACTTCTCAACAAAATGGGGTTGTTGAAAGGAAAAATCGTGTTCTGATTGAGATGACTAGAGTGATGTTAAATAGCAAGAATCTAGCAAAACACTTTTGGTCTGAAGTTATGAATACTACATGTTATATCTCTAATCGCGTTTTTCTCAGGCCAAGCACTAATGTGACTCCTTATGAACTATGGAGAGGTAAAAAGCCAATGCTCAAGTACTTCAGAGTGTTTCGAAGTGTTTGCTATATTCTGAGTGATCGAGAACACATTGCCAAGTTTGATACTAAGAGTGATGAAGGAATCTTCTTGGGGTATTCCAACAACAGCAGGGCCTATAGGGTCTACAACCTACGAACAAAAACCATCATGGAGTTCATAAATGTTAAAAGTGATGACTCCATTATTCTTCATGTTCCTGATGTTGAAAAGGCTGATTTATTCTCTTCTCTATTGATAGATAAAGGTGAAGCTTCTGTTGAGTTAAGCGAGTTGTCAGAAAGTGACACAGAGAGTGAGTCAAGCACTGACTAAGATCCTCGTATTCTGTTCAAGGATAAGCCGAAGTCGGCCAGAAGTCATCATGATGAGGAAATAGTGGTCATGTTGATAAAGGAGTTGGAACTCATAGGCAAATTGTTGATGAAGTTGCCAATGTTTGTTATGTGTCTCAGATTGAGCCCAAAAGTGTCAAAGATGCCTTAACTGACGAGGAAATGATTTTGTCTATGCAAGAAGAACTAAATGAGTTTGAGAGGAATAAAGCATGGTCCCTTATTAATCGTCCATCAAACACTAATGTTATTGTCTCAAAATGGATTTACAAGAACAAATCTAATGAGTTAGGAAATGTGATCAGAAATAAGGCCAGGCTTGTAGCTCAAGGATACTCTCAACTTGAAGGTGCTGATTTTGATGAAACCTTACCCCATGTTGCTCGTATGGAATCTTTCAGACTTCTTTATGTTGTTACATACCATTTAAAGTTTAAGCTTTTTTTTCAAATGGATGTTAAAACCGCATTCCTTTATGGATATCTTAATGAGGAAGTCTACGTGGAACAGCATAAGGGCTTTGAGGATCCTCACAAGCCAGATGGAGTATACAAACTGAGAAATGCTCTCTACGGTCTTAAACAAGCTTCCCATGCTTGGTATGACATATTATCTTCACATCTTCTTACTCATGGTTGCACACGTGGCTCTGATGACAATACACTATTTGTAAAGAAGGTGAAGGCTCATGTTGTGATTGCTCAAGTGTATGTTGATGATATCGTTGTCGACTACACTTTTGATTCTTTTGTGAGGCAGTTCATTGACATGATGACTAGGGCTGGGAAAAAATACCAAAATTCCTAAACCAAACCGAAAAATTCCCGAAACCAAACCGAAAATCTCGAAAATTTCGGTACTCAATACCGAACCGATCCTGAAATTTCGGTACGGGAATCGATCTCAAGTTTTCTGGATTTCGGTAATCCCGAACCGAACAGAAAATAAAAAAAATTATATTATTTAATTTTTAAATATATATTCATAATTTTAATAGCCGTCGAATTCGGTTGAGATTTAATCACAACCGTTGAATACAACAAAAGGTTCAAACCCTCAGAGAACTCACAACCTCAGTCACTCTCTCTCTCCGTCTCTCGACTTCGACTCGCAACCTCAGAGAACTCACAACCTCACCTCGCTCAGACAACCTCACCACCCTCCTCGACCTCACCTCAGACAACCTCCTCACCTCAGAATCCCACATCACACAGACCCTCTGATCTCTCTTTATCTCTCGATTTCTCATCCCTCAAACCCTGACTGTGTGAAGGAGCCTTCCTTCACGGCACAGAGGCAGAGCTACGGCCACCAGGTGCCGCTCACCTCTTTAATCTCTCTTCCCCGACTTCTTCATCCAGATTTCAGTGCCTTGCGCACCGATTCTCCCCCAAATCAGGTAAATTTGGGAATTAATTTAGGGTTTGAAATTTAGGGTTTGTGAAATTTAGATTAGGATTTGTGAAATCTAGATTAGGGTTTGTGAAATCTAGTCTTGGTTAGGCATTGTTCTTGATTTTATTAAAAACTTGCATTGTTCTAGAGATAATGCTACAGAATTAATATGGGTTGCATGCAAATGCCAGTAAAGATTCTATCACCTGCTCGTGTGCACACAACTACACACAAATGTTTCCCACATTATAATTTATACTTCAGCTACACCTTTTTAACATCATGTTTATGCTGTGTGGCAAAGTGCTTATGAAAAAGTGTTTGAAACCAAATATGGTATGTTTTCAGTAAGTCAATGTGGCAGGAATTTAAATCTAATTTTCAGTTATCCTGATTTTAATATAGAATGAATAATTACGTGGTTGTTAAAAACTAAATGAATAACTAACTGTTGTTTTGTTTAATATTTGGACGGATTACAGGACTACCAAAGTCGAATAGTTTATTTATAATTGAAGCAAATCGTGGATTGAACCAGCAACGTTTATCGGTAGGTGTGATTACATATAACTGGAATTCATTTTCTTGATTGGTATGGCCTTTGTTGATTTATATCAATCTTTCTTGATTTGGGTGGCTGCCATGGTTAGGGTTTGTGATCTATGTGTTGTAGTTGGATTCTTTTGTTAATTGGTTGGGTGGCTTTGAATGTATTTTGTCATTGTTTTTGTGGTTTTGATCGTTGCATAAAGATATCAATCACCTGAGAGTAATTGACAGGCAAAGACCAATTTATTTTTTACAAAGTGAAAGCTATACTCCATGATATGGCTGAAGTGCGTTGTTTGGGCAACACCGAGTAATTTTGTCTAGTTTTCCTTGTCAATTGTCACAACTTGATAATCAACTTTTCATCTAAATAGTGTTTGGAAAGACTCAAGGTGCTTACTAAAGTTATTGTACCATTAAGATTATGATCTTCATCATGCTCAGCTGCATTACCACTTACACGGAGATTCTTATTTGTCTTTCTAAATAGTTTAGCATGATTCGTTCAGAAAATGTATAGCTAGGTTAACTTAGTTTCTGAATCAGCCACGACAAGTTGACAACTGCAAAAACGCCTTATCTGAACTATTTGGTTCGATATGAATTACCAAATTTTGGCTGATGCATATTTTGAATAAAAAAATATAACTTAGCAAATGGGAATTCTTCGTTTGAAGTCTGTGTAGGCTGCAAGTAAGGGAGTTATTTACTATAATTCTCTATTTTGCCTTCTCTATTTTCTTAAATGAATTAAGTTTCATAATTGGATCATAGTATTCGGTATAGGTCTTTTTGTCCCTACCAAATTCATGTTAAAAATTAGTAGTTACGTATGGCTTGGGTTCTAGCAAACTTCATATAGAGGGAGAGCTCAAATCAATGTGACCCTCCCCTCCCCCTTCCTTAGACCTTGGCCTTCTTTCAGCCAAAAAGATAACCCCGTATAATGGCTTATAATGGATGTAGTCGACAAAAAAGGGTTTGCATGTGTATATATTGGATACAGCATACAATTTGACCTGGCATCCTTTTGATTGGAGCATGGTTGTCTCGCAGGTCCCAGGGCCGGCCCTAGCCCAGTGCCACAAGGGCTACTGTCCAGGGCCCAAAAATTTAAGGGGCACCAAAATAAAAAAATCTAAATAACTAGATATTAAAAAAACAAAAATTACTAGAGCCCAATTTTTAAATAGGGGACAACCCAAGATTGACAACAAATTAAAGGGCCCAAGTTTTATGCATTAAAAAAAAAAAAAAAAAAAAAAAAAAAAAGTCATACATACACACTCGGCAGGGACCACTTGGTCCCATAACCCTAATTTCTAATTGTTTTCCCGATTCCCCCAATCCCCATTCCCCACTTTCGGTCCCCCCCCCCCCCCCCCCCCCCAATTCCCACTCACTAACTTCCAAAATTCCTCATTTTTTTGTTCCCCAATCCCCACCATTTCTTCTCCTGTGCTGTGCCCATTCCCACTTAAACTTTGTTGCTGCCGTGTGTCCTTGGACTGGGTGAGGTCTGCCTGCAAGGGCTGTGAGCAGCAAGCAGCCGACAACACAGGCTGCACAGCAGGAGCACCATTCAACGTGATAGCACAGCTGCACAGACAGCACCATTCAATTCAATTGGGTATTAGAATTTGATTACAAGTGCATTCATTCACCATCAATCCTTTTGAGTTTTGAGGTAACTAATTTTTTAAATTTGAATTATCAATTCATAATTTAATATAAAACTTTGCAAGTGACATAGAAATATAATTATATGATAATTGATGTATAGAATTATTGTTGTGGATGAATTGAATTCTTGATTAATTGAATTATTTGATTTCATTTCAAACCCAATATTTAGGTTCAATTTTATCAATTTGTATATGTTAGACTATGTGTTAGTGTTTTTATAATATATAATATATGTTGGAATGCTTAATTTTGATAGGAAATTTTTGTTATATCATGTGTAGGTAATTTTTGCAAACAAATTATCGAAGCCATGTCTTTTAGGAAACAACTCTCTGGTAATATGAAAAGGAAAAAAAAAGTAAAGGATAACGAAATTGCCGAAAGTTTAAGAGGATCTCTTAATAAATTTTTCTCTACAAAAAATGAGTCGGTTGAAAATTTGAGAGAAAATGATGTTGGTGAAGAGTCACAACATGTTGTTAGGCAGTCTCATGATCATGAAATTGGTGGTGATGAGTCTCAAGACCATAAAAATGCTAGAAGACAATTTCTTAAAGGTTGAAATTTCAAGGAGCTTTGCTAGGAATGGTTATATATGATTGTATTTTTTATTGTCGGGGTTTAGGTACTATGTCTCCCCCGTTGTATATTTTCTCAAGTAATATAATTTGGGCGTGAGGGTCTAGCCCCCCAGCTTCGACTGGGTTCCAGCCCTCGTTAAATATTATTTTTTTTAAACATATATTTTCGTAATAAAAAGGGCACATTTTGAGCTTTCGCACCGGGCACCCAAAAACTCAGGACCGGCCCTGGCAGGTCCTAAGCTTTGAAATCTGACCACTGATAATATATGTAAAGCATGGCAGCAAAAATTTAAATTATTGAAAACTTGTCATGTTTTGATGTTTCAAGGTATTGACCATTTTATTTCCTACTCATTGCAGTCACTTTGGATTCAAGAGGACTTTGAAAGTGTGAATTGAGGCTTTTTAAGGTTAGTACTATATCTTCATTTTGCATTCACATGTTTGTGTTGTTTATGTCGTATGGACATTAGTTAGATATGAATAAATATGAATTCTCTTTATGAATAGATATGAGTCATATGACTCTTTAATTGTGTTTCCTCTTTATGAATATATATGAATTCTCTTTAATTCTCTTTAATTGTTTCCTCTTACTTTGCACATATGTGATTTATTGATTGGAATTTGGATATATGCTGAACTGTGGTTGTGATATATTAATGTGCATTGTTATTTTATTTGTTAGGATGGACGGGTCTAGTAGCCAATCTAGTACACCTATGGTCTCGGTATTAGGAAAACGAAAACAAACCCAACCTAGTGGTACCATTCAACTAGGCACTCCCTCACCTCAAGATTATTTGCATAATGATTATTATGAAGATTGTTGGGGTGATGATCCGGATGTAGAGGAGGATATTGCATTAGAACAAATAGAAGAAGAGGGGGAAGAGTGGGAAGAGGAAGTAGAAGAAGTAGAAGAAGTAGTGAGACAATGGGATGGTCCTCCTCGGAAAAAGGGCAATAGGAGAAAGGGTCCAAGTCCGGCGTGGAACGATGCTAAGAGGGTAACGATCACCGATAATAATGGGGAGAGATTGTTCATGGCCGAATGCAAGCATTGCAAACTCTTAGTACCGGCACACCCTAGAACTCATGGGACGGCTGGAATTCTTAAGCATTTGAGGAAATGCCCGGGTTCTAGTCTCTTTGAGAATGTGGATCCGAACCAACCTACATTGACACAAGCGAGTATGGGAGGTTCGGTTGTCACACACTTTCAATCAAAAAAGACTTGATAGGAGATGTGTGAGGTGGATTATAATAGCGGAGATGCCTTTTAGGGTGGTTGATCAAGAGGACTTTCGAGCTTTTATTCATGACTTGAATCCAAAGTACAAACTTCCGAATAGGCATAAGGTGGCGGCGGCGGTTTTGGAGTTGTATTTTGAAGAGAAGGCAAAAATAAAAAGTGTGATTGAGGGATTGAGAGTGAGTATCACAACCGATACTTGGACCTCGATTCAAATGATAAACTACATGGTCATCACGGCCCATTTTTTGGACGCTAATTGGGGATTGCATAAGAGGATCCTAAACTTTGTCCAAGTTACTTCTCACAAGGGTGATGATATTGGAAGATGTCTAGAGGTTTGCTTGAATGATTGGGGCATAGACAAGGTGTTTAGCATTACCGTTGACAATGCTAGTGCAAATGACACCGCTATTGCATACATGAAAAGAAGACTCAAGTCAAATGGTACTCTTTCACTTGACGGGGCTCACTTGCACATGAGGTGCTCTTGTCACATCCTCAATTTGATAGTTAAGGATGGAATGGCGGAGCTTAGTAGGGAGATTGATGCCATAAGAAATTGTGTGAAGTTTATACACTCATCCCCGGCAAGGTTGGAGTCTTTTAGGGAATATTGTGTCTTGTTGAGATTTGATAGGATGTCAAGTATCCCTTTTGATGTTGTCACAAGGTGGAATGCCACCTATCAAATGCTTAATAGTGCTTTCAAGTTTAAAGAAGTGTTCTCTAAGATGGCCTTTGAGTGTGACTCTTTTATTGCTTACTTTAAAGAGGAGGTCTCGAAAGAGGTTGGTGGGGTGACAACAAAGGCCAAGCGGGTGGGTCCTCCGGAGGTGGAAGATTGGGAAAGGTCGGTGAGTTTTGCTCACTTTCTCAAAAAAAATTATGATGCCACCTTGACATTGAGTGCAACCCTTACTCCAACGTCACACTTAATACTTAGCATGGTGATTGCCTTGCAAGTGGAGATAGAAGAACAAATTTTAAACGCCTCTAATGCCACTTTGCAAAGTGTGGCTACCTCAATGAAGCTCAAGTTTGACAAATATTGGGGTGACATTGAAAAGGTGAATCATATTCTCTTTGTGGCCCAATCTGTCACATCCCGACCCGAGGTCCACCACATCCCGGGCCCGCTCCACCACCGTAGCACGATATTGTCCGCTTTGGGCCCTAACTACGCCCTCATGGTTTTGTTTCTGGGAACTCACACGAAAACTTCCCAGTGGGTCACCCATCATGGGAGTGCTCTCACGCGCTACTCGCTTAACTTCGGAGTTCCTACGGAACCCGAAGCCAGTGAGCTCCCAAAAGGCGTCGCGCTAGGTAGGGATGGGAATATACATATAAGGATCACTCCCCTGGGCGATGTGGGATCTCACACAATCACTCGACCTGAGGTACAAATTTGATATGTTGGAGACAAATCTAGAAGAACTAGGCTATGGATGTGACAAAATAAGGGAGGAGAAAGTAAGGGTTAAAGGCTATGTAACCGAGTTGTATAATGCATATAAGGAGGGAGTGGTCCTTAGTGGTAGTAGTGGTAGTAGTACTAGTAGTAGTGCTACCTCAAATGTGGAGCAAAGATCAAGTGTTGTACTAGATGATGGGGCGGGGGGTGTGATGGTAGATATTGATGTTGCTTCAAGGATGACAAAGAAGATCCAAAGAAAGAGAGCGGAGGCACAACAAAATGAGATAGCCAATGAAGTGGATATGTACTTCAATGATCCACATCAAAGCCTAACATATGAGGGTTTCAATCTTTTGGATTGGTGGAAAGGAAATTGTAGTCAATATCCAACTCTTAGTAAAGTTGCTAAGGATGTATTGGCCCTTCCTAGTAGCACCGTTGCTAGTGAGAATGCCTTTAGTCTTAGTGGGAGAGTTGTTGATCCTTTTAGAGCTTCCTTAACACCTAAAACGGTTGAGGCTTTAGTGTGTACTAGTGATTGGCTTAGAGGAAAAGAATTCTGTTTCTACAAGGAGCCTACACTAGACGAATTATATTTCTACATGGAGCTTGAACGCTTAGAAAGAAGTAAGCAAACAATTTAATTTCCTCTTTTATTTTCTTAGTATTTATTATCTATTACTATTAGACTATAATTTAATCTAAATGATTTGTGGTTTATTGTTTTAGGCATGGCTAATTTGGGAGGTGAGGAGAATACAACACAAGAAAATGAAATGCCACCTCCACCTCCACCTCTTCGACCACCTCAAGTTGAAGTTCAACGTCAAAATCAAATTAATCAATCACTACCTCCACGACCACGACCACCCATTTTAAAGGGAATGGCTCAACCATCAATATCAAGGGGAAGGGCATAACCATCTACATCAAGGGGAAGAGTACAAGTACCAACAAGAAGGGAGCAACCACAAGCATCAACAAGATCAAGAGGCCGAAGGGGCCGAAGAGGCCAACAACAATCTTCATAAACGTTAAACTTTGCTTTTTTGCTTTTGGTTTGTAACTTAATTATTTTGAAACTTTGGCTTGTAACTAATCTTTTTTGCTTTTGAGTTTGTTACTTTATTTATTTTGAAACCTTGGCTTGTAACTAATTTTTTTTGCTTTTCGATTTGTTACTTAATTTATTTTATTGCATGCATGTGTAGTAGAAATTGAATAGGTAGATCACATATGCTATTAGTAGAAATTAAATAGGCAAATCACATGGCTAGTAGAAGGTGGATTAACCAAATTCCAAATTGGGCCGATGGAGATGTATATGCCGTGGAAGGGACCCCTACCAAGGGGATGTGGCCTAAACCTATTGTGCACAGATTTGTGCACAGATTCAGATTAGAGATTGCACAGATTGGGCCACAACAGATTGCACAGATTGCAGATTTTAGTCCAAAACAGATTGGGCCATATTTTAGTCCAAAACAGATTGGCCCAAAAGCCCAAATTTTCAATATAAAAGGTTAAAATTTTAGCCCAAAAGCATAATATGTCAAATTTAGTCCAAAAGCCCAAAATCATTTCGGGATTCCCGATTTGTCCCGAAATCCCGAAAATATTTCGGGATTCCCGAAAATTGGGATTCCCGAAAAATTGGTTTGGGATCGGTATTGAATTTGGGATTCCCGAAAATTTCTGTTTGGGAATCGGGACAAGGGTTTTCGGTATGGGATCCCATACCGAACCACCCCTAATGATGACCAGTGAGTTTGAAATTAGCCTTGTTGGTGAACTAAACTACTTTCTTGGACTTCAAGTCAAACAAGAAAAGGATGGCATTTTCATCTCTTAAGCCAAGTAATCAAGAATTTAGTGAAGAAATTTTGTCTTGAATGATCAAAAGCTGCTAGGTCACCAATGAGTACATGTGCCAAAGTTCACAAGGACTCGAGTGGCAAGGATGTTGACCACACTTTGTATAGAAGCATGGTTGGAAGCCTACTCTATTTGACTGCAAATAGACCAGATATTTGTTTTGCAGTTGGGGTGTGTGCTCGATTTCAAAGTTGTCCTAAGGAGTCTCACCTATTGGCAGTTAAGAGGATTATCAAATATATGGGTGGAACTACCTGATTTTGTGCTACAATATACACATGACACCAATACCAACTTGGTTGGATATAGTGATGCCGATTGGGTTGGGTGCATTGATGATCGAAAAAGCACATATAGGGAGCTTTCTACGTCAATAACAATATGGTTGCTTGGCACAACAAGAAGCGAAACTGTGTCTCCTTGTCCAAAAATGAGGCTGAATATATTGTCGCTAGAAGCTATTGCACTCAATTAGTGTGGATGAAGAAAATTCTCTGTGACTATGGTATCTCTCAATCCACGTTTCTTGTTTATTGTGATAATATGAGTGCTATTAATATTTCCAAGAACCCTGTCCAACATTCAAGAACCAAGCATATTGATATAAGGCATCATTTCATTAGAGATCTTGTGGAAGGTAATATTATTTCCTTAACCTTTGTGCCAACTGAAAAACAGCTAGCTGACATCTTCACTAAAGCCCTAGATAATCGAAGGTATGGAGATCTTTGAGGGTCTATTGGTCTTTGTGATATGAATTGAATAGGTTGTATAGCCTTGCTTCCAAATGTTGAATATTTTGTTTAGTTTATGTGCATGTTTTCATGTAGACAATTATCTCATCAAATAATCTCATTTTGCTCTCTGTATACATCTCTTATCTATCATACATTGGTAATGATATGTGGATTAGCCTTGGATAATTTTTTTTCATTGTGATGTCAGAGGTTCTCCCAATTCTCTCAGATGGCCTCTGAAAAATCATTTTTCCAATCATCCAAATCAAGTGGTGTTTTTGAATTTAATGTTGCTTTGGTCCTAATTGAGTGGTAGTGACTTTACTTACTCTATAATCTGGACCATGTGTCAGATCTCTTCTTTTTGTCCTATCCCCAAAACAAAACAAAATTTCAAATGGGAGAGTGTTTTATGAAAGTGGTATCTTCAAAAGAAAGTATATATTATCAAAAGGGAAAATCCCTTCTTGTAGCCTTCCATGCAATGTCATGAGTAGTGCCTCAAGTTCCCCTTCTGTAGGTCATGTATGCAATACTCTCATATGTCAATGGTGATTCATCAAATTTTCACCTTCATTCAAATGACCTTGGCACTTCTCAAATTGGTGCCTCACTCAAAGTTCCTCACCAAAGTTGGCTTTTCCTTCAAGGCTTATGCCTTGCTTTTTTGCGAGTCTTGTCCATTGTCCATATTATGTAGGAAGTGATGTTTCTTAAAGTCAATTGATTATTAAAAGCTTGGTTAACTTTGGAAATTCTTGTGAAACTATGTGCTTGGTTCTATGATATCACCAATCATATTCCCTTACCTTGGCACTTCACAGTTGCATCATGAGCAAGTGTTCATCTCTATATTACTATTTTTGTATGCCCTTGAAGAGTTGTCTCTTGAGCATTGCATTGCATATTTTCTGTCAAACACTTGTCTTATCAATATCTCTTGGAAGCATCGATATTCAAACTAATTTTTCTTATCCCCTTCATGGCTTGTGTTTTAGTTGTAGTTTATTGGTGCAAAGATTCAACTGTTATCTTGATCTCTATCCTCTTAAGGAGCTGCCGTTGGTTGTTTGGGTACATTGGTCTTTGCTTATGCTCAAATTTGTATGGTAATAGACATCTCCCCTTTCTTTTGAGTCTATGTCTCTTGTCATATAATTGAAGTCATGTTTTAGGTTTATGGGGGAGTATGTTTACATGAAGAACATCAATTTGGGGGGAGTTCAATCTCATTGTGTGCATCCTTTCTGGGGGAGTTGGATCACTAAATTGTGCTTACTTGTTGCTTCATCTTGCTTGGGCATGCTCATATGATATCTTGCTAATTCCTTATTTGATGTGCTTCTGTTGTCCTTGCTTTGTATTTTGCTGCCAACCTTGAAAATTTGCATGTTTCTTTTGTCGTGTCTTTGTCTTACCATGATAAAATGGGGGAGAAAAATTTTACCCATGATAAATTTCACTTGTTCTTGTCAAGATTTGTTGTTTTGTAGGATCTGTTCATTCATTCATTTCTTAAGTGTGGGTAAGTGAAATTAGCTTTAAGTTTGGGGTATTTTGTCAAGGAAAACCAAAGGGGGAGATTGTAAAGTCTAGACTTTTAGGTTTGGATTTCCTTGTTAACCATGTAAGTGTACCACATGCTCAATCTAGCTTTAGGCCTTTCTCTATTTATAGGTTGTTTCTGCTGGGAAGAAATGTTCTAAGATGTGGACAACTCACTTCAAAAGGTTTGTTCATGCATGTGCATTTCACGTCTACATTCTTGCTTCATTCTGTCTAGCTTAGTTATCCAGTCAGGCTTGCGCGAGAATTTTCAGTAAGCTGGGCACGCAAATTAAGACCTACCTATATGGGCTTCCTGACAGTTTTATGCCGATAGTCAGATCTCAGCCCTTAATCTCTTCTTATCAGATTGTATGACGACATGTGTCCTTGGTAGGTGAAAAACAAACTAAAGCTTTCGGGGTTATGATCCCCAACTAGGTTTTTTTTTTTTTTGGTGGTTTTTAGAATATATTTGCTAGAGATAAATAAGAGAAGGAAAGGCATTAAGTCCTTACCTTCTTCTTTGTTCTTCATTTATGAAACCCTAGTTGCAAAACTTTCTTTCATGCATTAAACACCCAATCATTGAAGAATAGGGTTGCATTGTCTTTGGTTTTGCATTAAATCAGTGGTCAAGTGTTTCTAGTTTCAAATCTTTAAAACTGACCCACCTTTGGATTCTCGTGAGTTTCTTTCTTCAACTGTTTGACTGGAGAAACTGACTAGACATCTGAATCCATAATTGCATATCATTGTCACATCATCATATGCATTGTTCGTGAGATGGTCTCGGTGCCACAAGGTGAAGAGCTCAAGAGGAGCTGCTACTTCGTGAAGACCGAAGGAATCCATCTTGTGTGAGGCAAGGTTGCACAAAGGTAAAGCTGCTCCATAGATAGGATTCTAGGAATTGAGTTTTACGTGGTACTTTGTAAGAACCTTATTTATACTAGTGGATTAGACTTAGTGGATTGTTCCCGGTTTTTTAACCCAGAGGTGGGTTTTTCTGGCCAAAAACATCTTATGTTCATAATTACTTATATTGTGTCACATATCTCACAAACATATACATGCTCCATATATCACTTGAATATCTAATATGTATGTGCTCACAATCATGCTCACTTGACATGCTAATAACTTGGAACAAACTGAGAGCTTGCTGACTAGGATAACTATTGGTAACTGAAATTGGTCAATTAATCTTTGATTTATTGACTAACATATATATCTCAGTCGACTAGTGGGCTTGGCTAGTCAGTCCAGCTGATTATTATTTTTATATACAGAATATTCCACCTAATGCCAATTTCAGAGAGATAGGGAGGGATAGAGAGTAGATAGAGAGGGAAATCAAAAAAAGGGAGAAAATAACACATTTATATACAAGGAAAATTAAGTCATTTTAAGGTGTAGGATAATCCTATTTATGTCCGATTGTTGTGCATGCCATGTGCATATTTTAAATGTCCTATTTATGTCCCAATATTAAGAAATTGTCTTATTTCTAGGTATTTCCCAAGAAAAATAGAATTATCATGAGCATTAAAGTAATTTCGCACACAAAAATTTGTTTTTTCCCTAACCCCCATGTCATCAAAATACACCTTAAATTTTAAAAAATAAAAATAAAAATCTGACTCTTCCATGTCTTCTCTCTTCCTCTCTCTTTCACATTTATCTACATCTGCTCTCTCTTTCATTTTCTTTAAGTTTTATTATTATTAAGGGGAGGGAGATGGTTAGAAATATTACAATATAGGGTAAATTACACAGAACCCCCTCAACTATTGGGTCATTAACAGTTTCATACCTCGTCTTTAAAAAGTTTCAATGTCATACCTTATCTTCGAATTTGTTTCAATTTCATACCTCCCGTCACTTGTCTGTCAAATTTTCTGTTAAATGCTGACGTGGCATGTGACATGGCACATTTTATATTAAAAAATTATTAAAATATTATAAAAACTTAAAAAAATATTTTAAATATTAATTTAATATTTTTTTTCTCTCTCCCCTCATCTTCTTCTTCTTCTTCTTGCATGCCGAACTGGTTCTGTTTTTTTTTTTTTTTTTTTTCTCTTTCTCTTTCTCTTTCTCTCTCTCTCTCTCTCTCTCTCTGTCTTTGTTCTTCTTCTTCTTACCCCCAATCTGCCCAGAAGAAGAACCAGAAAGAGGAGGATAGACAAGGAAAAAAAAAATTGTTACCCCAATCCAGGTGTTCGGCCCTGCCCAGAAGAAGGAGAAGGAGAAGGAGAAGAAGAAGAAGAAGAAGAAGAAGAAGAAGAAGAAGAAAAAAAAAAAAAAAAAAAAAAAGGTGTTCGGTCTGGGCAGAGAAGAAGAAGAAGAAGAAGAAGAAGAAGAAAGAGAGAGAAGAGAGAGAAAAGAAGAAGAAGAAGAAAAAAAAAAAAAAAAAAAAAAGAAAGAAGGTGTTCAGTCTGGGCAGAGAAGAGAAGAAGAAGAAGAAGAAGAAGAAGAAGAAGAAGAAGAAAGAGAGAGAAGAGAAGAAGAAGAAAAAAAAAATAAAAATATTTGTTCGGTCTGGGCAGAGAAGAGAAGAAGAAAAAAAAAAAAAGGTGTTCGGTCTGGGAGAGAAGAGAAGAAGAAGAAGAAGTAGAAGAAGAAGTAGAAGAAGAAAGAAGAAGAGGAGAAGAAGAAGAAAAAAAAAAAAAAAAAAAAAAGGTGTTCGGTCTGGGCAGAGAAGAGAAGAAGAAGGAAGAAGAAGAAGGAAGAAGAAAGAGAGAGAAGAAGAAGGAAAAAAAAAAAAGGTTCTCGGTCTGGGCAGAGAAGAGAAGAAGAAGAAGAAGAAAGAGAGAGAAAAGAGAGGAGAGAAGAAGAAGAAAAAAATTAATTTTTTATTAATTTATTAATTTTTTATTAATTTTTTAATATAAAATGGGTCCCGTCACTTGCCACGTCAGCATTTTAACGAAGGAATTGACGGAAGGCTGACGGAAGGTATGAAATTGAAACAAATTCGAAGATAAGGTATGACATTAAAAAATTTTAAAGACGAGGTATGAAAATGTTCACGACTAATAGTGGACATGGTTCTGTGTAATTTACCCTACAATATATAATTAGAATATCATGTTGATAACTGTTTAAATGATGAGGCAACAACAAAACATATAAGACCATCTCCAAAGGAAATGTCAAATTTTAAAAATAAAATTTGAATTTGACAGCCTATGTGGTATTTTGCAGTGTTCTAAAAAACGCTCTAGGCGCTAGACGGCGGTGCTCCGCCCCGATTAACCCAAAATCGTTTACTAAATCGGGAAAGCTATTAGGCGGCGTAAGGCGGACACTGGGCGGGCTAGAAGGAAGCTGGACGGTCTGGGCGGCCTGAGAAAATTCGACTGGTCTACCTAGAAGCAGGCGAACGCTGGCCAATCTGGGTGCTATGCGCCTTGTTATCTTCTCTCCCCGAGTCTCGTCGTCTCCCTCTCGGTGTGACGATGGTTTACAAGACGAGAGAGAGTATGGATCTGCAATTGCAGATGTGGTGATATGGATGACGGCTGCCATGGTTTTTGTAGTGAGCTGCATAGGGTTTGATTATGACGATGGTTTACAAGACGAGAGAGAGAGAATATGGCTGACGGCGGCCATGGTTTTTGCAGTGAGCAGAGTAGGAAGGCTGTGCAAGCATTTGGTGTATTCTTTTATTCTAATAGGAAATATAGGATCATAAATGATTAGATGGCTTTGGGTTGTTGGCTATGGTCCATTGCGCCCATTATATTCAAAGGTGAAACAAGGAATACAAGGCCCAATTTTGCATTTTGTTAAAGGCCCAAAAAAATTTATACGCTTAGAAAATGATACAAAAGGTCTAAAATTTTACATATTTTCTTACACATATATTTTTCTTTTTGAAAAAATAACATATTATTCAATATTTATTAACATAGTATGTAGTAAATTGAATTAATTTATATGATGTATAATAAAATTACTGAAATCCGCCTAGGCCGCCTAGGCGTCCGCCTAGACTCCGCCTAGCCGCCTAGGCTCTAGGCGCCAGCCCGCTGCCCGACTAGCGCCTACCGTTTTTTAGAACCTTGGTATTTTGACATCTTTCAAAATTTTGTATATGTCAAATTAAATTATTATTATATTATACTATTTTCTTTTCATTTTATTTTATTTTATTAAACTATTATTTTATGCCCCTTCTATCTAGACTTCTTCTATCATCTTCCCTCTCTCTTTTCTGAATCTTTCTATACCTACTTCTTTTCTCCATTTAAACCTTTTAATTTCAATTTTTATAAAATTTGTTTGGATGCTAAGAAAGTGTGGGATTTTAAATTACCGGTAGGGAAAGACGACGACTTCTCCCATTTCAATTTGCAGGTGGAGGAATTGTAGCCAAGGGATTGCAGTCCGTCGGCGACGATCTTCCTCAAATCGTAGCCTAGGCATTGCAGCAAGGATTCGACAGCTCTTGTCTGGGCAACGATGTGAAATGGAGTCTTACATTTGGGTTTTAGGTTGAAATCATGAGGTTGGTTTCTGGGATTGGTTTTAAGAAAAGGGAAGAAGAAGGACGAGCGGCGCTTCTCAGGCTCTATTGGGAGATGAGAGTTGCAGATTTGATAAAAAAAAATTAATGAAATAACATTTAAAAATAAATTAGAAAAATATTTGAAGCTGCTTTCAAATTTGACAGCAAGGAGGAGAATTGCTATTTCATATCATGCCACATCAAATTTGGCGTCTCGATTGGAAAACCTAGCTGTTGTTTTTTCTTACCATTATTGCTGTTTTGAACATTTTGACATATTCTTTGGAAATGCTCTAATGATACAAAATTTATATTACATATAATCATTTATTAGTTAAACTTGAACATGAAATTAAGCGTGCTTATTCTCTACAAATTTGGGAAATTGGATTTTTCCATCAAGTTGCATGGCAGACAAATAATTTAGCCCAACATTACAGAACAAACCAAATCTGAAATTTCTCTTAATTATTCTTCACAACATTTATCTAAATCTCAAATGCATAAATCATTGATTTTATTCTTCAAATAAGAATAAAATCAATATTAAAAATAAAAATAAATAAAAAATAAAAAGAAAGAAAGAAAGAGAGAGAAAACAAGTGTAATGCCTAATCACCTCCACAACCCCCGCAACCTCCGCCAGTACAACCCCCACAAGCACCACCGTCATTACCACCACAAGCACTACCTCCACCGTCCCCATCAACATCATTAGTTACGGCAGCCGCGACAGCAGCAGTAGCAAAAGTAGCACCAGCTCCTACCAAGATCACCATCCCACCATCTTTTGTTCCATTTCTAGTAATATTATTTCTTTGATGATTTGTACCTGCACCTCTTTCAACATCGCAGTAAGCTCGTTGAGCTGCCGGAGGAGGCATTACACTCTGCATCATGGTGGATCGTCCGGTTTGCTTCTTGTTGCCTCCGATGCAATGACCCCACAGATATATAACAGCGACAACGGCAATGACGGAGCTGCAGGCCATGAGTGTAATACTTACAGCATCTGCCTTCATGATGATTTCTTACATATCGAACAAGGGCGAGCATACATAGCACTCTTTATATCTCATGATTTCAGCGTTTTAGTGCGGAAGTTTTACAAGTTGTCATTCTTTAATTAGGTCACTTTTTTTTTTTCCCCCTTTATTTGTTCCTGGAAGGAGATGTTAAGACTAGAGTCAAACATCGACAATGCATGGTGAGATAAATGTTCTACTATAGACTAAGACAAGGTTCTAAAGAGGCTAAGTGCTAATCGGGCAGGCGGGTAGAGGCCCAACGCCTAGGAGACTAGTAGGGATCTAGGCAGTGCCAACCTTTTTTTTTTTTAATTAAATTTATTATATGTATAACGACCCAAAAATTTTATTTCAAAAGATAATTACTAAGATAGGCCCAAATTCCTTTTCTTCGAGAATTTTCAATAAAAGATTAATCTCAGTTATTTTATTTAGAAAATTCGTAACTTTCTCGTTCGAATTTCAAACTCCAATCCTTTTGCGCTTACGCGTTCATAGTAACACGTAATATCTAAATATGCCAAGAACGGTAGAAAAAAAAATATGAAAGAATCAAATACGTCTATGAAAAATCCTGTTTAGCACAACAGGGGCATTTTCATCTTTTCCACTTCATTCACAAAAATTATGAAACAATGCAATCACAATGCATATCATAATTCACATCAATAAGAACTTAAGAATAAAACAATTTGAAAGTTGGATCACTCGCTCTGATACCACTTTGTAATGACCCAAAAATTTTATTTCGAAAGATAATTACTAAGATAGGCCCAAATTCCTTTTCTTAGACAATTTTCAATAAAAGATTAATCTCAGTTATTTTATTTAGAAAATTTGTAACTTTCTCGTTCGAATTTCAAACTCCAATTCGTTTACGCTTACGCGTTCATAGTAACACGTAATATCTAAATATGCCAAGAACAGTAGAAACAAAAAATATGAAAGAATCAAATACGTCTATGAAAAATCTCGTTTAGCACAACAGGGGCATTTTCGTCTTTTCACTTATCGATAAATTTTTCGACGTAATTTATAATAAATCCGGAAACAAAATTCTAAATTTCTCTAATCAAATTTTCAAAGCCATAAATCATTTATTCTCGATTTACTTCACGTAATCATATATTTTAAATTTTCAGGGTAGTACAATATGACTTATAAATAAATGTCTATGGTTGGATTACTAAGGCATTATATTTTAGGAAGGACGGTGAAGTCTTGTTGCTTACAAGACTGTATGTTAGGTAATAGTCATGAATTGCTTTCCTTATACCTTGGGAGCAATGAGTTGAAAGATATTTGGATATCAGTATTACTCTTTCACAAACGGTAAGATAAATGCACTAGATTCATTTACACTACAAGAAGAGAATTTGAACGTAAGTCTAGAGGTACTACTATGAATCGAAAAACAATTTATATAAAAAGAAAAAAAATAATTAATTGTGGTTATTCGGAAAAATCGAATTGGTCCTCCATTAGTATGAAAACCTGATGCAACTACTCCTTTTAAGTTGTACACACTCAATAAGGAGTGCTATGAATAAAATTATTTATGGAATGTGATTGTGTGAACTTAAAGTAAAATCCTTGGGACGTTTTGTAATAGGTGCCTCAATTTTGAATTTTTTAAGTTAAACATTCATGTCTTTTAGAGATTTGATTAAACTTTTCTTCTCATAATTTTGCTGCCACATGTACTAGAATTAATATTTTTTTGTACCAAAATTACATAACATGTCATTGCTCCACAGTTCTTAAAACCTCACACCAAAATTCCCTATTATCTAGCATTTTGATTACTCTCTCCCTCTTTGGAGATAATTGTAAAAAAAAAAAAAAGAGTAGTTAAATACAATTTATTTTCACAAAACTTCCTACAAGTTAGCAATGATTATCTACGATTTAATATTTTATTTTTTCAAAATGATTTAAAATATTTTTAAATCCAACGAAATCAAACGTACCAAAAATAGGACTGACAACAGTATAAAAGTACCAATAAATAATGTGTAAAAAATTGAACGTACCAAAACTGAAAATAATGTACCAATATCAACATTATATATCAAATCAAACGTACCAAAACCGTAAATAAACGTGCCAATCAACATTCTTTACAAATTCAAATGTACCCAACAATAATATACATATAATATGTTGTACCTAATAATAGTTTGTCAACAACTATAAGTAAAAAAAAAAAAAAAAAAAGAGTGCAAAGAAAAATAGCTAGTCTGACAAAAAAAATTATTGTGGATCACCAACGATTTGGAAAAAAAATCCATAAAAACAAAACATTTGGAAAAAGAGAGAATATTTAATGTTTGTAGGACAAAACAATTTATTTTGATTGAAAGAATATAAATGGAAAAAGAGATAATAGAGTTAATAAATAATATCCCACTAAATAAGGAAAAAAATATTTTATTTTTAAAAAATATATAATGATATGTAATTTAAATTAACTAAAAAAATTCGATCAAAATAAATTGTTTTGTCCTACAAACATTAAATATTCTCTCTTTTTCCATTTATATTCTTTCGATCAAAATAAATTGTTAATTTTCTCAAAATCCTTTTAGATTTTGAGTATCTTAACCTATCATGATTGTATTACTTGGGGGTCAAGTAAAACCCTATATATGATTGGTATAAAATTAGGGGTGGTGCTTCATACGCCAAATTTGTGCACCGAATGATAATAGCTCATTCTACACCGTATAAATTTTTACTACAACTCTTAATCAAATTTCAACTTAAATAAGTACAAATTATTTAATTAGTTCGACATTATTTAATGAACAAATTTAATACACCTAACATTATTCTAAAATTAGTTATAAATAAAAGTACACGACTAATAAGAAAACATATTTCACAAACAGATGACCTCTTCTCTCTCTACAGACGTCCCCCTCTCTCACTCTCAAATATTTTATTTCACAAGATTAATAAAATAAATATACAAAAAAAAAGGGCATAACAATGTAGCGCTATATGAATCGTGCGGTGCAAGTTCTCTATAAAGGTTAAAGAAACCGCGGGTTCAGAACACGGGTACAAATTCAGAGTTTCATTCTTCCCCGACATCAGAAGAAAAAGCTTCCTCAACTCCATATTTGGGCGCCTCTGGTATATTTCTATTCTTTAGCCTTTTCATTCTTCCGGATTTCTTCAGATCTTTTATTTTACCCATTTGACGTTTATAAAGTGGAAGATTGGATTTCATCTGATTGTCTGAATGCTTAGGGTTTGCTAGGGTTTGTC
This sequence comes from Cotoneaster glaucophyllus, assembly GCA_036320875.1. Lineage (NCBI taxonomy): Eukaryota > Viridiplantae > Streptophyta > Magnoliopsida > Rosales > Rosaceae > Cotoneaster > Cotoneaster glaucophyllus. The sequence goes on along the minus strand of CM070066.1, from coordinate 33,750,070 downwards.
TATACAAATTCTTGCTATATTTTAGGCTTTTATTTTCTTGATAAGAACGTTCTTCTGCTTTATTTCAGTTATTAAAATTTGTTTTCCTTTTCTGGTTTTGTTTTCTAATCTTAATATTAATGCAGGGTTTAGATTTCTGGGTTTTTTTTGTGCTGTAGTTATTTGCTTTCTTCCAATTGTAGATTATTCTTCATTGTTTCATTCTCTGTGTGGGTATTATCTTATAAAGTGCATTGGTTTGGATTCAAATTCTCTCGTAACCCACTCTAACGATAAAAACTGCAGAAATTCAATTCAAATTTGAAGCAAGAGGATACTCTTTCCCCACGACATCCTATTTAAATTACCCCTTAAATCTTTGATCATATGCAACTTAGTGAGCAAGACCTGGAGATCCGTTGTCCGAGACCCACGCTTCATTCGAGCCCACCTCAGCCTAATAATCAACCTTTACAACCAGAATGATTTTCACATCCTCATACACCACCATATTTTCTGGTTACAAAAGCCTAAACACTAGTTGACGCGGTAACGAAAGACTTTTACTCTGTGCATTATGCTACGATGCAGGGACACGGTGGTTTATGTACAGATACGTACGGCACACGACGATTGGGATACAACACGCAACATATACGTATCGGAGTTAACAGGTACGTAGTTGACTATTGAGATATGAGTATCCGACTATCTGGATACGTTTGGCACTAAATTTAGAGGACAATAATAAATAAATAAATCAAAAATAAGTGCACTAATCCGAAGAGAATCGTGATAATTGAGAATTGATTGAAGTTAGCCTGAATTGAAACGATTTTTTGACCAAAAAATTGAAACAATTCTTTACCAATATTATCTGTATAAAAATTCAGATCTTTACCTTTTTTTTCCTCACTCGAACTTCGGAAATCAGATTTTGGTGGGAGAGACCTTCACCGTCGACCGTCGTCTGCAATTGCAAGTGTCTTGGCGTCGTCGTCTGCAACTGCAAGTGTTCAGACTGCGTCGTCTGCAGCAAGTGTGCTGGCTGCTGGTTCTGTGTAACTGGGTTTCGATTTGAACAGCAGAACAGGTAAGAGATCTCTTCAAGCGATCATGTGTATCTGGATAGATTCCCTAGGGGTGCCCTTAATATATTGAGATTTTCCCAACGATCAAGTCTTTAATCACTAAATGTCATTATAATGTTATTTAGTTTGTATTTGTATGTGAGTGGTTTAGTGTTGGACCCTGTTTCCCATATAAATTATAGTATTATTTAGTTTGTATTCTTATCGTTTATATGCTTTGTTAATCTAGGAAAATGAATCATCATGATAATCAAGCAAATGCTAATGTTAATTCGGATAAGAATGCTGAAAATGATTTAGATGATCATGTTCCACTGTGGTAGTATGTCAAAAAACTTGAAAGAGTGGGAAATGGAGGAGGATGAAATACTGTGTTTGAATGCAACTATTGTCAGAAACTTCCTGATGATCTTACTTGTCAAGTTTTATTTGTTGAAAATATCTAGAAATGGGATCGCATCTTGCAATAAGTTACTGATGAAACCCTTACAGAAATGAAAAAGCTAGTTCGAGAGTGCGAATACAAGCTAAAGTGTTTTGCTCCTTGGCAAGTTTGTTTGCCCAATACTGGTTCTTTGTGTTATTCTCTACCTGAAGTGAATCTTGACCCAAATAAGGGAAAGGGAACAAATGGCCTCTCATTAAAGCTTTTAACAAGGAGGCTAGAGATCAATGTGATGCTAAAGTTGCAAGGATGTTTTACACGTGTAGCTTATCATTTAACTTGCAAAAAATCACAACTATCGGAACTTGTATCTTTGTGCTTCTACACTTCAAGGGTTTGCTCTACCAGGTTGCAATGCACTGAGAACTACTCTTATGCAACAAGAGAAGAGTCGCATTGAGCGATGCCTCCAACCAATCTAGCATACATGAAGCATTAAATGTGTAAGTCTGTGTAATTATGTGGACAAATGCACAAAGGAGACCACTTATTAATATTATGGCAATTTGTGAAAGCGGTCCTATGTTCTTGAAGGCAATTAATTGCGAAGGTGAATAGGAAGAAAAGCATTGTATTGCCAACTTCTTTACAGAAGCCATTAAAGAAATTGGTTATGAAAATGTAGTTTAAGTGATCACTGGCAATGCCTTTATTTGAGGAGTTGATGGATTACTTGATGAGGCACATTGTACCGACATCTTTTGGACACCATGTGTTGTTCACACCCTAAAGATGTTGGGACAGTAGGCCTCAATAAGTAATCCAGCAGCTCTACAAATAGGGTCATTGTCAGTGATCACTTAAACTACATTTTCACAACTATTTTATTTAATGACTTCTGTAAGGAAGTTGGCAATACAATGCTCGTCTTCGTATTCACCTTCGCAATTAATTGCCCTCAAGAATATAGACCCGCTTTCACAAGTTGTCATAATATTAATAAGTGGTCTCCTTTTTGCATTTGTCGACATAATTACACAGACTTACACACTTAGTGCTCCATGTACGCTTGATCAGTTGGAGGCATCGCTGAATGTGACTCTTCTCTTGTTGCAGAAGAGTAGTTCTCAATGCATTGTAACCTGGTGGAACATACCTTGGAAGTGTAGAAGCACAAAGACACAAGTTCCGATAAAGTGGATATTTTGCATGGTTAAAGGATAAAACACTTGTGTAAAACATCCTTTCAACTTCAGCATCACATTGATCTCTAGCCTCCTTGTTAAAAGCTTTACTGAGAGGCACACTTGTTTCCTTTCTCTTCTTTGGATCAAGATTTACTTAAGGTTGAGCATAATAGAAAGAACCAGTATTGGGCAAAGAAACTTGTCTTGGAGCTGAACTCTTCAGCTTTTATTCACACTCTCAAAATAGTTATTTTATTTCTGCAAAAGTTTCATCAGTAATCTTGTGCCAAGACGCGATTCCATTCCCAAAAAAATTCAACAAATGAAACTTGACACTAGGGTAGGATCTTCTGAAATTTTTTGACAGTAATTGCATTCAAACACAATATTTCATCATCCTCCATTTACCACACTTTAGAGCTTTTTGACATACTTCCACAATAGAGCATAATCATCCAACTTATTTTCAACGTTCTTGATTAACATTAGCATCCTAATCAGGATGATCATTTTCCAAGATTAGCAAAACATATAAACCATAAGAACTCAAACTAAATAATATTATAATTTTATATGGGATACAGGTTTCAGGCCACTAACGTACAAACTAAACCATATATTACAGTAACAGTTAGTGATTAAATACTTGATCGTTGGGAGACCCCCAATATATTAAAGGCACCCCTGAAGTTTTGACACGAAGAGATCTCTTTGACGTATTTAAACGCACCCCAAGGAAATCTAGCCAGTTACACATGATTACTTGAAGATATCTCTTACATGTTCTGCTGTTCACATCGAAACAGCCAGCACACATAATCGACAACTAGCACACTTGCAGTTGCTGACGACGCACACTTGCAGACGACGCAATCAGCACACTTAGAGTTGCAGACGGCGAAGGTCTCTGCCACCAGAGTCTGATTACTGATTTTCGAGTGAGGAAAAAAAGGCAGATTTAGTGCAATTATTTTTTACTTTTTATGCTTATCTTGTGAATGTAGTGTCAAACGTATCTAGAAAGTCGGATATTCGTATCCCGATAGTCAACTACAAATCTGTTGACTCGGAAATGTATCCCCTGCATGTCAGATAAGCGAGATGGGGGTAAATCATTGTATCCATGCATCGTAGTTTGCGCCGACCTCACCCAATTTTAATATTCCTCTATGATTTATGATAACCAATCTTTTGACGAGTACTGCAACATAGATTTTCCAATTGCCCACAAGGAAAAACTGGAGAATTCGTTTTTCCGTGTGGTTTGTGATGGGTTGGTATGCCTCGCAGATGATATCTTCCTTTATGGTTCAGAAACTTCATTATATGGTACCCTTTTATCAGAAAGTCACTGACCCTTCCTAGGCCTGGTGTCACCTTTAGTACGCATTGCTAGTATGATGCTACTATTGGGTTCGGTTTTGATGCTATGACCAATGACTGTAAGGTTGTGAGACTTGTCCGTCTTATATTTGAAAATGTCTTGAGGTTAATTCACTAGCCAAGGGCTGGTGGACCAGTCTTGGTTCTGTTCCTCCTTCCTTCCGAATAGATGGAGCTGCATTCCAGGCTTTTGTTAATGTTGCTCTTCATTGGCCTGCATTCCAGACATGTATATGCTACTACGCGTCCATTCTTTTGAATTAATCGCATCAACTCCCCTACAAATAAAATACATGTCCTGAATTTCAACAAGACAATAGTTTTATATATTCCGTACGTAAACATTACCACTCTCAATGCAGAGGAAGCTGAGGTGGTTAATGGGGATTCATCTTACTCCTCAAAGACCCCTTCGTCCGCATCGGAAGCCATCGGAAGCGTTGCTTCCCAGCCAGGGTCTAGAGGTGAAAATGGAATAGATACTGAAAGTTTGTACGTACGTAAACTAGAAGGATCAGGCTCGATCAGGCCCAGCGAAGCCAATTGTATGTCAACCTCAAAACATATATAAACAACATTAGCGGTAAATGAACAATAAGGATCATTATCTTCACTAGACTCAGGCATCGGCTCAAGTCCTGCTGCCGGTAATACATATTGGTGGGCGATCAATAAAAACCAAAAAAGAGGCTAAGACCCCGTAATATAAGTCTTCAAAGAGACTTGTGGTATGCCTTGACCCTGAGATGAGGTAGCGTTCCCCCTAAACTTTTCAGGACCTGGGAATACGTAATTTTGAATGAAAAGAACGATAACGGTTATAATAAAATAACTTAACCTAGTTTGCTAACATCAGTGGCTGTAGTTTAGTGGTAAGAATTCCACGTTGTGGCCGTGGAGACCTGGGCTCGAATCCCAGCAGCCACATCCATTTTTGCATTTTTTTTAGCTATATTATGTGCTGTTTCAGCGCTCTTTTTTTTCTATTTTTGTTGAACTTTTTAGCTAAATTTCGAATTAAAAACATCATAAGATAAAGATTAGAAGGAAAACAGAGAAACATTCGACCATTTAGATCATCTGGCTCTGTTTTTCCTGTTAAGAAATTAGCCTCTACCAAATCATGGGAGGAAGAGGACGGTGTGTCCATCTCCTTGAAGGTAAGTTTGAATCATTCTTTTAAAAACTAGAGTAGATAAAAATATTTGTATTTGTTAAAAAAAAAATTGTGATAATAAATTCATATACATATAATATCGGCCAAAAACAAAATAATACAATATAAAATATTTTTTTCTTAATACTTAGATATTGTAATTGTTTATTTCGCAGGTAAGTCGTTGTTCATATAAGAGATTGTGTTAGGTGACTTATCGAACAACACAAATTCTACATATATGTACGTATATATTTATACTTGTATATACTAGTGGTTATAGCTTTTGCCAAAGTAGAGCAAGTTTTGGCTTTCCAAAAAAAAAAAAAGTAGAGCAAGTTTTGCCCTAGATATTTGCTGAGTGAAGGACTGAAATTGGCAAAAAAATATGGACTACAATTCATGAACCCATTTGTCACGTAGGTGACTTAGAGTTTAGGTTTATTTGTCAAATCTTTCTTATATGCCTGAGATGTAGTCATTTAAGCGTTGAAAATGATTTTTTTTTTTTTTTTACCTAAAAACAATGCTATTATTGAGGAGAGCTTGAACCTGAAATGCAGAAGTCGAAAACGAATACCTCTTTATTAAGGCAATCTGCCATTACTGATGCATTTCCTAAAACAAATTTGGTTGCAAAGATCACTTTTTCTTTTCTTTTCAATTAAATAACTATTTTATTTACATGCAAAATTGATCGTGTGATCGATTTTAATGATCAACAAAAGAACAAATAGTGAGGAATGAGTGATATGTCGTTTTCTGATTCTGATTTTTATGGTAATGAAGGCAGCCTTATCTTGTTGGTACAACATTATAATTTCAAGACATAAAGTTTATGAGGAAGCAAAAAAAGTCAAATTAAATAATCACGAGTCGATATTATGAACCGTTGAAATGTTTATATTTATCTTTAAGCAAATTAGATTCAATGAAAGTGCACAAAAAATAATCAAGAGCGATGTTAATATGTCATTGTCAATCCATATTTTATGTTATTTTCTTCTGCTTTTGAGTTTGCTATTGGATGTGTGAACGTTACTAGCATGTCAACGCGTCCAGTGAGATACCATGACTAATTACTAACTTTACTCATGCAATTCAGGATAGCAACTTACATACGCAGGTATATTGTTATAAGATCTTGTACCAACTAAACGAGAATATACGTACAAATACTTACACATCTTTATTTCATTGACTTGGAACATTAATGTTGTAGTGTATCTGTGCATGTGAATTTTTTTTCTCAGCTCAAACTTATGGAAGTTATATTGTTATTATGAAATTTTATCATTTCACGTGTATAATATGCATAAACAACACAGTTTTTCTTTTGCTATGCTTTTAAAGTATATTAATAAAAAATAAATCCATATATAAAAATCGCTTTCCAAGTGAGTATTAAACTTACTAGCCTAAATATGTCATGAAAACTTGTTTGAAAGTACTTTTAAAATGACTGATAAACTTACTCAATGATAAAATAAATTCACTAACTCGACTCAGTTAAAAACTTATTTGAAAGTGTTTTCAAAATGATTGAAAGCGTTTTATATTACTATGTAACGTAACTATTGACAAATTTATTTGACAAATTTATTCTTTTGTGTCGGTAATAAATTATTGACCAGGTTTAGGAACAAAGATCGCTGGTGGGATGAACTGCTGGGCTTTGAGGATTTAGGGCTTTACATATAGGTTTTGTTTTTGGGCTTGGTTGGGCACAAATAATCCACTAATAGTTACATCGCTAAAACATGATTTGCATCATATGATTAAGCTTAACAAACTCGTTAATGGGCACTTTTTTTTTTTTTTAACAATCGATGTTATCTAGACTAAAGGAATAGGGTGTGCTTAGCCTCACAATGGGCTAGCAATAATGTGGTTCAAACTTGCCTTTGGCGAGAATCGAACTTAAGACCTCTCACTTACAAGTAAAAATGAATACTACTACACTGTAATACTAAGTGGCAGTTAATGGGTACTTGTTAAATCACCACACCAAACGTATAAAATTCAAAAGGAAGTATCATTTTCTTCAATGTTTCAAGCAACAAGTGAATTTATTTTCATCAACAACCTCACCAAAAATGAGTGCTTCACAAACCTATTTTATTGCTAATTCCTCATTGGATCAAAACGATTATTTGATCTGCAAGTAATCACTAATTTAGAAGTTAGTCGAATACAAAACCTACTACGAACGTTTGATCGTATCAAAAAGCCAACAAGTTATGAAAGAACTACACATAGACCTCTTCGTTAAAGCAATAATTGCAGGTTAATCAACCAAATCTCCCCAAAAGATTTCATAAACTGTCACACCAAGAAAATATAAATTGTGAAAGTAGCTCATCCAATGCAGACAATATGTGCATTTCAACACTCGTCTATAATCTAAGAGCACTTCCACCCCTAAGACTGGGTGCTGGCACCCAGCGCATTTATTCACTCAAATGAACAGTAATAGACCCCGATAAACAGTAATAGACTAAAGCATCTCCACCCCTAACAAAAAATTACCCAGTCAAATTTATTAAAATATTATTAAAATATCACTATACCTTTAAATATTATTATTAAATTTATTAAAATATTATTATTTTGGCTTGATCTGGGTTTGTTTCTTCAAATCCCCAAAATCCATGGCCGAGAGAAGAACCAGCTCCACCGCCGAGTCCTTGGACCGCCGTCGAACCCACCCTTCTTCTTCCCCCATTTTTCTTCTCTCTGTACACCACCCGTCGAACCCACCCTTCTTCTTCCCCCTTTTTTCTTCTCTCTGTACACCACCCGTCGAACCCATCTTCTTCCCCCCGTCGAACCCATCTCGTCCTCCTCATTTCTCTGCCCCCATCGCCCCTCCAAAACAATGATCCTCCCCACTTCTCTTCAGCCTCCATCGCCGTCTTCCCCCAGTTCCCACCCTCCCTGTAAATGTCCATCACCGGGAGCCCCACCACCAGCAGCACAACACTGCCCCATCACCAGCAGCACAGCACTCCTTGTAACAGACGGTTCGCCGTGGAAGACGAACGGATATTCGTCACGAAACAGAAAAATTACAGCTCGGAAGAGGTGGAGGATATGGAATAGAGCGGAAGAAGGAGAATGCAGGCCGAGAAACGCGGTCCATCACCGAGAACTCTCTCCCTCTCTCTCTCTCTCTCCTCGGCGCCAACCATTTGCCCGGGGAATGGGTCAGTCAGATTTTGACTGGGCTCTTGCCTGGCATGGGCTGGGTGCCAGGCAAGTGACTGGGCTGGAGACAAAAAATTGGGTGCTGGGCTGATTTTTGGCTGAGTGCTGGGCAGTTTCCACTGGGGTGGAACTGCTCTAATGAAGACAATAGATTACGCCTCATATCATCATCCAAATTAATAATTTTTGTCTTGTGCGATGGCAAATATGCACCAAAAATACAACAACTATACATATTTTCTTTAGGAAAATTATTAAAATGAGTAAAAACGTTTTTAGAAAAAATATTTTTGAGCTCTATAAATACTTAGAGCGTTTTTCGTAAGAAGTATTAGAGCTTATTTGGATATGTTTTTAAAATGACTGAAAACGCTCTTCGTGAAAATATTTTTATAACCAATCCTTTCAAAAATGCAAGTAAATTATAGAAAAACACTTAAAAGTGTTTCCTGAAAGAAGCACATAACTGATGTTTCTTGCAGAAAGCACATTAAGTACTTTTGGAATCCAAAAATATTTTTTCTAAAAACAATTTCAGTTATTTTAAAACATATACAAACGAGCTCTTAGTTATAAACTTTTTATAAAAAAATACTTCTAAATTAAAAAAAAATACTTTCAATTATTTTGAAAGTAAGAATTTTATTTTTCGCTCAAATTGAAAGCACCTTCGTTTAATTTTCGCTCGAAAATTGCGCGGGCTTTTCTCTTAATTTTTCTTTTGGCACCGACAAAATAGCATTTCGCATGAAACAACACCGCAAGGCTCTCAACCCGAAGAGAACAAATTTTTATTTTTTTATTACAAAATTATTATTTTTGGGTCCACTTACTGCTCTGACAGCTACTCTGAAAACTACAGATACAAAATCAATTCCACTGCAGGTAAGCGGATCAGAATACACGTGGCACCTCTGGTACTGTCCGATCAACTATTATCTACTACGATCTCGACGAATTTAAATAAATAAATGTTCATTTTTATATTTTTCTTTATTTTCGGGGGTTTCATATTTTTTTGCCTTCCAATCTCCACCAAACAAAAAAAGGTACAGCCAGCTGTGTCAATCAAGAGTCAGAAAAGTTTTCCTGTGTGGGTGAGGGACCCACCGTTATGATTGCGATTACGGGACCCACAGAATACGTGTTGTTGTGTAGGCTCCTTTTCCACGTGGCTTTCTTCTTCTGCTTGGGATTTATAGTCATATTAAATCCGGCAAAAGTGTCTTCAATGTGATTCAACAAAACCTTTGTTTATCTTTTTCCAAAAAAAAAAACCTTTGTTTATCGATTGTGGCAAGCAATCATGAAAATCCATGATTGTGAATTAGTTTAATTTTATCCTGATGGACTTTTAATTGGAAAAGTGCTACCAATTTTCTCATTCTATTTTTCACAACGACCCAAACTATTAATTCTTAAGTCAGCAGGGTCAGTGTTATAGTGGAAATCAAGTAGCGATGTAGTTCTTCTCACTCAAATTTAATGTTCTTCCCTCTCGTTTTTAGGTTTATTGTCGGTAAAAAAATCGTTACGTTTTGTGATTTTCGGTATTTTATCCTTCCCTACCTCAGATGCCGCCCCTAACGATTGGCAAAAGGAAGAGTCGCTCTCTAGAAATCATTTATACAAAATATAAACTACATTCGAAATCATTTAGCCATCGAATGATTCTTTAAAAAAATAAACGAATCATGTTTCTTACTTAAACACTATAATTGTAATAATGTTAATTCAGCGATTAAACAATTTATAATTTAGTTTTGCATAGTTAATCTTTCTTTTTTTTTTTGGTTTTGTCAAAACATAGTTAACCTTTAAAGGGTGGATAAAAATTAGATGATTTCGGTGATCAGCAAACACTACTGATAAAAATGAGACAAAAGAAGTAAAACGAAAAAGTGAGAAGATTATTAACATTCCTCTAATCTTATAGCTAGTGGAGGTGCCACATAATCTTGTGTGATCTTTGTTAATGTTGGGCACTTTTAGGCGCACATGAAGGTGTCGGCATGTAGGGGTGGGTTCGGTTCAAATCGATTCGGTTTTTTGCCAAAACCGAAACCGAACCGAAATTTCGGTTCGGTTCGGTTCTTTTTTTTTCGGTTCGGTTTCGGTTTTTTTTTTTTTTTTCAAAAAATGAAAAAAATTGAAATCTTAAATTTTAACATCTCAAAAACAATCATAACATAAATATTCCAACTAGAATCAAAGACAATGAAAATAAACATTTAAAGTTCAACTAGAATTATAACATAAAGGTTTTTTTTATAAATATTTTGGGTTTAAAGTTTAACTGTAAATAGATTTCTTTTTAGAAAAGTATAATTTTCTACCATTTTCTTCATACCTCAACTCTTAACTATGAATAATATAAAGAGCTAGTATAGGTTGGTGGACATGAGTTGAATTATTTTATCGTGATAGTACTTACAATGAGAGCATTATCATATATTATAACTCACTTTGAACCAACGAGGGTCATATATTGATTATGCTCTCTTTGTATGTATTATCGATCATTTAGTAATGTAATTTACTATTTAGTCGGCATAAGTAATATCAAAAGGGAAAACACTTGATCAAAACCAATACATGATCACTACATATAACAATAAGCAATGAAGTACTGAATAAGCATACAAATACTTGAAGCAAGAAGCCAGATTAAACAAGAATAAGGAACTAACAATACCGTGTCAGGAGTTAGCACCATTTTGGTATCATTATTTTAGGTCCTGCTTTTTTATATGACTTCTTCCTTGTAGTTATAGGAAAAGTAGCAGATGCATTTGGTACATTTTTTACTTTGGCAACACATTAGGCTTACAAATTGGGTTTAAAAAATAATACCCAAAACAATATAATTAAATAAATAAAATTAAAAAATATTAATTTAATTCGGTTCGGTTCAGTTCGGTTTTTCAATTCAGTTTGGTTTTTTCGTTCGGTTCGGTTTTTTCGGTTTTGGTTCGGTTTGGTTTTCGGTTTTCGATTTTTTGAACCCACCCCTAGAAAGAAGCCACGAAGAGCCTAAAGCAAAGTCAAAGCCCATGGAAGGCCAAGAGGCCCACGGTCTAAGGGGCTTAAAAAGGAATACGTCCAAGAGCTGAAAGCCGATTGCCTAGCAAACATCGACTTACCAAGGTATATGAAGGGCTTGCCGAACGCCAAAAGTATGTGAGCAGACTAATAGCTTTATGGCACAAGTCTCCAAGGAAAGGTCTACTTAAACGTCAATCAAGCCACTTGGTGACCTAGAGTCAGCAGCAGGGACATAAAGAGAGTTGGAATGTGCGCAGAGAGAGTGGGTTCGATAACCGAGGCCAACCGGGAGGCTTAGTCCGCTTTACATTGGGAATGCGAGTTATCTCAACTATACACTTATCACTTCACCACCAAATATCTGGCTGGCAAATAAAAAAGTGTCAGTAAGCTAGTCTACGTAGGCGACGCATTAAATGCTAAATGGAGGACCAAGTTTGAGGGGTTCACTGAGAGCCTATATAAAAGGGCGAAAACCTCCAATAGGGGGTCAGACAAAAAGAGAGGGAGAATTGATGTATGAGCGGAGTGCTATTTTTAGTCTTGCAATTAATAGAATTCGTATAACACAGTAACCGTAGTCTAGCTTTGAGGGGTGAACTACTTACATTTTTGTATCCACTTAATTACAGTTCACATCCCAAGCCCACCAAAGTTTCAGTATTCAAGTTTGCTATTCTGCAAATAAATGTTAACTTTTGTGTGATTATTAGGGTGGTGCTACTCACACACTCATCTCAATTTTTGGTCGTCATATCGAATTAATTGAAGAAAATCAATAAGCCAACATTAAGAAGAGTGTGTAAAGCAAAAATGAGTGTGTGAATATCAGTGTCCTATTATTATTGTTGAGAAATAAAAAATAGGGTCATTTTGGTTCTGGTCCCTAATTAACCTAATTGTTGGACTGAAACATTGTTTGTTTAAATATTTTGATCAAGGTCCTTAACATTATTTAAGAGATTTAACTCATGCATTTATGCATTTAATGTCCCACAAATTATGAAATTTAAACAAATTCAAATAATAAATATTAGAGTAATATTATTCTTCACAAAATTATAGCAAGAAAATAATGTACCCAACCCACATAATTATTAACATATTTTAAAAAATAACTACTGATATATTTTAAAACATAAAATAAGTATCTATAATTAGCATGGGTATATTTAGCAAAATTAAAAATGGGTACAAATAAATTAAAAGATATGGGTACAAATACAAATATAAATTTAAAAAATATGGGCACAACAATAAATTAATATATGGGTACAAATTAAAACTGGAAAGAAAATTGGTACAAATTAAAAAAGCGTTGCAAAGTAAAAATGGGTACAAAATAAAAATAAAAATATATGATAAAAAATTTAGCATGACTAAATATAAATATACGAAATGTAACATTTGTAACACTAAATGAATATATTTAGAAGTAAAAAATATTTTATTATTATAATAATTAATAACGTTTATTAATATTTAAAGATCTTGATCAAAATTGAAAAAAAATTAATTAATGAAATAACAAAAAAAAGAACGAGACTCTAATTCCTCCTAGAAAATATAATCTGGTCCATGTACTTTAATTTATAGTAGTTTAATTGGGTGATGAATGATGATGATAAGAGTAGTAGAGTACCAGTTCGTATTTGGCACGTGTTTTGATGGACTAATTAGCAAATGATAGCTACCTGCACCGACAATAGATGAAAAGAATTAAGAATCCGATGCAAATAATTAAGAATTAATCTACTTCCAATTTGCAAACCTATGTATGCATCCTAGGTTTTAGCAGTCAATACTTGGGTGCAATTTGCAAGGTTAATTATTATTAATCCAGTTTTACCTAGGGTTAGTAGGATTAATTGCCGAACCCCAAGTCAAATTGTTATTTCACATGTAACCTAGTTTAATTGACTAAGTTAGACATAAATGTTTTTTTTTTTTTTTTGACAAATGATGGCGTTAGGGGTTACTTATTAAGTGTTTTATGAGGGTAGGGATTGAACACGTACAATAATACATAAATATTATTACTTTTTACTACTTTGGTAAACGTCATCTAGTAGAAATAATATGTCTGACTTTATTATATAAATGCTAGCTGGGAGTTGCACAATGTTCAAACGTATAAACCTGGGAAGATCAGTTTTGATGGGTCTGAGGGTCTCCCGCTACTTATTCAACACGAGTAGGAATTGTCCGAATAGATACACGCTCGTGGTGGCAAAGATCGAGCTACTACGTAACTATTTCCACCAAGCGTTGCTATAAACATTTAGGCGTTTTGGTTAAAATAGTATCTGAAATTGATATAACTCATTACTTTGATCTTTGATATTTGAAATCCATAGAAGTGTTCATTGAGTTTGTTCACTATCAACCATTTTGATCATTCCGTGATAAATCTATATTAAATAAAAGTTAATGAAAAAAATATCCACAATTTCTGTCAAATCATTTTAGCACATTGTTTATTAAATTGAGAGTTGTCATTTTAGTCCTTATTTAACAAATTTTTTTGCAGAATGATCAAAGCGATTGATGATAGACAAACTTATGAACTACTTTTGTTGATTTCAAATTTTAGGGACTAAAGTGAGGAATTATGTTAATTTCATATACAATTTAACTAAAAAGCCAAATATTTATGATTATCTTTTTATGTCTTCGTATGTTTGTCCGTATTTACTTGTGATGAGTGCAACGTTGGAAGTTAAAAGGAATATGAAACATCTTATCATTCGATTGGTGACTTGCCATGTATTTGTTAACCATCATAACTAACATGCATTGTTTGGGAGGTGATCAAGAAGCTTACCCAATAAGAAATGACTTGGAAATGCAGCATGGAAGAATGCCAATTGATGATTCACACAAATAGAATAAACACAAAGGAAAGGAGAGTTTGGCGATGGAATTATAGAAAGATGAGAAATGATATTCTCTTAAAAATGAGACTCTTCAACGATTTTCTATCACTCATGTTTTTTGCATAATATTTTATAACGTTGGCACTGGAATTAACGTTAAAGTTTAAGGTGTCAGAGAGTTCATAAAGAATCCCACTTTGAGAATGTCTCCTTAGCATTTCTCATATAAAGGTTGTCATTGGCCATTAAAACAATAAGCAATAAGTAACTTTGTCCATGCTCCTCCAATAGGATTGTTACCCTTGAAGTGGAAACCATCCCAACTCTCAGTTGTGCTCATGCACCACCTCTGCAAAAAGAGTGGGACAAATGCAGTTTCAGTGGGTTGAGTTGCTCAAAAGAAAGCTAAAGCCTAAAAGGACATTCCACCTCAGTCACCCCCCCCCCCCCCCCATCAAACATTATTACAATTTCTTTGCAACAATTATTGATTACTAGCTTTTGCCCCCTTTTTTTTTGTCTCTTTTCCTTTACCCTTTTCTTTCATACTAAGTATTCACTATTTCTCCTCCATCACTATTGATGCTTGCATTGCAAAATATAATTATAGTGACATAAAAGGCAGTTGCTTTATGGGTTTCTTTTTTCAAGTTACTATTCATTAACCATGTACCAACGAAATTAAGAACTAGTATAAAGTATAATCGATCCAAGGAGACGCGAGTTGTTTTAATTATAGTAAATTAGAAAGAAAATAAATACTTCGACAACCATTGGTTATAAAATAAAAATATTTCAAGAGCTCAATTGAAGAAAAATGTTGAATAATGAATCCCACATTGGAAATATGAATAAGTGACTTACACTTTATCATTCAAACCCGAAAAAAAAAATCTCAAATTGGTTAATTCTAAGGTGAATATTGATTTTTGACGTGAAAAGTTTTTTTTGCGGTGAAAGTATTTTAAGATTTTCTAGCGTGAACATTGACAAAATGTCATTATTGTTACGATTGTAGTTTGGCCATTAAGCTTTTCTAGGCGATGTTTTCTATTTGCATTCCCGTCTCTTAGAAAGAAGTTCTAAATGATTGGATCAGACAGGTGCAGGTAGCTTGACCGCCTTACCTGTCATTGAAACACAAGCTGGAAACACAATAGCGACAAACTCGAAGAGGTCGATCATATGGAATACCTAACCTTATAAATTTAAGACAAATTCAAATGTTATAACTTCAGTACGAAAACCTCCAAAAGAGCGAATAGTCCTTTATTTTTTGCGGATATCGCCACGCAACTCCCATCACCCCCTCAAGAATGAGGCAATAATAGAGCGCCTTTAAATATAAAAAGTTTACGAATTTTAGTACTTTTTCATCCCCACACAAACATAATAAAATTGTGATGAACCCACAACACTTGGAATTTAGATACCATATCTTTTAGTGTTGGCCTTTTCACAAATTCTTGATAACATCATAATTTAGAGAGAAAAAAAATCAAACGAAATACTTTAGAGAAAAATTTAACGTACTTTGAGCGTGTCGGATTGAATGAAGGAAAAAAATTATGACAAAAAAATAACAAAAGTACGTAAAAAATAAAAATAAATCTGTGAATAAATTTTTTTCCAACCGATAAAAAACAAGTGAGGATCCTTGCCGGACAATCTTTGTGAGGATCCCGGCGATCCTCAGATCACATCCGTTCATCGTACATGGTGCGGTAAAAAATTATTATAAATTTTTATTTAAAATTAAATATAAACAGTACCTGACGAAAACTGACCACACGATGTACGATGAACAGATGTGATTGGACGATTTCCGAGATTCTCACAAAGAGGATCTGGCGAGGATCCTCTCTCTTAAAAAACTTTTAGTTGTTGAGGTATCTTTTCCCATTTACTATTTACTTTTTGTTCTCATGTGGACAAGGATGCCTTTAGTATTAGTCATGGTGAAAATAATTTTTTCTTCAAACTAAAAATCATATATGTAATTATTTTCTTTATTTCCCTTCAAAACAATCGATGTATGGCTTGTGACAAACTAACGTACATTTAATTGGTCTACGTACATATGTGGTACACAAGTAGTGTCGGGGTACATGCTACTAACACCGTATAAATCTGGGAAACGTTAACATTGGCCTTGATATTTTTTTTATTTTATTTGAATATATAAGGTATTCCAGCACAAATTGATCATAGACTAATCTCATTTCTCATATAGATTTGGACCTTTTGTACCACATATGGAGACAACATACATTCGGCCTTCAGATTAAACGGTACAACAAAGTAGAGTCAGCGATCCAAAAAATATGTCCACAGGAGTTCGAACATTGGGTCCTAGACTCCTAGTGTTAAAGGTCAAAAGTTTTTAATAGAAAAAGCATGAAGTGCGTAAAAAAAATTCAATTTATACACTAAGACATTTCGTCAAACACATTGTGGGCTTGTTGTCGTCATCTGAACTATGTTGTGCACATGTCAACAGATATCGACAGATGTCGAAGCAATTTGATGAGTGCTATTGAGAGAATTTGTCGAGTGCTCTCTACAACTTGTCAAATGTTGTCGAGATATGTCTAGCAAGCATTACATTAAACACTTGGCGAGCACAAAAAAAACTCGCACCAAACATTCAAAGATTTTTCAAAAGACTTTCATATGTATATTTTCTGACCTTCTAATTGTCCTGAGACCATTTTAGTCCCAATATACATCCGTCACCAAAACCAACCCTCGAGTTTTGGCCTTGATGATATTAGTTGGTAGTGGTAATCTTTCACAAGACATGCAGTACCTGCTGCCAAACTAGAAGGCAACAAGCTTCAAGATAGGGGACGGAAGGACTTCATCTACAGACATTGAGGTCGATACCCTAAAAACAAAAAGCCAAGGCAGACCTCATGGACCAAACCAAACAAGGCACTACCGTTGTCATCGACTCGTCATCATCGTCATCACCATCGTGAACTTAATGCTCATTAACGACCTTTCAGCTATCAAAACCAAAGTTGTCGTTTTCAGTAACAATCAATCTTTTTTATTTATTTATTTTTTTGAGAAAAAGAAACAGTCATACTATTCTTTAACTAATGTAAAAAATAATAATCTATGTGTGTATATATAATATATCGTGTATCATATAAAATAATCTCATTTTTAATTCGGCCAGTAGCAATTAGGCATCATTATTCAGGAAATAAAAATCTATTTATCGCCCTCGTATATTGTCGCAAGCCGAATGTGAGACGTTGTAGCTAACCAGAAGTATATATAATTATATAGCTTAAAATATTTACACTCCAAGCTAAATGCAAAGCATTTGATCCAGTGGTTACATATTAAAATATAATTAGTAGCGGACACTCCCGAGTGTCGGTAGCTCCAATGATCAACATCGCCATTTTGTGATTAATAATAGATGAACTTTTGTGTGTATCATCAGCTGGATATATATCATCAATAATTGAGTCCACGAGATATCAGACATGCATGGTTCAGTTTCAGCCTTTCACTTTCCAACATCTTAAAAAGTTTCTCCAGTTTTAATAAAGTGTAATCTGTTTCTGTCAAGGATATCAAATAAAAAGTTAGTAAAATATATATTATCGTGTACTTATTTATTTTTATATTTCATGCAGTACTCTGTATATATATATACACACACATATATAGGTTACCTGTATATTTCTCCCAAATATATATGTTTGGTCACAAGAACAATAAAATAAATGAAGTTTTAACGAAACACATCCGGTACTGTTCATTTTTAACGAAAAATCATATTTTTACCTTTCTTTGATACTATTCACTACATCTTTATTTGTTATTTTTCATTAAAATTAAAAAAAAAATAGATTTTTCGTTAGTTTTTCTTAAAATAAATGAGAGGGGGGACTAGCGTTGTAAGAGAAGCATCCAAATGAAATGACCCACTTGCGCTAATTGTTTAATTCATTTGGAGCAAAGCATGCTGCATGCATATGGCAATATGCAGTCGGCCTCTTGAAGAAAAACTATGCACATGTGACACCTTCATCTACATATGGATATACTTTTGAATATAAACATCTCTGTAAAATTATTCTCTATTGCCAATTTTCCATGCCATGGATTCTCTCTCTCTCGTCAAGTAAAACCATTTGTACAGAAATTTTTTTTTTATTCTCGTGCACACATTCTAGTTTATTTTCTGACATTTGTATCGAACAAAACAAAAGAAAATTAAGAGTCAGCTTTATATATGAATATGCAAAACATAATTAAGGACAAAAAAGTATACACAAATCATTTTCCCTATGATGATGCAATATATTTTTTATCATGTTTGACAGAAAAAGTTAGAAGTCATTTTGTGTACAAAAGAGCATTTGAAGTATTTTCTGGAAAAAAACACATGTTATAAGCTTTTTTCTAAAAAGCACTTTAAGTGCATTTTCAATAAGCACACTCGCATTTTTGTTAAAAATTACAATGTGTTTTTAGTACAAGCACTTTTAGTCCTGAGCATAAATACTTTTTAAATAAGTAAAATTCCAAACGATCACTATTACTATAATAGCTAGGGTTCCTTTCAATAACATTTCGTACTAGTTTAGATCGACCCATTTTGTCAACTTAGTTAATATCATGAATTTCAGAAGCATAATTTGTTCTTCAATCTTTTTCTGGGAATGGTGCATTATTAAGTATGACATTCCACGAGTCTAAAATATGAATTAATATGTAGCGAAAGTGTGCAAGGAAAAACAAATGTTTATCATAGTTGTTGGAACATCACAGTATTGTACAACTCAATCGGCAACTTCCCGTTAGTTGCTGAAGATCATCTCATCTGGTTGACCCCCCAAACAAAGAAAAAAAAAGAAAAAAAACAAACAAACAAACAAACAAACAATTCATCTAAATTTCGGGATTGGCTGTCATTTAATACTACGCTCGAGTGATATTTCTTTTTACTTGTAAGCGATAAATCTTATATTCGAATATTGTGGATTATGAGTTTGAAACCAATTTATTTCATCACCTCCTAGTGTAAATATACTTTTGTATCAACAAAAAAAATCGGGGACTAGCTACAGTTCTCAAGTAAATAGTACTATCATTACCTAACCGTTAGATTTGCTCTTGGATGTCATTACAGCATATCTGACGCTCAGACAGTGATAATACTAAGTACTTGTGGGTATTTTATGTTGGAGTTGTGCCTTAAAAGCCAAATTTGTAATATTGGATATTATTTAACAACTTCATGTTTTTTTTTTTGTTTTTTTGTTTTTTTTTTGGAAAAGGGATGATATAATTTCATTACCATAACCAAACAATTACAAGGATGCCAGATGGGTACATGAACTTCAGCGATCACTTTCCTGATCTGAAGGTAATAAGCACAAATTACAAATAAATTTAAAAAACCCCTATATGGTGATCCACCAAAGCCCACTCAAAACAGCAAGGCCACAAACAGATCCACGTTAAAAACGAGACCACTATCACAACACAAAAAAGCAAAGACAGCATCAACCATCACAAGCACGCGACTACCACAAACATCAGGTGAATAAAATACATAAAATAAAGCCGATAGGTCCACAGTGTAGACAAAGGTGCAGAATTGGCAGGGGACACAGGAGATAAAGGAGCAAGGTCACGTGCAGAAGACAGAGGCGTAGGACGCCCACTACAGCTGGGGCGAAATCCAGGGCACCAAAGACCGTCTGAAGAACCGCCGCCCGGAGTGGGTTGAAACAGAAGGAAGGGTAGCGACGACCGACAAGGATGGCAGAGGGCACTATCCCATCCATGTCGGCACGCCACCAGCCGCACCACCCAAATGAACCCAGTTAGACTGAATGATATTTCCAAGGGCAAAGCCCTCAGGGAACCCAACACACCGGGAGCAGCGGACCTGCACATCACCCATAAGCCACTATGCTGCCAGGAGCAACCAAGAAACTCCACCCAGGACAAAAGCACTATAAAACCGAAAGTCCACAACACCTCAGCGAGGGAGGGACCCTATGAAACCTGTAACCGGATCGCCGCAACACCAAACCTGACAGCCACCAACATCCTCCAAAGCCCTAAAAATGGAGGGATGAGAGAGGAGTCCCGGGGGGGGGGGGGGGGGGGGAGAGGGAGGGAGGGACGAAGGGGAAAAAAGAAGTCTGGGGGGAATGGAAGAAAACGAATGGGGTAGGCACGAGAGATGAGAGGTGGGTGGAAGGCTGAGAAAGCAGGGACGGGAAAGGGAAAAATGGTGGAATGAGGGGGGAAAAGGCTAGGTGAAAGAAAGTGGGGTGGGATGAGGGGGAGATGAAGAGGAAAGAAGGGATGGAGAGAAATGAGGGAGTCTAGTTAGGAGGAGAAGAAGGGGCGGCCATCGACCCCCAGCCTTAGCCAGAGGCCGGCGACCATGGAGGAAGGGGAGTTGGCTCTGGTTTGAGAGGTTTCTAAAGAGAGGTTTTTAGAGAAAGGAAGTGAGCGTACAATGACAAGTTTTTATTCATTCTTAAGTTTGACATTATATTATAGAGATAATATACTATGAATGAGTCCATCAGACTTCAGATATGGAAGCAATGTCCTAAATCAGGTTAGGACAGGGAAACTTGTATCCATAGTCACTTGGTCCTTAAACTAAGTTCCTAGTCATTTGTAAAGTCAACTGGACATTAACTTTCCTGAAAGGCCATTGCATATGGTATTAAGGTTAGCATGGTCTCGTGCTACACGTGTTAGACAAGTGGTGTAACTACAATTGCTTGTCTGTAGAACAAGTTCACAGATCGCCTAAGAAGCTTAAACATATGGATACTTACTACATGTCAAACATTACAAGTTTCGGGTTGTAGTATGCAAATAATTCTTAAACCTGGGACATCATTGAATATATTGTGCTTACATATATGAACTTTAAATTTATCCTAATAATATGGCTGGAAACTCAACATTATAGCCAAATGCATTAAATTTCATAGACGTTGTGAAAGTCAAAAGTTTTGACATAAGTGATTGATATCATTTATTCATGCATATGAAAGTTCTAGGTGTATGTAGAACAAAGTGAGATGATAACTCAATAAAAGTGCATGATGATTATTTGGAAGTGCGAATAACAATTTCAAATCAGTGGTAGAACCATATATTTATATGGTGTATTCAAGGGCGGATGTTTTTCTTGTTTTTTTTTTTTTTTTTTTTTTTTGGGGGGGGGGGGATGGGGGGTGGTTCCTAATGGGTCTCGAGAATTCCCACAAGGCACAAATTGTTCGACAAAATGCCTTTTGGACCAAATTCGGCAAGCCTTGGTAAGTGATGCTCAACATGATGCCTTAAAAGCTGTCGATAAAACTAGCCAGATAACGACATGCCCACCAAGTGCTTGACTAACTGCCTCAACAAAAAGACAGGAAAAAAAAAATTTGGGTGATGTGCACGCTTGAATCTTTTACATTAGACCCATAAGATTAGATATTGGATCCATCACTGGTTGTCTCTTTATGAGAAACTCGTTTTTCTTGTATGGGAAATTAACTGAATTAGTACTAATTAACTATCAAATTTAGATATGATAAAAACATATAAAATACGAAAAAGTTGTTATTTGCTCCAAAAAAAAGAAGGGTTGTTATGGGTAAGTTAACTAGTTTTTCTTTATTAACCTTTTGGTGCAAAAGGAAGAAGTTCAAGAATGGAATACAAAAGGAAAAAGGATCAACCAACAATTAAACTAAAGGAAAGGAAGTGGCTGGTTACCTTTCATTTTCCGATTTGGAAGTTATTAGAGAGGTGAGGTGAGACATGGAAATTGGGATCTTTCTGTTATGACTATGACCCAATACCAACACATATCACCTCAAATATATTTGCTAATACAAATTATACAATTTGATGGATGCCTAACTACTTCAACTTAACATCCATCCTCTTTGTCTTGGCTGTCATCTAAGTTATCAATTCCTATACAATATACTCAGGAGATATCTAGCCAATTTTATTTTCTTTTCATAGTAAGGCCTATCCTATTTCTAAAAAGAATTTGATCCAAATACAATATCGAACTTCAAAAAATGGAAATTAGTTGTGAGGACTATACCATATCGGACTTCAACCATTCAGTCTATTGTTTAAGTTACATCTCATAGATCATCCTTACCAAATATTAGCCAAAGAGGAAAATTTTGAGGCATCTAATTGAGATGATGAACACTATGTTTTAAGAGATTGAAATTTCATTGTAACAATTAATAGGCAAATGATTTTAGATTGAATTGATTTTTTGCGAATATGATTTGTGAATTGAGACTTACAAAATAAACGGTTCAAATAATTGAAGTTCGATGTGAAATGAATTCCATAACTAATTCCCATTTTTTTTAAAAAAAAAGAAGTGGAAATCCATTCTCCTAGCGGACATGTGTATGTGTATATGTATATGTATATCACTTAAAAGTCAAATTATATAAAATAAAACCTCAACATTTATACTGCGATAACAGTGGGTCAGGCTAAACTATCGATTCCGATTTAATACAATATACTCGGGAGAGATCTAGCCAATTTTAATTTTCTTTTCATAGTAAGGCCTATCGTATTTGTAAAAAGAATTTGATCCAAATACGATATCCAACTTCAAAAATGGGAATTAGTTGTGAGGAATACATCATATCAAACTTCAACGATCCGAATTATCTATTGTTTAAGTTACACCTCATAGGTCATCCTTGTCAAATATTAGTCAAAGTGGAAAATTTTGAGGCACCTAATTGAGCTGACAAACATTATGTTTTAAGAAATTTCATCATGACAATTAAATAGACAAATGGTTTTATATTGAATTGAATTTTTGCGAGAATGATCTATAAATTAAGACTTACAAAATAAACTGTTCGGATCATTGAAGTTCGATATAAAATAAATCCCATAACTAATTCTTATTTTTCGAAAAAAAAAAAGAAACTAATGAAAAGTCCAAAAAAACTTCCCTTTTAATGAAAAACCATTTTTAAAGGTATAGTGAATAGTGTCAGGTAAAGGTTAAAAAGTGATTTTTCGTTAAAAGTAAACAGTATCATGAGTGTTTTGTTAAAACTCCAAAAACAAAAACCTGTGTACATGTAAATGTATAACACTTGAAGCTCAAATTATATAAAGGAAAAACCTCAACATTTATATTGCGATAACAGTGGGTCAGGCTCACCTTTTCTTGTGTAGCACTCATCCACCTGTCTTTCTTACCCACCTACTTTACATTGATTTACTGTCTATACTTAAGTTATAAAGTGAGTAAAAAATAAGACAGATGATTGAGCATAGCAAAACTTATAATTGAATTTGACAAAAAAATAATTTTTGAATGACTTCTTGGTAAATAGCCCCACAAAATTAGTTAAAACAACCAAGTAAACAACTCAATTAATCTACTAAACTACCCTATTTATTCTTTAAACAACTAACACCAAATGGGTACATTTATCTGTTTAAACTAGTAATTTTTTTTTCTTAAAAAAGTGTACAATCAATTTTAATTGTTCCTCACAAGTATAGAAAGGGTTAAAGCTATAGGAGACCATCAGTTTAAATCGAGTAAATTGTAGCAATAGTTCATGACCTAAAAATCTAGACTATTAGTTCCTTTACTCATCAAAACATATAGCTACAGTCTTTTTTGTCAACTTCGTCAAAATAAGCCATATTAGAAAGATAATTGCTATAATTAGGTTAAAGTTAAGAGATCATCGCTCCAATTAGGTTAAAGTTGAGGAACCATTTCTCCAATTAGATTAAAGTTTAGGGACCGTTGCTACAATTTTTCACATTGGGTTTTGAATATTTGCCCCTTGATTTAGCCTTACATGCGTGCTACGTGACTCATTTTGACGGAAGTTCTAACGGAGCTGACGAAAATGATTATAGTTGTATGTTTTGATGAGTTAAGAGACCAATGGTCATAGATTTTTAGTTGATGGATCATTGCTCTAATTGAGTTAAAGTTAACAGACAATTGCGATAATTTACTCATTTAAATCAAAATTTATATTCTATTAATGACATATCACATAATTTATAAACGATGTCCAAAAAAATTAGTTTACCTAATATTACTTATAAAAAAAGTTAAAAAAGTAAGGAACGAAAAACCATCATGGTCATGACTCATGGTGGAGGGTGAAAGTGGCATGGAATAAATATAGATATATGGTGTTGACTTGAAGTAATTTATGAAAATAGAATAATGGAATTGAGCACCCACCAACCTTGTTCAAGTTAGATTATCACATTAATTGTCCTTCTGCAAGGTTGACAGAATGCTCGTACGCAGTCGGCGGCCTTTAGGTGAAGAAATTAATTCCGCATTTGCATGCCCCTTATTTATGTATTTTTTCCTTTTTATTTAAAAAGTTTTAACAAAAAGTTCACGGTACTGTTTACTTTAACGAAAAATCACATTTTTACACTAAAAAGTCAAACCTGACACTATTCACTTTACCCTTTATTTTGTTCTTATTGTTAAAACTAAAAGTTTTCAAGCCATTTTCATTAGTTTTTCTCTTTATTTAAGGATGTGTTATCCACACACTCTTTTTTATTTTTCACACTTCTTATTAATTTATGTCTGTTGATCTTCTTCAATTCATCCGATCCGACGGCTGAAAACTAAAAAAGTGTGGAAGAAGTAAAAAGGGGTGTGTGGACATCACATCCCTTTATTTATGTTTTCAACGTCATACATTTGATGCATGAGTAAACGCAATTAATCACTTTACACAAATTATTTTTGTTCTTGAATATGTTTTTTCTCTCTATCTTTTGACTTACACAAATTATTTATATACCATTTCAATTAAATTTCATATGTTGGATGATAACTTCGTCATTGAAGATTATAATTTAATGGGATAAAAGGAGTTCCGATCAAATGTATGTTTTAAGTGGCAGTTTAAAAGTCCGTTTTGTATTGTTTTTCTCATCAAAAACCGCATCACTTTAAAATTAAGCATAATAAGTGTTTAGTAAAACTAAATATTCTGCTTATTTTCAAAATAATGACTTCCAAACAACAACTTTTAAAACAACATACATATCGCTTTTAAAAGCTACTTTCATAAAAAGTGGAGTTAAGCTTTTAATTATATTTTCAGTTCTCTCACGAACTGAGCTTCGACGAGCCAAGCATAAGTTGAACCTGGTGCGAGTTTGAACTGTTTCGAGCAAATTTATAGCCCTGATCACCACCATACACCCACCATTGTCGTTTCCATCACTACCATCACCCCCTCTGCTATACCACCATCATCGCCATCAGTGGCGAAGCCAGGATTTGCCAAGGGGAGGGGCGAAACTCAAAATAATGCAAGGTTCAAACGAAGCTGATGCTTTCACATTAGAGAGTGCAAAGTTTTGAATCAATATTCATAGCAAAAAATAGTTTCTCCACCAAAGCGATTGTAAGCAATAATATCAAAGCCAATGTAAGAAACTTAAATTGGTTAGGATTAAATCCTAAAAAATGTTAGACACTAACCAAATAGCGGACTAGGACCTAGCAGCTAGGTGCCTAGGCGAGATCTAGGCAGGAGCCTAAATGGATTTAAATTATCGTAAAATAAGCATTAAACAATATTTACATTATTTTTAAAAGTAACACAATATTTATAAATAATGTGAGAGTTTAAGATAAATACGGTGGGAGTCTTAAAAGAGAAAATAAAAATACATACAAGAATAAAAAAAAAAAGAAAAAAAAAGGAGAGAAATGGGTTGATAAACCACAAAAAAAAAAGGTGAATGGGGAAAATGGGTAAACAAACAAGTGGGGTAGAAAGATAAAAATCGAAAGAGAAGTGGTGGGTCAACACAGTATTTTAAGAGAAAAAAGAAGAAGTAAACAAACGGTTAGGATAATACTTGGGTAAGGTGTCAATACCTAATTTTTACTAACTTAGGTGGCCCAATAATTGTCCAACACCTATTTTTAAAACTCACATCCAAATGGACTATACTTTAGTACTGACTATTCAGTACCCAAAATGCTATCCCACTGACATCGCCCAGTAATATTAAAACACCTTTCATTTAAAACTCTTCCCGACTACTTGTTATCTTGTTAACCAAACACCCAACTTTATCTTCAACCCACATCCAAACACCCATCTTCTTCCTTGCTTCTTTCCCAGACACGGCACCTCAACCGCTTTCCGTCAATCTCATCCTCACACCTCCTCCCCCAACCTCTCCTTCGTCCATCGCAACCGCATCTCCTCCCCCGTCGATCCCACTCCAACCCCTCATTCGTCGTCCCCACTGTAATACCTTCTTCGACTCTTCTCCGGACCTTTGTTAATCTCCACCGCCCTTCCTCTGTAGATTCGATCTGCTGCACTTCACAGCAACAGCAGAAGTCTTCGTTCACCACCGCAGAAAGAACAGACAGGGAGCGAGCGAGCGGAGGGGAGGGGCTGACTGGGCGCTAGGGCTGTGTTTTCCGGCGAGGGGAGTGGCGGCCGCCACTCCTCGCCCTCACGTGGCTTCGCCACTGGTCGCCATCAATTACGACTGCAAACTACCGACCTTACACCATTGCATAATCACCATTATCATCATTGTCACCGCCGCCATCATCACCACCATCATAAATCACCACTACTTTTGTTGCCACCACTGCTACCTCTACACTACAATGGTCTCACCCAACTATTGGTAGTACCACTATACCCGCCCCATTGCAGCTACCACCACCATTGCCCCTGCCATGACATCATCCCCACTACCATGTTTATTTTTGTCATTATAACAATTATATCATTTTTTTACAATGTTTTTCATACTCACAACACTTTTAAATGTACAGTTTATCAATCTCAACTGCTTTATTTTACAACATATTATTTTTAAAGCACAACATATGTAACTATATTTTAAAACACAACAATCCCAAACTAGCGCTAAGACTCATCCAATTTAATGAGATGAAATGAGTTTAGATCAAAGATGCAAACCTCTTTTCCTTTTGGTCGTGGATCAAATATGCAAATTTATACCATAGTTGGCTTAATCCTAGTTTTCTCATTCTTTCAAATAACAGTTTGACTCATATGCAAAATAACTGATAAAAAATATAAAAAAAAATTGTGCACACATATAAACTCTGATTAGCATGAATGTAATAATGTTTACTTGCAAAGGAAGAAGCCAATATTTCCTTTGGAATAGACGGCAATATCACTTAAGAAAAATACAATTCGTTTAACAAAAACATCAATCAGATTGGTTTTTTTGGGCAAAGATGCAGAACAAAGTAAAGGGGTGTACAAAGTACGGCATGGACATAGAGAAGGGTTTCACGACGGAATAGCTTGCCAACTTTGTGTTGTATTTCAGGCGGACAAATTAATTCATAACGTTCCTTGCAATCGCCGATACAGATTAAACTGACTTCAACTTTTTACTGCTCACAATTTAAGATGTCTCATTAAAAGTGCGTGTGACCATTGCACTTACATTTAGATTGCTTAGTCTGTTAATTTGATGCATCAAGCCTAACCCTACATTTACATTTGGATTGCTTAGTGTATTAATTTGACGAGTCAAGCATCATTGTCATTGTGTTTTTCTATCTATGAGCCTAACAAACTCACTTTCTCATTCTGTTAATATTCATTTGGTCAAGTTCCCGAAAAATATTATGAGTTCAACTCATATAGACGACTATTGTTACGTAAAGTAAAATTTACTCTTATTTAGGTATAAAGTTTTTATATTTTACCAAAGACCTTAAACAAGAAAAGAAAATATAAACAAGACTAAAAAAACAAAAAAAAAATGATTATAAACAGAACATTTCTTATGTATATGATAAATAAATAAATTTTTTTTTAAGGAAGGTAGACAGACAGCAATGCAAAATAGATGGACACCACTTGGTCTCTTGTTAACCTTTTTTCCATAGAGCAGCGCAGATTATCATTAATTTATCGCGAGATTTCACCGGACCTTCCTGTTTTTCGGTCACCCGCCGCACGAGTCGCGCGTGACACTCACCAAGTATTACTGTACTTTTGTGAAACAGAAGAGTTCTTCCTCATCTCTCTCTCTCTCATCGGAAGAAGAACAACTTCCGAACTCTCTCTTCCTCATTTGTCAACACACCGAGACCGTGACGGAAAGTGAGAAGAGAAAGAGAGATATCCCGTATCGAATCGAATCGGACGACATCCACCGAAGCCACCGACAATTGCATACGCGCGCACACAAAAAACCCAACAACTCTTTTCTTATTTTTGTGCGTGTGATTTACATAACTACCCCTTCCCCCACCCTCCTCCCTACTCCGCCACCGACACTCCGGTGGGGCACCCCCCCTTCGCCCCACCACCACCACTGCTGCGTTGGCCTCCATATTCAAAACCTGGGCCCACCCAAAATCCCAATTTTTATTTATTTTTTTGGGTTAATTAATTAGGAGTGAGTATATCCAGTTATATATATTCATCAATGTACTGAAGAACCTGACCTCTCATCTCTCTCTCCCCCTCCTCCCGTATCTCGTCCCTCCTGTGTTGTGGTGTTGAATTTCAACTCCCCCACTTTCAGATTCTCCCTCTCCTCTCTCTCTTTCTCTCTCTCTAGAAGCGAAAAAAGTTTTCTTTTTAATCTCTCCTCTCTATAATTTGGAAGCAAACCGTGTCACAGATCGAAAGCCACCGAGTTTTCTTTTCAAGACAGCCAATTTCTTAGACGACTCAGTCTCTCTCTCTGTACATCTCTCTCTCTCTCTCTCTCTCTCTCTCAAGAAAAGAATCATTCATTGCTCATAAACAAAACCCTTTTTTTTTTTCTTTTTTCTTTTTTTAATTTATTTAATTTCTAATCATTTTTTATATTCACTCATTCAGTATTTATCTCTCTACCTCTCTGTCTGTAAAGCCGTGTTTTTGTATTCATTGTGTAATGTGGGGGTTTTGTTTCTTGTAGTGGGTGCCTGAGAAGAGAGAGAAGACCAAATTACGCAACATACATAGAGAGAGGAAGGAGGGAGGAGGCAAAGCTTTGTTCTTTGGGGGGTTTTTGAGTGATGAGAAGAGATTGAAGGCTCTCAGATTGTCTAGTGTGAGTGAGAGGGCTATCGGCTATGGATACCAAAGGAAGACTAATTGCTGGTTCTCACAATAGGAATGAGTTTGTTCTCATCAATGCTGATGAGGTTTCAAGAGTAAGTCCTTTTCTCTCTCTCTCTCCCCCTTCCCCACTCAACCTCTCAATTTCTGCTACTGCAAAATGTTAACACCTTCCAAATCTGTACACTTCGACATTTTGCAGATGCCCTTTTGCTCATACTCTCTCTCCCTCTCTCTCTCCCTACATTTGTTAGATCCTGAAATTCTACTGGGTTTCTGTTATTTTCTACCTCTTGATAGTCATTTGAAGCAAAATTACTCTTTCATCCGAGATTCACAAGCCGCAATTACATAAATTGGTTGAGGGTTTTTCAGTATATATGGATTTAAGGGGTCTCCATTCTCTAAAGCCTGCAATTTTGTTTCTGAAACAGTTAATTTTGTAGCAAATCAGCTAGCAGTTGGGGGTTTTAGGATTTCTTGCCCCCTTGGTTTTTGTTGTTTTGTTAATTGTTTTAATCTTCCTGATCTGACACAGATTGGTAACGTTTTGGAACTTTACGAATTGCAGGTAACATCTGTTAAAGAACTCAGTGGGCAGATTTGCCAGATCTGTGGAGATGAGATTGAGATTACAGTGGATGGGGAGCCATTTGTTGCTTGCAATGAATGTGCATTCCCCGTTTGTAGATCTTGCTACGAGTACGAAAGACGCGAGGGCAATCAAGCTTGCCCACAATGCAAAACCCGATACAAGCGCATCAAAGGTGAGTCTTTCCCCCTTTTTGCGCAATATTAATTCCGAGCATTCATGTTGATTTTCGAAAGAGGAATACTGAAGATGCATCTTTTTGATAGGGAGTCCAAGAGTTGAAGGTGACGAAGAAGAGGATGACATTGATGATTTGGAGAATGAGTTTGATATTGCAAGCAATGAGAGGAGAGATCCTCACAGCATTGCTGAGGCAGTGCTGGCTGCTCGCCTTAACATTGGACGGGGTTCCCATGTCAATGGTTCAGGGATTAGCACACCAGCAGAGTTCGACTCTGCCTCCGTTGCTTCCGAGATCCCTCTGCTGACCTATGGCCAAGAGGTGAATTGGTTTAACTGCTTCATGTTCTCTTTGTCAACAATTGCACTAATTTATCCGTGTTTGACAAGTTGAAATTTTTTTGTTGGGTGAAGGATGTTGGAATTGCCTCTGATAAGCATGCTCTTATTGTTCCTCCATTTATGAGTCGCGGAAAACGAGTTCATCCAATGCCATCTTCTGATTCCTCTATGTCCTGTAAGTTCATTAAATTCACAACAATTTTTGTGGCAGTTGAATATGCTTTAATCGTTCTTAGAGTGTGATCGAGTGATTGTGGCCTTGATGATGCAGTTCCACCGAGGCCCATGGATCCTAAGAGAGACTTAGCTGTGTATGGTTATGGAACTGTTGCATGGAAGGAGAGAATGGAGGACTGGAAGAAGAAGCAAAATGAAAAACTTCAGGTGGTGAAGCACCAAGGAGGAAATAATGGTGGAGATAATAACGGAGAGCCAGATGATCCTGATTTACCAAAGTAGGTGTTCATCTAGATTACGTTGATATTCCTGTGACTATCCTGTTATTTTATTCATAAAGTTAAATGTGAAATGATTAAATGAATTAGATTCAGTTTTGATTTGTTATTATGATTTAAATCTTATTGTGTGGAATTGTATTATTTAGGTGGTAAGAGATTTAGTTTACTATTTTTGTATTTGTCTTCTTTAAATCAATTGGGGAGGGAAAAATATGTTGTTACTTGATATGAATCAAAACTGATGGTTTAGAATATAATTGGTTAATCATTAGTAGGTATTGGAAATAAATTTTCGACGAAAACAACTTACTGTCATGCATGTTAGTGGAGAATCCAAGTGGTGCAATATTACTGTCCTTGTTGGCATAAGGTTAAAACTTAAGCTCCGTCACTACTAAGTGTTATAATTATGTTTGAACTTTGAACCGAAGAAGGCTGATGATTTAACTATATGTTTTTGCAGGATGGATGAAGGCAGGCAGCCGCTTTCGAGGAAGTTGCCTATTTCTTCGAGCAAGATAAATCCTTATAGGATGGTAATCTTACTCCGTCTTACAGTTCTTGGCCTCTTTTTTCACTATAGAATTCTCCACCCGGTCAACAATGCCTATGGACTCTGGTTAACTTCTATTATATGTGAGATTTGGTTTGCCATGTCATGGATATTGGATCAGTTTCCTAAGTGGTACCCAATTGAGAGAGAAACATACCTTGATCGATTATCACTGAGGTAGCCACCTCTCTCTCTCTCTCTCTCTCATTGTATGCAGCTTTTTGAAATATCTGTTCTAATAGTGTGAAATTTTTTTGTTCAGGTATGAGAAAGAAGGGAAGCCATCTGAGTTGGCTGATCTAGATGTGTTTGTTAGTACTGTTGATCCTATGAAGGAACCTCCACTTATCACAGCAAACACGGTTCTGTCCATCCTTGCTGTAGATTATCCAGTTGACAAAGTTGCATGTTACGTATCAGATGATGGTGCTGCAATGCTCACGTTTGAAGCCCTCTCAGAGACATCTGAGTTTGCACGAAAGTGGGTTCCATTCTGCAAGAAGTACAGCATTGAACCCCGTGCCCCAGAGTGGTATTTTGCTCAAAAAGTTGACTATCTGAGAGACAAAGTTGATCCGACATTTGTTAGGGAACGTCGAGCCATTAAGGTTAGCAGCCTTCTTCATTTATTTGTGTTACTGTTTGATAAGTTTCTTGCCTGGCAAGTAGTTTCTTTGATAAGTAATCCAAAATGAATCAGGATAGGTGTCACTGACTGTTGATACAAAAGACAACCATTTTTTCTAAGCTTTCATACCCAAACAAAAATATTTTTCATAATATATCCTTGCCTAAATTATAGAGATTTTTGCTTGGTGCTGGATGATGACGTTTCTGATCTGGTGGTGTCATTTTTTTGGTACAGAGGGAGTATGAAGAGTTCAAAGTTCGGATAAATTTGTTGGTCGCAACAGCGCAGAAAGTCCCTGAGGAGGGTTGGACAATGCAGGACGGGACTCCATGGCCTGGAAATAATGTCAGGGATCATCCTGGAATGATTCAGGTGAGGGGCAGTTAATTAATACATTCATGTTGAAGAGCAAATCCAAGTGTTTTTCCTTATACACATTATATTGTTATACATTATTGAGTATTTCTAAGATTTATCAATTTTTTTCAGGTTTTCCTTGGTCAAAATGGTGTTCGTGATGTAGAAGGAAATGAATTACCACGTCTGGTTTATGTGTCTCGTGAAAAGAGACCGGGTTTTGATCATCACAAGAAAGCTGGAGCTATGAATTCTCTGGTAGCTCTCTCTCTCTATATATATATATATATAATATAATATAATATAAGAACTCTTTATGTTTTGATTTGCCTAATTGTTATTGACGTGTTGGCTATATAGGTGCGGGTATCAGCAATCATCTCAAATGCTCCTTACATACTGAATGTTGACTGTGATCACTACATAAACAACAGCAAAGCTCTTCGTGAAGCAATGTGCTTCATGATGGACCCCCAGTCAGGAAAGAAGATCTGTTACGTACAGTTTCCTCAAAGATTTGATGGAATTGATCTTCACGATAGATACTCAAATCGCAACGTTGTATTCTTTGATGTAAGGACCTTGTTTGTTTGTTTGTTTATTCTATTCTAAAAGTAGGTGTGCCATAGCAGTTTCAAAAAGATGATTTTTTTTTGTTTTTTTGTTTTTTTTTGTAACAGAAGCTAATCTATTTCATAATTTGAACGCAGATCAATATGAAAGGTTTAGATGGGATCCAAGGGCCCATTTACGTTGGAACTGGGTGTGTCTTCCGAAGGCAGGCACTCTACGGATTTGATGCTCCTACCAAGAAAAAACCACCAGGGAAGACCTGTAATTGTTGGCCAAAATGGTGCTGCATGTGTTGTGGATCTAGAAAGAAAAACAAGAAATCCAAGTCAAATGATAAAAAGAAGAAGACCAAGGATACCTCAAAGCAGATACACGCACTAGAAAATATTCAGGAGGGGATTGAAGGTAAGGAATTATTTCCATGGCTACCGTAGTTTTTATCTTGTTACAGATTAATCTTGAATTTCATTTGCTCAATATACTTGTGAGTGTGGATTATTACTTTGATTTTTGTATGCTGTTGGTTGTCTTAAACTCAGATATTTACTTTGCTACTGAAACCTTTTGCAGGAATAGATAATGAAAAGGCATCCCTGATTCCCCAAATAAAATTTGAGAAAAAGTTTGGACAGTCGCCAGTTTTCATTGCTTCGACACTTATGGAAGACGGTGGAGTTCCGAAGGGAACAAGTTCTGCATCACTCTTGAAAGAAGCCATCCACGTCATTAGTTGTGGCTACGAAGATAAATCAGAATGGGGGAAAGAGGTATGCGGAACTATTTATGAAATTTGACTAGTGAATGACTCGGGTGATTAAAATTTGATGTTTGGCATTTTTCTGTCTTCTAAATCTTAATTACGTTCCAGGTTGGTTGGATCTATGGCTCTGTTACAGAGGATATCCTAACAGGATTCAAGATGCATTGTCATGGCTGGAGATCTGTGTATTGCATGCCCAAGAGGCCTGCATTCAAGGGTTCTGCTCCTATTAACTTGTCAGATCGGCTTCACCAGGTGCTTCGGTGGGCTTTGGGATCCGTTGAAATTTTGTTGAGCAGGCATTGCCCGATTTGGTATGGATATGGGTGTGGTTTGAAATGGTTGGAGCGCTTTTCTTATATAAACTCGGTTGTTTATCCTTTAACATCCATCCCCTTGCTTGCGTACTGTTCCTTGCCGGCTGTCTGTCTCCTTACTGGGAAATTTATTGTCCCTGAGGTAATTTTCCCTTTCTATATATATACATATGTAACAAAACTTTTAAAGTTTCAGGGATCATATATTTTTTGAAAGGCCAAACCTGAATACTGTGCTTGCTGGATTTCTGTTGCAATGCTTTCAGCTAATATTGGCTTTCACTGATTAACAGATTAGCAACTATGCTAGTATCCTGTTTATGGCTCTCTTTTTGTCCATCGCTGCAACGAGCATACTCGAGATGCAGTGGGGACATGTTGGCATCCATGACTGGTGGAGGAATGAACAGTTCTGGGTGATTGGTGGCGCATCATCACACTTCTTCGCACTCATCCAGGGTCTGCTCAAGGTTTTGGGTGGTGTTAACACAAACTTCACTGTTACATCAAAAGCAGCAGATGACGGAGAGTTTTCCGACCTATACCTCTTCAAGTGGACGTCACTCTTGATCCCGCCCATGACCTTATTGATCATAAACATAATTGGAGTCGTAGTTGGAATTTCGGATGCCATCAACAATGGTTACGAAACATGGGGTCCTCTCTTTGGTAGGCTGTTCTTTGCCATTTGGGTCATCGTCCATCTTTACCCGTTCCTAAAAGGTTTGGTGGGAAGACAAGAGAGACTTCCGACCATCATTGTGGTGTGGTCAATTCTTCTGGCATCCATATTCTCCCTGCTGTGGGTGCGAATCAATCCATTTGTGAATAAAGGTGGCATTGTACTGGAAGTTTGCGGGCTGGATTGTAACTGAGATACGCTATAGAGGAGAAGGCTTAGACAGTGTGAGTTCTGTAGGAAAGCTGTTTGGACAGAAAACAAAAAAGGATAGGATCCAAGTTCCAAGTGCGCGGCCGAAGGAAGGTAAAGTTGTTTCAAACAGTTTGTATTCGTAAAGGATAAATCTTCGCAGTTAGAGCAAATCGTGGCCGGTTGGTGGCGTGTAGATACAAAGGGACTGGATCTGACACATGAATTTGTTTTGCAAAGTGTTCATTAATTCTTTGATACATGGATTTTGGAAGGGGGGTTGTATTTGAGGTCTGTCTGTAATCCAATCAGAAGATAAAAGAGTTTAGTATTGATTTCATAAATTTATACTCTTTCCGAATAAGGGGTTTCATAGTTTAAAACAACGTCGTCGTCGTCTTGTGCAGTAATTATTGAGAATAGCTGCTGCTATCGCTGGTCGTATGTATTTTTTCGAGATGTCCAGAATGTTTTTGCCCAAACAAGGCATTTCTTCGTGTATGTGTGCTTGTTTAGAACAACTCGTACTCTCAATAAATATTTGATTTCATGTCCTACTGTCTGTCGGATCCTCCTAGGTTTCACTTGTGCTTCAATTCAATCTTTGATTCTTCATGTATGATTCTCAATTCGCACTTCAAGCTTGTGTAATGGTATGATGATGTGGCGGAATGCGCAAACTCACGTCTTTCTTGAGCACGACTGCCACCACCGTTGCCGCCACTACCAGTGTTGTTTCAATCTGAGTTATTCCTAATTATTTAGATTGAAATTGGAATGAGAATTCTCGAATTTTTTGTCCGAATTTTTCCTTCAAGTTTCAATTTTATTCCACCAAATAAAAATCCCAATTTTTATTATATTTATTTATTAGAATTATGTAATTTGAAATTAACTTTTTTTATATTTTATTCATGTAGTTTGTAATTAATTTTTGTATTTTATTCATGTACTCATTCTCTAATAAGAATAGTAAATGCATATATGAAACTTTTTATCAAACATATGAAATTAGATTGTGTTATTAGAATTCCGAAATTACTTCGATTCCAAAATTTAGAAACTATGATTCGATCCAAACCAATCCAATCTAAATTTTTGGAATGGAAATTGGAAACCTTGTTTCCGATCCAATCGTTGCGATCATCTTTTAAAGTTCGATCATAACAATCCATTACAAGACCATACTAAATAGGTGTTCCTTCACACAAAATATTGTAGACTACCAAGAGACCGATGAATATCTATCTATCTGCAATGCATGAGGTATGCTTCAGCCTTCACCTGAAGAAACAAAGCAAGACATCTAGCAGGCCCTACTTCTTTCCGAGATCCTCCAATGCCTTCCGAGGTTTCAGAGTTTCCGCTGCTGACTTGGTAAATCGATCAACCTTTGTGCTTCTGAAATTTTCCTTCATGTACAAAGTATTCACCACACTCTTGGGAGTACTAGGGATCAAACTCTCTTTCTTCTCCAACCTTGCGGCACAAGAAACAATTTTACTTTCGTTCATATCTGGCTTCCGACATTCTTTCTTAGGTGATTCCGACTTACCTGAGAAACACGAGCATGGAGCTTGAACAAATTAGCTTTCGTTTTCATGTAAATTAGAGTTCGAATAAACGCACAGAGGGTAAGGACGATGAGAAATGATGAAAAATATGCTTACCTTGTTTCGAAATAAAATATGGAGATGCGAGACATTGATCCACAGTATCATCCACATCAGGGTTCGGATCACTTGCTGCAGGGATATCAAAAGGACCAGAACTGATGCCGCTCATCTTAGCATCGATATCACTAGTCTCATCACCTTCCTCCTTTAGTCCACCTACAAAGGTGTTCTCATCTGACATAGGAGAAAGAGTGGATTCCCGAACTTCCTCTGCCATTCTTTCCCTACCATCTCCACGTTGCTCTGCAGAAACTTGTGCAGTTCCCGGAACATTTTCTATTTTTTCCTTCACATCCCCACCAGCTTCATTGGCATTAATAAGCCCTAGTACAACTGAAAATACAGAAAAAATCATTGTTTCTATAAAAGTAAAGGATAGTTGTCTCATATGATTATATCTAATATCTTATAAGTCTTGGGATCGTAGTTAATATTAATTGTGAAGTTTAAAACTTAACACTTACCACAGCTTGAAAAATCGGTAATAGGAGAATCGGCATGGCAATTACTATCCATTTTCTGGGCGGACTTTAGCTCCTTAACTTCCTCTAAATTACGCTCAGGATCACCATGTTGACCTGCAGCAACTGGTGCAGTACCAACATCACTTTCTTTCCCTTTCTTCACATCCTTGTCATCTTCAATCATTGAATTGACATTTGACATCTCTGGATCTGATTTCAAAATGACATCTATGTTGTCATCGCGGAAAACCCCCATCTCAAAACTGGTGAATAAAGGCACAGCAACGTTCAACTTCGAGGCTTCATTTTCTGATTAACATCAAATATAAACAAACCATTAGAGAATGAAACGTTTTAAAGATTTCAGCTGAATGAAGATTAATTGTTTTAAAAGAAAACAACCCAAATATATATAGATAATACTTGGATTCTAACCAATGTACTGTTTTCACCCCACTCCCCACCCCATCATTTGCCACCAGCCAAAAAAAGTGATAACAAAAATATAACGATAAAAGGCAATAGAAATTGAAAACAACAATTCACAGTAACTTATTCACCCTTATGCGATGAGCACTAACCATGACTAGAAGCAATAGCTGGAGAATCAGCAGAGACTCTTTCTGCAATTCCAAATTTGTCACCTTGCATAGGCAGATTCCTCCTTTCGGGATCATTTCCTGTAAAGAGGAAAAGAAAATCTGTCAATAAACATACTAGAGTGTACAAAATCAGTTAAAGAGATAATAAACCGTTACACACTCTACATAATGATAAGAGGTATAGTGTAGCAACAAGTAGTAATTTATTGTACGTAATTCAAAAGAAGATGCAGAATGCAAAGACACAGGTCAGTGAAATGTTGTGCATTGAGAAAGTAAGGTCACCTGAAGCATCAAAATTAAATTCCTCCTGAGAATCAAAATGGATAAAGTTGGAACTTGATTCTGAATCCATCTTCCTGAAGTTTTCTATTCTTTCTGCAGTTTTGTCATCCGCAGATATGGAATCACCTGAAGCAGCAGAAGAACATGAATCTGTATCACAAAGGATTGCTATGCAATTTGATGAAGTGAATAAATGCTTAATAGTACCAACAAAATGAAAATAAAAAGCAAAACATGTTTACCTTCTCTCAAAGCTGAAATTGCATATGTGGGTTCTTGATCCACAGTACCTTTAACGTCAGAGTTCAGATCACTTCTTGGTGCAGGCACATTAAAAGGACAAGAATTGATGCCACTCATCTTAGAATCAGTTGACATTTTGCCTGTACTTCTGTGGGCACTAGAGTATTCAATACTACCAGTCTCATCATCTTTCTCCTTTGGTATTTCATTTACACAGGCGTTCTCATCTGAAACAGGAGTGTATGTGGATTTTGGAACTTCCTCTCCCATTGTTTGATTAAGAATGTCACGTTGCTCTGCAAACACTAGAGGAATTTCCAGAAATTTTTCTTCTTCTTCCTTCACATCCTCAGTACCTTTATTGTCTTTTATAAGCACTGCATCGAGGTCCTGAAATTCATCTCTTGTGCCATCTCCTAAAAATATTTTCATCTCAAAATTGGTCAGTCCAACAGATTCAACATTTAACACCAAAGCCCTATATAACCGAAAATACAGAAAAATAATTATTGCAACAGATCCTCCTAACTTTCAATTCAATTTTACAACCAGGCTTAGCTAAAAAGATTAACTGGAAATATAAGTTCACGTGCAATAAATGTAATTAAAATTGTAATAGCTTAGACTCTTGGAATCGTAATTAATTAAAAATATAAATAGTGAAGTTTAAAACTTAACACTTACCACAACTTGAAAAATCGCTAATAGGAGAATCGGCATGGCACTGAGTATCCTTATTTCGAGTGGGCTTTAGCTCCTCAATTTCCTCAAATATACGCTTAGGATTATCATGTTGACCTGCAACAACTTGTGCAGTACCAACATCACTTTCTTTCCTTTTCTTCACATCACTACCATCTTCAATCATTGAATTGACATTTGGCATTTCTGAATCTGATTTCACGGTGCCATCTATTTTATCATCACGGAAAATCTCTTTGATCTCAAGACCGGTGAACATAGGCGAGCCAACATTTAACTCCAAGTCTGTATTTTCTGTTCAACCCAAAATTACGAAAACAATTAGAAATGAAACTTTTTAATAACCAGAACATATATAGATGAACTCCTTGGATACAAACTTAGGCACCACCTTCACCACACTTCCCACCCTCACAACCCCCAACTCTATGCTACCTGGCTTAGGAAATGAAGATAAGAATAATAAAATACAATTCTTGAGAATACGAAAACAACTATTAACTCGCAGCCACTTATTCACTCTTGTGCAACCAGGACTGACCATGACTAGAAGCAGTAACGGGAGAATCAACTGAGACTCTTTCTTCCATTCCAAATTTTTCACCTTGCATAGGCAGATCCCTCCTTTGAGGACCATTGTCTGTGGACAGTAAAATAATTTTCTCTCATTAAGCATCATGCGGTTTAGATATCAAAATGTTTGCATTATCAGTACAGAAAAAGATAAAGAAAATACTAATACAAATAGATAATTGACTGCAATACACTAAATAATGACAAGAGTAGAATAGCCACAAGAAATAATTTAAATGTACATACTATTATCATAGAAATAGTATTCGTTAGATGATAATTCATCAGTAGATAAGCTTCAACAGAATGTCCGAAGCACAAAGCAAAGACCACTCACAGGGCAGTGAAACATGGTGTGTTCAGAAAGTACACTTACCTGGCCCAAAATTATCCATGCTAGATGAAATGACAGAAAATGAATTGACATCTAATGAGTTTCTTTCTTCTGATAAATTGACACCATCCGACCTAAGTTCTACTAACTTAGTAGCATCATCAACATTCTGAATACCAATTACTTCTTTCACGGTTCTAGTATCAACTTCATTTGAACCAACTTCACCATTTGTATGGC
This sequence comes from Cotoneaster glaucophyllus, assembly GCA_036320875.1. Taxonomy (NCBI): domain Eukaryota; kingdom Viridiplantae; phylum Streptophyta; class Magnoliopsida; order Rosales; family Rosaceae; genus Cotoneaster; species Cotoneaster glaucophyllus. The sequence goes on along the minus strand of CM070066.1, from coordinate 33,709,877 downwards.
CATACAAGAAATCAGTATCATCAACTTCACTATTGTCAGTCCTAATCTCCATCTTCCCGACATTTGCTATTCTTTCTGCAGTTTCGTCATCTGTGGATATGAAGTCACCTGAAGTAACAGAAGCACGTTTATCCAGCTCTCCAACACTTCCAAAATTGAATTCATCTAATTGCAATGGAGTTTCTGAAACCTCCTTTGATCTCCCATTTGCAACATCAATGCAAACACCCAAAGCAGGGACATTCTTGTAAAACTCAATCATCCGTTCGGTAAACGCCATATTGGAAACTGCTGATCCACTGGTCATTACACAAGCTCCCTCTTCTTCAACTCCAGAATTTCTGCATTTATCTAAACCAGCATAAACAGAGTCACCAGTCCTAGAAGCTTCAGTGAATATTGCTTTACGGGTGGAATCATTAGAACTCTTGACCTCAAAATATTCATCCATAGCTTTCTCACGATCAATATACTCTTGGATAATAGCAGATGCAGTATCTTGCTCACTACATCTTTCATTATCTTCCAAAATACGCTCTTCTGCGAGCGGAGCATTAGCAAGTTGCTTTTCATCCGGTTTTTTAGCTTCATCTTGTTCTGCATTCCCAAATACTGTATTCATCTCCCAGTGAGTGAAAATTTCAGACTCAACAGCATGCATTAAAGCCCTATTATCTGCAAATCCAAGATCTACATGATTATACTCAGAAATCAAGCTAAATGATATCCAATTCATTCAATATCATCAAGCAGCGTGTCATTCTAACATTTCAACATCAAGGCAATTTAAATAAGAAACTGGTAAAACACCAGAATAACAAATGTTCGGAATTGGTTACAATGGATAAAGAAGAGGCATTTTCTAAAATATATTCAGGTTTATTTCAACAAAGAAACTGGTAAAAAACCAGAGTAACAAATGTTCGGAATTGGTTACAATGGATAAAGAAGAGGCATTTTCTAAAATATATTCAAGTTTTAAAGCTCATCACTTCTCATAATCGGCATCATAACATGTTAACATGTTAGGTAGAACATTAGTCTGCTATTATCAGATAAATGCTGGTTCTGAGTCTTCTGACTACGCAATAATGATATGTGTCAAATTAGCAAGTCTAACAATACCTTTCTGGAAATCAGGTAGCCCTTCAGCATTTTCTCTGAAAGTTGCATTTATATCCACATCCGTGCCATTCATGGTATCCAAGTAAGCTTTATCAACTATACCGGCCTCTGCTTTACTCTCTAACGCATCATTGTCTTCTTGAAAGGTTGTACCCTCATCTAGACTGTCATTTCCTACAAATGATAAGAATAAACAAAAAGCATTACGGACACAAAATTTCATCTTTATTAGTTCCCAACCAGAATCGGCATATCATATTATCCCCTAACTTCATATTTATGTACAAAGTGCTAGACCATGTCCATTAAAATCAAACTTGAAAAAAATTACTAAAAGATGAAGAATCAATAAACAATGAGACAATGGCCCCACCTGAACGCATTTGAGGTTTGGCACAGTAGTTATCGGCAGATAGTTTGACTTTTCTAATATTGTAAGTATCAGCTATCTCATTGGTTCCAGCCAAGCCAGCTTCGATTTGCGGCACTCTGTCACTTTCAACTTTGTTGCTCAAACTAATGCCATGATCCCAGCTACTCCGATGAATCAGTTCACCTCCAACCAAGCAATCACCAACATTATCTAAATTAGACTCAGTTTTTGAATTCGCACTTCTAGAATTTACAGCACTATCCAGTATTCCAGCATTACCATCCATATTGGTATTTTCATCCATGTGGATACAGTCATTTGAAGAAAAAGATGTACATCTCTTCATCTCCAAAGAAGCATCCTTTGGTAGAACTTCACCATCTACAGACACCATTTTTGAAGGACCTTGAGATTTGTTCTCATTCACATCTTGCATTTTTGCCAGATCAAAATCAGAAATAGACCCTGACTGTCTCTCATCCACCCTTGAATCCATAGAGCTTTCATGATTTGAACAACCTCTCACACTTGCTGCCACTGCATGCTCTTCAAGAACACCACTATAATCCTTATTAGCATTGTCATTTGTGTACATAGAGTATTCTGAAGCCAAAGAAGGACGTCTCTTCTTTACTTCAGAAGCTTTCTTGTGTACATCAGGATTACCACAAGTCACTTGATCCAGTTGGAGAACAGATTGTAGAACTTCACTGTCTACAGACACCACTGTACTTGAAGGAACTTCAGATTCGTTCTCATTTACATCTTGCATTTTTGCCAAGTCAGAACAAGAAATAGACCCCGACTCTGTTTCGCCAATCATGGCAACCATAGAACTTTCAGGATTTGAAAAAACTTTCGTACAAGCTTGCAATGTGTGCTCTTCCAGAACACCAACCAAATTAAAGGATAAATTTTGGTCTCCATGCACCAATGCCTTATCTCTTTCATGTAGATTTATGCCTTCAACTGGTAATTTGAATTTATCTTGAAGTTGATCCCCTACTGCAGATTAAATAATCATTAGTATCCCATAACTTTTTCAATAACTATCACTAAATTGACACTATTTTTTAGGAAATGAGAAAGAATATCAGTCTCGTCTGTCCATTCTAACGATTAACCAATATATAACGTCAAAGACAGAGTTCCCAAACTTAGTTGACATGATTGTCTATAATGCCCTAAAGATAAAAGTTAACAGGAAATGAGAAAGAATGACCATCTCCTTCTCCTCTATCTGTTCTACAGATGAACCAATAAGTCAAAGACACAGTTTCCAACATAGTTAACGGATTTGTAACATATGATCACAAAGAGAGGGAAAAAAAAAGTAAAAGCACTAGTGTTGGTAATCAAGGCCACAGAGAAAATTTAACTGAACCTTAGTTGTGGAAGTTTAAGGTCAAGAACATTTATATCATGTATTGGAGAAAAATTCATGTACTGACCCTTGCTCATTACATGAGAGAGCTCACAGGAAGAAAAGCTTTGAACAAGTTCACCTGCAGCTGGAACAAAGAAAACAGACATACATAAATTATGACAGACAAATTCCTTGAAGCAAAGAAAAAGTATAACGAAGGGAGCTTGTTGAAGGCCTTACTATCTTCAGTTTTTGAGTCGCTTCCAACTTTATCCATAATACTTTCTTCTAAGGCGATTGGACTGGTTCTGTCACCACCAGAGAGGTCATGCCCATGTTTCTCTTTAATGTTTCCAGAAACATTTTCATTGCTTTCAAGAAAGACCTCCTGCTTATCCTCAGCAACCTGACAATCTGTCTTGTCAAGTACACCATCATCCAACTTTGAGTTTCTTTCAATGCCCTCACTAGCATACTCTTCAACAACAATTTGTTCAAAATCTAATGCTTTAGATTCATTATCTTCCCGCACAAAAACATTAGCCCTCTCATGAGATGGGAGCTTCACCTTCTTGGAAGAAGTTACTTCATCAGGGTGTTCAGTTGCATAACTAGGAAAGTCTTCCCTTCCAATACAATTTATATTGCTCTCTCCAACAGTAGTAACTTGAGCTTCAAACTGATTCCCATCTACACATTCAGCTGAAAACAACGCAGCATAAAAGGGGTTTAGTTAACACAACCAACTACAACTGAAAACTATTTAATCTTATGGAGCTGTACAACTTTTGGTGCAAGTATAAATCCAGTAAATAATGCTTCTATTACCAATAGCATAAAAGTGATATAGAGAAATTATGCTCCAATGGTGTGATTCATTAATAACCAGTTAACAACAGAAGCATCGCATACGCATGAAAATGAATTAAGAAATTATAAAATGAAACATGGAATACCTTTGTTTACTAATAAAAATGCTGGTAAAGTTACTGCAGTATCACTGGCCACAATTCCACCCTGATAGAATTCTCTAATTGTCTCTGCACTAGCTTCAGCAGTGTCGCCTGAATCCGTACAGACTGGCTCGCCATCACTTATAGGTTTTTCATTTTCTTCAAAGCTTTTAGAGAATGACTCAAATTTTCTTATGGGTTTTTCATCCACTTCATCATTTCTTTGGTTTATCGTCTCAACAGTCAACAACTCGTCTGTTTCCAAGTCCAACAGCTTGGAACATTCACCTACAAATTAGACGAACTCATTAAGCACCAAAATTAATTATAACAACCATTCAACAAAAACAACATTAGCACCCTTACCTTCACAATCTGGTTTAAATGTAGGTGATTGACCATCACCAAGATAGGTCAATTTGGAAGAACCCGCATTGCTGGGCGTATCTGGACAGTCTACTGGGTTTTGTTTAACGAAGTTATCATGACCAGTATCACCTCTGTTCAATGATAGACAAGAACGATCTTCCAAATAACCTGCAGCAGTGTTATCATTGATGACATCATCCACCATAACACTGTCCACTGTATTAATTGCTACATCCTGTGCCATTTGGACTTGAGATATACCTTGAAATCTTGCAGATTCTGAGGGATGATTTTCCTTCATATGCGCTAAGATTTCCATTGCTTTATCCTTGTCAGAATATAGAGAAGACACTTCAAAACAGGAAGGCTGCCCCTTTGCAAATAATTCCCTCCTCTTGGTTGATTCATTCCTCTTCTTGCTTGAATTTTGTACAATTTCTTTGCTGGAGCTCAAACCAACATCATTCTCAATTCCTGCAGCTTCCGGAATATACAATCCAGCATCTATATCTGCGTTTTCAACTTTTTCTTCATGGGGTGAATTGAGATTAGTAGACAAAACCTCCTCTGCTATAATTGGAACCCTAGATTCAGTTTTTGTATTCTTTCCAGCAGCTATACCAATGACTTCTGTAGCTGCAACAAAGTCACGTTTGGATGCATTACGTGAGGATTGACTTTGAGGACCTTTACTTGAAGAGTCATTTACAATATATGAACTTCCGTTTTCCAATGTTGGCTCTTGAATTTTACTCACAAACCCACCAGTTTTAACACCATCAGAAATTTCACCCTTGTCATCAAACGCTTCTGTTTCTAAATTTTCACTAGCATTCCGACTAGATCGCCTTACAGGCTTAGTAACATTAGAATATTTTACAGCAACTAATTCTGTTGATTGCTTCATTGTTCCAACGGCTTCATGATTTCTCAGCTCCCTATCATCAGTATCAGCAGAGGGAAACAATGTAGTCTTGCGCCTGGACCTCCTTAAAGGACCATTGGGTAGGGGAACAACACCTTCTTCTATTGTTTCTACACTTTGCTCAACTTTGGAAGCCCTTTCCAAATCTGTATTCCTTGGCCGTTTTCTGGTATCACCTTTTGCCAATTCCTTGCCCTTCTGGACCACAAAAAAACTCCGCCTCAACGTTGTACTTGGGCCCTTTGATGGTTGTTCAAGTTGAGGAACCACTTTGCATTCTTCTTGGCCTGACAATTTTCCCACAAACTCCATTTTAGGCATCTTTCTCCTACCAACAAATTTAGTTTCTGTCAATTGGCCACATACAGAGTCTCCATCCCTAGCTAAGTTCCGTTTTGACCTCCTTATGTTCTGAAAAGATCCAATAGATTCGCCAGCATTGTTATCAATGTCCACACTCTTCTTCAGAAGTGCAGCAGACTTCCGCCTAATTGACTTTTGATTTTTGCCCTGAAAGGTTTTTTCAAGTTGAAGAACTTCTTGACCCACTTCCGGAACCTTGAGACTATCTGTTTTACTTTCAACTCCTGAACTCTTCCCTTCCACCTGAGTCCGCGAGCGTGTGATCCTACCACCAAGATCAATTTTTACTGGTTCCTCATTCAAAACACTTGAGACTTTGACCTTTGTTGCATTTCCTTTTCTTGCTGGAACAGTGTCTTCTGAAGTCTCACTTGGTAAAAGAAACCCATGACTGCCTTCATTTTCCTTGGTTTTCTTTGAACCCCTTGGCGCCAGACTCTTCCTCAAAGCCTTCAAATTTCCACCATCTTCGCTCACCACCGCCCTGCTTCTCAACTGTCTTTGAATCAACCCACGACTCAAATTTGCATTTTCTGTATTACCATCAAGCCTTTCGTTTAACTCAACTTCCAGAGGTGGTTTATCACAAACATCAACCTTCTCCACCCCAGTTTTTGCTTTCTTCTTTCTGTGAAGAGGTGAAAAAACTGCTTCTGCACCTCCTTCAACCAATTTTTGCGCCCTAGACCTTGTAGCTCTACCTCGTTTTTCAACAATATTTATGTCAACCGATAATTCAAGTCCTTCAGAATCTTCGAAAACCTCAACATGCTTATTCTTCTCTGACACCTGCTTGACAGCCATTGTCTTCCTCTTTCGCGGCTGTTTCTTCTTTGGATTGTAATTGCAATCTGAATCCGAGTCTTTATCGGTACCCACGAAGTAAAAAGTTTCATTTTCTGGACTGAAGGTCACTGTCTTCACCTTCTTTGCCCGAAGGTCAGAATCAATTTCCCCTTCATTTTCTTCTATATCTTTACAGACTGGCTCAATGGGTTCTTCATCTTCCTGTTTATACAAACAAACAAAAAATCGAAAAACGAAAAATGTTACCGAATTAAACAAAAAACCACATCATAAAGTACATAAAAAGGAGAGAAACCCACTAAACCACCCCCCATACACACACACGCATTTTCCCCAATTGAGTTGAGCGCTTCTTGAAATATAACATGAAACCCAGAATTTTCTTCTCAATAATTTTCTCGGCATCCAAACAGAAAACAAGACTAAAGAAAATAATCAGAAAGATGAAAACATACGATATGGATATAATAAAGATGGAATTTTTCTCTTTAAGACGGGATTACCTTGAGAAGCAAAGTGAGCCTACTGGCCATTTCGGTGTTCTTCAAATTTGCAGGAATCCCGTGCTGTTTACAAAGTGATTGAAGTTGCTTCCTCTTCATCGCATGGAAATCCATCTCTCTCTAATCACAATTTCAAAATTCAGGATTCAAAATTGGAAAAACAAATTGAAACCCACATCATAAAAAGCACAAAATTAATATATGAAAAAACATTTAGGAAGAGTTACTGGTACCTATTCTTGTTCGCCAATGCGAAATTGGCTTCCCAGAAATGTCAGAAGCTGTCGGAGGAAAAGAAAGAAAGAAAGAGCAAGATAAATGTAATTAATCAATCAAAGACGGAGGATTTAAAAGGGTCTGCGTGTTTTGGTTGTCAAGAAAATTGAATTCGCCTTTTGGATTTCGACGTTTTCATTCTCCGAATAAAATAAAAAGGAATCGGTTTGAATTCCGGTTTTTGCTTTTTGTGCTGTTTTGAATTCAAATGGGACGAGTTTCCCGCTTTCCAACACGAACAGGAAAACGATCGTAATTTTCAGAAGTAGGCTTAAGTGCATATTACAGGTGTCATGTGACTATACGATGCTTTGAATTTGAGTTTTTACTTTTTTTTTTTTCTTTTCTTTTTTCTTTTTGAAGGAAAGTTTTGATGGCGCGTTTACGTATTCGTAATTGAAATGAGAATGTGGAACTAAATTCCGATTACGGAGTACTCCGGTGTTTACTAAACATAGAGGAATAAAAAAAGCAGTGGGGCCACACAAATTTTGGAATTCAATTCCTTGTATTGGTGGAATTGGATTTCATAGATATAGGTGGTAATCCAATTCCTAATTGTTTGGGCAATCAAAATGACACTTTTGTTCCCTTTATGCCCTCACTTACTTTTTTTTATTTCCAAGACTATCCTTTATAAACCCATTAAAGTATAAAATATTTGATTTAGGACAAGGGCATTTTAGTAATCATACTGGTTTATATTCCGATTTTGAATTAGTAAACAGCTTTATAGAATTCTATTCCGATTCTAGAACATTTAAGTAAACAGCTTCAACAGAAATCTGATTCTGACTTCTCCTCATTCCAACTCCTCCTCAATTCAATTCCTCATATTTTCATTACCGTTACGTAAACGCGTCATGAATGTGTATTGAATCTTGAGGAACAAGTCAAAGAGAAATACTTACCTCCAATAGTTTTACAATCATCAAGAATAAGAGTTTCAAATGACTCTGGCTTATTCTGGGTTTGGGTAAGAAATTTAAACAACAATAATAACTAAACTTTATTTCACTAAGTGTGGTATGTTGTATAAATTCTAAAACACTATTGCGCTCGGTTTTGCTCCAAGTATTCCAAATTTTTTTCTTATAGTCTCTTTCAAGGTTTTTATGGGTCTTCATCTGCCCATTTTACTCTGAGTTTCTATCTTATAGTCGTATCTTCTAAACAGATAAGAGAATTTTAAAAAATATGGAAATTATTATTATAGAATTTGTTGCCAAAATTTAGTTGTGCCATGAGGGGAGGAGGGGATGGTATGGTGGTGTGGTGGCGGCGTGGTGGTGCCTTCAAGGAGGGGTGTGGTGGTGGTGGCGACAACCATGGAAATATGGTGGTAATATGGGGGAGGGGGATGGTATGGGTGGTGCGATAGTGATGATGGCGATGGTAAGTGAAACATTTTTGGCTGATAAAGTAAAAAAGTTTCACATCGATCATTTTACATAACAAAACACAATTTATATTAAATGGTCTCACTTCTAATTTTTCCGTAGCCTTTGTGATAAAACCAGACATGATCTATTGATTGCAAAAGTGGTTTAAGTTTGAGAGTAAATAAGTGAGACTAGTAGACCACTGGTCCATCAATAGTGGTAAAGCTAGACATCAAGGTTAGCAAGGTTATCATATACTACACTAAAGGGAGGGTGAAGATTTGAATTCGAGACACGATAGGTTGAAGATGAAGGGCCTTATATATCCAGTAATTTGAGTTTACCTTTAGTTGTTTGTTAAAACTCAACCTAGTCCAAATATATACAATGTTAACGTTTCGATGAAAGTTCTTTTATGAACAAACGATGTCATCTACATTCAGAGGGTTGGGAAATGGGCTAAACCTCACAATGGCTAGCAATAAGGTGGTTCAACTTCGTCTTTGGTGAGAATCGAACCTTAACCTCTCACTTACAAGTGAAGAGGAATATCACTATACCGTAGTAGTTTGGTATTGCTGTGCTTTGAAAAAAAAAACTGCTTCTGTTGTGTTGTGAGAATAAGTTCATTTTTGCTGCTTCACGTTTTCAGCTTATTTTCACCAAAAATTGTGAAAATAAGCTGTTTTTTTTTTTGTGTGAAAATAAGCTACTTTTTTTTTGTGAAAATAAGGTTTTTTTTTTTTTTTTTGTGAAAATAAGTTTTTTTGAGGTCAGCTTTTTTTTATACCCACTTTTTATAAAAGCACATCAGTACCAAACCAGTACTAAGTGGCTTCGATGAAAGTTCTAATAACTTGTAATAAGTTTCAAATTCTTCCGCAAATTCCGAATTCTACACTTGATTATATTTATTGATAAGCTAGTATGGCGGCATATGGGTGTGCTTCTTTAGGTCATAACAACGATCATTCTTGTATATGGTTTCATAATTTTCCAAAATAATATTACCGAAGTATAAAGATTGATTTGTATGGTTTTAGAATCTGTCGAGGTTCCTCTTTGTAATGTTATTTCAGTTTCTCAAAAAAAGGTTTAAGTCTAACAACTTGTTCTGAACAAAAAAAAATTCTAACAACTTGACTCATAATTCGGCAATTGACAAAGAAAAAATGACTCAAAATTAGTTTCTTCCAGCTAATTAGTAACATCATATATTTTGTGTAGTTTCAAATTTTGAAGTTCTTGGTTTCTGAATAAGTTGAAAAGAAAAAAAAAATCACTTGATTATGAACAAGATATCTATGTACCCTTTCGATTAACCCTAAACTATAAACCTCGAAGTAAATTGAGCTTCTTACCAAGAATTGTGCCATAGAGAGATTAAATCCATGTTAGGTTCTTTTTTTATGCCTTAGTGACAAGGACTTTACATTTTCTTTATATCGATATAAAGAGAGAACCGCAAACTGATTAGTAGTAGTCCAAGCCAGTTTGCAAGCCCCATTGAAAATATAAAGACAGAAAGTGAAACAAAGTAGAAAATTAGTAAATAAATGATTGAAAGTAAAGAAGTCGTAAATACTTGTCAAGTGTTAATCAAAAGCACAATAAACCGTAGAAAATATACGACTTGAAAATAAATGACGAATACAAGTAAATGAACAAAGTTTATGTTGAAATCCCACATCGGCTAGAAGGAAAGAAGAAAAAGAGTTTAAATATGATTAACTTACTCTTACATCGAGACATTTTATAATAAAACCACACATCTAATATTGGGCATGTAGTAATAATTAAGTTGTAAACAATATCGGTGTTGTTAGAATGAGATCCTCGGCCCGTCGACTTGAAAAATTCAACATGCTTGTATTACCACATGATTGGGTGGGTACTCTTTGGCCCTGCGTGATGGGTGAATTCCAACTTGGCTCCACATAGGCCCGTATTGCCGCGTGATTGGGTGAGTCCCCTTTGGCCTCGCGTGTTACCGGAGCTACGTCTTTCAATTGTAAAACACTAGTATATGCCCACACACAAAAGTGTGTAATTTTTTATTTTTTTTTTTAAATTGAAGGAGAGAAAATGTGGAGGTGGAGAGAGAAGTTTATTTTTTACTTTTTTCATAATTAGAAATGTTAGAATCACTTGTAGGTTAGTATATGCCCATACACAAAAGTGTGTGATTTTTTTTTTAATTGAAGGAGAGAGGAAGAGAGTGACAGAGAATGTGGAGGTGGAGAGAAAAGTTTATTTTTTATTTTTTACTTTTTTCATAATTAGAAATGTTAGAATCACCTGTAGGTGAAGCTTAAACAAAAACAGAAAAATTTTGTTTTGTAAAATTACGTTACTGCCCTTTTCACCCTTTTTTTTCTATTAACATTTAGTTTAGATAATAACAACGAAGAAGCATATAAAACAAAACATCAACTTTCCTTCAAACAGCAACACATTAGTTTACGTTTACAATTCAACCAATCCAACATTTACTTTAAGATTAAACTTACATTTGAAAGTGGTGGGTTGTCGTGGTAAATAGGGTCTTGATTGATGTCGTCCGGATTGGATGAGGATCCTCTTCAGATTCTTTTTGTAGGGATTCTAAGGATTCTCACATCATGGCCGTTTATTGTACATCGTGCAATTAGTTTTCGTTAGGTACTATTTATGTTTAATTTTAAATAATAAAATTCAAAATAAATTATGACTGCACGATATACGATAAACGGCTAGAACGTGAGGATTCATTAGGATCCCCACAATTTGGATTCTGATGGGACTCAAAAATCCGTCCAGATCCACACCTTTATTCTCCTTAGTCTAGCTTGAAGTACTAATATCACTATAATAATACAAAAACTAAAAAAATCATATGACAACATATGGCACTGCAAATCTAGTAGTACATTCTTAGTCCTTGTGAGTTCGATATCTTATTATGATTGATCGATTATGTAATTTAGCCTAAATGCTCTGCCCCAAATGGCCCACCAATTGTGTGACAAACAATGTGTATAACGAATAACATTCACAGAGATAAAATCATTAATTTTGACAGATATGTTCATATCCAATTTATATATTCAATATCTTAAATAAAAATAAAATACATTAATTTAATTTCCTAACGAGTTACTAACGAGTCCATTTGTTATTAACTTGACCCTTTAAGGCTCGACCTAAATACTGAATTTTCTCACGTGTTCGTGGCATGTTATTGGATAGTGCATGATTTTGCCAAGTCTAATTTTGTTAGTCGCACTTAAATATAACTAGACGTAGTATGGCAAATGGCAATGCAAGTGTTATGAAATCGTGCCAATTAACCCAAATGTACGGGAGTTCATAAGAAAAACAGTGTAGGTAAAAATAAAAGTGCAGTAAGTGGACTTTTACCATAATGATGAAAATGAGTTGAACTATTACATGACGGTATGAGTTCAAACTCCACCAATAACTAATTTAACAAAATCTAAATCTATCGTTTCACAAAAAAAAATGAAAAAAAAAAAGAAAAATGTGCGGAAATCACTCAGTAACACGGCATTGGATCGGCACTTCATCAATTTGGTATTGGGCTCTAGGTCCGATCCAGAGAAAAGAATATTACATTAAATCTCATCTGATTCTCCTTCGTCTCAAAGCTGTCCTCCACTCCTCCTCCTCTGAACCCAGAAAAACTTTAGCCTTCCGACGACGCCGACGAGGCGGACGCCGACTGCGACTGCTGTAATCTAAGGGATTCAGCAGCAAATAGGTATGCCTAAGACTTCTTACCGGGTGCTATAATCTCCAGTTGCTTACTCTCTCTCTCTCTCTCTCTATATATATATATATAGACACACACACATATATATATTATCAGTGCATGTACATAAAGAAACAAACATGCATATCCTTGGATTTTTGGTGCTCTGAGATTGATGAAAATTTGGGTCCATCAAATTTTTGAATTTTTATAATAATTTCTGGGTTTTTGATTTCGTTTTCCAATTTTTTTGTATTGGATTGTGGATGTTGCTTGGATATGGTTTGAAATGTGAATTTAATAATTGAAGATTGTAGACTAAAACAACGAGAATCAGGATTAAACAGTAGCTTAATTCGATAACATTAAGAAGAAATGATTAATGGGTTTGGGTGTTGTCAGGAGCAGATATTCAAATGGAAGCCAAATTTTTTCGATTTCTTAAGATTGTGGGTGTGGGATACAAGGCCCGAGCGGAAGCCGAAGGACGCATGTTGTATCTGAAATTGGGTTACAGTCATGAGGTAGAATTGACCGTTCCTCCTGCGGTTCGTGTTTTCTGCTTCAAGAACAACGTAGTTTGCTGCACCGGAATTGATAAAGATAGGGTGCACCAGTTTGCTGCTGCTGTTCGTAGTTGTAAGCCACCTGAAGTCTACAAGGGCAAGGGCATAATGTACGTCGATGAAGTTATCAAGAAAAAGCAAGGAAAGAAATCTAAGTGATTGGATCTGTGGCTGGAAATTGGTAATCTTCTTTTTTGCTTTCTGGTTGTAATCAGAAGATTCTAATAGGTTGGTAATCTTCTTGTTTGAGCTGGGATTTGCATTTGAGGTATATTGTGTTTATCCTTGCAGCTTTTTTTAGTGATCGAAAACAGGTGTTATGATTCTTGCTTTAGTGTTTTATTTTACGGGCTCACACACATTGAATGTTTCATTTTCTTATCAAATGGAAAAGTAGAACTTATTACATTGAACTGGCTATGGATTTTAGGCTCCCGTTGATACCTGTACCGGTATCAAAAGCTAAACGCAGTGCAAACTTTTGGTGTTTGTTGCTTTGTGATTGTTTGTTAACATGATGTTGCTAGGATTGAGTCTTTGGTATGCCAGACGTAATATGTTGGGCTACATTAGAAAAATCATGGAACCGACTGTCGTGCAGTGGATCCCATGGAATTGCTATTACAGTTCGCGATATTACATTGCTGGCGCTGAAGATTTACTCTGCTGCTAGGGAGTTCAGCAAGGCCGTCAGTAGTTGTGATCCCCGGCGACTGTCATCCAAGTCACTAGTGATTTGCACTGCTAAGGCTGGAGCCTGAATGCCCTTCATCTCACCCCTCCCTCCCCACTCCCCCTACATTTTGGTTACACGGTGGAAAAAGCCGAGCCCTTTCATTATTATATATTTATAGTTTCATTTTTTCATTCTTTGCTACTTAAATTGACTGATTATTGTGATGATTCTGCTTATTGTCCTAATGTCTTGTTTTATAGGGAATGGATTTACGGGATGGCGATGTTTGAATATTTTTTTGTTTTTGTTTCTGTTTTTGGTTTGGTTTGTGTTTGTCCTTGTGGATTTTGTGGTTGCCACAAAACGGTAGGAATGAAAGCGATAGAGTGAGAGTTACACTATGTTTGGACGTTGGAAATAAAATTGGAATTTGAATAAGTCAGAATTTATAAATTGACATTCACCAATTCCCTTATTTGGATTCATACACATAGAAATTTAGAATTTCCGCGTGGAAAAAAAACTTTGAATTTGAGACCTCCAATTCCCAAGTTTAAATTCCATGTAAATAGGTGTCGTTTCCCAATTTCTATAATTGAGAGTTTAAAAATAACAAATTCAATATTCAATTCCATTGTTCTTTTAGGGTTAACCAAACAAGAAAATTCACAAATACTAGAAAATAAAATTCCGTCATTTCAATTTTTATCATTTTAAAATGCCTTGATAATTTTAAATTTCTTCATCCAAACATAATGTTATAGCGTCCAGTCGAATCCAATCATGGGCACCAAACGCAATCGGGAATGCTATTCCAGTTTAAGACTCGTAACAAACCCGCCCAATGCGTATCCGTCAAAGTGCGTCAGTTGAATACATCAACTAAGTAATTTAACATGACTACATAAAAATTACATAAAAGAGATGAACAAGTAAATCATAGTGATCTTGTCCTTATAAGTAAACATTTGGATTGGGAGGAGTCATTGATGACATTTGGAGTCAAAGCGTTTTAAAATCCTATTAACTACATTCTGATTTTAAAGTCTATTACGATGCTGTCAAATCCTAATTTGACTTCCCGAATATGAATCTAGTCTTATTATATTTATTGAGAAATAACAACATTAATTCAAAGCAAAATCCTTTTCAAAACTCTGAACTTTACAGATTTCATGCAGGTTGGTTAGCATATCACAATCAGAACTTTGCTCAAAATGTCAACTATGCAAATCAATCTATCACATACCAAATTTATTTTACCGTGTCCACAGTTTATTCTTACAGTACAACAGAATGGCGTTTACAATCTCATGTAAACCGTAAAAGTACTATCCAAAGCAATGATAAATGGTACCAGCCTTCGTTAATCCATATTGTTACATAAAAAAGTAGTTTAGCAGCAAGTAGAGATTAACAAGAACATTTTAGACCAAAGGCAACAACACATCAGTCGACAAAGTTATGACTGTTTCCTTTTGCGTTCAAGGTAAAAATAGTTAGACTGAAATTTCAAGACCGCCCAAACAAAATGACGGAAACCAATCTCAGGCCAGAGCACCGAGGGAGAGTACAAATAACAGTACGAACTCTGCCACAAAAGAAAATTGCTCAACCGGGTCTCACCTGAAGTACGGATTAAAACATCAGGGTCTGGTGCAACCGCCATATACATATGTTTTTCAATATCTGTCAATTTTACAATGTTCTCCCTTTCATCCTCTTCATTGCCTCCACATTTAGTTAGACCATACCCAACTCCACTTGCATTCATCGCGCTAATCTCGTCCAGTTTTTCTTCACACGATTCTTGAACAGCATGCACAATCTCATCAGTGGAAGTGTAGGCAATACATATTGACAGCACTCCTCGGGAGTTATTGGCCGTGGCTGCCATAGCCCTCTCTGCTGCCGACCTGACACGTTCACTCAAGAGCTTTAGGTTCCCAATAAAATGTACCCTAACTCCATAGTGATTCACTATGCTTTCTTCTTTGATTAACCCTTCGATCTTCTCCTGCATCAGGTCCATCAAGGATTGAACTTCTTCAGGATTCCTTTTGAAATTCTCAATGCTAAACGCATATACCGTTACATATGTTACACCCAGCTCATAACAATACTTGAGCATGGACATAAGAGCCAAATACCCAACCCTGTGTCCATCCCCATCCATCATCTTCCGCTTTTTAGCATATCTTCTGTTTCCATCCATGATGAAGGCAATGTGACGTGGTATGGGACGAATAGATATTACAACAAAGAGACATCTCCTCAAAAAACTAACTACGATCCAAAACAAGCGGGTTGCTATATTGCCACTGGTTTTCTCCATCCTAAAGCCCTGTACAACTGTCGAGTTCTCTGATAAATGACCTGTTAGTTAATAGACAAAATTTAGCCCAAACTCCTGAATCTACAGCGACATCCCAGAACAATCACCCCCCAAATAAAAAAAAAAATTTAAGGCCCAAAACTTCAAATGTAATTGAGCTTATTAAACTATAACCACAATTAGAGCTGATTCGGTATGGGATACTGAACTGAAAACCATATCCCAATTCCCAGACCGATCCCAAACCAAATTTTCGGAAATACTGAAATAGGTTCGGGACAAATCGGGATTACCAAAAGCCGTAGAGGAGCCAACAAGACCCTCAAAAGGGCAATACCAAAACGGAAAGAACAATAACAGACATATAACAAGCATACTAAGCTGTTGATATGTTCGCTCATGCAACCAATTCACATAGATGATCCGAGATACAAGAAGCATTCTTTGTGTTCATTTCACTTATAGTCCCGGTTCTCTCTTTTAAACATATGCGAAGAAGGAAAAACAGTTTTACCTCTTTCCAGTCCCCAAAATGCTGCGTCACTTGATTGTGAGTAATCCTGATGAAGAAAGCTACTTTAAGACTTCTTTTGTGAGCGAGGGAGAAACTTCAATCGTGGAGAAAATCGCAGCTCTTGCTTACTGGAGGAAGTAGACTTCCTGAAACTTTTCCTGCACTTCACATAATTCTAAGATTAGAATGCTGAAATTAAAAGGAGGTTAAACAGTGATTGAGTGAGGGTGAGGAGAGGTCGAGAGAGAGTCTGCGAGGGTGACCGAGTGACAGTTAGGGTTTTATTTAGATTCAATGGTTAAGATTAAATCTCAACCAAATTGGACGGTTGTTCTAATTCCAAATATATATTTAAAACTAAATAATATATATATATATATATATAATTTTTTATTTCGATTCGGTTTGGGATTACCGAACGAAATAAAAAGTGAGACCGATTCCCGTACAAAAATTTCGAGATCGATTCGGTATTAGGTACCAAAATTTTCGGGATTTTTTCGATTTGATTTCAGGATTTTTTCGACTCGGTTTGGAATTTTGGATATTTTTTTTTCCAAACATAACCACAATACAAAATAGAGTTCAAGCACGTGCATCATTTCTACTTTTAGAATGACCTGAAATCCATTAGCAGAGCTACATTTCCTCGAAAATCAACTTAGTATGGCAAAAATCATCGCGATAGGAACAAATACGCAAATGAAAAAACCAAAATTGCTTAATGTGATCACAAATTAGCATCTAAAACAAAACCCTCAAAGTTGAATAATCACACTTGTCTAACAGATATTTGCATAAAAAAATGCTTATGGTGCATGCATTGCACTTCCGAAAATTCGAAGAACAAAAAGAAGCAGCTAATCAAGAATGCAATGCTTAATAATCTGCAAAATCACAAAATTAATACTATGACCAAAATGGTGATTAAGCAATCAGATTAACCCCGTTTAATGTGATTAAGCTCTAATTACTTATTAAAAGCATCATAAAAGAATCGAAAACACGAAATAGGAAGTAACATTGTCAACTTGCGAGAGATTGGAAAATCCCAGAACCTAGAAACACCCACACCATTGAACCCAAATTATAAACTTTTTCTTTTCGATTTTCTCGGAAACCAAACAGAAGATTGGAAAATCGGAGAGAGAGAGAAAATTACTGGTGAAGAATCAAATGCAGAGTAGGGCGGCGATTCCCCAGTGAAAGGTTAAGAGTTCAAACACAATTTCGCGACTGCCGTCTCTCTTTGAAGCTGGAATCACATACAAAAGTATCTACATAGAGTTCAAGCATTTTTTCCACGGACATATAACAATAACAGATATTTTTTTCCACCCCTAACCTAACCACAATACAAAATAGAGTTCAAGCAGGTGCACCATTTCTACTTTTAGAATGACCTGAAATCCATTGGCAGAGCTACATTTCCTAGAAAATCAACTTAGTATCGCAATAATCATCGCGATGGGAACAAATACGCAAATCATAAAACCAAAATTGCTTAATGTGATCACAAATTAGCATCTAAAACAAAACCCTCAAAGTTGAATAATCACATTTGTCTAACAGATATTTGCATAAGAAAATGCTTATAGAGCATGCATTGCACTTCAGAAAATTCGAAGAACAAAAAGAAGCAGCTAATCAAGAATGCAATGCTTAATAATCTGCAAAATCACAAAATTAATACTATGACAAAAATGGTGACTAACCAATCAGATTAACCCTGTTTAATGTGATTAAGCTCTATTTATTGATTAAAAACATCATAAAAGAATCGAAAACACGAAATAGGAAGTAACATTGTCAACTTGCGAGACATTGGAAAATCCCAGAACCTAGAAACACCCACTCCATTGAACCCAAATCATAAACTTTTTCTTTTCGATTTTCTCGGAAACCAAACATAAGATTGGAAAATTAGAGAGAGAGAGAGAGAGAGAGAGAAAGTTACCGATGAAGTATCAAATACAGAGTAGGGCTGCGATTCCCCAGTGAAAGGTTAAGAGTTCAAAGACAATTTTGCTACTGCAGCCTCTCTTTGAAGCTGGAATCACATACAAAAGTATCTACATAGAGTTCAAGCATTTTTTCCACAGACATATAACAATAACAAATATTTTTTTCCACCCCTAACCTAACCACAATACAAAATAGAGTTCAAGTAGGTGCACCACTTCTACTTTTAGAATGACCTGAAATCCATTGGCAGAGCTACATTTCCTCGAAAATCAACTTAGTATCGCAAAAATTATCGCGATGGGAACAAATACGCAAATGATAAAACCAAAATTGCTTAATGTGATCACAAATTAGCATCTAAAACAAAACCCTCAAAGTTGAATAATCACACTTGTCTAACAGATATTTGCATAAGAAAATGCATATAGTGCATGCATTGAACTTCGGAAAATTCGAAGAACAAAAAGAAGCAGCTAATCAAGAATGCAATGCTTAATAATTTACAAAATCACAAAATTAATACTATGACAAAAATGGTGACTAAGCAATCAGATTAACCCAGTTTAATGTGATTAAGCTCTAATTACTGATTAAAAGCATCATAAAAGAAACGAAAACACGAAATAGGAAGTAACATTGTCAACTTGTGAGAGATTGGAAAATCCCAGAACCTAGAAACACCCACTCCATTGAAC
Organism: Cotoneaster glaucophyllus; assembly: GCA_036320875.1. Classification (NCBI taxonomy): domain Eukaryota; kingdom Viridiplantae; phylum Streptophyta; class Magnoliopsida; order Rosales; family Rosaceae; genus Cotoneaster; species Cotoneaster glaucophyllus. The sequence continues at coordinate 33,690,933 of CM070066.1, read as the reverse complement.
CCAAATAATAAACTTTTTCTTTTCGAATTTCTCGGAAACAAAACAGAAGATTGAAAAATCAGAGAGAGGGAGAGAGAGAAAGTTACCGGTAAAGAATCAAATGCAGAGTAGGGCGGCAATTCCCCAGCGAAAGGTTAAGAGTTTAAAGACAATTTCGCTACTGCCGTCTCTCTTTGAAGCTGGGAATAACATACAAAAGTATCTATATTGAGTTCAAGCATTTTTTCCACAGACACATAACAATAACATATATTTTTTTCCACCCCAACCTAACCACAATACAAAATAGAGTTCAAGCAGGTGCACCATTTCTACTTTTAGAATGACCTGAAAACCATTGGCATAGCTACATTTCCTAGAAAATCAACTTAGTATCGCAAAAATCATCGCGATGGGAACAAATACGCAAATGATAAAACCAAATTTGCTTAATGTCTTCACAAATTAGCATCTAAAACAAAACCCTCAAAGTTGAATAATCACACCTGTCTAACAGATATTTGCATAAGAAAATGCTTATAGTGCATGCATTGCACTTCTGACAATTCGAAGAACAAAAAGAAGCAGCTAATCAAGAATGCAATGCTTAATAATCCGAAAAATCACAAAATTAATACTATGACCAAAATGGTGATTAAGCAATTAGATTAACCCTGTTTAATGTGATTAAGCTCTAATTACTGATGAAAAGCATCACAAAAGAATCGAAAACACGAAATAAGAAGTAACATTGTCAACTTGCAAGAGATTGGAAAATCCCAGAACCTAGAAACACCCACTCCATTGAACCCAAATCATAAACTTTTTCTTTTCGATTTTCTCTGAAACCAAACAGAAGATTGGAAAATCAGAGAGAGAGAGAGAAAGTTACCGGTGAAGAATCAAAAGCAGAGTAGGGCGGCGATTACCCAGTGAAAGGTTAAGAGTTCAAACACAATTTCACTACTGCCGTCTCTTTTTGAAGCTGGAATCACATACAAAGGTATCTACATAGAGTTCAAGCATTTTTTCCACAGACATATAACAATAACAGATATTTTTTTCCACCCCTAACCTAACCACAATACAAAACAGAGTTCAAGCAGGTGCATCATTTCTACTTTTAGAATGACTTGAAATCGATTGTCATTGCTACATTTCCTCGAAAATCAACTTAGTATCGCAAAAATCATCGCGATGGGAACAAATACGCAAATGATAAAACCAAAATTGCTTAATGTGATCACAAATTAGCATCTAAAACAAAACCCTCAAAGTTGAATAATCACATTTGTCAAACAGATATTTGAATAAGAAAATGCTTATAGTGCATGCATTGCACTTTCGAAAATTCGAAGAACAAAAAGAAGCTGCTAATCAAGAATGCAATGCTTAATAATCTGCAAAATCACAAAATTAATACTATGACCAAAATGGTGACTAAGCAATCAGATTAACCCCTTTTAATGTGATTAAGATCTAATTACTGATTAAAAGCATCATAAAAGAATCGAAAACACAAAATAGGAAGTAACATTGTCAACTTGCAAGAGATTGGAAAATCCCAGAACCTAGAAACACCCACTCCATTGAACCCAAATCATAAACTTTTTCTTTTCGATTTTCTCATAAACCAAGCAGAACATTGGAAAATCAGAGTGAGAGAGGGAAAGTTACCAATGAAGAATCAAATGCAGAGTATAGCGGCGATTACCCAGTGAAAGGTTAAGAGTTCAAAGACAATTTCGCTACTTCCGTCTCTCTTTGAAGCTGGAATCACATACAAAGGTATCTACATAGAGTTCAAGCATTTTTTCCACAGACATATAACAATAACATATAATTTTTTCCACCCCTAACCTAACCACAATACAAAATAGAGTTCAAGCAGGTGCACCATTTCTACTTTTAGAATGACCGGAAATCCATTGGCATAGCTACATTTCCTCAAAAATCAACTAAGTACCGCAAAAGTCATCGCGATGGGAACAAATACGCAAATGATAAAACTAAAATTGCTTAATGTGATCACAAATTAGCATCTAAAACAAAACCCTCAAAGTTGAATAATCACACTTGTCTAATAGATATTTGCATAAGAAAATGCTTATAGTGCATGCATTGCACTTCCGAAAATTCGAAGAACAAAAAGAAGCAGTTAATCAAGAATGCAATGCTTAATAATCTGCAAAATCACAAAATTAATACTATGACCAAAATGGTGATTAAGCAATTAGATTAACCCCGTTTAATGTGATTAAGCTCTAATTACTAATTAAAAGCATCATAAAAGAATCGAAAACACCAAATGGGAAGTAACATTGTCAATTTGCGAGAGATTGGAAAATCCCAGAACCTAGAAACACCGACACCATTGAACCCAAATCATAAACTTTTTCTTTTCGATTTTCTCGGAAACTAAACAGAATATTGGAAAATCAGAGAGAGAGAGAAAGTTACCAGTGAAGAATCAAATGCAGAGTAGGGCGGTGATTCCCCAGTGAAAGGTTAAGAGTTCAAAGACAATTTCACTACTGCCGTCTCTCTTTGAAGATGAAATCACATACAAAAGAATCTACATAAAGTTCAAGCATTTTTTCCACAGACATAACAATAACAGATTTTTTTACCACCCCCAACCTAACCACAATACAAAATAGAGTTCAAGCAGGTGCACCATTTCTACTTTTAGAATGACCTGGAATCCATTGGCATAGCTACATTTCCTCGAAAGTCAACTTAGTATCGCAAAAATCATCGCGAAGGGAACAAATACGCAAATCATAAAACCAAAATTGCTTAATGTGATCACAAATTAGCATCTAAAACAAAACCCTCAAAGTTGAATAATCACACTTGTCTAACAGATATTTGCATAAGAAAATGCTTATAGTGCATGCATTGCACTTCCGAAAATTCGAAGAACAAAAAGAAGCAGCTAATCAAGAATGCAATTCTTAATAATCTGCAAAATCACAAAATTAATACTATGACCAAAATGGTGATTAAGCAATCAGATTAACCTCGTTTAATGTGATTAAGCTCTAACTACTGATTAAAAGCATCATATAAGAATCGAAAACACGAAATAGGAAGTAACATTGTCAACTTGCAAGAGATTGGAAAATCCCAGAACCTAGAAACACCCATTCCATTGAACCCAAATCATGAACTTGTTCCTTTCGATTTTCTCAGTAACCAAGCAGAAGATTGGAAAATCAGAGAGAGAGAGAGAATGTTACCGGTGTAGAATCAAATGCATAGTGGGGGCGGCGATTACCCAGTGAAAGGTTAAGAGTTCAAAGACAATTTCGCTACTGCCGTCTCTCTTTGAAGCTGGAATCACATACAAAGGTATCTACATAGAGTTCAAGCATTTTTTCCACATACATATAACAATAACATAAATTTTTTTCCACCCCTTACCTAACCACAATAGAAAACAGAGTTCAAGCAGGTGCACCATTTCTACTTTTAGAATGACCTGAAATCCATTGGCATAACTACATTTCCTCGAAAATCAACTTAGTATCGCAAAAATCATCGCGATGGGAACAAATACTCAAATGATAAAACCAAAATTGCTTAATGTGATCACAAATTAGGATCTAAAACAAAACCCTCAAAGTTGAATAATCACACTTGTCTAACAGATATTTGCATAAGAAAATGCTTATAGTGCATGCCTTGCACTTCCGAAAATTCGAAGAACAAAAAGAAGCAGCTAATCAAGAATGCAATGCTTAATAATCTGCAAAATCACAAAATTAATACTATGACCAAAATGGTGATTAAGCAATAAGATTAACCCCGTTTAATGTGATTAAGCTCTAATTGCTGATTAAAGCAACATAAAAGAATCGAAAACACCAAATAGGAAGTAACATTGCCAACTTGCAAGAGATTGGAAAATCTCAGAACCTAGAAACACCCACTCCATTGAACCCAAATCATAAACTTTTTCTTTTCGATTTTCTCAGAAACCAAATAGAAGATTGGAAAATCAGAGAGAGAGAGAGAAAGCTATCGGTGAAGAATCAAATGCAGAGTAGGGCGGCGATTCCCCTGTGAAAGGTTAATAGTTCAAAGCCAATTTCGCTCCTGCAGTCTCTCTTTGAAACTGGAATCACATACAAAGGTATCTACATAGAGTTCAAGCATTTTTTCCACAGACATATAACAATAACAGATATTTTTTTCCACCCCCAACCTAACCACAATACAAAATAGACTTCAAGCAGGTGCACCATTTCTACTTTTAGAATGACCTAAAATCCATTGGCATAACTACATTTACTCGAATATCAACTTAGTATCGCAAAAATCATCGCGATGGGAACAAATACGCAAATGATAAAACCAAAATTGCTTAATGTGATCACAAATTAGCATCTAAAACAAAACCCTCAAAGTTGAATAATCACACTTGTCTAACAGATATTTGCATAAGAAAATGCTTATAGTGCATGCATTGCACTTCCGAAAATTCGAAGAACAAAAAGAAGCAGCTAATCAAGAATGCAATGCTTAATAATCTGCAAAATCACAAAATTAATACTATGACCAAAATGGTGATTAAGCAATCTGATTAACCCCGTTTAATGTGATTAAGCTCTAATTACTGATTAAAAGCATCATAAAAGAATCGAAAACACGAAATAGGAAGTAACATTGTCAACTTGCAAGAGATTGGAAAATCCCAGAACCTAGAAACACCCACTCCATTGAACCCAAATCATAAACTTTTTCTTTTCGATTTTCACAGAAACCAAACAGAAGATTGGAAAATCAGAGAGAGAGAGAGAAAGTTACCGGTGAAGAATCAAATGCAGAGTAGGGCGGCGATTACCAAGTAAAAGGTTAAGAGTTCAAAGTCAATTTCGCTCATGCCGTCTCACTTTGAAGCTGGAATCACATACAAAGGTATCTACATAGAGTTCAAGCATTTTTTCCACAGACATATAACAACAACAGATATTTTTTTCCACCCCTAACCTAACCACAATACAAAATAGAGTTCAAGCAGGTGCACCATTTCTACTTTTAGAATGACCCGAAATCCATTGGCGGAGCTGCATTTCCTCGAAAATCAACTTAGTATCGCAAAATACATCGTGATGGGAACAAATATGTAAATGATAAAACCAAAATTGCTTAATGTGATCACAAATTAGCATCTAAAACAAAACCCTCAAAGTTGAATAATCACACTTGTCTAACAGATATTTGTGTAAGAAAATGCTTATAGTGTATGCATTGCACTTCCGAAAATTCGAAGAACAAAAAGAAGCAGCTAATCGAGAATGCAATGCTTAATAATCTGCAAAATCACAAAATTAATACTATGACCAAAATGGTGATTAAGCAATCAGATTAACCCCGTTTAATGTGATTAAGCTCTAATTACTGATTAAAAGCATCAGAAAAGAATCGAAAACACGAAATAGGAAGTAACATTGTCAACTTGCGAGTGATTGGAAAATCCCAGAACCTAGAAACACCGACTCCATTGAACCCAAATCATAAACTTTTTCTTTTCGATTTTCTCAGAAACCAAACAGAACATTGGAAAATCAGAGAGAGAGAAAGAAAGTTACCGGTAAAGAATCAAATGCAGAGTAGGGCGGCGATTCCCCAGTGAAAGGTTAAGAGTTCAAAGACAATTTCGCTACTGCCGTCTCTCTTTGAAGCTGGAATCACATACAAAGGTATCTACATAGAGTTCAAGCATTTTTTCCATAGACATATAACAATAGCAGATATTTTTTTCCACCCCTAACCTAACCACAATACAAAATAGAGTTCAAGCAGGTGCACCATTTATACTTTTAGAATGACCTGAAATCCATTGGCAGAGCTACATTTCCTCGAAAATCAACTAAGTTTCGCAAAAATCATCGCGATGGGAACAAATACGCAAATGATAAAACCAAAATTGCTTAATGTGATCACAAATTAGCATCTAAAACAAAACCCTCAAAGTTGAATAATCACACTTGTCTAACAGATATTTGTATAAGAAAATGCTTATAGTGCATGCATTGCACTTCCGAAAATTCGAAGAACAAAAAGAAGCAGCTAATCAAGAATGCAATGCTTAATAATCCGCAAAATCACAAAATTAATACTATGACCAAAATGGTGATTAAGCAATCAGATTAACCCCGTTTAATGTGATTAAGCTCTAAGTACTGATTAAAAGCATCATAAAAGAATCGAAAACACGAAATAGGAAGTAACATTGTCAACTTGCGAGATATTGGAAAATCCCAGAACCTAGAAACACCCACTCCATTGAACCCAAATCATAAACTTTTTCTTTTCTATTTTCTAAGAAACCAAACAGAAGATTGGAAAATCAGAGAGAGAGAGAGAAAGTTATCGGTGAAGAATCAAATGCAGAGTAGGGCTGTGATTCCCCAGTGAAAGGTTAAGAGTTCAAAGCCAATTTCGCTCCTGCCGTCTCTCTTTGAAACTGGAATCACATACAAAGGTATCTACATAGAGTTCAAGCATTTTTGCCACAGACATATAACAATAACAGATATTTTTTTCACCCATAACCTAACCACAGTACAAAATAGTGTTCAAGCAGGTGCACCATTTCTACTTTTAGAATGACCTGAAATCCATTGGCAGAGCTACATTTCCTCGAAAATCAACTTAGTATCGCAAAAATCATCACGATGGGAACAAATACGCAAATGATAAAACCAAAATTGCTTAATGTGATCACAAATTAGCATCTAAAACAAAACCCTCAAAGTTGAATAATCACACTTGTCTAACATATATTTGCATAAGAAAATGCTTATAGTGCATGCATTACACTTCCGAAAATTCGAAGAACAAAAAGAAGCAGCTAATCAAGAATGCAATGCTTAATAATCTGCAAAATCACAAAATTAATACTATGACCAAAATGGTTATTAAGCAATCAGATTAACCCCGTTTAATGTGATTAAGCTCTAATTACTGATTAAAAGCATCATAAAAGAATCGAAAACACGGAATAGGAAGTATCATTGTCAACTTGCGAGAGATTGGAAAATCCCAGAACCTAGAAACACCCACTCCATTGAACCCATATCATAAACTTTTTTTTTCCGATTTTCTCGGAAACCAAATAGAAGATTGGAAAATCAGAGAAAGAAAGAAAGTTGCCGGTGGAGAATCAAATGTAGAGTAGGGCGGCGATTCCCCAGTGAACGGTTAAGAATTCAAAAACAATTTCGCTCCTGCCGTCTCTCTTTGAAGCTGGCTGGAATCACACACAAAAATATATACATAGTACCTTCAGTTTTTTACTTTATTTATTAAATGGCCCCTGGAATTTGAGCCAAGTTTTATTTTCGTCCTTGTAGTTTCAAATTTCAACGTGATTGCTTAATTACAAATTTCTTTCACAAATTGTTGTCCGACATTTGGAAAACTCACACTTTTGATTGCTAATTTCATAAATAAATTGATTGACATTGTCCTTGCGCTGCAATTAAATTTGCAATACTAAATTTCACTTTTGTCTTTTTAGTTACTCTGAGTTTCACATTAGTCCCTAGAGTTTAAATTGTCACTTTGGATTTTGGTTCGGTTTCCCTCGATTTTGGTGAGGATCCTTTTTCTGGGGATCCTAGAGATCCCGTGAGTACGACCGTTTATCGTATATTGTGCGGTCAGTTTTTATTAGATACTATTTACATTTAATTATAAATTTTAAAATGATTTGTGACCACACAATGTACGATGGACGGTCCCGATCATCGGATCTCTAGGATCCCCAGGAAAAGGATCAGGCGAGGACCATTTTCCTTTTTTTTGCCTCGATTTGGATCTGTTTTTGGGTTCTTCGGGTTTTTCTTTTCCACCCTACTAAAAATGGATACTTCGAAGACAACTATTATAAGTTGCTTAGTTAATGAGAGGTTTTAGGTTGAATGCATGAATGACGAGTTTGATATGGTTTGTATTAAAAAGAACAAAAAAAAAATTGAGAGTTGAGTAACAAAATCGAAAGAAGATTAGTTCAGGGAGCAAAGCATCTAGAACCACAGCAAGTGGTCCAGTGGTAAGAATGTGAATTATGGCTTCCAAAATACATAAAACATGAAGGTCTCGAGTTCGAGGCTCCAAGCTGGTAAGTCTGCTTGATGTGGCTAGGGGAGGTTGAAATGCCTCAGGCTTCCTGACCTCCGAAAGGAATGGATAACCGTGACTTGCCACCAGTTGTCCCCCCTTTTGGTTTGTTAAAAAAAAGAGCATTGGATCCAGGTCCGGGCTGCATTTGGGCAGAGGATTTTTAAAGCCCATCTTCATCTGGGCCGGGCCAGAAAAACCAGTTTGAGTTATGCCTGAAAAAAAAAAAAAAAAAAATGAATTTTATTTTTGGCAGAGAATTCAAAAGTATAAACCCCATAAACCCATCATGGATACACTGAACTAGCCCGGAGCAGCTCTCTTCCTCCCGTTGGCTCTTCCACTTCCGCCCTCCCATCAGCGCAATCGCCGCCGATTCCCCCCTTCCAATCCGCCTTCGCCAGTTCCCCCATCGCAAGGTACGTTTCTCTCTCTTCGTTCACTGTTTCAGTCGACCTCAACATTTTCGTTTTTTGTTTAGGTTTTGATCATCTTCTTTTTTTTTCCATCCTCCGGCGAAATCCTAATGGTCGCCGCCGTTTGATTTTCTGATCACGTTCTCTCGCTCTATACTCTATATAAATGTCTTGCTTTTTCCTCGATTTAGGATTTTTTTCTCTCTGTTAAAATTTCGTTCTCCCTCACTAGAGTATTTGGTAAAATTTGTATGTGAATGCGGAAAGATGATAAAAAGGGATCAACGTACATTGATTTCTATCTAATTGTCTTTATTTGGCGACTAGAATTCTGTTCGGTTTTAATTATTCTTGTCCGGCTTTTGTGATTGTTTCAATTCAACGAACTGGCTTTTATTTTTTTCTTTCGTATTTTTATTTAATTTTGTGTCGAAAATTATCGTCTCTAGTTTGTATTTAGGGTTGTTATTTTGAATGTGAAATATGTTGCTTTGATCTGCTCAATTTGAATAAGTGCATTGCCCTATTTATGCTTTGCAGATATCAAGTTCTGATTTAATTATTTATTTATTTTTTTGGTATTTGCTGCTTAATCTGAGTATGTATGTCTAATAATGTTGGATAACAGGAGTGCAGCCAATGTCTTTTGATCTCAACAACAAACATCCATCAATTATTCGATTGTTTTGTTTTATGAACCGAGGTAGGCTCTGGTGTTTGCGGAGGATCTTGTTCCGTCATTGGACTTGAGGAGACGTGCTGTTTAGTTTCAAAAGACTATACTTTATTTTCTTCGCATCTTGTGAGGAATTTCCACATTGGGATTTAAGGTTATTGTTAGATAGTTGAGACGTGTATATTGTGAATGGGGAAAGGGAAATCATTGTTGCCTCCTGGTTTTCGGTTTTCTCCAACTGATGTAGAGCTTGTACAATATTATTTGAAGAGGAAAGTAATGGGGAAAAGACTCCGTTATAACTTCATTGCAGAGGTCGACATTCATAAGTACGCACCTTGGGATCTTCCAGGTAATATGCCATTCTAACTTATTTTCTTTCTCGTCTTTATTTTATATTCCTTGTCATTGTAATTAGCCTTGGCTTTCCTGCTTTGTAATATGTTTCTGACTGTGTTGTGCTTTTATTTTTTCAGACAAATCTAGTTGGCAAAGTGGAGATTTAAAATGGTACTTCTTTTGTCCGACAGAAAGGAAGTACCCAACTGGGGCTAGAACGAAACGTACAACTGAATGTGGTTACTGGAAGGCCACAGGAAATGACAGATCTGTTCTTTACAATGGTGAAGTTGCGGGCAAGATAAAAACATTGGTTTTTCATAGAGGTCGAGCTCCAAAAGGAGACCGAACAGACTGGGTTATGCATGAGTGTAGGCTTGAATCTAAGGACCTAGCTAATCGTGGTGTGCCTCAGGTAGATGATACTCTTCCTTTCATAATTTTGTATTCTTCCTTGTTTTCTGTAAAATTTGTTTGTCAATCTGCAATGAGTTTGTAATATACTTTCCTTTTGTAAAGATTTTTTATTCTTTAATGTTTCTGCTGATTAGAATTTTTTCATGCTTCTGAATCAAACTGTTACTTTGTACAATTTCTTATACTGCTTTGGATGGCTAGCCGGTGTTGATTACTTTTTCTGTCTTTCTCATATTGCAGGAATCTTATGTGCTCTGTACCATTTTTCAAAAAGAAGGGCCAGGGCCGAGAAATGGTGCACAATATGGTGCGCCCCTTATGGAGGAAGACTGGAGTGATGATGAGGCTGAAAATTGTTCAGAAGCAGTCCCACATGCAAATATGCCTGTACCAAACCTTGTTCTGCTGAGTGACTACAATAGTTCCTTCACTACTAGCACGTACACCCATGATGGTATACGCATAGGTCCTTCATCTGAATCGTGTATATCAGATGTTGTACCACTTTCTTGCAATGTTTCCCAACTGGTTTCCAGTAATCATGCTACAGTGGAGGAGCCTCATACTTCTGAGGATGATATCCTGTCAATGTTGGCTTGCTTCTCCGAAGAAAGCCCTTCATTATTGAAAGAAAACGAAAAAAATGAGGTGTGTAATACGCCCTTCTCTCTTTTCTGCATGTAGTTTATAGCATTCATGATTTAATAGTAAGTGGAACCACCAGTCATGAAATGAATTTACATTTTCTGAGTGGTGGAATCGTCACTACTATAAAATTGAGAAAGGTTTATGTTGTGACACTATGCCTCCTGCTATAGCTTTCCAATGCATATGTGATAATGTGGCAAGATAGAGTTAGGTTAGATTTTGTTGAATTCAAGGAGTTATCGTCTATACTTTCTGTGACTGAAGTTCTATTGAAAGATACAAATTAACCTTTGTGTGGAAGCTGGGACTATATAGTCATTGTTAATAATTATAATACCAATGTTATTTCTTGAAGCTAGAATTTAAAATTGGATGGCGTGACCGTCCGAGTTTATAAAGAGATGGTGTACCTTGAGAAGTTGATGGGTTTTGAATGTCGATTTTGATAATTTCATTACATACTAGAGCATCTTGAATATCTTATGCATCTATATCTGTTTATGGAACAAAATTAAATCCGTAAGTACATTAGTTCAAATAAACTATCTTGCAAGTGTTCTTTGAACTTCTAAAGCACGTTAATGTAGAACTTCTTCATTATTTGCAGGAGCTTGGTAATGTCATTCCTATTGGAAATGCTAGTGCAACGCCTCATCTCGTTATTAATGATATGTATGACAATTTAGGAGATTTGGGCAAGGCGGCAAGAGTCGGTGAAGAAGGATGTAGTTTCTCCAGTTTGCCAAATTCTGTCTCTTCTCTGGGTCAAATCCCACTAGGTGACGATGAGCAATATTTGGAGCTGGATGATCTTGGCGAGCCCTTGAATTACCGTGATTCTACATACACTCAGCCTCCTTCTATGTTCGGTCAGCCTCATACTTCGCTGGGAGAGTTGTCTTTTCATTGTGAAGACCAGTTGAACGTGTTTGATAACGTGAACTTCTGACTTGTTAAAACGGTTTCGCTAACTTTCAGAAGTTCACGTTTTCAAACACAAACTTTGAGTTCATTCTGCACATTCGTTTTCGTTGTTACGACAGAGCAGTGGTAAATCCCAATTCACTAGTTCGGTATTGGATTTGAATCGCGTCACCTTGTTATACTAACATTGTCACGTGGTATGACCAATGATTGCTTAGTAATTTAACATGTTATCACTAATTCACTTGTGCTATAACAAGTGAATTACGTCATACTAATTGTTGTTTCCTATAGTATAATGCATGGATTAATAACACGATGTGTTAGTGTGACTGAAACTCAAAAAGAACGATGCTACGAGGCTAATGTAATTACAATAGACCTTATCTATAAACCGATGTCAAATTTGACATCAGGTTTAGACTACCTACCACCTCACAAGCTCCAACCGATTCTCTCTAGTCAATCCAAGAGTGACAATTGACTAAACTCAAGTGCTACACTGACACTCTATTATGTCTTACTCCGTGTACTCATCTTGTGTGTTTCACATTATTTAATCTGATTCTCATCAACTAGGTTGGAGGGAGCTGTTAGTTTTGCTGACGTAGCAAATACTTGGGAGGACATTTAAATCCGCAAAAGGAGTGTTGATAAGCTCACCTCATTTGCTTATTTCTCAGCCACTTTATTATCTTACCCCCTTTTAAAAAAGTTTAAAATGCAAAAATGCTCTTTTCTCGCCCACTTTATCTCCAAAATGGCCTTTATATGACCCATCTGAGCTTCCACTCATCGCCAGAGCCTCATTTCCCGATTTGTATTCCGCCTAAGTTCTAGAATTCGGTCACTTCGTACATCTCTAACCAATTGCAGCTTTCCTTCCTTCCCTCTCCAACACAACCCCCTCCCCCCCTTCCAAGTCCCACGAACAAGCCTCATGTCACATTTCCAAAATTTCATCCTCATGATCCAAATCCAAACCCGCAGAAACCCCAATTCCTTCTTATGGTCTTCCATTTCGTTTTTCCATTTTGAAAATAATTATTTCATTAATAAAATATTTTGAAAAACTGTTATATATGATTAAACTAGAGGAATAGAAAATAAAGAAAATATTTATTTGGACGAATTGAGATACTTGCAGAGAAATTCTTGTTTTTTCTTTTTAGCTTTGATCCTTAGATGTTATTTTACAAGACATTATGGTGGGTTTATCAGCACTCTGCAAAAATTACCCTTGTTAAAACTCACAGTTTCTCTAACCTATTCCTATATTTATTGTTGAAAAGACCTCTCCCCTCTTTTCCCTCCATTTCCTCATCTCTTATTTGAACGGTTACAGTTATATTAATTTTATATACAAAGAGAAAGACAAAATAAAGAATATGAGAAGAGGGGAAGGACGCAGATAAAAAGAGGAGAAGAGAGAATCCTAATCCATTTCTTTTACTTGTTACTATATTTCTTTCACGTTTTTCTCAACTCAGTTGACGAAATGGATAATATAACATAGTAGTATACGAAGTAAAGTGCCAGATTTGGAGCAACATAATGATAGCAGTGTAAACGCGATGTTTTGATATATCTAGGAGAAGAGCAGCCACATGATCAAAGGGCGGATGTCCTCCATCATATGCTTAAGTCTTATTTTTCATTTTTTGCAATTTAAATTTGTTTAACGTAAATTTCACTTGTATAAAAGAACACATCATTTTCCCGCAAAGGATAAGATCAAGCGTAACTTCGCAAGGTATGAAAAAAGGTAAAAAAGAAAAGAAAAGTTGGTATTGGACCAACTAGATCGATATAAAGACAACTGGTTCTTAGCATAAGAAAATCACAAAAAAGTAGAGAAAACTAAATCCCTCAACCTTGGAATGGAGACACGGAGAAATGGCAATGAGACTCTCTTAAAGTAAGACTCTTTATTTACAAAGAAATATCAACCAACATTGTATGCCAGTTTTGCTTATTTGTCTTTGAGTATTTGTTTGTAGCCTTGGTGGAGCCTGTCACTTTTTCTTCTTTGCCTATGATTTTGCCTTTGAGATCGCTTTATATTCCTTTTTTTGTATAACGATATATACAAAGAGAGGTAATAAATTAGTATTGAACTCGTCGTCAACCAGATTTAAACCTAAAATTTTATTTATAAATGAAAAAATATCATTAAATCATAATATTAAGTGTCACCCCTTCGTTAGCCTTTTGAAAAATAGTTTTTAATTTCGTAGATACGAAAAATGGATGAAAATGCGTTTGACTGATTGTTTTGTGAAAATAAACGCCGAAAATAAAAAATGCAAAAAACAGTATTTAGCCTAAGTTTTGAAGAACCCCCACAAGGGTGCATATGCATGATTTTTCCTCTATTTTCAGATTTAGCCTAAGTTAGAGTTTTAATAAAAATAAATAAAACCACCATTGTCACCATCCCTGCCACCACCACCACAACATTTTTCTATCGTCTCACCATAATCACCACACCATCATTATCTTTGACACCACCACCTTCCACCGCCATTGCTGCTACCACCGTATCATCCATCGTCTCACCATCACCACAACCAACACAAGCGCCACCGTCTCAACATGACAACTACCACTTGCACTTGCACCGCCACCACCACCACCATATTATCGACTCCCATCACTCTCGCCACCATAGCTATCACTACCTCTACCATCTCACTGTTGTAGCCACCACCACCACCACCACCACCACATTCTCCACCTCATTATCCACACTATGACCACCACCACCTCCACCATCTCCACCCCATTATCCTCGCTACTACCACCATTCCAACCATCATTGGTACCAACACCAATTTCGTCTCAACCACCATCTCTACTACCACCGCCACCATTACAACCAAACACAAATTTATATTGTTACCGGACGGACTCTTAGGCCTTTCACAGTGGTTCATCTGAGTGTGATACCTATAAAATCAGGCATCTTGAGTTTGATATATATTACACCACTGCTATATTAGTGCGAGTTTAATAAAGTATGATTCTTATATGAGTTCAATATATCAGTATTTTACTCGCTTTTTCTAGCCTACTGTGAAAGGCATTATGGTTTTTTCTTACATGTCATAAAAGTGAATCCCACTTTTGATGATGACTATCCATGTGAATATAGAACCACTAAAAAATCACAACAAACATCCACATCAAACTCCTATAAAAAGGAAATTGTTATTAGCACTTATAAAAGTGGTCATATACCTTCTTCTTCTTTTATTTATTTTTAATTGTGGAAACATTGTGAATCACGTTCAGCCTAACCCACTTGTTGTAGATATTAGCAGCTAGCACATTGTCACGATAGTACTTCAAATCCCCATTGTAGACACCTAGTTGCAGAGTTGTAGCTTGTTTGGGTGAACCAAAGATTTGCATTATTGTAGCCCCCGACGTGCCTTGTGGCACAAGAAAGTTGCCCTCAAATTGCCTAGTCATACCCCTAGAACAAAATCCATATATGAATTATGAAATGAAATCAACTTCCTAATATAAGAAAGAAATTCAATGGGACTTGAGAAGTACTTTGTGAACAAATAGAAGTGCTTCTAATTAACTACATTTGACAGAAAAACTTAAAAGTGTTTTTGGGTATCATCATATGTATACAATTGCTTTCGAAGGGAGAGAATATAAGACAAACTAGATTACATTATTGGACATTGATTAATGTCCTAATAAAGTGTTTCTGGGTCAACATGTTTGTAATAAAGTGCTCGCACAAAAGTAGTTCCATACGTGCAAAGGTTAGTAACAATAAGCCTATAAACATATAAAAAACAAGAGAGAATATACATACAGAAATTCTGATTTTGGAGCGTGGTCTGGTTGGATTTGTTGGATTTGTTGGATATATGTCAACAATTTGTGATAACATTATATATGCTAATAAATAATAAATGCAAATAAAAAAATTAACACAGTATGAACAAAACAAAAATATAAAACAGACAACTTGAAGATTGAGGCTTGCGTACCGCAATGTCATTGAAACAAAAATTTCGTCCCTACTCAGTGCTTGTAGTTCTACAGACGTCTGCTTCACCAGGATTCAACGATCAAGTTAGAATTCCTAGCACCGGAAAACTTAACTTCTGGCGAATTTTGTGTGGTTCTCTCAGTAAGAAGGTTTAGGAATGTAGAAGAAGAATTTGATATTTTCTGTGTTCTAAATGACATGCAGATGGATGTATATATAATAGGTTTATACATGTTCGCAACAAGTATGAGAATGGGTTGCTTCTGTTGGAAGTCATATTTCACAGAGGGGTGTTTTGCTCTGCTTTCTTTCATCTCAACAGACTTTATCTGAAAAGATGAATCAATTGATAAAAAAATAATTAATTAATTAAATTTGAAATTAATTAAAAAATAATTAATTAATCATTAGAGCCCGAGCCCCAAGGCCCATCTATTAATTATATATTAATTAATACATTCCAAAGCCCAACCCCAAGGGTGAGCCCAATTTTATTCTCCAAGGCCTATCACTCAAATCACTATCTCTAAAAGACAAAGCCTTATAAAATGAGGAAACTTTTTGGGAATGACCAATGTGGGACATTGAAATTTCTACTCAAAATTTTCAACAATACCCTACATTTGAGTTGAAATTTCATTCAAACGCCAACAGGATTGTGCTTTCGAAAAGGCTTGTCGTGGTTGTAGATCCAAAATTTTTCAACTCCATCTATATTACTGTAACGCTCATGAGGAGCCTTGTCATATGGTTTCTGTAATCTGCGATTTTGTGCACTGAGTTGCACAAGTGTGAACCCAGTGCACTGAGTTGCACAAGTGTGAACCCATAAGTTGGATCAGCAGCACAGAAACAATGGGATTCAAAGAAGAAGAAGATCTGTAGCAAAAACACAACTTTTCTGAAGCTACAACAACTGCTGATGCTTTCCATTTTGTAGATATAACCAACTGATGTGAGTTGTAAGATTTTTATAGCGAAGATATGAGTCAAATGACAAACATCGACGTCCAAGAGTGGAAATATTGCTGTTGCTTAATTTTTATCGGATATAAAGGAGGTCTTCCCTCGAGGATGGGCAAACTGCCTAACTTACAAGCATTACTTTTTTTTTTTTTTTTTTTTTTAAATAAATTTCTGAACCCTAAAAAATTACAATGAGGATTCTCGATGGATCCCAATCTCAAACAGGTCAAACTTTAGCTTATACAAAATAAAATAACGAAAATTATTAAATTAAATACAAGAGTGGTGGTAATACAAATGTCCTAATTAGGAAGCTAATTCATCGGCAACTATAATTTCTTCGCCATAGATATGTGATATTTGATCCACTAAATACCAAATATATTGAACAATTGATTAGGAGTAGTTCGATAACTTTTTCGTTTTTAATGAGAAATTCATTGTTAAATTTCATAAGGTTCCATTTTACATGCAAACCGGAATTTGGTTATGTTGGTTCATATTTAATATTAAATAAATTATAATTGTCATTATTTGGTTGTTAGTGGAAAAGTAAGTTTATTTGTCATTATTTGTAGTTAGTGGAAAATTAGTCTTTAGCTTTTCATTTTTCGTAACTTTTGTAACATTTTTCCTTTGTTAATTTGTGTTTATTATCCTATTCACTAAGGGTGATTATAAATATATAATTATTAGGAGTTTCCCATTATCTTTTTATTTATGATCCCACTACCAATTTCCTAATAACTACAATCTTTATTCCTCCATACTTTGTATCTTTCATTTATATTGGCCAAAGAAGGGTGTTCTTTTTGGTGGAGCTTTGGACTCATCTCTTTATGTGCATAAAAGTTTTGTTTGGGCTGTTGTATCCTAGAGGGGACAAGTCAAGAGATATACTGTTGCACCGGTTCCTGAACTTTTGTGAAACCGCAGGGAGCTTGAATCTCCTTAAAGAAAGCGAGATACCTGCACCTCAACCTAATTATCTACATGTCTCTTAGAAGAATATTAAAATTTTCTTGTAAGGTTATGCACATGAAAATTATTGTTGTTGAAAGCAAGTGGTCATATGCTTCTAATTTGATTAAGGGTTACAAATTTAGACAGCATAACCATTACCAACTGTTGTCTTAAGAGTCACGTTCTTTAGGAAGTATAGTAAATGTAAAGTCACATCTTGCCGTCGAGCAATGTCATAAGTTATGCCGAACAATGTCTCTTTCTTTCTTTTCATTTTTGTCAAACTCGAGTTGTGTCTTGGGAGTGTAAATATAGAAATAGTTCACTAGAATCTAAAGATTACAATTGTATTTTGGAGACGCACGTCTGTCGAACTGCAAGTCCAAAGGAATGAACGAAATTCTAAAACATTGCATTCATGCAAGTCTCACCATGACACGCCCTGACCCCGATATCCCTATATACCGATAGGCACTTGCTGGCCGACACTCGAGAGTGACGAAGCCATTTTAAACATGCATACAAATAAAATACTTAATTAGAAAGAAATATGCCAATGCGGAAACGTGTTCAGAGTATACAACTAATCAAGAATAATGTGAGAGAATTATTATAAAAAGGTACGAACAAAGGATGAGTCCTACAGGAGACTCGAAGATACCTATGCGGAAGTGCCCTGATGCCGGGATCGAATGCCTTGATTCTTATTCCTGAAGGGGGCGCAAAACAAAAGGTGAGTGGACCAAAGTTTATAATACTAATACTAATAATAAGAACACCATTTTCTTTTTGAACATACTAACCCCTATTTTGAAAACTCATATAATACTACATATAGGTTTTTCTAAAACTCTAACATGCCAAAAATATTCATAGCAATAAAATCATCTCTAAAAGTGGTATCGAAACGTCTGAAGGCAAAATCCAAGAATCTCAAAAATCAAAACAATGGTATACTCAACTAGGGGTATCATGGTCGCCCGAAGGCATAACCATCACCCGATGGTGAAGCTGTACGACATTGGATTATGCCAGTGAAGAAACATGGTAGGCCCCATCACTCGAAGGTGAAGCTGTACGACTCTGGGTTACGTCAGAGAAGAAAATACGACATAACACATTGACACTAGTCGTGGCTAGTGACGCTGTCCAATGCTGGTTTCGCCAGTGAAGCTGGAAGTATGTCATAAATATCTTCAATCGTGTCCTATGGCCATAGACGTATACATACTCATGTTGTGTGTATGTGCTGTATGATAACCCACTAGATAAGCACAAAAAAGTGTATCTAAAAAAATCTCATATCAAATCCATATCTCAAAAGCTCAAAGCCTCATCTCATAAATTCATAATAATTCATATTCGTAAATCCGTAGTATTTCATAAACGAAATTCCAATAATTCATAACGTTTTGTAAAACATAATTCCATAAATCATAAATAATGCATAAAATGTAAAATCATGAAATCATGCTTTTCGTGAATACAAGCCTAATATTTTATAAAAATATGCAATTTAAGAATGGGTCAACTCACAGTAATCCATTGCCTAGGAGCCGCTCGAACTAGAGATGACGAGGTCACTTCCAATCAACGCATCTATACACAAATAGAGACAATTTAATAAAACTCTACTAAAAAGATAGAATTTGGAAAAATGGACAGCGGATTCGAATTTGGCACGTCGAAAAATCTAAGGAGGGACCTCGAGTTCCCCCACGCGCTGCCATGGGAGGTCACGCGCCACCGCACGCGCCGAGATGGGTCGTTAGAAAAATCGTCGGAAAATTTACCGGTGACGTCTTGGATGGCGGCAGAGGCGCATGTGCTCCACGCGTCGACCATGACAGCCCCCCAAGCGCACCCACGGGCCGACCATGGAAGTTGGGCATTGGGTCCAAATCGGGTTGGATCCGAGACGGATCTGGGTTTTAGGTTGCTGGGTTAGGCCCGGGTTAGGGTTAATGGGCCAAGGGTTTGGGTTACATAACCCAAAGGTTTGGGCCTGTTATTGGATTAGATTTTTGGGTTGCGGGTTTGGTCGGCCCGGTTTCAGGCTGTGGGTCGGCCGAATTCTAAATGACCGGGAAACTCCTGAGCTCCGTTTAGCTTCAAATCTCAACCATTTTTCACACTCTTCCTACCAAAATGAAGCTTAAGAAAAAAGGAAGAGAAATATACCAGCACGAGGTCCTGCAGTGGCTGGAAATTGGCTCGAAAGTCGTCAGGTTTCTTGTCGGAAACTGGGAAATTTTTCCTAGCAGTTTTTGTATCCAAGCTCACCAAAATGAGCACGCCAACTTAAAACTCGAACTAAACATCAAAAAAAAAAAAAAGAAGAAGAAAAGGATGAACCCCAAAGCTTACCAAGTCGTGAACGGCGAGATTCGCCGAAGATGATGGTGGTCACGATGCCGCTGCACAGTGAGGTGAGAGAGGACTATTTGAAGCATTTTCCTTTGTTTTCTAGGTTCGTAGAATTCACAGAGGTGGTGAGGTTGTGACGATGGTGCTGGTGGAGCTCGCGCGGAGCGGCTAGGGTGTGTCGGGTCTCGTGAGGAGAGAAGTGCAGAGATAGGGGAATGAGACAAGGAAAGAGGGAAAAGGGTTCTAAAGAGAGAGGAGTCCAGAAAAAGGACACCGCAGAAATGGAGAAAAACTGCCACATGTTAGCCCGGAGGTGGTCCAAAGTGGAAAAATATATCTACTTGTAAAATTACCAAAATACCCTTATCGTTTTAAATCCCATAAAATCTTCGTTTGAGCTCCAAATTCAATTACGCTTGTGCCCACGCGTTCGTAGCGACGAGTACTACATGAAAATGCTAATTGAATAGGTCATACATTGCCCGGTACAAAGGTCAACAAAAGTCAATAATTTTGTCTAGAAGGGCATATTTTCGTAAATTCACATTTTAAAATTATAAGAACTATAATATTTGGGGACGGGTCGTTACACACCAACCAAGTTTATCAATTTCTACAACTTTACCAATAATTTGGTTGTTGATGTTCGATATGAATTTGTCGTTATAACATATTTTCCTCGTTTCCATTTCAAGTTTGTTATAACGAACACATGTGTTATTGTTCTTCTTCTTTAATTCATCCATAATTTTAATATTTCTAATATCGCTTCAACAATCTAAGGACAAAATTTTTGGACAATCAAAAAGTATCATTGTGATTCTTAATGAAGAAGCAAATGTGCATGGAATTGATAAGTGAGGCATTAATCCTTTCCATATTTGTGCAAATCTTTAAATTTGAGTAGTAAGGTGGATGATGTGTTGTGTGGTGGTGCATATTTACAAAACCACACGTACACAGGTTATGGAATCTCATGCCATCTTTTTGTTATAATCTTTTACCAACAAACAGAATCAATCAAAAAGGTACGAAACCGTTATATTGTACGAGAAATGGACACGTGCTTAGTGTTATACAGATGCTTGTGTTCAATTTTTCAGGGCATTTATCTTCCATGGATGCGTCTCATGGTCTCGGATATGTTTTAGGGTACTGGGTACCATTTGATTCTGATGTTAAAAATATATAAAATCATGTATACAACCATCACTACCACAACATTTTCTATCATTTCACCATCATCACCATTACCACCGCCATCTTTGACACCACCATCTCCCACCACCACTGCCGCTACCATTGTATCATCTACCGTCTCACCATCGCCACAACCAATATCACCGTCACCATAACCACCACCACTTGCACCTCCGCTGCCACCATCACCACCATATTATCCACTGTCATCACCCTCACCATCATAGCTATCACCACCTCCACCACCTCACTCTTGCAACTGCCGCCACCACCACCACATTTCCCACCCCATCACCGTCACTATGCTGACCATTACCACCATTCCAACCATCATTGGTACCAACACCAATCTCATCTCGA
Organism: Cotoneaster glaucophyllus; assembly: GCA_036320875.1. Lineage (NCBI taxonomy): Eukaryota > Viridiplantae > Streptophyta > Magnoliopsida > Rosales > Rosaceae > Cotoneaster > Cotoneaster glaucophyllus. The sequence continues at coordinate 33,669,530 of CM070066.1, read as the reverse complement.
CCACCATCTCCATTGATCCTATCCTTATATATATATATATATATATATATATATATATATATATATATATATATATCATTTTCGAACAGGCCCTTAGGCTTTTCATAGTGGGTCAATTGAGTATGACACACACCCTGACCCGGAATATCCACCTAGACTCTAAATCGAGCTGTGTTGGCCGACACCCGGAGAGTGATGAAGCCATAAAGTGTAGTAATGTGGAAAATGTGAATAAATTTAAACCTAAAAGTGCCCAAATATAAGAGTGCGCTTGTGAGCGCGAATGAACCCATTTCACACGTGATGTCTGAGCATAAGTATAGTAGAGTGGATTGAGAATTATACCATCGGAGGTAGTCTCCTATACCAGATTTGCCAAGAATCCTTGTCGATACGAAAGCTCAGCTACTAAAACCTGGAGAGGCGAAAAACAAGGGTGAGTGGGCCTGAAAATAAAGTTTTGTAAAACCATTTCAAAAACATAATAACCCCTCGCCGTAAAACAAGTATAGTTTTCAAAATATACATACTACGTATAGTAAGAAAAAACTTACCGTAGCCTGCAAAATCTTAAGAATTTAGTACGACACAATAATTCGTAAATAAGTGCATGACATCAGTAATCGTATAATCTCGCATAAGCAAACATATCATATCAAGTGCTCATCGACACATGCTGACACATGAGTTCATGCAGAGGTATTCTGACATAAATAGGACTGGGTGTAACAATGATATACGCTCTAACACTACAATCAAGTGAAGACTGGCGCTATGTGCATCACATATGAGTCGGAGTTGCCTATTGCAACTTGTATGACAGGACAGGCACCTACAATGGATCCAAAGTAAGCGTACGGTGCGATGTGCACATACACGTGAAAGACTGGCCCTGGCACGGGCGAGTACTAACACCGGTGCAGCAAACAATGAGCAAATAACATAAATGTAGTCATGCCATAGTGATTCAATAATTATAGCCAACATAACATTATTCACGGTCATAAATATAATTAAGTCATTAATAACAATACGCATACATCTGCATCCTGTAAGATGTAGCATAATGTCATAATTTCTATCAATGTGCTAAATCTTATAAACCTCACGCTAATCTAAGCGTATTGTAGAAAACTCTTTATGAAATGTATAAATGGAAACTAACAAGTGTATATATATATATACACACACACACACACTATATAAAAGAAAAGACCCCCTTACAGATCATGTCGTCAAGTCGAACTCGTTCGAACTAGAATAACCAAAGTCACCGATAATGATTGCACCTAAGCATAATATTAGGACCCATTAGTAAAACTCTACTAAAACAATTAAATTTGGGAAAACAGAGTACGAATTTGGAATCAGGGCGTCGAAATACGCTAAAGAGGGTCCTTGAGTGGTGGTGACCTGAGGACTCGCCGGAGTACGTAGCAAACGGCGATGAGGTTCGTTGCCCTGCTTTGCACAGAGAGCACAGAGAAGGAGAGAAGACGGAGCTGAGAGAGGAGAGGGCTGAGAGGGTTAGAGGGAGAAGAGTAATGTGGCAGTCATCTAGTGGAGGAGTGAGATTTGAAAAAAATGAGAGAGAGTGTCCCGAGAGATAGGGAGACACAAGATAGGTGAAGGAATGGGGCGTGGGCCCCACATGTCTCACAAAATAATACCAAATATCTCTAAGCATGAAATTACCAATTTGCCCTCGGTATTCGATGTTTCGTAAAATATTCATTGTAGCTCCAAATTTGATTCTGTTTGCGCCTATGCATTCGTATCGTTGAGTACTTCAAGAATATGTTGAAATAGTAGATTGTACACGTCATGAAAAGACGGTCAACGAAAGTCAACATCTTCGCCTCTAAGGGCATTTTCATCAATTCACTCATTTAAAATTTATAAAATCATAAAATTAAGGACGGGTCGTCACATTAGGCACCCTAAGTTTGATTTCTATGACATTACTACTATACTAGTATAAGTTCAATAAATTGGTATCACACTCAAATTTTTCAACTCACCGTAGAAGTGTGATTCTTATATGAATTCAATGTATTGGTATCACACTCACTTTTTCTAACCTACTGTGGAGGCCTTATGGTTTTTTCTTACATTTCATAAATATGAATCCCACTTTTGATGATGATCCATGTGAATATAGAACCTCTAAAAAAAGATAACAAACATGCACATCAAACCTCTTATTAAAAAAAAGTAAATTGTTATTAGCATTTATAAAAGTCATCACACACTTTCTTTTAAAAAAACATTATATAAAATGCATGATGACTTCACACACTTTCTTTTAAAAAAACATTATATAAAATGCATGATGACTTTTTTATATTGTAAATAGCTTGCAAAAAAGAAATAAAAAGCTAATTTAAACATCAAACTCCCCTCCCTTCTCCCTGCATTATACAAAACTTGGCTCCCTCCCTTTGAGATTTACGAAAGATTTTTTAATGTAACCGGAACATGGAGTGGTACACCACGTGTCATTATACGAATTGTGAGATTTGCGAGTTAAAAAATTAATAACTTAAAAAATTAAACTTTCACCACTTACATAATAACACGTGGTATATCACTCATGTTCCCGTCACAATGAAAAATTTCTCGAGATTTACAATGATATTTCATTTTTTAAAAAGTTTGATCCCTCTCCAACTTGATTGCATATAATTACTTGAACGATACAAGGCTCCATAAACTCCGTACTTGAAGTAAAAGGTTGCTCGGCCGTGATCTTTGGCGGCCAAATTCCATTCGCCATCGATAAAAATTGTCACTCTTCCTGCAGAAACATTGTGTATCACGTTCAGCCTAACCCACTTGTTGTAGATATTGGCAGCTAGCACATTGTCACGACAGTACTTCAAATCCCCATTGTAGACACCTAGTTGCAGAACTGTAGCTTATTTGGGTGAACCAAATACTTGCATTATTGTAACCCCCGAGGTGCCTTGTGGCACAAGAAAGTTGACTTCAAATTGCCGAACCCCGGAAGTGTAGTCATAACCCTAGTACAAAATTCATGTATGAAATGACATCAACATCCCTAATATATAAGAAAGAAATTCAACGGAACTTGAAAAATGATTTATGAACAACTAGAAGTGCTTCTAATTAACTACATTTGACAGAAAAACTTAAAAGTGTTTTTGGGTGTCATCATACATATACAATTGCTTTCGAAGGGAGAGAATATAAGCCTAATTAGATCACATTATTGGACATTGATTAATGTTATAATAAAGTGTTTCTGAGTCAACTTGTTTGTAATAAAAGTGCTTCAAACAAAAACAGTTCCAAACATGCAATGGTCAGTAATAATAAACCTAGAAATATATCGAAAACAAGAGTGAATATACATACAGAAATTCTGATTTCAGAGCGCGGCCTAGTTGGATTGTGCTTTTGAAAGGGCTTGTCGTGGTTGTAGGTCCAAAACGTTTCAACTCCATCTATATTACTGTAACGCTCATGAGGAGCCTTGTCATATGGTTTCTGTAATCTGCGATTTTGTGCAGTAAATTGCACAAGTGTGTACCCCATAAGTTGGATCAACAACACAGAAACGTTGGGCTTCAAAGAAGATCAAGATCTGTAGGAAAAACACAACTTTTCTGAAGTTCCAACTACTGCTGATGCTTTTCATTTTGTATGATATAATCTATCGATGTTAGTTGTAAGATTTTTATAGTGAAGATATGAGTCAAATGACAAACATCAACGTCCAAGAGTGGAGATCCCTTCACTCTAATTTTTATCGGATATAACCCTTGAGGATGGGCAACTGCCTAACGTACATGCATTATTATTATTATTATTATTTAACGCTAAAAAAATTACATGAGGATTCTCAATAGATCCCAATTACAGACAAGCCAAACTTTAGCTTATACAAAATAAAATAACGGAAATTATTAAACTAAATACAAGAGTGGTGGTAATACAAATGTCTAAGGAAGCTAATTCATCGGCAACTATATTTTCTTCACGATAGATATGTCAGATAGAGAGTAATGATATTTGATCAATTAAATACATGGATGGAGACAACATATGCCCATCGGGCAGCTCCCCCCAACTCCTAGCTTTTTGTGTTAGAAGTTCCTCCAACTAAAAATATAAATTACCCTCTCATGTTCTATAGTTTTTTTACCCTCTTACCATTCTAGTCGTAACTTTTTTCATTAGCTAATAGTTTACAATTTTAGCGTTCTAAATGATAACAGTTTACAGAGAACCGAAGAAAAGCAGAAAACTTAGAGAGAAAGAAATAGAATTTCAGAGAGAGAGATATGGATTTCTATATATTGCTTGAATGAATTTTACAAGATTCTTACACACTTATATAGTTCAATGGCTGCCTTATCTCTTAAGCTACCAGCACTAACAGTTTCAACTAATCTTACCACCAATTCTAACTAACTTCCAAATATACCAACTACCTTACTTAACAGTTTGCCATGTCAGCACCATTTTACCTTTTTGACCATATTACCCTTCTTATTATTAATCGACACTAGTCAATATCCCCCTCAATCGTAACTTGGGTTACCAAGTTTAAGATTGTAACAATGCTTCACAAAGGAGGGACCATGCAACCCCTTGGTCAATATATCTGCAGATTGGTCTTCAGTGGGTATGTAAGAAACTTCCAAATCACCTTGCTGCACTTTCTCCCGAACAAAGTGGTAATCCGTATCCAAGTGTTTAATTCTAGAGTGAAACATAGGATTTGCACTCAATGCAATCGCATACATGTTATCACAATGTATAACTGGTGGTGTTGGCAGACATACCTCCACGTCTTTCAAAACTGCCCTTATCCAAGTTAAATCAGCCGCAGTGTGAGCCAAAGCTTTGTATTCAGCTTCAGTAGAGCTCCTAGAAACCAAACTTTGCTTCTTTGATTGCCATGATATTGGATTATTACCAAGGAAGACGAGATAACCAGTCACTGATCTTCTAGTATTTAAGTCTGCAGCCTAATCCGAGTATGAGAAAGCATTGAGATTTGGTTCTGCAGCTGCTGAATAAACAATACCAGATTGCACTGTGCCTTTAAGATATCTCAAAATTCGTTTCACAGCTCCAAGGTGAATGTCAGTTGGTGACTTCATAAATTGATACACAGAATTGACTGCAAATGCAATAGCTGGCCTAGTAAAGATCAAATACCGTAGAAAACCTACTATACTTCTGTAAAGTGTAGGATCATTCAATGGCTCTCCTGTTACGAGCAAGGAATTGTGTGGCTTACATGGTGTTGTAACAGGCTTACAAGAACCCATACCAGCTTTATGGATTAAATCTATGATGTATTTTGACTGGTTTACAAAAATATCACCATTTGGTTTATATGAAATTTGCAGACCCAAGAAATAGCCAAGTCTTCCCAAATCTTTTAAATCAAACACTTCTGACAACTCATGAATAACCTGTTGAACTTTCACAGGACTAGAACCTGTCAAAATTATACCATCCACATATAAAAGGAGTATAATGATATCAGCACCATTCTTCTTTACAAACAGGCTTGCATCAGACAATGAAGCATGAAATCTCATAGCACACAGATACCTGGTAAATTTAGAGTTTCATGCCCTTGGTGCTTGTTTAAGACCATACAATGATTTGACAAACTTACAGACATGATTAGGATAAGAAGGATCCACAAAACCCTGAGGTTGTTTCATATACACCTCATCCTGCAACTCTCCATGCAAAAATGCATTTTTGATGTCCAACTGTTTCAATTCCCATTGATGCATTGATGCCACGGCAAGAATGATCCTTACTGTTGTATGTCGAACCACGGGACTAAAGGTATCTGAATAATTGACCCTTTGTTCTTGTGAAAACCCTTGAGCAACTAATCGAGTCTTGTATCTGGATACACTTTCATCAGAATTCTTTTTCACCTTGTACACCCATTTACTACCAACCAATGATCTGTTGCTTGGAAGAGGAACTAATTGCCAGGTTCCTTGACCCCTAAGAGAGTCATATTCTTCTTGCATAGCTTGCTGCCAATGTGGTATGCTTGCAGCTTTTCGAAAAGTAGATGGTTCTGTCATATCAGTTAGCTTAGTCACAAATGAGAAACCACCAGAAAACCCCCCATCTTCTGTAATTTGTAATGAATTCAACTCTGGAAATGTTGCTAGGTATGCAGCATAATTTTGTCTTTGTATAGTTCCACTCTTCAATCTTGTAACCATGGGATGATTAGGTAATACATTTGTTGATACTGTATAAGTTCCAGAATTTTCACTTAGTTGTGGAGAAATTGGTAATATTACCTCAAGTTGAGAACTGTGATGGACATGCATCAAGGGTGATTCATTGATTGCTGACTGAGAGTGATGATGATGAGAAGTTGATGTTGAAGAAGACTGTAACATATTTGAAGTACTGACAGATTGACCAGATGCTGAGATACATCCTATATCAGAACTTGAATGCACATTTGAGACTTGCTGCTGAGTATCAGAATTTGATTGCACATTTAAGACTTGTTGCTGAATAGTATTATCTAATGATGAACCTGCTTGTAATTCTTGAATATCAGCACCATTCAATACTGGTACTTGATCATGTATTGTAGGAATAGGCATTTAAATCATACCTATATCGTCTTTTGTCTTTTTGGATTGCTTAGAGTTATTATACTCTCGGGACAGTTCAGTTTTATATGGAAATTCCTCTTCATTATGTATTACATGCCTGGACAAAATCAATCTCCTACTCTTCAAGTCATAACATATTGCTCCTTTGTACCCCAAGGCATAACCAAGAAACACACACTGAGAAGATCTAGCTTGAAGCTTGTTAACAGTATATGGTCTCATCAAGGGATAAATTGTAGTTCCAAACACCTTCAGATTATAAATCTCTGGTACTTTTCCAAACAGAAGCTGATAAGGAGATTGAAGCTCTAAATTCCTATATGGCATTCTGTTAATCAATAGAACTGCATGAGCACATGCATGATACCAAAACATATGTGGTAAATTTGATTCTGTCAGTAGAGTAATAGCAGTTTCTACTACATGACGATGTCTCATTTCAGCAATATCATTCTGTTGAGGAGTGCAAGGACATGAAACCATATGTGAAATACCTTTGGTTGCTAAATTTTTTTTAAACTCTTTACTCATATACTCACCTCCTCCATCAAATTGGAAGCATTTAATTGAGGCATTAAACTGATTAAACACAAATGCATTGAACTTCACAAAAATTGAATAAGCATCTGATTTATTGATCATAGGAAATATCCACATGAATCTGGAAAATTCATCTACAAAGGTGATGTAGTACTTATACCCTTCTACAGATTGTACTGGAGATGGCCCCCATACATCCGAATGAACTTTCTCAAACCTACAGCTAGCTCTATCTTGTCTAATAGGAAACACTTGTCTACTCATTTTTCCTTTTATACAAGAAGAACACATATTTGGACACAAATATTTACTAACTGAAATATCAGCAGCCTTCAATATTGTTGTCAAAACTTCCTCAGATGGATGTCCTAGCCGTTGATGCCAAATCCTAGTTCGTACTTTCTGTCCCAAGAATGCAGCACATCTACTCAACTTTGCAGCAAAGGAATTATCAAACACATTAACTGGAATCTAGAATAGTTCCCCATCATCACTCCTTGGTACAAAATCACCTTGTGGCCTTGTCCTGTATAAAGAAATCCACATCATCACAAATAAACCAACATCCATTATCTTTGCATAATTTTTTGACAGAAAGAAGATTAGCAGTTATTTGAGGCACATGCAAAACATTATGCAAAATTAAAGTATTATCAGGAGTAATAATTGTTGAAGAACCAATATTCTTGACTGCCAAACCTTCACCATTGCCAATTGTAATTTTCTCATCTCCAGTGTATGGATTGACTTGAGATAGAGTATTGACATTGGCTGTCATATGGTGTGTAGCACCAGTGTCTATAATCCATGTCTCTCCATTTGAAAACCCATGTCCACTGTTCTGTGATGCATTTTGCCCAATGTTTGCTTGTGCAGTCATTGCAGTTAAAGAATACGGTGGTGGATTACCTTGATAAGCAAAATTATTTCGATGATAACACTCCAGTGCAATGTGTCATCTTTTTCCACAAATCTAGCAGATTATGAAACCCGGATTACCAGTGTCAGCCATATGATAACAATTAGCTGCAGTGTGTCCCCCTCCTAGAACATATTTGGCTCTCAGGTGAGATACCAAATTTGTAGTTTGTGTTGCCATTCCAAGTATTATTCTTCTGACCAACACTTCCAGAGAAACTATTTCCATTCTGTGACTGAAAACTTTTACCATTCCCAGAAAAACTACCATTAGAGCTCCCATGACCACTTTTGTTACCAAACTGATTTCCATTACCAGAATAATTTCTTTAACTGCCATTATATTTTCTATTGCCCCTAGGGAAACTGCCCTTCTGAACAGATTTACTACCATTCCCCATAAATCCAGATCCTCCATGAAAACCAGATTGAGCATCAGTGGACTGTTCACCTTCATATCCTCTTTGATACCTTTGAGAGTTTGAACTTTCACCAACCTCAAAACCATTATATGCACCAAAAAACCCCTTAGAACCATCTTATTGTCCCTGAACATACATTGCTGCCATGGATGCAGTCAATGATTTCACTATTGACTCAATACTTGCTTCTGCACCAAGAACTTGAGCCCTCACATCTTTATACGATATAGGAGAATCCCGAGCCAATATCACAGTCTTTATCATTTCAAATTCTGGTGGTAATCCAGACAACACAGCTATAAGAAAGTCATTATCTGTGATCCTTTCTCCAGCAGACACCAGTTGATCCCTAATAGCCTTAACTCGTAAAAGAAATCGATCTACTGATTCACCACCTTTTTGAATAGTATGAAATTCACTCTTCAATTGATTGATTCGAACCATAGAGACAGACTCAAATCTTTCTTGCAGACATGTCCACGCCTCACATGAAGTCTTGCAACCAAGAATATGATCCATTACATCATCAGACAAAGTAGCAATGAGGAGACTAAGCAATGCTAGATATTTCTTCACCCAATCTTTGTAAGCCACAATAACTTCTTTAGTGACTCCTGTATCTGTATTAATAAAAAATCTTGGAGGACATGGATCTTCACCCGTGAAATGATCGAAAAGATCATACCATCTAAGAACAGATTAAAACTGAAAACTCCATTTTACAAAATTATCATCTTGAAGCTTCACCGTAAGCATACCAAGTAACCCTTCAATTTTAACAGTAGATTTTACCATTTAATCCAGATTACAGAGAATTGTTAAACCCAGAAATGTATATCACAGAAAAACAATGGCTATCGGCCTCTTAATTTCCTCACAATGGCTATCGGCCTTTTTCAATGAAACAACTGAATTAATATCAACAATTCTTGATTAAGCAATGGCTATTGGCCTCTTAATTCTCTCACAATGGCTATCGGCCTTCAATCTCACAGAAAGATAACAAACATTCTTCACTTAGAACATAACGCAAACAGATGGTGTGCACTGCAAAAACAGAAACAAAAAACCTGATATGAATGAAACCCTTGACCCTTTGAGCAGAAAACACTAAGAATTTGCAGCCATCATCAAGCTTCAATCAATCAGAAAGATTTGCACAGCGGAAATGAGAACCAAGAATCGGCCGGCGATTGATACCATGATAACAGTTTACAGAGAACCTAAGAAAAGCAGAAAACTTAGAGAGAAAGAAATAGAATTTCAGAGAGAGAGATATGGATTTCTGTATATTGCTTGAATGAATTTTACAAGATTCTTACACACTTATATAGCTCAATGGCTGCCTTATCTCTTAAGCTACTAGCACTAACAGTTTCAACTAATCTTACCACCAATTCTAACTAACTTCCAAATATACCAACTGCCTTACTTAACAGTTTGCCATGTCAGCACCATTTTACCTTTTTGACCATACTACCCTTCTTATTATTAATCGACACTGGTCAATACTAAACACCAGTTACCCAGAATCATATAGTTAGACAGTATGTTTGACAACATTATTTTGAAATTTCAATTTAATTTCATCATTCAAAGTTGCCCCCACTTAAAAATATTCCTGACTCCATCCATGATTAAATACCATATATATTGGACAATTGATTAAATATTCCAAATTTCCAAGGCACATTGATCGCTTTTTAAGAACTTGTATCAAAATTTTAGGGTTCGTTTGATATTCTACTTAAGAATTGGACTAAAGAAATTCACTTTTTTCTTAAAAACAAGGGTTTTAGCCACTTAGTACTACAGTCTAGTGATATTCCTTTTAATTTGTAAGTGAAAGATTTTAGGTTCAATCATCGTTAAAGCCGACATTATGAATTAAATTAGATTGTTTCAGTTGATGATGACGATGGCATTAACGGGAGGGAGGGAGGAAGAGAAGGCCACTGAGGGATGGTTCGATGGGTCGCTGGCTTTTTATTAAAACTGACTTTTGTGTAACTTCGACTTTTTGGTAGGCGTATGCATGGGCCTATAGTTTTACATGCAAAACTGATATAAAGTAATTTAGAGGTCGTTTGATAATAATTTCATTTTTAGTTGTTAATTTATGTTAAAATTAAATATTACAATGTTTGAATGAAAAATTCATGTTAAATTTCGTAAGGTTCTATAGTTTTACATGCAAAATTGATGTTGGTTATGCGAATGAAATCTTCTTGTTGAAAGCAAACGGTCATATGCTTGTAATTTGATTAAGGGTTACAAATTTAGAAGGCATAACCATTACCAACTGTTGTCTTAAAGAGTCATTTCTTGGGAGTGTAAATATCAGTGTTCTAAAAATCGGCTTAGGCGATGAAGGTCTGCCCCGATTTTGGGCAAATCGTTTCGAAAAATCGGTTTGGAGCTAGGCGGCTGTCTAGGCGGGCTAGGCGGTCCTAGGCGGAGAGCTAGGTGGCACCTAGGCATTCCTAGGCGGTCCCAGGCGACCCTAGATGGTTTTTTTATATTTTTTTTTATTAATTGTGTGCTTTTTTCTTTTTTGGTTTCATGGTGCTATACTTATGGAAATGGTGTACCTAATTTGCAAATGATGGATTTACTACAAGTTCATCCAATAGTGAAACGAATTGGAGCATTTTGAAGGGATACATACAAATAAAAGAAATAAACTAGACACAACAAGGTTAAATAATTTATTCTATGTCCAATCCAATGCAAGGATCATGATTCATGAACAAGAAGAATTTAGTCTATCATCCAAATCCTCCTCATTATGATTATATGCTTACTGTTTTTTAAATATTGAACCTTTTGGGTGTATATAATTTGTAGCATTTTATCATTCTTCTATTTTTAGCATTTTATCATTCTTTTATTATTCATACAAGTATAGTTTTTTTTAGGTGTAAATAGGCACTTATTTACAAGATATATAATAAATTTACATAAATCCGCCTAGCACGCCTAGGCGCTAGGTTCCTGCCCGCTGCCCGACTAGCACCTAGCGATTTTTAAAACCTTGATAAATATATAAATAGTTCACTAGAATATGAAGATTACGGTTGTATTCTGGATATGGCCGCCTACCAATTTGCAAGTACAAGAGTGGAACATTGCATTCATGCAAATTTCACTAGCCAAGTTTGTCACTTTCTACAACTTTACTCAACATTTTTGTTGTTGATGTTCTAAATACATTTGTCGTTATAAAATATTTTCCTTATTTTAATATTTAATTGTTTGATATAAATATCTATTTCAAGTTTGTATAACAAACACAAGTGTTGTTGTTCTTCTTCTTCAATTTATATATTTTTCATGTGTTATAATATCGCTCCAACAATCTAAAGACAATTTTTTTGGGCAATCAGAAAGTATGATTGTAATGTTGATCCTAAGCCCTTTCTTAATGGAAAAGCAAATGCGCATGGAATTGATAAGTGAAGCATTAATCCTTCCCATCTTTATGCAAATACTTGAATTTGAGTGTTGAGGTGGATGATGTGTTGTGTGGTGGCGCATATTTAGCATACAATACAAAACAACACAAGTTATGGAATCTCATGCCATCTTTTTGTTACATTTTTTTACTAAGAAACATAATCAATCAAAAAGGTACGAAGCCCTTCTATTGTAAGAGAGAAATGGACAAGTGCTTAGTGTTATACAGATGCGTGTGCAAAGTTAAAAATACATTGCTGCCTCATTCAGTTTCGGAATTGCATGATGAGTAAATTAGTCTTTCATAAGAGCAACTCCACCTCTTCCAATTACAAGGGAGATTGAGTGATTCAATCCACCAAAACCAACAAAATGAGCTCAACCCCTGCCCAAACAAGTCAGACTACTTAAAAAGGAATTGTCCAACCCAGCAACTGGGGGATTTCTGGGTTACAACCTAAATTTTTTGAGTTAAAAATTTTAGGTTTTAAGTCAAGGGTTGGAGATGGTAGGTGAAATTTCTATAAATATGTGATCGTATATTCATTATTTTTTTTAACAAACGATATTATCTACACTAAAAAGAATGAGTGAGCTTCACCTTACAATTGACTAGCAATAATATTATTCTAACTTGCCTTAAAAAAAAAAAAAAAAATACTATCCAAATTATAGTCTCTCAAGCGAAGATACAGTTGCCAGAAATGATGTTAATGGAATCCTGCCTGCTCCGAAACTCACATCAATTTACATTCGGATCCATATCCATACCCGTAAGGGCCATACCCATACTCGACCTCCTCAACCAAACCCAGAAATGCCGCCAATCCCATTCTCTCTCTTCACTCTCTGTCTCCCTCCCAACAAGTTCTCGGAAGCTCCTCTCCTCGCGGAGAAGTAGCAGTAGCAACGGACCCCAAACCGACGTCGCTTTCGACGAGGCAGCTTACGAGGCCGAGCGGCTCAGCCTCGACGCCAAGGCTCGGGAGCAAATGGCCGAGACTTCGAAGATTGAGACCGAGCAAAGTGGAGTTGCCGAAGACCCGAAAGCCTGGAAATGGGCTATCCGGAAGAGAATTTGGGACATGATGGAGGCCCGGAACATAGCCCAGAACCCCCGCCCCGTTCACCACCGCATCCCAAACTTCGTCGGCGCTTCTGCGGCTGCCGATAAAGTAAGAGAGCAATTTAAAAATTAATTCTTTTTGGGGTTGGGGTGTGCGTGTAGAGAAATTTACAGAGAATTTGTATGGTTTGGACAGTTGGGTGGGTTGGAAGCGTTCCGGGTCGGGGATTGCGTGAAGGTAAACCCGGATTCACCACAGAAGCAAGTCAGGTTTCTCACACTTTCTGGTCAGTTTTTGCTGTTAACATACCTACTTATGGATTGTTTGTCATCCAATCTGATGTGCAAAATATGAATGGTCATCGAATATCATCTCTTTTCAGCATATAAAATGGTTAATAGCTGTGCTTTAGGGTACTAAATCTATTATAAAAGAGCCCTCTACGGGGAGGGGGCTCGTTCGAACCCCCTTCCCGTAGTTTTGAGTAGATTAAAATACCGCTCGAATTAAAAATAATATCTACCATAAAAGAAGGAAACTGGTTTCCTCTCACCTTTTCTCATATTTGTGTCCCTTGATTCTCGTTTGAGTTGTTTCATCGAGAGGCTAGAAATTGAAAGTGGTGTGCAGGAGGAGAAAAGAGTGTGCGGCAGTCACTTCCCTAAGAGAATGTTCTCTTGCATAAGAGTCAGGGACACAGTGAAACATGATTCTACCTAATAATTGCAATACTGTATTGATTGATAGTCTGTGCAAATAAATTGAGTCGCACTTGATGGAAATCGGAAGATTGTATCAATGTGCACCAGGAACCGGTAATGGCTACTGCTCACTTGTAAAATCCCATTGTAAGACCCTTCATCTTGTGCAGGTGGGAAGAAATTGTTAACTCCTCAACCGCGTTTAAGGACTGGGTTTTTCTCTGTGCTTGAATCTGATTTGTTGAATCCTAGTATCATCAAAGAGGCTTGTACGTCTGTCGGAGCTGCCAAGTATGGGAGGCCAATTGGATTAGATGAGAAAATCAAGGTTGATCTTATTGTCATTGGCTCGGTTGCTGTTGATCCAAGGACAGGTGCTCGACTTGGCAAGGGTGAGGTAATCATTGGGCATTTTTGTTGTCCTTGTCATACTAAAAGTATTTTGGTTCAGTGTAACAAACCAAATGTGAGTTTTAGTCAAAAGTTTGGTTAGTATTGAATGCAAGTAACTCCTTTTCTGGAGCGAGAAGGTTTTATATTTGAAGTTTCAGCCTGGTCAATCTGAATTTGTCTTGAAATTGAGTCTTTGACATACTGTAGGAGCTGGGAATATCTTTTTGAATTCTTTTGCTTTGATGTATCAGGGGTTTGCTGAACTTGAGTACGGGATGCTGCGATTCATGGGAGCCATTGATGACTCAACACCAGTTGTGACAACTGGTAAGTGAGTCGTCTTTGCTGCTAACCCTCCCGTTTCTTCTGTATGGTATCGTGCATATTCAAGAAGATTAAATTTGTCTCTGCTTGCATGCCTATTCCATCGTTCTTTTGATCAAGAGGCATGAAAGGTTTGCATATGAATATGACTGTTGTTTGAACATTTGTGATTCTCGTCTGTCTTTAAGACATTGCTCGGGTATATTCTTTCCATTCACTGAACAACTGTAAACCAGTTTGCACAACTTTGGTTAACTTTTGTGTTTGCATTAGATGTAACATGTGAAATTTCTTGCAGTGCACGACAGTCAGTTGGTAGATGATATTCCGATTGAAAAGCTATTAATCCACGATGTACCCGTTGACATCATCTGCTCTCCAACGCAGGTCATTTTTACCAACACATCAATTCCAAAGCCTCAAGGTTGGTGAACCTCTGCAATATGCTTCACTTCTTTTTTATATTCCTGGGAAACGAATTTCCTGGACATATGATGGAATCAGCTTGTTATACTACCATATACCCATTTTGCAGTACTGTATCATATTTTTTATACCAATATTGCTTCGGTTATATAGGGATTTACTGGGACAAATTGTCTCCTGAGAAGCTGGGGCAAATTAGAATACTTAGAGAGCTCAAGAGAAGGATCGAACGGGAGACCGGACAAAAGCTTCCGTGTGGCCCATCGGAGAAGCTGCCTCCCACAGCTCGACGAGGGAGATAAACTTGTGGGATCTATAAAACACATAAAACCGTGTAACAAGAAAGACGGAAGGAACACAAAAAATTGGAATTTATAGTGTACTATAAGACTTGGCTAGTAGTCACCTTGCTTTAAGATTTGGCTTGTACTCACCTTGTTTTTACTTTTATTTTACTCAAGTTTTTAGGGCCATGTTGTTCGATCTTGCTTGAGTTTTAATGTATAGTTGGATGTATAGATGATTTATATGTATTGTATTAAAATAGGTTCAATTCTCTCGTTTTACAGTTTTTATTTATTTTTTTATCCAAATTTTGAATAACCGATATTATCTATACTAAGATGGTGGAGAAGTGGGCTAAGCCTCACAATGAGCTAGCGATAATATGGTACAAATTTGCTTTTGGCGAGAATTGAACTTAAGACTTGTTACTTATAGTACTAAGTGGTTGTTTTACATATACTTTTGAATTCTAAAATGTATGAGTGTACAAACTCATGCTCATTTCAACTGCTTGGTATAATATAAATCATAATTTGTCTTTCTTTAACATTAAAATGCATATTCGCTAATAGCGCTAAGTACTTCTTGTAAGTGTTTTGGTAACTCAGAAATTTACCCAAAGAGGAAAGCACCCAAAATATGATTATATGTTGTAAATAGGCAAACGTTAGAGAGATAACCTTTGCTATGGACATGAGAGAAGCGGGTGCAAAATATCACACTGTTTAGTTTCGTAACTATAACACAAAAGGATTGCAAGTAAAAAGAGGAAGGGAGGGATACTGATATTATTGTTTTTACTTCTTTTCTTTTTATTGTGTATTGTAATCACACACGGAGTGCTCTTTATATAGAGCCACATCAGTGACAAACCAAAAAGTGAAATGATTGCCCTTTTTGAAAACATCACATAACAACAATTACACTACTGTTCTCTTAGTCTTCCTCACTTAAAGCATGTGGACATTCATTCTCACAATTTTACAACATTATATACGTATATTGTTATAGAATTCCTTCCGATTGACAAAAGCACAAAAGAAAACCATGTTGTAGGGGGAAGGCAGCATTTCATACTAAAAACTTCCAATTACTTTCTTTGCTGAACAACTTAATAAAAAGTATGCAACAAATTAAGTGGTGCAGTTTTACACACTTTCAACCGAGCCATCTTCAACGACATGATCGACCCAAAAAACCAACATAAAACATAACTCTTTAGCTACCCAAAAACTAAAAAGATATCAGAGGAAAAGATAAAAAGATATCAGAGGAAAAGACAAAAACGCTAGAGGAAGGGATTGAACCTTCGACCTTGTGGTTAACAGCCACACGCTCTAACCAGCTGAGCTACTCCAGCTTGTTGGGAACTGCATACAAAATTAATTGTTTCTATAATTTACAAATATATTTCTTTGTATAATGCATCAAGAGAAAATTTTAGGAATTTATATTTACAGATCCTTGCGGAGTTCACGTTTTTATTACAGGTCCTTTACAACAGCAATGTCATTGTCTGTCCTTCCCATAAGATAGATAATTCAAGGAAAATAATTTTCCACACCATTTTTATTTTTTATCCTTCTATAGCTCATTAATATTCATTGATTTCTTTTGATTTATTTAATAAAAGGAAAATTAATGAAAAGGGCTTGAAAAGTTTTAGTTTTAATAAAAAACCATGTTATAAGTTTTGTTTAATAAAAAACCATGTTATAAGTTTTAGTCTTAATAAAAAACCATGTTATAAGTTTTGTTTAATAAAAAACCATGTTATAAGTTAAGTCACTGTTTCTGGAATTTAAGTCACTGTTTCTGGATTTTAAGTAACACTGTTTATGGAATCTAAGTCACTGTTATTTTTCCAGCGACAGTGTTATTTTTCCAGCGACAGTGTTAGTTTTTCCAGCGACAGTATTATTTTTCCAGCGACAGTGTTAGTTTTTCCAGCGACAGTGTCATTTTTCCAGCGACAGTGTTATTTTTCCATTTTTCCAGCGACAGTGTTAGTTTTTCCAGCGACAGTGTCATTTTTCCAGCGACAGTGTTATTTTTCCAGCGACAGTGTTATTTTTCCATTTTTCCAGCAACAGTGTTAGTTTTTCCAGCGACAGTGTCATTTTTCCAGCGACAGTGTTATTTTTATAGCGACAGTGTTAGTTTTTCCAGCGACAGTGTTATTTTTCCAGCGACAGTGTTAGTGTTCATTTTCTTTCCAGATACAGTGTTTGTTTGTGCACGACCCAAAGGGCTTGGTGTGGTTGCTGCTCTCCGGAGCTATACGGAAAGGAAGGCCGGATTTCGGCCGGAAAATTGGACAAACTTTAAATGCTCATAACTTTGTCAATACTCAACGAAATCAAGTGATTCAAAAATGAAAATCGTAGTTCTCGAAGAGACGAAGAGAATGGTACCTTGCACGATAGGTAACTCATTGTGGTTTGGCCGGAAAACGCCTCGAAAGCCTCGGAGGTCGCCGGAAACTGGGTTGGACAAACTTTAAACGCTCATAACTTTGTCAATACTCAACGAAATCGAGTGATTCAAAAACGAAAATCGTAGTTCTCGAAGAGACGAAGAGAATGGTACCTTGCACGATAGGTAACTCGTTGTGGTTTGGCCGAAAAACGCCTCGAAAGCCTCGGAGGTCGCCGAAAACTGGGTTGGACAAACTTTAAACGCTCATAACTTTGTCAATACTCAACGAAATCGAGTGATTCAAAAACGAAAATCGTAGTTCTCGAAGAGACGAAGAGAATGGTACCTTGCACGATGGCTAACTCATTGTGCTTTGGCCGGAAAATGCCTCGAAAGCCTCGGAGGTCGCCGGAAACTGGGTAAGATTCAAATGGATATAACTTCTTCAATACTCAACGAAATAGGGTGATTCAAAAAGGAAAGTTGTAGTACTCAACGAGACGAAGAGGAGGAGAAGGAGGATGAGGGCCAAAGGAGAGCCCATGAGTGACTGGCTGGTGGTCGAGCTGTCTTTTGGTTTGGTGGGTTTTACCTTGTTCTGAGATGATTTTTGGTTAAAAAAAGTTATAGGATGGTTTTTGGTTAAAATAAACTTAGTTCAAGCCCTTTTTATTAAAGCTCCCTTTAATAAAACGGCTAGAAATCATTAGCCTATAAATCACTTTCGGAATTAAATACTTTTATCTATACATGCAAACATACTCCCCCTTACAACGAATCGTAATTACGCTTGTATATAATATTTTATTTTACACATCCTAAATAAACAAATAAATTGTTCAAAAAACAAATTTATGCTTTTCATGAGTCAATTTTTTTTTATGAAAAATTATGATTTGCAATTACGGAGAAACGACCGCATATTAATGTGACACCAATTCACAGCGCAAATTCACTGGGACATAATATTTTATATTCAAACAAACAGTTAATGCATGTCCGTTGATTCTCTTTTGATTTATTCAATCAAACCAGCTAGGAATAGACAGAGATGTGCGGTGGGAGAAAGATGGGGGCGTTGAAAATCCTTTCCCCAAAATCATCATACCAGCATTTCTATATTCCATTTCAACGGCTCAAGGCAAAGTAAAAGCATACTGAATATACATCGTACCAGTGAAAAATACTACGTAACATACAACATCGCGTAACCTACTCCTACATAACGCATAGGATCGCGAATACGAAATACAAACCGAAACCTAGCCATGAGCCATGAACAAAAAATAAACTCCTCTCATGTTTTCTCATGTCTAGCTGTGTTTTGAGAGCAAGCAGAGCAGTTATCTTATCACGTACAACACCGGGGTTCGGTATAAGAAACATATCATGTTGCGTAGCACTGCACCTGTGCTATAAGCTCTCCGTATGACTTGATTCTAAAGGGACACCATTCTGTTCAGTGGAATCCTGTCGCTTTGACGAGGAATCCTTTCGATAGGAGAAATCACTTGCGGCATCGTCATACCAACTGAGATTATGATCTCTGCATTTCAGGGGAGAAACAATTGTCAAACCATTATGCAATAATAGTATACTCGAACAAAAAGTTCTTGAACATGTCTGCAAAACTAGGAAAAGAATGATGCTAATGGTCACAAAATCATCCATGGTTGAATTTAAATCCTCCTTCCAAGTCGAACGACTTCTCTTTTCGGACAGAAGTAATGAAATATGTCAGAAAATGAAAAGGTACAACCTGTTAAGAGTATAGCAATCAAGTTGTTGGAGAACATATACCCCACATTAATATATATAGAGCGAAAATACTTGATTCCCAATTTTCTCCGACGAATTCAAATTGGAAAAAGAACCAATAATACAGTTAAGATGTGTTTTTGTCTGGCATACAATAACTGGAACTGATATACTTTTCATTTTACATCTAACTCTTAAAATTCTTGAACAACAAACAAACAGTTTGAGAAAGGCATCAAGGAACCTCGTCTGGCTTTTGATGAACACCGGAATCTGATGAAAGAGACTCACGTATCAGAATACAAAAACACTCATCAACCCAGCCAAAAAGTTGAAACTATTTGGACCAAACTTCTTACGATATGTTGTCAAGCCAAACTATTTTCTCAAGATACTTGCTGCCACAATGGAAATCTCTCTCACTTATGAGATAGGCAATAAATGTATGTGTTTTTCATTAAATTGTTGATCTTTTTTCATACAGTTTTAAACAGTTAGGAGGACAACCCATTGTATACATGTTAATCACTCGCTAATTGGTAATATCATCCCCCACCAAGATCAAGATTTTAATTTGAACGGGAATTTCAACCAGTTTGTTATTGGAATGTTTCTGAAATTAAAGCATGTCCGCTAAACCTATAAGACACTGTAAATCATCAATCGATCTTTGTTCCATATCATACATTGGCTTTCCTGGTTATAATGTATGCATATCCTTTCTTCTATGAATAAGTAACTTTTAGAAAAAACACAATGCAAAATGCACAGTATGCAGAGCTATCATGTCCATGTATGAAATAGACTATATGGTGCATGACTGCACGTCCACGAAAGAGGAAACAAACCTATGCCTTCCCGAACTGACAAATTTGGTCGTATGATCTCTTCAGAATTGACAAGAAAAATATCGCCAATGTATAGATGGTTTGTTGGGACATAAACACTACACAACTCCTCATCTCCATCATCCCTCTGTAATCAACCACAAAACAATCAGATCCTAACTCATGGTTTTTATGAGAAAATCCAAAATAAACTACAACCAGATGTAACTAGTAGAATATTAATATCTTCCATGGCAAACCATCACAAAACAACCGTTTTGTTTCTTTCATTTACAGCTTATTTTGCATATAAGAGTTGTAGATGACATTTCAATAGTCTTTTTTTTTCTTGCCTTTTAGAAGGCTGTTGTGATATAGCTCTGAACATTATTCAAATATATTTCTTCAAAATTTAATGGATTGCTTTGCGGATTGCAAGTAAAAATTGGTGATATCCATAGTATTTTTGTACTACAAGTGTTATAATATTAGAGCTGCCTGTAAATATGAACAATTCTTCTTTACATTTAATGAACTTAAGTTATCTCTCGCATGAACTGTGCTTGCAAACAATAATACTGCCAGAGAAACCACTTCTGTAATTCCTAGGAGGTGCCAAAACTAGCCCTTTCTTTTTCGACAAAAGAAAAGCAAACAAAAAACCCTTTTTCTCAGATATAAAAACTGCTTTTTGAGGGAATCAAATAGCTGTCAGACAGCTATTCCTCTCGATTGCATTAATAACCAACATAATCCATCACCTGCTTCTAAAAGTAAGCAGAAAAAAGTTCTGTGTAGTCGAAATTTGGGCCAAAACAATCTTAACATACAAATAAACTTACTTCTTCAAAATACGCACCAAACTGTTGACTAATAGAAAATTAAACCATGCTGTGGTGGCTGTACACGAAGTTCTAATATCATGTAGAAGGTAGATCTATTAATTGGACAGTCCAACATACCTGAAGTGTTACAGATGATGTGATAAAACCAAATGCATATTCACCAACTCGAGGATGACGAATAATTGCAACCTCTTTAAAAGCAGTGGTATTTTGATCTGTCAAATAGAAAGAAAGAATTCATTTATGAATATACCAAAGAGGAGAAAAAAGAAAAATAAGCACTGAATGGATTCCATGTCAGAAATACGCTATTTCTACCATGCACCATACCACACATTCACAAGGTAGATGGCATCACAAACTTTTACTAGCTTAGGAGAAACTAATTCAACCTACCAAATAATGAAATAAAACCATATTTGTTTGGATTAGAAAGACCATTGCATGTGTGCGCTCACCACTTATTCCTTGCGATGGCAACAATAGGGGTCAATTCAACGGTTTATCTTAGATAAATAGATAGGGAACCATATGTGTCTCTCGTGTACCCAAGCAAGGGAACTTATATCGCAAATTCACATCATTATTCAACTTAAGTCAAACAGCGTAATGAAAGCCAATAACAGAGGTGAGAAAAACAATCAAGCAACGGAATTTACCAAGAGCCTTATATGGCATGCTGAATGGTAGCCACTTCAGATAGGCTGGTGAGCCTAATGTGAAACCTACCCATTTTTGGGCTTGGATCGTTATTTCAACAAGCCTGAAGTTAATCTTGGCTTAGTTCATTTGTTGACCAGCTAACTCAAGTGAGGCCAACATGCTTGCAAGTGGATGAGCTACTTTAGATAGAGGAGAATATAAACCCTAAGGCCTCGTTTGGCACACCGTATAAGAGTATAAGACAATGGATGGTATTATATAATACGAAACAGGTGTTTGGTGAGCTTTTGTACTAAATAAGAACTAGATTAGTAATCTGGCCCCACCTATTTTATCTCCCTTACACCCGCTTGTTTATCCTGTCTAAAACCTTGGTATTATTTAGTCGGGTTCACACTAACAAAAACGTGGTGGCTTTTCTCCAAGCCATCTCGCCATCTGCTCTGCACATCGCTAACTCTTTCTCAAGGTATTCTCTCTCCCTCTTTCTCCATCCCCACCTCCGATCAGCATCAAGCAGATTTCAAACGAAAAACAAGAGGTGACAGATCGAACTCAAATCACGTCGTTCCTGTTCTGGAGAGACATCATCTAGGTTTTTGACTTAACTGTTCCTTGATTGTGTTGGTGTGTGGTGCTTAAACTCAAAACTGGGCGAGATTTCATCTAGGTTTTTTTAATTCAATGGATTAGAAACTCAAAATTGGGTTTTTTTTATTTCATATGGGTTTTTGGCTGCACCGATTCCCCTGGAAAGCATGGAAATAATGATTTTTTTATTTGCGTTTCCATTTTTAATGAAAGAATTTGGAGGTTTGATTCTGGAAATTTGAAGGTTTTGATTGGTGTAAACTCATGGCACTTTGCGGAGAGTCTGCTCGAAGCTTCCATTAACAAGTGATTGTGAATTTTTATTTTGTTGGATTGTGAATTTTGTTTTGGTTGGAAAACACATTTGTGTTTTTTTTTTTAATTTGAATTATCAATCCAAAATTGTTATTAACTAGTACCAAACACCGTATAAATAATACGGTCATTAGTCCGATATTGCACCATACGCCTGATTAATTTAGTCAGTATTATCCAATGACTATTTATCCTATCCGACTGAAGTACAGTCCAAGGTGCCAAACGAGGCCTAAGATAATTAGGACGGCCATGCAAAAGCTTAACAAGAACATTAAAGTATGGACCTAGAAATTGAAATAAAGGCAGTTACCTGGAGAGATTGCAGAACTAATCTGTTTAGAGGCCGAGTATATGTGCTTCATGAAGGGCATTCGTTTTATGAACCATTCTCCAATCCAGAAAACTGTTGCACCCATCCATGATGAGGCAAAAATACCGATCAAGAATATAAAAAGTAGGGATGTAACAAATCCTAGGCCTGCAACAATAAAAAGAAGCATTCAATACTGCATAAAAGGACATAGATAAAACAATTAACCACCCATGACGAAATTGACGTGACGAGCACATCAGTGCTAAGTCATTTAAGATGTATCACCAAAAGAGATGCTGGAAGAGGCCTTAGAGCTCTACCTTTTTGTGGCTGGATTAGAGTTTTCTTCAGTTTCAAAATTTCAATGGCCATTGGAGTTACTCTCCAAGCCTTTTTTAGGTAGATTCTAGAAATTAATAAGTTAATGCATCAAGAGTTTTCTGGGAGTCGAAAAGTCTTTCGTCATAAGAGTTATCTAGACGATAAATATACGTAAATGCTTTTAGGCAAAGTAATGTAGTTTATGAATAAAAATCAGCTTTCAGCAAAGTATTCTGATCTATCTTCCTGTGAAGGGAATTTGGTGTGAAGCCCTGGAGCGAATCCAGTTTCTTCTCTTCTTCTAAAGAGCTTCTATTCCCTCTTTCTTACCCTTCTCATCTTCTATCTATAGGGATTACTACTTGCATTGGAGTTGAACCAGCCCTAAACTAGAGAGGGAGGGATAGACACAGACATAGAAAGTTAGAAACTACTTAGTTTCTGAAATTTTCGAAGGAACATACTGTGGGTATCAAAATCTGCTTGTTTCATGCTAGTTTCCTACTTTTAATTTCAGGTTGTTGTGGGTGTTTGTAGTTTCTTTTCAGTTTTCGTTGTTGAATTAATTTTACTATTAATCTTGGTCCTAAATACTATCATGCTGCATCATGATGAACATTTAATCTATTATCCAGCAAAACTTAGTATGAACTTAAGATATGATTCTGTTTAGACCAAAAAGTTAAAGATAGTTCAAGGTATGGAAATTTTCCGTACATGATGAAGTAATAATCTATGCTTCGCCACCACTGAAAAGTGTTGCACCAATACCAAATTTGGATGGCTACTGCAACTTGAACTATTTGGAAACTTCCACAAAACCTATTCAAGTCAAATCCCTATAGTATTACAGTATTAATAGAATTTTCCCCAATTTTTTTGGTCAAAATTATACTAGTATTTTAAGACATGCAGAAACATAAGCAAGTAAGAACTAAGGAGTCACAAACTACTTCAAGTATCCAAACCTCTCTAGCATTTATTTTATAATTGGTTATTATAATGGTAATTTAGCGATAATCATTATTAAGTTTTTCAGAACTATTCACAGAGATTCATACATCAAATTCTACTTCCTTAAGAATTAGTCATTGCTGTCCCAAAGTAAACATCAATTTTGTGATCTGGAGTCATACCAAATATGTTAACCCCGAGCCTGGCATATATTGGACTGAAGAAACCATCTACAAACTGAACAAACCACCAAGTGATGAAGAATGTAACTGCGACAGGAAAGAGAACCATACTGCAAATTCACAATTCAAAACTAATACGTTACAATCAAACAATATTTTTATAAAAGATTATACAAATAAAAAAAAAAGAACCTTACCATCCAGTCATGAATTTCTTTGAGACCCAACTCTGAAGCACTGCATAGCATGCCTGATCAAATTCAAGGGTCAATGAAATATTGAATGCACAAGTTGTTTGGTATACTTTATGCATTGAAAAACAACCACCAAAATAATTTTTTTTTTAATAAAAATATCCAGTAAAGATGACTTTAAATAGGACTAGATAAAGGAAAAGGACTAACATAACTTCCTAAAACTAGTTGGTACAAAATCTACTTCAGACCACTATTATAGACAATTATGCCCCTTTTGTTAACAGTTTTCTTAACCTTATGATATAGTCTTTTTAGAGGTTACAAAAATGCAAGCTGTTTCTAAGAAGGATAACATTTGTACAACAAATGGTACTTCAAACTTGGAACAAGTATGAAGAAATTAGCAAGACTTGTTTATATTTCGAGTCGTTACTGCAGATCCATTTCTCAAGGCTACCCATTTGTAGTTTATTCAAGAGCTCAAAATAAGATTTTAGCATTTTTTTTGTTTTAGACAAGCAATGCTGGGAAAGGGGGGAATTCCAACTTGATACTTAGGGTGCAAGGTTGAATGCTATAAACCAACCGAGCTACAAGCCCCTTGCTTTACCATCAGAACAACCTATGTTTTAACCAGATTCCAAACCCCCTAATACAACATTTCTCTATCTCGAAAAGCTAATTAGGAAAAAGTCGGCATTCAACAACAAAATTAAACCCACAAACAGTAAGAACAATTAAAGATCATCAGGACCAAATCAAGGCTTATTAGTAAAGAAAACCGAGTTCCACTACTTCTACTACAAATTATACCTAATAAGCATTCAACTATTAATTATGGTTGTTTCAAATTCATAATTAGGGTTTTATGCTCTACTCAAATCCCAAACTGACACAGGAAAGAAAAGAAATTTGATTAAATTTCCAAATTGGGGAAGAGGTATTCTGAAGTGACCGGGAGAGTGACAGACGGACAGACAGACAGACCTTGCGTGTTGAGGAGTTGGGGGAGCTTGGCGGAGACCTGGAAACATCTTCAGGGTCGGTTTGGGTCAGCAGACTCGACGACGTAGGCTCTTTAGCTTCCGCCATTTGGCTGCTTCTCCGTCGTTGTGTTACTTAACCAGAGCGGCGGAGACGGAAGACCGAAGAGGAAAAGCAGCCGATATCAGTTTGCCACGACTCGTCGGACTCGGACTCGGACTCGGACTCGGACTCAGACTCTATGAGTGGACACTCCGTCTCTCTTCTGACTGTTGCTAACCCCTGTTTGGCTGCGCGGATAACTTGTTTGGTTTAATTTTAGATCTACATCTACCTACCCAATTTCCACCACGACTTCAAATTTGTGCTGTTGACTTGTTTGGGACTCGTCACCTCCATTTTGTCTTACAAAGAGTTAAATTGTTAAATGTTAAGGAGTGGAAAATTGATGGAGATCGAACCGCACGAAGAATTCAAAATGCAGAGGCATTTTTGCATTCTACCATTACGGTAAAGTATCATTTGACGTGCATATTATATTCAAATTTAGCTCAAGGGTTAAAATTTAATATTTATCAAAATCTTTATAAGGCTAGATAGAAATAAACGTCTTAATTATTCGTTTGGAATTGTTTTCATGAAAAACACTTCATTATTTCTTTGCTTTGGGTGGATTCTATTTTAATGGGAACTTAATGAGTAACACTGTTAGAATTTTTCTCTAAAATAAAGAGTTTAAAAAGGTAAGACATCGATAGAAATTCTAACAAAGTTAGCCAAAAACATGCAGGTCGAAATATGATTTCCAAATTAAGTTTTGAATGTAGATGTTGTAAACGGAGTAGGATTCTCTCCTCTCTTTTTTTCCCTCGCCTTCCCTCCCCTCCTATTTGAACGGTCACGGTTAAGCCATGTCAACATCTTATATTAACTTTTTATAGAAAGTAAAAGACAAAATAAAGAATGTGAAAGGAGGAGATGTAGGGAGATGAAAAGATAAACGGGAGTGGCAATGCATTGCCATACGCAAAAAGGACTGATCACCGATTTTGTAAAAATATAACATGCCACGACATTTGCTATTCGGCAATCTAACATATATTTACAAGGCAGAAGGAGAACAGATTATGCCTTAACACTTGCAATGACCGAAAAGAAAACATAATTCAGACTGCTAAAAACTATTAACCCTTTATTAATGAGCATGGTCTGGACTCCGAAGGCCCTCAACCCAAATATGCTCATGCATCATCGAGTGAACCTAACAGAGTAACAGGGACAGCCTGCTAGCAAGTAGTAACCGTACAAAGAGAATGCAACATTCCTATTGTTCTAGGTTGATAGTCCATTAATTCTTCAGGCCAAGCATCACATCGCGCACACAAGGAAAAACAAAATTGATCACGGAAACCATTTAACGAATAGCAATTTATATGCCATGGGCACACAAGGAAGGAGGAGAGCAGTGCAGTGCAACTTGGTCGAACTGGGGCAAGGTTGCTTGGATAAATTTGGTTCATGCTCAGCTTCGGTCGAGAAACCCTATCCAAGAATAATTTATGATCAGCCGAGCTTGAACTCATTCAACAGAAATCATGCTATTGCTATTTACTAAAGAAGCACAGGTAAACGATCGCAGCAAAACAATTGATGTAAGTTTTGAGTAGTTTAGGTGGAGGTGCTTTAACCCCGTCATTAGGTTTTATTGGAGAGTATCAGAACATAAACTTCACAGGTGATCAGACTATGAAAGAATAAGGTAACCAAGCAATTTGCATCAAAACAGACAGTGCAATAAGATATTCGTATCCAGCCATCATTGATTTGGACAATTTGTACTTAGTAAATAACTGGCAAGGGTCATCGAGTACAAGAGCCACTAATGTGGCTAGAACTTAGAACCACCTAAAAAAAACCCATGAAGAGCTACTCGTTTGTAAACTCCTAACTTTAACTATCCCTAAGTCCTACATTGAAGATAGGCAAATCCAAATTTAACGTTATTCAAACTGCCCGAAATCATTTACTAACACAAGCTCTGTGATTGAACAAAACCACACAACAAATGTCCTCAGCAGTCTACCTTAGAAAGGTACTGGAGTAAATGTCAATATGCACACTAGCATGTAAGCATTCAAGACAGTAAAACTATTTTTCAGGAACGCCGGACGTAACTTACACAATGCAATTGCCAGAAAGCAATGGGAAAGGGAAAAGAACAAAGGATGGAGGAACCAATATGCAAGCCAATTTGGTTGAAAGCTTGAAATGACCGGAGCATGGAGTCCTTGTCGCCGAGGAACTGCAGCCTCTAGAAAAACCAATGAAGCAAATGGCAAAATCAGTAGAAGAAGAACTTCTACCGACAAAGAGAAAAACAAATTGATTACTGGCGAGTAGGATATAACATGTTGAAGAAGAGTGTGTCTCAGAAGAGCCTGAATTTAATAAAGGAAAACTACAACAAACTGCGTCGTATTTCTGGTGCGGTGAAAATCAAAGCCAGTGTGGTTCTTTCATGGAACCAGACTTGCATCACCATACAGGTGACAGATGATTTGAGTACAATGAGAAGATGTTCACTTGAAGATGTCTAGCTTGTTTTATTATTCTTCTCCGTATAAACCAAGGGCTCAAACAGGAATATTTAAGTATATGCAAAGTTGCAAACTCGCAATAGAATATCCCATCTTTTCATGGCTTCTGCTACAACGGTAAGTGGATATTGGTAATGAGCAATAGAATGAACACAAAAAGGTAAGGCTGAAGAACGCTGTCACCTAGAATAGGCTTAAATTTCTCCATCCCTACCGACTCACAACCAGCCGTACACATTTATTTATGTATTATTCTCACTTTGATAACCATATATAGTAATATAATTGCTCAAAATATCAGTGATCTAATAAATCAATCATTAAAGAGTGATCTTGTCGTTTCATATTCACATTACAAAATATACACAATAGGCACTTATGAAAAAATATGGATTAACACCACAGAGACTTGCATAGAAAAATCAATGCATCCATGTGGATCATTTATACCACAATAAGAAACTGCAATTCCATGCACTACTCAAGTACTATGAAAACAAAAGAGCAGAATAAGAACGATTCTCAAAGGTACCGCTGAACAATCTAACGGAAGTTTAAGAGCAGCAACTAAATAGCTGAATTAACCTAGCTGGCGTAGCTCATACAGTGTCCGAAATGTCAAGACATGACTCAAGAAGGAAACCCTATGCACCGTCTACGTCACAGAGCCAGCAGGCCTTGTCACAACAGTGATGCAAGACCAGCTTAAGAGGAGGTAATCAGTGCGCCACTAGACAAGAAACGACTAGCTTAAGACGTATTTGTTAATGAACAGAATGCATTAATCACATTTGTGCACTAGAAACTTGAATTGTTATCCAAATTTGACACTGACCCGAGTTTTGATTCTCGAAATGAATGAGAGGAAAGACGGATAAGGGAGAAAAATGATAACTTTGTTTGAGATTTAGCCCTTGATTCTGTCTATTCAACCATTAAAAGAGAAAAAGAAAAAAAGGCACCAAATCCCAATTTATTTCAAACAAAAAAGGACGAGAAAACACTTCCTTCCCTACATCTCGTTACCGGTATAGATATATATGCAACTAATAAAAGTAAAAGAGATTTTGGATGCGGTCCTTAGTTATGAACATTCTTTTATTGAAACCTTGTTGATTTTTAATTTTTGATCGAGGTTGTGAGATCCCACATCGCCCAGGGGAGTGATCCTTATATGTATATTCTCATCCCTACCTAGCGCAAGGCCTTTTGGGAGCTCACTGGCTTCGGGTTCCATGGTAACTCCGAAGTTAAGCGAGTAGCGCGCGAGAGAACTCCCATGATGGGTGACCCACTGGGAAGTTCTCGTGTGAGTTCCCAGAAACAAAACCGTGAGGGCGTAGTCGGGGCCCAAAGCGGACAATATCGTGCTACGGTGGTGGAGCGGGCCCGGGATGTGGTGGTGGCCCGGGTCGGGATTTGACAATTTGGTATCAGAGCCTAACTCTGGTCGTGGTGTGCCGACGAGGACGTCGGGTCCCTAAGGGGGGTGGATTGTGAGATCCCACATCGCCCAGGGGAGTGATCCTTATATGTATATTCTCATCCCTACCTAGCGCGAGGCCTTTTGGAAGCTCACTGGCTTCGGGTTCCATGGGAACTCGGAAGTTAAGCGAGTAGCGCGCGAGAGAACTCCCATGATGGGTGACCCACTGGGAAGTTCTTGTGTGAGTTCCCAGAAACAAAACCGTGAAGGCGTAGTCGGGGCCCAAAGCGGACAATATCGTGCTACGGTGGTGGAGCGGGCCCGGGATGTGGTGGTAGCCCGGGTCGGGATGTGACAATTTGGTATCATAGCCTAACCCTGGCCGTGGTGTGCCGACGATGACGTCGGGCCCCTAAGGGGGGTGGATTGTGAGATCCCACATCACCCAGGGGAGTGATCCTTATATGTATATTCTCATCCCTACCTAGCGCGAGGCTTTTTGGGAGCTCACTGGCTTCGGGTTCCATGGGAACTCCGAAGTTAAGCGAGTAGCGCGCGAGAGAACTCCCATGATGGGTGACCCACTGGGAAGTTCTCGCGTGAGTTCCCAGAAACAAAACCGTGAGGGCGTAGTCGGGGCCCAAATCGGACAATATCGTGCTACGGTGGTGGAGCGGGCCCGGGATGTGGTGGTGGCCCGGGTCGGGATGTGACAAAGGTCCCTGAAATTAATGTGATAATTAATTTCTATGTACGTTACTATATTTTTTAAATTAAAAATTAGAAATTTAGTTTTTTATATAAATGAGATTTTAAATAAAAAACCATAATTTGTGGGATTAAAAATATTAAAATATAAATATACTATTGCGTGTGTCTATATATATAAACATGGGTACATTCATCAAAATTAACCAAAAAAATTATTGTATCAAAACATGGGTACATTCTTCAAAATCACAAAAAAAGAAGATATTAGGCTTAATAACATTAGTAAATTTCTTCCATTAAACTTGACATGGATACATTTTAAAATAAAAAAAAAAGAAAAAAGAATGTACCCATATAAGTTTAAAAATTGATTAGAAAAAAATTGAATAGATTTTATATAAAACAAAATGGTACATTTTACATATAACAAATTGGTATATTTAAGAATGAGTACATTTTAAGATTAAAAATGTGACAGCCCGTCCCTGAATTTAAGAGTTTTTAAAGTTTCAATAAAGGATTTTACAAAAATGTCCTTTGAGGCAAGTGCGTTGTTCGAGGTTAATCGTTGTGTTGTGCCATCTAAGATTTGTTTTCTTAGCATAACCTCGTAGTACTCGTCACTACGGACGCGTGGGCGCAGACGGTTCGTGATTTGGAGTTATAACGAAAAAGATATTAAAGTTTGAAGTTTGGGCATTTTATGAATTTTATTATAAAAATCTGGTGTGCCATTTGGATGGCCCAGATTAAAGGAAAATTCAAATGAAAGGTGAGGATTGAAAGGAAAGAACAATAAAAGAATGGGCTTTGCCCAATTAGAAGAAAAAACAGAGATGAGTCAGCCATTGAGAGGAAGAAGAAAAGAAGAAACGGGTTGGGTAAAACTGCCCAACCAGAGGAAGAAGACAGAAGCTTCGGGAGAGAAAGGAGAGAGAGCTGGCGAATGGGGGGAAGAGAGAGAAGAGACCGGCCAACCAGAGGAAGAGAAAGGAGGAAAGGAGAGAGGGTGAGAAGCGGAGGAATAAGCTCAGGAACTGGTCGAAGACCCGTGACTCGCGCGACCCGCCGGTGTTCTTCACCCATTTTCGTCGAAATTTCATCATTTTTCCGGTGAGTTATCTCAAACCATCACTTGGAAAACCCTCTATGATCTTCCCTCTTTCTATTACACTCCAAAAATCAAGGAATTTGGCTTTGAAACTTGATTAAAACCGTGCGGTGTGTGTGCGGTGGGTTAGTGTGCAAATTCTTCAAATCTTGAAATGTTTTCTTTCAATTGCTAACACCATTAGCATTCCCTTAGGACCTGGAACAAAGCCCAAGCATTAGTTGGAGCATCGGGTTTGATTTGAGGACGAATTGAAACACACCCAATTTCTAGGGTTCTTCACGGTTTTGGTGAAATTGGAGCATTTCCAAGCCAAATTGGACTTGGCCGAAGGTATGAAAGTTGTTCCTCTCTTTGAGATCTTCAATTTTGCAATTTTTTTAGAATTGTTTAAAAATAGTTGAATTTTCCGGCGAGTCGGGGCGGCCGACCGCCACCCGTGGCGGCCTGTGGCCAGTGGGCCGCCAATGTTATTTTCATGCTATATTTGATGCCATGAGTTCATTTTTGGTATTGGTATGACATTGGTTGATCATTTGGACTTAAGTTCGTTACGATTCATGGTTAGGTGAAAATATGAACCGACGATCCGACCATTGGATCGTCACCAAACTTTGGTACATGGTAGTACGTAATATTTGAAGAAGGTAGGAACTTACGGATCGGAAATCCGACTTATGGATCTTCCTGAATTGAGTTTGTAAGTTCATAAAATAAAATGTGAACCGCCACTTGGTTTTGGCAATTGGCGGAGATCCGACCGTTGGATCTTAACGAAATTTTAGTATATTGCTCTAGGAGCATAATGTGCATCTTGAGAAGTTACGGATCGGAGATTTGAGTTACGGATCTTCCGGATCAAGTTTGTGAGATTGTGGACCCTACCGTCGATCGTTGATCGACGGTTGACTTTTGATTAAGGGTCTTAAATGATTCTAGAATATCCTTGAGGATATGTTCTATGTGAATTACGAATTCTATGGTTAAGAGTTCTAAGTTGCAGTTTGATAATTGTTTTAGGCGCCGAACGTTTTGGGACGCCTCGATGGTTACGTTGGCGAGCCGTAGCGCGAACTCCAGGTGAGTGGGCTTTTGTTTTCCGTATATACCTTATACTATGAGTTTTCCCAGAAATTGTTTTAAATTATTTATGAAAAGAAATGCCATGTCAGGTATACTTAGGTTTAAGTATACTTTGGAATGTTCTTCTAAAAGGAAAGTATGCGTTAATAGACGAA
Organism: Cotoneaster glaucophyllus; assembly: GCA_036320875.1. Lineage (NCBI taxonomy): Eukaryota > Viridiplantae > Streptophyta > Magnoliopsida > Rosales > Rosaceae > Cotoneaster > Cotoneaster glaucophyllus. The sequence goes on along the minus strand of CM070066.1, from coordinate 33,636,903 downwards.
AATGCCATGCCATTGCATATCTTTATATCTTGATTATGCATCATGAGTTGTGATTGCATAACGAAATGTGTATGCATTACGAAGGGGTTATACATCATGAAGTGGTTATGCATAAAGAATTAGTTGCATCATGAAAGTATTATGCATTATGGAGTGCCTATGCATCATGAAATTGTATGCGTATGATTGTTGGTGCTGTGGACGCTAAGGTAAGTTCAGGTAAGCTTCTGCGTGTTTAATTAAAAGTTGAGTTAGACGAGATGACGAGAAGTTAAGATGCATCGATAGCTCATAAACTTGCACCCCGATGTTAGTGCTCCCGCCCAGGGCCAGGGCCAGTCTTTCACGTGATGTTCACCTCCCGCACCATACGCTCATCTTGGATCCAATCTAGGTGCACAGTCCTGTCGTATAGACCACTTTCAGTGGGTTCGACTTGTAGGTGACCCGCGACCATAGACGTGGGTTCAACTCAGGCCCACGATCTTTCGCACAGTCTTCACGTGATTGTAGCACTAGAGCGTACACCCAGTCTTGTCGTATAGACCACCTTGAGTGGGTTCGACATGTGTGCAGGATATACAGATGATGAGATATGTTGAGATTGAGTATGAGCTATAGTCCAGCCGTGATGATCACACGGTGGACATGATATTGTCTATGATGAGTTTATTTTACTCGACTTACTCACTGGATGAGTTGATGGCATAATTTGGCACATGTTGGATTTATTGGCATATTCATGAGCTAGTAGCATGGCATAGCATATCATTGATTTCTTGGCATTTTCATGGTTTGATTCATATTATGAGACTGATGATTTTTCAGACGAGATAGAGTATATGTTTATATACTACTATTATTTTTCTGGGAAAGTATACAGGTTTTACGGCGAGGGGTTAGAAAGATAGTTTTTGAAAAGGTTTTCGAAAGATTTGTTTTTGCCCACTCACGCTTTTGTTTTGCGCCCCTCCAGGTATTAGCTAGCATTGTTGGTGGCACCCGAGGCAGCAGCAGTGATTCTGACAGACCTTCACTCATGTAGGATCCCCGTTGGGGTGTTTTGTATAAGTACTTCTTACGTTCGACTGCACCTAGACTTCATGCTCTGAATATGTGTTAACACTCCTTGAATTCGGTTTTTGCTTATTCGTATTTCACATTACTTTAAACGCTTCCGCACTGTGCACATGGCTACGTCACCTCACGTGACGGCCAGCATGCCTCGATCTCGGTCGAGGTGTGTCAAAAAAGTTTTACATGAATGGGTACATAAATTAGTATGGGTACATTTAGCAAAATAAAAAGTACAAATAAAAAAAATATATGGGTACAAATACAAATAAACTTTAAAAAATATGGGCACAAAAAGAAATTAAAATATGAGTACAAATTAAAACTGAAAAGAAAATTGGTACAAATTAAAAAGAATTACAAATTAAAAATGGGTACAAACTAAAACTAAAAATATATGATAAAAAATTTAGTCATAAATATAAATATCTAATTGTAACATTTTTAACATTAAATGAATATATTTAGAAATAAAAAAAATATTTTATTATTGAAATAATTAATAATGTTATTAATACCCAAGGACTTTGATCAAAAATTGAAAATGAATAGGATTTTAATCAATGGAGTAGCAAAAAGAAGGATGAGAACCTAATTTCTACTCAAATTAAATACCCTTTTCCGGAAAACACAGATAAAGAAAACAATTCAACAAGAAAAAATGTCAACAAAAAATAGAAAAATTGGGTAAGTGGGTAAGTGGGTTACCAAGAGAAAGGGAGCTCCAGCAGGTGGAATCGACAGCAATGTTGGATGTAAGCCGAGCAGAAGCAATGGCGCTGTGAAGCGGCATCATTGACTCCATGAATCCCAATACGGAAACGAATCTAATCACAATAACAAAAACAGATATGTGTCAAAATTGGGTTTCTTTCAGAAGCCACAGAAATTGTCAAAATTGGCAGAGTTGGAGGGATTTGAGAAGACTGTACCTTGTAGCGCAAGGAACTGTTCTGGTGGCGGAAGCAAACGGGGACGCCATGGCTGCGGGGTTTAGGGAGTTAAGGGAGGTTTGGGTGAGGGCTCTTGAGCGAGCTACAGACCTTGAGCCTGACATTAGAGCTGACCTGCAGAAGGAAGCCATTTCTCGTTCGGAGGATAAACCCTACTCTTTTTTTAAGGCAAGCCACCATTTTCTCCTTTCTTTAGTTTCGCAAAATCTCACTGCGCTAACCATTTTAGCACCGTTGGATCAAATATGGACGATTAGATTGAGATAAAAGGTTTCATCGTTGTAACATCAATTTCTGGATAAGGAGGAGGGAGTTCTAGCCGGCGAGATGGGGTCGTTACGTTACTGGTAGGATAAATGAAGTCAGGAAGTCGTTCTTCACTTTTTGGTTCACCGTTTATCGTATTTTTCATTTTTCCACATATACATATTTTATCCACATTAGCATATTTGATGAAAGAAATTAACATAATTAAGGTAATATAGAGCGAGTTTTGAGTTTCATGAAGTAAAACGATAACTTTTGAATTTCAAAGATCAAAGTGGGATCAAAATTGAGTTCTAGGGACAAAGTGAGATCAAAATTGAGCGAATTTGACTGAAGAACGAAAACATGGTAAAGTTGCTTGAATTTTGAGTTACATGAAACAAAGTGGAATCAAAATTGAGTTACAGGGAGCCTAAAAATAGGCCTCATAAATATGGGTAAGTTGGTACATGGGTTTATAGAAGGCTGGTTGTGAGTACCGGCGAAGTCAAGTACAAAGCTTCGGTGGGCTATAGCATAGGGGTAGTTTTAATTATTTAAGGTTAAAAATACTAATTGTTTGGTCTATTTTATGATTTTTAATTGTATTAGCCCACCTAGAGAATGAAAGTTTGAATCTGAGAGCTGTTCTTAGAGAAAATAAGAGTTAATAAATATTAAATAAACTCATCACTCTAACTAATTATAAAATTTAATGGTAATAATATAAGACTTCTAATACCACTCACGGTTCCTTATTTTATTCATTTAAAAGTTTGAAGGCTAGAAGCCTAGAAAACAGACCATAAATTTCTTACTTCAAATTATTACTTTCAGGTTTACTATTATATAGCTTCATGCAAAGTTCTAAAAGACGTTAAATGCTAGTCAGGCGGCGGGCTGGAGCCTAGCGCTTAGGTAGTGGATTGGGGCCTAGCGCTTAGGCGGCTAGCTGGAACCTAGGCGGACGAGACAGATTTAAGTAAATTTATTATATATCATATAAATAAGTGCCTGCATATACTTAAAAAATACATAATTTCAATGGGATACATAAACTGCAAAATAGAATAACATATAGATTATAAAGTATTAGAACATAATTAAAACATGGGGAACAAGCATATAATGTTTGTTCATCTAAGTATTCAACAAGTCTCTTACAATTTATTAAAAAAAAAAATGCAAAATGAAAGTTATCTTGTAAGATCCCACATCGCCTAGGGGCGTGGATCCTGTAAGCCTTATATATATATTCTCATCTCTACCTAGCACGAGGCCTTTTGGAGAGCTCACTAGCTTTGGGTTCTGTATGAACTCCGAAGTTAAGTGAGAATGTGTCAGAGCATTCCCAGGATAGGTGACCCACACGGGAAGTTCTGCTCACGTGAGCTCCCAGAAACAAAACCGTGAAGGTGTGGTCGGGGCCCAAAGTAGACAATATCGTGCTACGACGGAGTCGAGCTCGGGATGTGGTGGGGGCCTGGGTCGGGATGTGGTGGGGGACTGGGTCGGGATGTGACAATTTGGTATTAGAGCCAATCCATGGCTGGAAGTGTGCCGACGAGGACGTCAGGCTCCTAAGGGGGGTGGATTGTAAGATCCCACATCGGCTAGGGGAATGGATCCTGTAAGCCTTATATATATATATATTCCCATCTCTACCTAGCACGAGGCCTTTTGGGAGCTCACTGGCTTCGGGTTTCTTAAGAACTCCGAAGTTAAGCGAGAATGGGCCAGAGCATTCCCAGGATGGGTGACCCACTGGGAAGTTCTGCTCGAGTGAGTTCTTATAAATAAAACCGTGAGGGGGTGGTCGGGGTCCAAAGCAGACAATATCGTGCTACGGGGGAGTCGAGCCCGGGATGTGACATGTCTACTTTCTGTCTAAGTGAGAGTTACGACCTAAGCGGGTCTGGGAACTAAGCAGGTGGTCTAGGCAAGTGCTTAAGCATGTCTAGACACCATTTCTTAATTTTCAAAGGATTAGGGATTAATCGGGACGGTGGCCAGCTGCCTAACGCCACTAGGGGATTTTTAGAACAATGGCTTTATGTTGACAACAAAATAAAATTGAGCTTAGCCCACCTACCGAATAATTCCTTGCTCCGTCATTGAATGTGAGGAGGGAGGGAGGGTGTAGCCATCGGTAGTCTTCGTGTGAAAACATACACAGTTGGTGTGGATGCAAATTTTCTCCTCCTTGATCTTGGACAATCTTGCACCTACAAAACAATTAACACCTTAGGTCAAGGCCAAGAGCCTCACGCGCCCATGATGAATGGGGGGGGGGGGGGGCTTTGGCCGAAGAACCTCCGATGCCAAAGTTAGAATTTAGAGAGAAAGAGTGTTTAGAGTATTTTTGCAAGAGGAGTCGAATTGGCTTTTTGGTGAGAATGGGAGTATATTTATAGGGATAGGTGGTGGCCGGCCTAGCTAGGGTTTTTGTGTATAATTTAGGTTTAATTAGCCCATTTATTGGCTAATTAAACCAAAAGGGAATGTTTTTTGTATTTATGAAAAAGATTATAATGAGTTATTGAATAATTGGTTTAAAAAAGGAAGGAAAAGGGGAAGGAAATATGGGAAAAAACAAGGAAGTGGCCGGCCCCTCTTTGGAGAAGGGGAACCGGCCATTAGGGTAAGTTTTGGGTTTAATGGCTAATTTAATTGACAAATTAATGAGTAATAATCCCATTAATTTGTCAATTATCTCAATTTATGAGGGATAATTGATAGCTTATGAAATAACTACCTAAAATGTGGATGGATGAAATAATTCGGAATTGTTTACCTTTTATGGGCACCTTTGACTTGACTGAAGATAATTACCCGCTGCTCGCGCGTAGGGATCTTGATGCACCTCAAGGATATTTTTGTCTTCTTAATCCGAAAATCCACGTGTCCCCTTATGATTATTTTTGGCTCCACAGTTGACTTGTGGAATAACTTTGTTTCTTGGTTGATATAGGCTTTACACCTTGGCCCTTGAAAAGGCTTAATGAATCATTTTTTATTGATTATCAGGAGTGCCATCGTTAACTATTATCATCATAGAGATATGTTATATTAGAATAGATTATATATTGAATACTTGCACCATAAATAAGTAAACTTCTTTTATAAAGGATTGTATTTGGTTTCTTTAAATGCCTTGCATGTTAAGGACCTTAATTGTTTCTCAATATTAGAACAGAACTACTAAGATGAGTTAAATATAAACTTGTTGTATTCGAACACATCACTTTAATCATCCACAAAAAAATGTAAAGACAATAAACGGTAAAAGTTGTACTTAAATACATAAAACAAACAAAATACAGACATAAATGGACTCTGTCATTTGATAGAATTCTTAATTGTCTTATGTGTGTGAAATCTTTTCTCAAAAAAAGAAAGAAAAGAAATTGTGTGTGAAATCTAAATTACAAGGACATATATGTAATAAAACAAAGTATAGTGACAAAAGTGAAAGTTCTTGTAAACTACGTGGATTTTGTGAAATTTCGTTATTGTTTTGGGTAAGTTTTAGTAAAGCCGTGCGAATAAACAGGACGGCTATGATTTAGCCGAACAAAAAGTGGACGGCTAGGATTAGAAATTTCGCGCAAACCCTATGTCCCCGCCTTCTTGCAGGCGAGCGAGACGAGATCTCTAAAACCCAGACGCAGAGTCATTTTTCCTAAACCCCTACTCTCTCTCTCTCTCTCTCCCCCCTTCGTTTTCTCTCTCTATAGTTTGTGGTACAGAGAGAGAAAGTATGCTGCGCCGAAAAATTAGGTTGACGAAGGAGTACTTGTACAGAAAGAGCTTGGAAGGCAAACAGCGATTGCTCTATGAGAAGAAGCGCAAGATCAAAGAAGCTCTAGAAGGTTTCTCTCTCTCTTTCCCCCCCTCTCTCTCTCTCTAGAATTTACATATATGTTGTGTGTATGTTATTTGTTTCTAATTGGAAGTTTTGTTTTGTAGTAATTGAATTTGTAACGATTTTGGGAAATTTGTTGTCTTTGCAGAGGGGAAACCGATACCCACTGAGCTTCGGAATGAGGAGGCTGCTCTTCGTCAAGAGATCGATTTAGAGGACGAAAACACTGCCGGTATGGGGTCTATGAAAATTATCAATTTATGATCATTTATATATGAAAGTTCTCCTTGTTTTTATTTTTTATTATGTATCAATGTGTTGAAGTTCTTGTGCTAATCGATAATTTATTAATTTGCAAGTTTTCGGGTAGTAATTTAAACATTTATTTGTTTAGTTTTCATTAAGTTATGCTGTTGATTCTTCATGGCTTTCATTTCTGAATCCCAGTCCCAAGGTCACATATCGATGATGAATATGCAAACGCATCTCAAAGGGACCCGAAAATTTTGCTGACTACTTCTCGGGATCCGAGTGCACCACTAATACAATTTGCGAAGGTTGGTCTAGCCTTTTTCCTTACGTGCCACATTATTTTTGCTGCACTCGTGTTCATTTTAGTGATATTATGTAAGGCCGGTGTTGATTATTGATTGCCGTTCAATGACACTGTTGTTTCAGGAACTGAAACTCGTTTTTCCCAATGCGCAACAAATGAATCGTGGTGGCCAGGTTGGTGCATTTTTTTGCTTAGCTTTTATTATTTATTGTGAAGATAATTTTTTTCCCACTTTTCTGACCATTAATGAATCATTGACTTCGTCAAAAGCTCTGCCATTTTCAATCTAACTGGAGACAATAGAAGATGGACAGAGCCGTACTCTGAACTGATGTGCACATATTGCTTTGCATGATGATGTTTGATCACTTTGTATGAATCAACATGCATCACCCAACCGTTTAGTTGTGGGAAGATGTTTTCTGCGTGTTTAATTTGTTCAGTTTTTTTGTGTGTGAATTTTTATGTTTGACATTGTTCATCATTTTTTGTGTTACAATTATGTCTAGATTGACCTCTTCACTTGAGAACATGATGACATTTAAGGATATACCTATCCTATCATTGATGGTTCTGATGCTTTGGTCTTTGGTCCTTTTCCATACTTTACATATTTTGATATTTTTTTCTCTCCAAATCCTGCAGGTTATTTCTGAAATTATTGAAACATGTCGTTCACACGAATTTACGGATGTTGTGTTGGTTCATGAACATCGTGGTGTACCAGATGGTTTGATTATAAGCCACCTTCCTTTTGGTCCAACAGCTTATTTTCAACTACTCAATGTGGTAAGTAGTGTGATAATTTTTCTGTTAATTTGGACAAATATGTTGGTATTAAGACTGATGTAGGACAGCAGAAAAGGAATCCAGACCACATATAATTTCTTAGCTCCTTCCGCAGTAAAAATTAGGAAAAGTGAGGCCGAGATACAATTTAAAAAAAAAAAAACAGAAAGAGAAGGATCATGAGAAAGGATTTTGTTTCATTGCTTTCAGGAATCAGAGACTTTTTTTGGTTTCTAGTAACAGTTCTCGTGAGAGAGGTGGCCTTGGGTTATCAAATTTGTGATTTTCAATGGTTTATTATACTTAAACAAAGTCTGTTTAATGCTAGAAGTGATCTTAAGGTGAAAAAAAAAATTAAGAGAAAGTTGAAGAAGATCAATCTCGCCCTCACATTGGAGATGAAACTCTGTTGCCTAAACCTAGCAAGAAAGCCTCATAGCTTCTAAAATTATTTACTAGGATATTTTTTTATTCAACGAAAAGAGTTAAATGGATGTATATTGGTAGACTTGGATCCAGAGTTTCAAAATCAAGCATAATAGCCAAGTCAATAGCTTGAGATTACCCACGAATGATCCATGGACCACTATTACAATCCTTCTCCAGGCAACTTGAGCGAGTCTAATTCCGTAAGAGAAAAGTAAAACACAATGCAGCAGTTTCTTAGTGAAAAGAACCATAAAATGAAGGTTTGATACTGATAATTGTAGATTGTCAATCATGATGAACATTGGTATTAACCAACACATGTTTTTACATTATTGCTTTTTTGACTTTGTCATGCGTTTATTGGATCTGTGTTTTAATTTATTTATTTTGAGCATTCTGCTAATAGTATTTTTGTTGTAGGTCACAAGACATGACATCAAAGACAAGAAAGCCATGGGAACGATGCCTCAGGTTTATCCACACCTAATACTTGACAATTTCACGACCAAGGTATCATATCTCAATTAAAGATTCCAGCATCTTGATTGCTTACTTTACTCTGTACATTATGCCAAGGTAGATCGGTCCCCATTGATCCAATTAGAGATAGTTTATAATGGTTTAGAGATGAAGATGATTGATTATAGTTATTCTCCAAAGATTTTTCGCCAGTTATATATGACATACCCACTGACTATGAAAATCATGCGAGGAATTTCAATGTTGCTGTTCTGTCTCTATATATTGAGTTATTGATAACCTGCATTGGTGATATAATTAGATGAGGCCATCTTTCATCTCTCTCTCTCTCTCTCTCTCTGTAGTGCCCTCCCTGATTACTATTCTTACTAATTCTAATCCATCCACTCCTGCTATGTCTTAATCTTATGTACTCTTACATCACTTCATCTGTGCATTTTTTTTGAGTTGGCCTTTGTAGTTACTATCCTGTTGACTGTTCCATTGAATATGATTTTCTTTTCTTGATTGTTCCGTAGTTGGGTGAGAGGGCAGCAAATATTTTAAAGCATCTCTTTCCAGTGCCAAAGCCGGATACAAAACGCATAATCACTTTCGCCAATCGGTCTGACTACATTTCATTCAGGTTGGCTTGTTGTCACATCTGTATAAGGATGGTTGATATATCATGTATCAAAATGATTTTCACATTTCCCATAAATTCTACTATATGCACATGTTGGTGAATGTAGATGGGGCTTTCTTGAATGATACCGACTCGGGCTACTTTTATTTGGTCAGAACATATATTATGCAACTATTTTATTTGGTCATTAGATATTAATAACTGCTTTTTCCTCTCTTTTTTGTGCATTTTCGTTTCTTTTCTTCTTTTTTCTGTTGTCTTTAACCATTGCTTAGGAGCAATTGTACATTGTATTCATTATATTTCTTATATATCAAGGGATCTAATTTTTGCTAAGTGAAAATGGTTGCTTTGTGTTTCCATTTCCATTAACAATTTGAGAACGTACAGGCACCATACTTATGAGAAACCTGGAGGTCCTAAATCCATTGAGCTGAAGGAGATTGGTCCTCGTTTTGAATTGAGGCTTTTTAAGGTTAGTACTCATTACTCTTATCTTCATTTTTGAGAAATTTGTGCTTCTTGCAAGGATATAGCACGTGTTTCATTTTGCACTCACATGTTGGTGTTGTTTATGTCGTTTGGCCATCAGTTATTAAAAATTTTCTGCTTTACCTAGTTTAATGGAAACGCCTGTCATCTTTTTGGAATATGTTCAATTTAATTGAGCATTTGCTCAAAGATTTTGTGCCGTCTGCAAAGATTTTTTACACTAATTTTTTTTTTTCTTTTCTGTTTAATACAAAGAAAGCAATATCACATACACACGCACATAGACCCCAAGGCACGCTGATGTGTGTTGTTTGCCTATCAAACCCAATATCTCCTTACTAAACCGTCCTATGTTTATTCCTAGTAGACTGTTTAATGTTTCACAGCATTACTTATACGTGTTTACACTCGTTTTTTTTTTTTTTTTCTCGCTTTGATGTTGCAGATAAGGTTAGGAACAATGGAGCAGGACGAAGCCCAGAATGAATGGGTCATCAGACCATACATGAACACAGCCAAGAAACAGAAGTATTTGGGGGATTGATAATCTTTAGAGCTTTTCGTTGACAATTTTGTGTAACTGGTCCTCTGTATGATTCAACCAACTCACTTTTTTTTATCGGTTCATCGATCCAAAGCATGGGACGATATAGCCTGTTAATGTCATTCTGATTTCCTTCAGGGTGACTATTTTTGTTGCATTTTCCAATTTATTCCTTTAAATTAAAGAAATAGATGAGAGATGTGAAATCAGCTGTAAATGGTTGTGGTTTCATTTGATCTGCATCGACAGTATAACATTCTCTAATTCCTCCATGAGCTCAGGGTACTCTTGACCCTTGTCATCCCTCGGATCTGGTGAGGCCAACTCCCTAAGGGGAGTGGGTGACCCAGTCGAGCACTTGCGCGTTACTCTGGCATCCTTTTCTCGTTCTCTTCATCCTGTGGGTCCTTCTGCGCTGATGGACCAAGCCCTCTTCTTTTCCTTCCTGCTTGCCATGACACTCGAGGGAGACGATCACTTCGTCGTGGAGTATGCTTAAGTCAGTTGGGTTGAAAACACAACCAAATTGTATGCGTTTTCCACGGACGGCGCTAATTTGTTAACGTTCAAACTTGTAGATTAACAAACTAGAACAACTTTTGTTGGGCTTGGAATTAAAGCTATAATGAAATGGACTCAATATTTAAGTGGTTCATTCCTCAAAACTAGGCTACATTTACTGTGTTGCTCAGAATATATTGATTTCAAAGGTTACAAATAGCACTCGGCTAAAGACTAGAATTCCCTCTCCTTCCAGTTGTCCGACCCCCTTACAAGAGGTTCCCACCCCTTTAGTGAACTCAGAAAGCCTTGAGCTCACCTATTTTTACTTTTTTGGCATTTAATGGGCACCTTCGTAGACTAGCATGCTGACAACCTTTGTAACCATCAACGGATATTCAGTGATGAAGTGACATTTTACGGAGTCGGGATTGCACATTCTTGTATACCAATGTGTTTTGAGCGACCTACTCGGCCTTCATTAATCAACGATGTCACTCCTGGGCAGTGGCCCGACAACCTTTACGTTATGTTCTATACTTCTGCTTTTGATTGGTGATTGACGCGTGGATTGATTGTTTCCTGAGTAGGCCTGCTCCTAAAGCCTTGTGCCGTAAAGTTTTCCGTCTTCCCACGTGTCCTTGACGGTCGAAAAGTAATTTATGTTGTTTAGTCGAATCAGGATGGTGAGCGATTGACCATAACGCTTGACAAGCCTCCTTTTAATTAGGGTTGGAAAAAAAAAATACCAAAAATCCCAAACCGAACCGAAAAAATCCTGAAACCGAACTGAAAATCCTGAAAATTTCAGTACCTAATACTAAACCGATCTCGAAAATTCGGTACGGGAATCGGTCTCATTTTTCGGTAATCCCGAATCAAACCAAAATATATATTTTTTAATTTTAAATATATATTTGGAATTGTAACAGCCGTCCGATTTGGTTGAGATTTAATCTCAACCGTTGAATCCAAATAAAACCCTCATTGTCACTCAGTCATTCTCGCTGACTCTCTCTACATCTCTCCTTGACCTCACTCCTCAGCATCCTCACCTCACTTAGGGACTCTCTCTCGACCTTACCTCACCCTCCTCAACCTCACCCTTACTCAGTCACTCTCTCTCGACCTCACCTCTCACCTCACCCTCCTCACCGATTTCTCTTGATCTTTCTCCTCCTCCCACATCAGAAAAGTTACTCACCCCCCACTGTGGAGCCTTCCCTCTCATCCCTCACTGTAGAGTCGTCCTTCTCATCCCTCACCTCATTGTGCACCGATTCTCCCCCAAATCAGGTAAACTTTGGAATTAATTTAGGGTTTGAAATTTAATTTTAGGGTTCAAATTCTAGATTAGGGTTTGTGAATTTTGTTCATGTTTTGTATTTGATGTTCATGACTTTTCTCTGCTAATTTATCTTGAATGCTTTAATTGATTTTCTTCAATCCTGAGATTTATAGCACCGACTACACCACTCCATTACCTGTTGTAATTTGCAGGCCTACCTGGTTTCATTTCTCTGGTTGTTGGATAATTGGATTTGCAAGGTAAAGTTTTCTGGGTTTTTACTTTGTTGCTCCAAAAGGGTCATAGAAAGTCTAATTCTTTGAAACATTTATGTGGATTTTGTACAGTTGGTGGGTTGTAAATCTCTCATGGATAACATCTAAATTTTCATTTTTTAATCCAAGGGTTTTGCAGCTCCGCATTTTGATGTGCTTTCTGCTCTACTTTGTTTATTTTTCATGAAATTTTTGTAGCTATTCGACCCAAAGTAGTCAATTTTACCCAAAAATGTGATAGGACTCGTGCAAACCATACACATATCATGATCATGATCACCACCCATGCAACGGTCATGATTCAACATCATAACCACATGAAAAGTAAAAAGAAATGAAATTATAGATCCCCACAACTCAGAATTAAATTCACTCGAATGGAGGAGTAAAGATGGAATAGGAACCCCACATTTTTCATAATAATTTTTGTTGCTTCTTCTGGCTTTGCATCATCTCGTTTCTAAGATTGTAGTATTTGTATTTGCAGGACCTCTCCTAGAAGGTCATCCTTGCAAGTTGTTCACTGATCTCTGAAAGCTTTAGCTGTGAAGCAATGTATCTTTGATCACTGCCAAGCTATCACACTCAAGTATTTGGAATTCTACTTTGGTGGTTTTAGGGTTTGCTCTCTCTCTCTCTCTCTCTATATGTTTATATATATTATTATACAGGGTGCGGGTGTGGCTTATAAAGCTTTGAGTTTAACTTCTAGATGAACATAAATTTACAAGTCTTTTTCTTTTTATTCAGATTACATCTATCATTTGGGTTCATATTTGGTAATCTGGGTTTTGTTTTATGAGGGTTTTTTATTTTATTTTTTTTATTTTTATTTGGTTAACACTTACAAATTACAAATAGGGATTTTGATTTGAAACCGGTTTGAGTTAGTTGTAGTTTTGGGATTACCAATAGCCCAAAAGCCCAAAATTATTTCGGGATTCCCGATTTGTCCCGAAATCCTAAAATCATTTCGGGATTCCTGAAAATTTGGTTTGGGATATGTCTTGAAATTGGGATTCCCAAAAACTTCGGTTTGGGAATCGGGACAAGGGTTTTGGTTCGGTATCCCATACCGAACTAGCCCTAGTTGAGCCTACATTGCACCACCTGTTGGAGTTTGCGTCAATGTTTACAGTATGGTATGTTGCGGGTAAGATCCCATAGTACCCATCCATAGATTCTCTTAACTGTACAGGGTGGCCAATGGTTAAGGAAAAAACCAAAAAAAAAGTAAAGCAAGTTTTAGCCATCTAGAAATCACTATTAACGTATAAGATAGGTTTCCAGGAAGTAAATAGCATACCTGGCCAGAGTCTACAGGAATTTTGCACAAATTTTGCCTGTTGTGCAAATTTCTGAACCTCCAAGCCGATTATCTACAAACATAAAAATGAATCATTTATTTAAATTAATATAATCTAAATCTAACCCTCCATACTCACACCATAAACACAATAATGTTATACAAAAGTCTCCTGCTTGGACACCAAAGATAACTTAGGGTCCTGGAAAAATTAGTCTGCCGAAATAATTAAGATCCCTTACATGTGGAAGTGTTTCTCCTATTCAGGGTTAGAACTTTGAAACACTTATTTACACCAAGTATTTTCCCCTTACGGTTTGCGTATATCGTTTTGTAAAGGAAGTGGAACTGATTTGAACTGCATCAACCAGGAAGTGCATGTGTTTCACCGCTTGTAATGAAAAGTTTACTAGATATGATATATTGTATTTCATTTTCCTCTACACAATAATGTTAACAATTTTGTTATGAAAAAATAGATATCAGTTTTTCTTTTTTGCAGGGATGAGAGTAAAATGGCAGAGTTGTCCAATAGGGCTCTGAAAGCTACAAATTCGAATGCCTGTTCTTTCTCTAGTCAAGAATAAAAGACAGGTAATTTGTACTCAATGTTGGGTAGGACATGGCCTGAAAGCTGGTTCCTCCATTGCAATTATTGTAGTTTGTTATATGCGTTGTGAAAAAAAACCCAGTAATATCAAGTATAAGCAATGCGTAATATCAAATCATACACAAAAATGATCAAGATTCACTAAAAAAAAAACAATGTACATAAATTGAAAATTTAGTCGAGAAATCAAACAAAAATTGAATGTTTTCAAGAATCCATACAAACACAGAAACATTTCAAGAAATCATACAAAAATAGAAATTCAGTTAAGAAAAAAATACTTGAGTGATCGAAGAGATTGCTTCTAGAAGACCTCTGTTTTGTTCCACTTTCCACCGCCTCCCTTTTCCTCTTCACAGAAATAGTCATAAATAATGTGCTTCTATCAGCAGTTCTTCCGAGGACGCAAGGGTGTCGCAGGCGACGGAGGAGTCGACGGCGATGGAGGAAAATTGAGAAGAGGTAAAAATGGGATACTGAGTGGTGAAGCATAAAGAAAAAACGGATTCTGGGATTTGTAAAAAGATTTGAAAAATTAGTTTCATTCATTCAGCTACAACTAACACCGGCCGAAAGAAGCACATTATTTATGACTATTTATGTGAAGAGGAAAAGGGAGGTGGTGGAAAGTGGAACCAAAAAGCAGAGGTGTTCTGGAAGCAATCTCTTCGATCACTCAGGTATTTTTTCTTAATGGAATTTCAATTTTTGTATGATTTCTTGAAATGTTTCTGTGTTTGTATGGATTCTTGAAAACATTCAATTTTTGTTTGATTTCTCGACCAAATTTTCAATTTGTGTACATTATTTTTTGGGTAGAATCTTGATAATTTCTGTGTATGATTTGATATTACACATTGCTTATACTTGATATTACTGAGTTTTTTTTCACAACACATGTAACAAACTACAATAATTGCAATGGAGGAACCAGCTTTCAGACCACATCCTACCCAACATTGAGTACAAATTACCTGTCTTTTATTGTTGACTAGAGAAAGAACAGGCATTCGAATTTGTAGCTTTAGAACCTTATCGGACAACTCTGCCATTTTACTCTTGTCCCTGCAAAAAAGAAAAATAGATATCTAATTTTTCATAACAAAATTGTTAACATTATTGTGTAGAGGAAAATGAAATACAATATATCATATCTAGTAAACTTTTCATTACAAGCGGTGAAATACATGCACTTCCTGGTTGATGCAGTTCAAATCAGTTCCACTTCCTTTACAAAATGATATACGCAAACCGTAAGGGAAAAATACTTGGTGTGAATAAGTGTTTGAAAGTTCTGATCCTGAATAGGAGAAACACTTCCACATGTAATTGATCTTAATTATTTCCGCAGACTAATTTTTTCGGGACTCTAAGTTATCTTTGGTATCCAAGCAGGAGGCTTTTGTATAACATTATTGTGTTTATGGTGTGAGTAGGGAGGGTTAGATTTAGATTATATTAATTTAAATAAATGGTTCGTTTTTATGTTTGTAGATAACTGGCTTGGAGGTTCAGAAATAGGCAAAATTCCTGTAGACTCTGACCAGGTATGCTATTTACTTCGTGGAAACTATCTTATACATTAATAGTGATTTCTAGATGGCTAAAACTTGCTTTACTTTTTTTAGGTTTTTTCCACACCCATTGGCCGCCTGTACATTTAAGAGATAATCTATGGAGGGGGTATTATGGGATTTTACCTGCGACGCTCCATACTGTAAACATTGACGCAAACTCCAATAGGTGTGCAATGTAGGCTCAACTAGGGCTAGTTTGGTATGAGATACCGAACCAAAACCCTTGTCCCGATTCCTAAACCAAAATTTTTGGGAATTTCAAGACCGATCCCAAACCAAATTTTCGGGAATCCGAAATGGTTTTGGGATTTCGGGACAAATCAGGAATCCCGAAATAATTTTGGGCTATTGGTAATTCCAAAAACTACAACTAACTCAAACCGGTTTAAAATCAAAATCCCTATTTGTTAACCAAATGAAAAAAAAAAAACTCAGAAAACAAAACCAATTTACCAAATATGAACCCAAATGATAGATGTAATCTGAATAAAAAGAAAAAAAGTTCTAAGTTTATGTTCACCTAGAAGTTAAACTCAAATCCTTTAACTAAGAGTTAGCATTATAAGTCACACGCACACCCTGTATAATAATATATCTAAACATATATATAGAAAGCAAACCCTAAAACCACCAAAGTAGAATTCCAAAGACTTGAGTGTGATAGCTTGGCATTGATCAAAGATACATTGCTTCACAGCTAAAGCTTTCGGAGATCAGTGAACAACTTGCAAGGATGAAACCTTCTAGGAGAGGTCCTGCAAATACAAATACTACAATCTTAGAAACGAGATGATGCAAAGCCAGAAAAAGCAACAAAAATTATTATGAAAAATTTGGGGTTCCTATTCCATCTTTACTCTTCAATTGGAGCGAATTTAATTCTGAGTTGTGGGGATCTATAATTTCATTTCTGTTTACTTTTCACGTGGTTATGATGTTGAATCATGACCGTTGCATAGGTGGTGATCTTGATCATGATATGTGTATGGTCTGCACGAGTCCTATCACATTTTTTGGTAAAATCGACTACTTTGGGTCGAATAGTTACAAAAATTACATGAAAAATAAACAAAGTAGAACAGAAAGCACATCAAAATGTGGAGCTGCAAAACCCTTGGATTAAAAAATGAAAATTTAGATGTTATCCATAAGAGATTTACAACCCACCACCTGAACAAAACCCACATAAATGTTTCAAAGAATTAGACTTTCAAAGCTCCTTTTGGAGCATCAAAGTAAAAATCCAGAAAACTTTACCTTGCAAATCCAATTATCCAACAACCAGAGAAATGAAACCAGGTAGGCCTGCAAATTACAACAGGTAACCAAGTGGTGTAGTTGGTGTTATAAATCTTAAGATTGAAGAAAACCTATTAAAGCATTCAAGATAAATTAGCAGACAAAAGTCATGAACATCAAATCCAAAACATGAACAAATTTCACAAACCCTAATCTAGAATTCGAACCCAAAATTAATTCCAAAATATACCTGATTTGGGGGAGAATCGGTGCATAGTGAGGTGAGGGATGAGAAGGACGGCTCCACAGTGAGGGGTGAGTCACTTGTCTGATGTGGGAGGAGAGAAATCGACGAGGATGGTGAGGTGAGAGGTGAGGTCAAGAGAGAGAGCGACTGAGTAAGGTCGAGGAGGGTGAGGTGAGGTCGAGAGAGAGTGCCTGAGTGAAGGTGAGGACGCTGTGGAGTGAGGTCGAGGAGAGATGTAGAGAGAGTCTGAGAAAGTGACTGAGTGACAATGAGGGTTTTATTTGGATTCAACAGTTGAGATTAAATCTCAACCAAATCGGACGGCTGTTACAATTCCAAATATGTATTTAATTTATTTTTTTTTATTTCGGTTCGATTCGGGATTACTGAAAAGTAAGATCGATTCCTGTACCGAATTTTTGAGATCGGTTCGGTATTAGGTACTGAAATTTTCAGGATTTTCGGTTTAGGATTTTTTCAATTATGTCTCAAGATTTTTTCGGTTCGGTTTGAGATTTTTGGTATTTGTTCGGTTCGGTTTGGATTCAATGGTTGAGATTAAATCTCAGCAAAATAGGACAACTGTTACAATTCTAAATATATATATTTAAAATTAAATAATATATATATATTTTTTTATTTCGATTCGGTTCGGGATTACCGAACGAAATGAAAAGTGAGACCGATTCCCATACCGAATTTTCAGGATTGGTTCGGTATTAGGTACCGAAATTTTTGGGATTTTCGTTT
Source organism: Cotoneaster glaucophyllus (assembly GCA_036320875.1). NCBI lineage: Eukaryota > Viridiplantae > Streptophyta > Magnoliopsida > Rosales > Rosaceae > Cotoneaster > Cotoneaster glaucophyllus. Next base: position 33,619,057 of record CM070066.1, on the reverse strand, counting down.
TGGAATTTTATTGGTTCGGTTTCGAGATTTTTTCGATTGGGTTTGGGATTTTCGTCCTTTTATTTCCAGCCCTACTTTTAATTCCACTAGGCCTTGGACATCCCATTCTTCTTTAGGCTTTGACTTTTACCAGGCTTTTTGTGGCCTCTTTTTAGGCCTACACTATTTTTGGAGTCGAAAAGGGTCTCGCGTTAACACCCTTTCCCTTAAAATAAAATAGGGTAAATTACACAAAACTACCTCAACTATTAGTGTCACGACACTTTCATACCTCATTTTTTAAAATTGACAATGTCATACCACATCTTACGAATTTGTGACAATGTCATACCTCTGTCAATTTTTCTGTTAAGTGCTGACGTGTCTTGATAAAATATTAAAAAATTATACTTGGGGCCCATTTTCTATTAATAAATTATTAAAAAAATTATACTTTACCCTTTAAAAAAAAAAAAAAACCATACACTTATCCCCCCCGCCCGACCCCTTCCCCTTCCCCTTCCCTGCAACCCAAAATCCAAAACCCAGATTCCTTCCCCTTCCCTGCAACCCCCCACCCCTTCCCCACCCACGCCAACATCCCCCCCGACTCACCTCCTCCTTCTCTGCCGCCCATCCCCTCTCCCTGAAATGGACCGACCCAGAAAAAAAAAAAAACATACACCCATCCCCCCCGACCCCTTCCCCACCCACGCCAACTTCCCCCCCCCAGACCCACCTCCCTCTTTCTGCAGCTCCTCCCCTCCTTCGTCATGTTTGGCCAGCCTTCGCCTGCCCGCCCATCTCCAAATTCCACGTAGGATCTGTCGCGTACGGTCCACCCGAGACTTGGGCTCGCACACCCATGGCTCGCCGAACCTGGGTTGGGTGTCCTCTGGGTGGCCCGGAGCTTCACAGAGACGAAAGGAGAAAGAGTTGACGCCAGTGATGGTTTTGGTACCGTCGTCGGTGGGTGTGGGTGTGTAAATGGGTGCGTGAGTGTAGATCGAGGAGAGATGGATAGTCTATGCGAGAGAGAGGGGGATAAAGAGTGAGTGAGCTGAGAGAGAAGGAGATGTTGGCATGGGTGGGGAAGGGTGGGGGGTTGCAGGGAAGGGGAACGGGAAGGGGTCGGGGTGGGGGGGAGATGGGAAGGGGGTTCTGGGGGTGCAGAGAAGAGAGAGAGGCGAGAGAAAAGGGGAGAAAGATAAGAGAGAGAGAGATTTAATATAAAAAAAATATTTTTTAATTTTTAAAAATATATTTAATAGTTTTTTGGGTTAATCTTTGTTTACTACCCTAAAGTTTCGTGGTTTTCAACATTTAGTATATCAAGTTTTTTTCGTCCCAGAGTCATACCTAAAGTGTTAATTTTGGGATAGTCTCATACATCCGTTAGTCAAACTGTTAATTCTCCCGTTAAGTAATGACGTGGCGCCCATGTGGACAATGACTGGGCGCCACGTGTCAATATGGGCCCACTTCAATATTAAAAAATCAAAAAAAAAAAAAAAAACCCCACACCCTCTCTCCCTTCCTTCTCTCTTATGCAGCCAGCACCCATTCATTCCCTTCTCTCTTCTGCACCTGCACCACCCTCCCTTCTCTCCTCTGCACCTGCACCCGCACCCATTCTCTCCCTTCTCTCTTGTGGATGATGCAATCGAAGGGGCCTTGCTCGATCATGGTCTTGGCGGTGGTGGTGGAATCAAGGATTGAAATGGGGACGAAATAGATGCCATATCGGGAAGCATAGCGGAGGAGAGAGGGCTGGATGAAGGTCTGCTCTTTTTTGGGTGCGAAGGTGTACCCGATGTTGTGGTACCCAATCTTTGACCATCCCTAAACCATGAAAGTATCTTCATTTTCCTCCTTCTTCTTCTTCCCCCTCTCTCTCATCTTCTTCTCTCTCCAAACCTCCATAACTCTCTGCTCTTCTTCCTCTAAGCGAAGAACCCACAAATACCCAACTCGATACAATTTTTCAAACCAAACGTAATGGCGCCGCTATCCAACACGACATTCCACAACCACCAAACCAACATTTCCAAGGCTTCAAATTTCAACCCAAAAGTCGAACCCCACAAACCAAATTCAAGCAAAACAGTAGCTCAAAACCCAAAATCACAAATTACAAACATATAAATGAAGAGTCGGCGCGCCAAGAACCTACCTTCCACGATCGGTGCCACCACCGCCACATCTGGCGCATAAGCTTCGGTCTTTCCAGAAGTCACTCCGTCTCTGGCGGCTGGAGAATCACCGGGACCACATTCTTCGGGATCGGCAGCAGCTGTCGGTGGAGGCGTACACAGCTCCTTCGATTTCTCCACCCCGGGAGTCACTTTCTCTGAAGCACTTCCATTATCCGCCTGCGAAATCGAACACAATCAAAACCCTAAATCTCAAAATTCCACCACCACCCCTCAAAAACCCAATCTTTGACCCTCCCAAAAAAAAAAAACCCAAGGAAAATAACAAAAATCTGATTTTTCCAACGACGAAGAACCTTCTATCGTTTTGGTGACGGGGGCTTGTCCTCGGAAGACGACGATCGTTTGTTGTTGTTTCCGGAGACAGATCCACTTCGCCTCAACAAGGATTGCATTCTAGAGAGACAGATTCCCGTTGACGAATCTGTCGAAAACCCATCTGGATTTTGAAAAAAATAAGGGAAATAAAGTACTTGTATTGCTTCAAGCGCAGGGCAAAAGGAAAAGGCTAAGGTTTTTGGAAGCGAAGATGTTGGAGAATGAGGATGGAAAGGCGGCCATGGGGTAGGGACTCTGCATTTGCAGCAGTTTGGGTGAAAATGGCTGTGGAAGGATGGGTGGGGGTTGCAGAGGAAGAGAGGGTACGGGTTGTTGGGGGAGGTAGAAGATGGGTAAGTTGGTGTGTTTTTTTTTTTTTTTTTTGAATTTTCACGTGGATCCTTAATGACACGTGGCGCCCAGTTATTGTCCACATGGGAGCCACGTCATCAGTTAACGAGAGACTTAACAGCTAAACTAACGCATGTATGAAATTGTCCCAAAATTAACACTTTAGGTATGACTCTGAGACGAAAAAAACTTCATGTACCAAATGTTGAAAACCACGAAACTTGAGGGTAGTAATCTGATATTTACCCTAGTTTTTTAATCCAGTTGGATTAGAAAGTGGGCCCCAGATCAAGCCACGTCAGCACTTAACAGAAAAACTAACAGAAAAATTGACGGAGGTATGACATTGTCACAAATTCGTAAGATGTGGTATGACATTGTCAATTTTAAAAAATGAGATATGAAAGTGTCGTGACACTAATAGTTGAGGTAGTTTTGTGTAATTTACCCAATAAAATATATTGTTCCAAATTGTAATAGAATATCGTAGTCATAAAATAAAATAAAAAATTGGATGATGGGGCCCTTATAAAATTTGGGCTGGGTAAAAGAGTTGGAACTTGGCCGATACTCTAGGCCTTTTAAAGGCCGCCTTAAACCTTTCGCGTTCTCGCTCGTTACCTGTAAACCCTAAACCCTTGCATCTTCTGCTGGGGCCTGAACCCTCCGCATCATCCTCATCACCGTTTCTCCACCGTTGCGACCGCCACATTCCTCACCTCTCACTGGTTCGTCTCTCCTCGTCTTCCACCTCCCTCTTCTTAGATGAGATTCTAGGTCGCCGCCCTCCTCCCTCCGCCCAACCATTTGCGGTTCGGGATCTAAGCAGATCTCGCAGCCCCGCCTTTTTATTTGCTCAAACTTAAGCAATGGCTGAATTGCCTCAAATTTATATTGCTTTTTCTTTTTTCTTCCATGAATTTGATTTTGAATGGACTATTGTGGTGCTTGACATTTTTCGTTCCCGAATCTACATTTTCGTTCAATTTTATTTTTATTTTTGGTATTTTTTCAATTGTTTATGTTTTCACAGCGAGAGTGAATATGAATTTCAACAACGTTAAGGTTCCGAAAGTTCCCGGTGGTGGTGCAGTTTCTGCTTTGCTTAAGGTCGGCATAATTGGTGGGCTTGGCTTGTATGGAGCTGCCAACAGTCTGTACAATGTCGAGGGAGGGCATCGAGCCATTGTGTTCAACCGGATAATCGGTGTCAAGGACAAGGTTATAGGTCTAATCTCTCTACCATTGCATTTTATCCGTATTTCAAATGTAGTATTACTGTGGCTTAATTTGAAAGGCCAGTCCCAAAAGCTCTTGGCTTTAATTACTATATTTATACGGGGTTATACGCTGTCTGTTGAGATGGTTACAACACAGATTAGCGATCCTATGTGAAGAGAAACTTCCGAGGATGATTGTATCCTACTAATGGGGTTTACCCGAGTCATATGCTTAATTTGTTCAAGTTAAGGACGAGTCTAACACTCGTGTAGACTCACTTTGTGTGTGCGAAACGTCTTTCAGGTCTATCCAGAGGGTACACACCTTATCATTCCATGGTTTGAGAGGCCAGTCATTTATGATGTCCGTGCACGACCTCATCTAGTGGAGAGCACTTCTGGGAGCCGTGATCTCCAAATGGTTGATATCTTTTTCCTTGCTTGCTGTTAAACGGAATTTTGACAACTTCATGGCTTGTAATATTGCTCAATGTTAAATTTTGCTTTCTCATTGTGCTGTACAGGTGAAAATTGGGCTTCGAGTGCTTACTCGACCTCTACCAGACCAGCTGCCTACAGTTTATCGGACTCTTGGTGAGAATTACAATGAGAGAGTCCTTCCTTCCATTGTTCATGAAACTTTGAAAGCTGTTGTTGCACAGTATAATGCTAGTCAGCTCATTACTCAGAGAGAGGTAGGGGGAAACGCTCTTACCACACATATGTTCATTTTCCTTTCTAGTCACTGTGAAGTTTTCTCCCCTTTTTTTCATTCCTTGTTCCCTTGTATGGTTACTTAGATGAAGAGGTAGAAGTTCAAATGTTTCCTTAGTGTTGATTATCCTTTTTATGTTTAGACTGTCAGTAGGGAAATACGAAAGATTTTGACCGAAAGGGCTGCCAATTTCAACATTGCTCTGGATGATGTGTCAATTACAACTCTTACTTTTGGGAAGGAGTTCACGGCTGCAATTGAGGCCAAACAAGTGGCTGCGCAGGAAGCTGAGAGAGCTAAGTTTGTTGTGGACAAGGCTGAACAAGACAAGAAGAGTGCTGTCATCAGAGCAGAGGTGAGTTGTAACACATTCTCAATACAGATAATATCTACTGTTCTTGACTTAATTGCAATTTTACCAGCCATAAGTCGAAAGTATTGGTTTTTAAGGGTATAGCTTGCTGAAAGCCATGGGAAAGCCACTTGCATGAACCAACTACTTTATAGATCCTGAATCAAAATGTATCTGTAGACATCGAAATTTCGGTGAAATAAATGTTGACCAATAATTAAAATTTCAACGTTCATGTGTCTCATAAATTTTACCCTAATTTTCATTACATTATGCTCATCTTTGAGTTAGCATCAGTGATTTTATTTCGTAGTCCTGTGATGATCTTTAGAAACAAATCATACAAGTCCGTATATAGAATAAATTTGCATTTAACCAGTTGCGTCCAAGTTCTCCATTTACGGGGAATACGGTGGACATGAAGTCGCAATATTCCTATATGAATGCGGGTGTTCCTTTTAAACTTTTGTTTTGCTTAAATCATTTCTCTGTTGGTCAGGGAGAGGCGACAAGTGCCAAGCTGATTGGTGAAGCTATTGCAAACAATCCGGCATTTATTACACTGAGGAAGATTGAGGCTGCAAGAGAGATTGCACATACAATCTCAAATTCCGCAAACAAAGTTTTCTTGAACTCGGACGATCTGTTGCTGAACCTTCAGGAGATGAATTTGGATATCAACAAGAAGAAATAGACACTGCAGGTTGGATTGGACTTGTAATAATTTCGTTTCAGATTGTAAAATTGTGGAAATAGTTCCTTGAAGAGTTGGGCAATGGACCTTAAGAGTTTACTTGTCTTTTGATACACCGCTAGTTGGCATGGCAATTGCTGTTCGCAGAGATAAATTTTGAACACTTAGTGGAACTTTTCTGATGCAATTTCTTGTAGGTGTTTCGCATGTTATAATATCTCATGTCCCTCTATATTTTGCTCCATTTTATGGTTGATAATTTATAAATTTCACTCGTAGGCATGCCCTTCTTGAGCCTTCAAGGTGTGGCTATTGCCGGAAAAAAATTCGGCCGGAAGTGCACAGGCCGAACAAGCAACAGTATTTACTCTCCATTTGCGGTGCTAGTATTTTGCAAACAGTTGATCAGTCATCTTCTGACTTCCAAACTGTTTCTGAATGATTCCCTCGCAAAGGCATCCATTTTCTCTTAGGGGTTATATCACAAATGGTCCCTGAAATTGACCCCATCAATCATGATGGTCCCTGAAATTGAAAATCGATCAATGTAGTCCCTGAATTTTAACTCGCGAATCAATGTGGTCCTTCTGTTAGTGTTCCGTCTAAATTAACTTTAAAAAAAGGTTAGAGAACCAATTTTTCATGGTAAAATGATAAAAAATAACTCTGTTACTTATAATTTTACTTACTACCTCTCTTTTCTTTTTTCCATCTTCACTTTTCTCTCCATTTTTTCATGGATTTGGTGCTAAAACTAAAATAAAAACAAAAAAAAAGTGGTTCTCTAACCTTTTTTTGGTCATTTTACCATGAAAAATTGGTTCTCTAACCTTTTTTTAGTGTTAATTTGGACGGAACACTAACAGAAGGACCACATTGATTCGCAAGTTAAAATTCAGGGACTACATTGATCGATTTTCAATTTCAGGGACCATCATGATTGATGGGACCAATTTCAGGGACCATTTGTGATATAAACCCTTTCTCTTATGCTAAAATCTCCATTTTTCTCTGTTATTTCCATCAACTCTTGTAAGTGATGGAAAACATAGTGGCATGTTGAACATGTCCACATTGTTTTATTATTGACACAGGACGCTACACTAAGAGGAAAAGTAAGCACAATCAGAAGCAAACAAACTCATAAGCGCGTTACCCAAAAAAAAAAAAATTAGATTATAGTCTATAGAATTCCTTATGATAGACAAAAAGTTACACAGAAGAAAACCAACAGCTAGACAAAATTTCAAAGCAGAGCTCGATACTGGAGTATAACTATTAAACTAACTCTTGATTAAACTCTTAAACTCGTAACAAGTAGTGTAAAAAACAAGAGCTTCCATTACATTCACAGCTTCGCCGCTTAATTACCTAATTGTATTTGTAGAAGCTCAGCAAAAGATACACCCGACGGACCACATGTCTAATTTTAGGTGACTACAAAGTAACTTCACATATGTCCCCGATATCAATCAAGTCGTATCTTGAGAGGAGGGGATTAGAGAGAACCAAAGTTACAAGAGAAGATAACAGGAATAAAAAATAAAGACGTATAATCAAAGATAATTCAGTGTCAAAGTTATATGAAAACTCAGCCTTTTTTGCATTATATGAGTTCAAAGGCACTAGTGGTATTCCTTGGCTGCCTATTTCCAAGACACCACCTAACAATATGTGTCTGCTAAATTAAATTGCATTACCTCAAAGGATTGTTCTGTTACGTTTTTGTTTCAGCATTAGGTAAAGGTTTTTTTATGCTGCAAGCGCAACAGAAAGAGAAAAAATACAAGACCCCGAGAACGCCTTAAACAGCAGAGATCACTTTATCGAATTGGACTTCTCAACCAACGCTCGTCACCAAAGCACTGTGAACAAACAAAATAAGAAATTCGGAGAGCAAAAAGACCATAGAATGCCTTAAACAGCGGAGACAACTTCATCAAATTGGAGTGCTTAATCAACACTCTTGTCACCAAAGCACCTTGGACAAAACTGAAAAGGAACCAACCCATTTGGACCAACTACAGTTGAAGGTTGACAGAAAATGTTCAACAAAAATAACATCACCAACAAATTTGGACAGGCAGTAAATGATACAAACAAAGAATCACCATTTTCCTTTTTCTATTTGCATTTTCTGGAGTAAGAAAATAGGTTTATCAAGTATTAATCCAGTTCTAACTAGCGTTTCCAGCTTTAACACGTTCGTAGGATTGCCTAACTCTAACTGCAAAACTTAGAGTCTTGATGTCAAACACTACCTAACAATCCCCTGCCCTAGAAAAAAGCAGTGTTCTTACTAATCACATTGCTAAAACTAGACCAGATGGAACACTAATCATGTGATGTCTAATCAAAATGTCCCTGATTAACTAATAAATATATACGAGAATTTAAATGCACTTAAATGACTCGACTTCTGATAAATCAATCGAGTTACGAAATAACATCTGATTCAACAAGAAACAAGCACAAACAATCAAAATGCACTGATAATAGAAACCAGATAAAGCGTAACCTGCTTTCCTGTATCTAATGTCAAATTGACTAGAGGTTGAATTTTTTATTTCGCATCTCTCATTGCCTCCATCTATAAGAAGGCAAGTACATTCGGATCTGACCGACATTAACATTAGAAAAAAGTGTATCACGAGATTGATATCACCTCTCCAGCAACGAACGGCAGATATCTGATGGCTTGTTTGAGATATGCCCTAAAAGTCAATCTTGGGAAGAAACCTTTCAGGACAATGTATGAATGTATGCTTAAGTCTAATATATGATAATATGCTTCCGTTGCTTATGTATATAAATTTAGAATTGTATATGCCTGCTAGTCACTAGAAATCCCATAGAAATCTCAAAATTTCCCTTCAATGCTACCACAGGGCAAGGCTACAAAACAAATCCCACAAGTAAGCTGCCCGTAGAAATGATGGTTTTACCAGCACTTGAAAAAGAGAAAAACAACCCAGTTACGAGCAGAATAATTTTTTTTGGTTATTTGCCATGTACAGAAGGAGTACAAATTGGGAAATGCGACGCAAGTACAGAAAAATGATGAAAAAATTAATATGTAACTATGTTGAATTTGAAAGCTCTGTTCATAATATCGATTCATTATAAAGACAAATGTGGCAGTACATTCATCATTACGATGAATTTGCTTTGCTGAGACACATTAACTAAAGAACCAAAAGAATATATACTAAGAAGGAAATCACTATCTGTAATGATCAAAACTATGAATGTGTCTGCACAAACCGTGGGAATTAGACAGTCACCGTCACCTCTGTGTATCCTATATTGATCGGACACACCATCACGATCACTCATTCACAAGCAACTGATCGCATCCAAGTTGCTCCTGTGGCGATTCAACCGCTCCCAACCACCGTTCAAAGTCTAGTATCAATGAGTCAGTGCGTAAAAGATATTCTTCATCGCTTGTAAAATCAAAACCTTCAACAGGTAACGAAAAATCCCCAGTTTCTCCAAGATACTTTTCATTGCTTAAAAGAAATTCTTCTTCGCCGCCAAAGCATATCGGGTAAGTAGAAACATCATTCATCGGCATTGCAACATTACCGTCAATGCTGCTTATGCACTCGTCATCATGATTCATGTTGCATTCAATTTCATCAAAAGGCACAACAGAAGGAGTATTGCTTTGATCAATGGAATTAGTGATCAAATTCACACTAGTATTTTGTGATCCCAGTTCTTTTCTTGCTCTCTTCTTAATCGGCGGCTTCTCATTCAATAGTTCCTTTCTTTGTGTCTTATTAACCGGCGACTTCTCAGTCAATAGATCTTTTCTTGCTCTTGCTCTCTTAATTGCCGGCTCCTCATTCAATATTTCTTTTCTTGCTCTCTTCTTAATTGGCGGCTTCTCGTTGAATTCTTGAGGTAAATTCATGTTTGCACACCTGGATCTGGAGCTCCTTTTAAGTCGGGTAAGAACTACTTTACGATCGGAGTGAGCAACTAGATTAGGACTAGGAAGAAGACAGTATTCTTCTAAGAGCCATTGACCATCATTCTCGCACCCTTTATTCTTATAACTGAAATTCCGTTTTTCCCCAATTGGATTTCCATCCAAGGCTTCAATTCGGGAGAAGGAGGTCGCCTTCCAAGAGCCTCCAGCTTCGATAAAGCGTTTGTGGTTCTTCTTCGAATGCTGCAGCTCGTAAAACAAGAAGAGATCTTGATCGAGAAAGGAATTTCCCCCGAAATTTTCCCACACCACCCAGGGTTGTGCGCTGCCGAAAAGATTGAACTCGTGAAGAAAGGGAATGCCTAATGGCTTTCCGGCGACGACTCTCAGACGAAGATAACTGAGCAGTTCTTGATCAGTTGGATGAAACCGACAGCCCAACGGCATACCCCAATAACCCAGCTTCGGAATACCCATTGTTGATAGCACGCAGTTTCAATTTAATTAAAAAAAATAAACAAACAAAACAAAAGCAACGAAACGAAATCCCTAATTATAATTCAAATTGTAAAATAATGCGACAAAATTAAGAGAGGAAAAAAGGAACCTGGAAATTGGTTTCGCTTTCGGCAGTTGTTTCTCCGTCCGCCGAGCGAGACCAGAAGAGAAGCTCTATCGTCTTCGTCGGCTCGTTCGCAAACAGCTGAAGAAGAAGAAAACGTCGAAATCGATTTCCGCTGTTCACCTCGATCGCGATTGGCGTTCACAAAATTCAAATCCAAAACACAGAGACTGAGAGGGAGAGCGATCTAGTGAGAGAGAGATCAAGTGAGAGAGAAATGGGTTTTGAAATTTGAATAAAGCAAATATGACCGTTTGGGGATTGGAAGTTATCGTTGGAGCTTGCAAGCATTGAATGCCGGACGCTACTCAGTAGTCAGTACTCACCGCTTAAGCGCGGCTTTTTATCACGTGCGGTTTTCTTTTCTTTTCCATTGGCGCCAACTGAATATTTTATGGGCTGGGCCGCTAGTTTCATTTTATTTCCTATTTTTAGGGCTACAAATCTTTTTGTTTTGTTTTATTGGTTCCACTTCTTTTTTGGGGCTAATAGTATCTTGCCCTCAAATTTTCAGGCGCGTAACGCACAATGTTCTAAAAATATTCGTCTAGCGCAGTTCAAATTAATTTTTAAGTGCTTTAAAATTAGAAATGGCACTTAGATATGCTCTAAGCACCGGCCTAATCTACCTAGACCTTTGAAGTACCAACTTAGGTCGCGACTCTCACTTAAGACAGAAAATAGATAACTTTTATTTTGCATTTTTTTTCTTCAATAAATTGTAAGATACTTGTTGAATACTTAGATGAACACATATTATATATTCTAATACTTTATAATTTATGTCGTTTTATTTTGCAGTTTATGTATATAAAATATAATTATGTATTTTTTTTAATTATAAACAAATACTTATGTGTTTGTGTGTGTAATATATTTACTAAAATTTGTTCAATTCACCTAAGCCCATCTCTAGACACCGTCTAGTCGCCTAGCTATCACCTAACATCTTTTAAAGGCTTGATAACACATAACTTGGATGTACAAGCCTTAAACTTTCTAGAAGGTTGCAAAATTTCAAATCATGTATGTGCGAAGACTCAAGGACAACACTTTACTTATAATTATTTCCCTAAATGGTCTCTTATGATCGACACCAAAAGCCAAGATAGTGGTGTGGCCGTGTCATATAAGTTGTTCTCATGTCATGTTCCGCGTATTTATAATCTAACGGTGTTGCACACCACTTAGCTAGGTATGATCTCCCAGTAAGTTCCCCTTTAGTTTGGTTCGAGCACCTTCCCTATGTCATTCAAGACGTTCTTCTCCAAAACTAATAAAATCTTGTTTCTTAGTTTACAAGTTAAATTTATATCACTTGAAATTTTTTGTTTCATTTATGTATGTCAGCACCTCAACATATCCAAAACAAAAAACAGAAATTGTGGAGACATCATCAGCTTCATCAGGAGGATCACAGCCTTGCACATACAGCCGCTTTATCTTCGACAAGATGAGGAGAAGCTCCGGGCGCTCTCGCAGCTTCCACCTTGTACGGCTTTACAGGAAGGAAACAGTCCGTTGTGGGTTCTTCCATACACCTGACCTGATATCCGTTGCTCAATATGTGAGGCTGAGACATTAGCTCACAAGAAACGCGCTTTTAAATCCGATTTCTGCGAGCAACATTAGTATTATTGAGTTCAATTTGATGATCAGTAGTTATTCCACTCAACTCTTATAAGGAATGAACATAGCGACTCAAAGAATAAAGTTTTTCTCAGAAGGATTGTAGCAGTACGTTCAAATTCCCTTCTTTTATGAAGTACAAACTAATAAAGCATTGAAGAGATAATCAAGTTAATTAAACAGAAAAGGCATGAAACCTATTACATATCCCTGCTATGCCAAACCCTGATGCCACAGGCTTAAGTTGGTAGCTAGAAGACCAACCCAACACCAACCCAACAACGCATATTAATCACAAGTAAATAACTACTTAACACAAAGCATGCTAACTTTTCCCCTCAGTAGGATCCATTAGGAACTGAATACAAGAATCGACAGACAACTAGGCTCTAATAAGCGAATGATTTGACGTAGTTCAAGCAGCAATGCCTCAGTCCAAAACTTATATGCTACTCCATTCCCTCTACTAAATGTTGAAGGTATCGTCAATGAAAGCTTTATTGGCATAAGTCAAAACTAAATGATTCAAAGATATGCAAACAAATAAGCAAACAAAACCGATCAAAAGAATATGGCAACAGGGTACTCCTATTACAATTAAGGACCCTTGTACAATCTAAGAGGTTAGTTACTTACCTAAATTCATGCAGTGGAGTATTTCCTGATTCTCCGCCATGATCAGCTGCTTCTTTCCGCTTCTCGCCTTTGAAACAGGAGAAGTCTCAATGAAGAACCAACATATAGCACATTATATGGATGTGTAAGAAAATTTATTGAAGATAACAAGCTCTCATAAAATAAAATAAAAAACTGTGCACATTCAACTAATACATTTAATCGTTGGTGAAAACACATTTAATACTATTCACTGGAAAGGAACAAGTATAATCGCTCAAAAGATAACTGAGAAAAGGACATGCAGAGACGTGCTAGAAGAAGTAAGTGGGTTTCCTGCTTGCTTTTACTCAACTTCATTGTCATAATCTGACTAAAATCATAGGTAAGAATACAAAACATTAAGAAGCAAAAAATGTAGAGTGTACAAGCTTAATCAGCAGCAACATATACAAGCCAGTACTACAAACTACTTTGCTGGGTGGAGTAAACATAAACACCAATACTTGGTATAGTGTTGCTATTACGAATGAATACGAGCATCCAGTACCAGCAGCGGAAGTAAAATAACTTTGGTGAATTTTCCTAACATTTGTGTAGTTACGAAAAAATTAGCACCTTCAATGGCTAAAAAAAAGGAACCCCATTGCTTCGCAGCATTATCAGTTACCCAGAAAGAATTGTTGGGTGTGCATCCCAAAAGGTTGGCTCAATAATATTACAATGTTCTATGATAACTCTTTTCCCAGAATTCCCGTTACATTCTTCGTTCTCGTGTATCCTTGTGGTGTCTTCCTGCATACAAATAGTACACGAGATTTAAAATAAAAACCCACATACCACAGGAAAATTATAGAAAGGACTAGTATGTAATAAACCATAAGGATAGGCTAGCCCTTCGACATCTTCAGTGGGTCTCGACTTTCGTGTGTGTGTGTGTGTGTGTGTTTCCTAGTGGCCAAAGATGAAATATTGTCCTACATTATTGGCAAGGGTCGGTGCATTATCTACTCAAAAAACATCATTTGTCGGTTTTCGTTTCACAAATGTGACCCTAAACAGGAAAAAGGAATCAGAAAATAAATAAACAAAGAGATGCACTTTTATCTTCTTTTTTTTCGATAAGAGATCCACCAGTGCCCAAACCACATTAGTCGGGATGGTGAGGAATCTAGTGGTGATAGGTGTTGCCTTAACAGCATATAATAAAAAGCATATAGCACAAGAAATATTCACGTCCAATTAGGAGAGAAAGACAACCTTGTGCCAGAAAGCAGAAGATCCATGGCGGAACATGACTGGTAATTTATTGTACTCGATACGAAATTGCTTAAGCAATTTCTCTTTGTCTCCTGTTTGAGTACCCTGGCAATTAAAAGTTGAAAAACATTATGAGAGGGCCGTGACGAGAATACAATAAAATGGATTTTGGATTAACTACATCATAAATGTAATTGAATAAGCAAGCACACGCATATAATGTGACAGGCCAAAAATTTGGTTTTTCTATGTTTCAGCTTTTGGAGAAAGAGACGCTAAATACAAAGAAAAAAATTGGACAACATTAGAGATTGCATGTAAAGAAAAAGAAAAAGTATAAATATATATTACTAAAAGGAAAGCAGAATAAAAGATTTAATGAAAGTATAGAAATGCTAAAATGTTTAAATTTAATAAAAGAGGAGGATAGATCATTATGAAGGAAAAATGTGTCCAAAATATACCTTCAGGACGTTCTGAGCTTCGCTTTTTCTTTTTCCAGACTTAACAAGCTCCCAGAAACAGGTATTGTATTGGTTGTTAATGTGGCCTGAAACCCATAAGAAGTCCAATAAATTTACCACCTTATCCAGATGAAATTCATATTTTCCCTATTTTAAATGCAACCTTTACAAATTTGAACCGATGCATTGGTTTGATATTTTACTTCCTAAGAATGACGAGACTTAATCCTATTATCTTTGGGAACATTTATAGCTGAATACTCACAATCGACTTGTCTCCAGGATAGATAATCTCGAAGAATTTCATATGCAGGATAGCAGACAGCACGCCCATCAAAATAAGGAGGGTACTTCAACTCTTTCCGTGGGAAGAAATCTTTCCATTTCATAACATACATGGAAGTGAAGAATGACACAATAACAGATACCATCTCACTGCAAAATTGTAGTAATTCCAATACAGGTGAAAAAGATCATCTGATTTGTAGGAAAGAAAAGTGATTCAAGCATAAGCATTATGAAGGACCCTGGAAGAGAAATAATGTACCATAAACCAGTGAAAACAGTATTATAGAATACAAGCATAACTAGACTCCATATAGTGTATCCAGTTAGCATACAGTATTTAGGAAATAAGAAAGGTGACAGAAGCAAAACCTTGCTCGCCTTTGATAGAATTGAGAATCCTTCTTCAAAACAAAGCTGTAATAACAGGAACAATGAATTTACAGATGATATAGACCACAAAGTTCTGATATAAAACATATTCTATACCTGTATTCGTCACTGACTCCATAAGAGAAAACCAAGTCTTGGAACTCTTTAAGAACAGCCACTGCACATGAATTCATAAGGTTGATAGCTTGCTCATCATTCGGCTTCACAAATTCATGAACCTCAGAAAACCTTCCAAACCCAAACAACTGAGAATCATTTCTTGAATCTTTTGAAGATAACTAATAATACAAATCACATGCATCCATAAAGAAAACTTGATTATTCTGAGTTGTAAGTTAATTGCGGTATGGCAGAAAAGTTGCATCCCTTAGCTTGTTAAAGCCGAGACTACCATTGTTGTTCCTTTGTAGTTAATGTGATGAATGACAAACATGTTTAAAAGAGATGTCTGATTTGCACAACAGGTGAAATAACAAGGACCTAATACTTTAGTTGCACCCACTTGATAATATAACATGGGAAATCCTCATAATAGAGTGATCTAATCTAAGTCAATTTTTGTAACCCATTAAATTTTATGCTTGGAACCATTTGCGAAAATATCTCAAAGGTGACTCCACCACCCCTAATAATAGCAGCCCAAGAGAAGACAGTCACAGTAACAACAACCGTAATTAAGTTACCTTGTCATGTGAGTAACAGTTTACCTGTGAAAATGGCAACCATCGATCCTAATTACAACCCATGTTGTTGGGATGAGTTTGTCTTCAAACTCGAAGGACCTAATATAATCAGGTTCAACTTTTCCAATATCCTTTGTAAAACTACCAAGTTCCTTCTGAAGATGTGTGTGCTTGTTCCAAAACCTTCTGTCAGCTATATTCTTCAAGTGGACTATGCTTGACTTTCTCCTAAGTCTCTTGACAGGAGAACCATTTTCGTTGTGCTTCACAACTTCAAACACCTGAATAATGTAGGATGGAGATCTCAGCATAAGAAGTCAGAAGGCACCTATGTTCTGAGAACAAAAATTGGACATATAAATAAAATGAAATGCATTCCAATGACCATAGTGGTCAGAATTCGGCAAACCAAATATATTTTTCTTATCAGAAAATTAAAAGCACAGTATTTGTATCAATAAAGACATCCAAATTCTTTTCAAATAGACAAGTTAAGATCCAAGGGTTCGTTGAATTTGGAGCAAGTTTGTTATTTCTCTACGAAGAAATTCACAATACAAGATCAAATACATGAATTGTTTCCTAGAGGCCAAAAATCTTGTCCTCATAAACCTTCAATTTGGTTATTATGCGGTACATCAAAAAGATATCCCAAGTTCTAGAGCATGAAACCAGTATCATTTGATGCACCAAAATTTCATCAAAAGACCATGAAAATCAAAAGTAAAAATAGTTTTTGAAACCCATAAGTACTAATTTAAATTCCCAAGGATTTGCTTCTAATACACTAAACAAAATTGAATATTTTAAAAAATAATAATTTCCAAAGCTTGAATATGAAATAGTTGTTCTAACTGACTTGACAGGAGGTGTTCCTTTGGCACAAAAGTTTAGTTTGAATCTAAAATTTGAAAAAAAAAATGAAAAAAGTCAAGTGTTCAAGTGTGGTATTGTTAAAATCTTCCCAAAACAAAAAACTGAAACCGTTGCTGAGATGATTAAGATAGACTACACTACAGAAATGAAAGATTACCTCTGTTTTCAAAATGCAGGATCCCTGTCGAAACATTGAATGCAACTTTTGATAGTTGATGTCACACTTTCTGAAAAGAAGGTCATTTTTTTCTTCCTTGCTGCTGTCCTGCAGATTACATGCATCACAAATGAAAAAAAAAAAAAACTGCAAGCATAAAATGAACATTTTGGCATGCCAATTTGAACGTTAAAAATTATTTATCATGGAAGAAAAATAAACCACATTCAAAAGCAAAAGATATGTACTTTTATCAAATGGTTAAACTAGAAAAATTCGGCCATTTTGAAAGATGGCAAAGAAGAGATTGAAGATACAAATATTTAAGTATCTGATAACATAATGTTAAAACGGAAATGACAGAAAAATGAATATAATTACAAGGAACTAGAGGGACATATTTGATACTTTTAAAAAGTTCAAAGTGTCTTCCACAGATAATCATGCATATTACTATGGCAATTAGTGCATAAGATGAAAATTAGTTCTTCCCACCTGTAGTAAGTCCAGTGCTTCGCTTTCGGTCATTCCAGATTTAATTATCTCCCAGAGGCAGGTGTTATGCAGGTTATTTGTATGACCTGCAAAATGCAAAACGTAAATGGAAAAGTTAATTGAAAATTTTCCTTGAATCAGAGACCTATTAGTTAAAGATAAGTATAATAACTTCCATGCTCGAAACATCATTGTGAGACTACTCACAATTATTTTGTCTCCACAAAAGATACGACTGAAGGACTTCTTCTGATGCACAGCGTATAACATGGGCATGAAATGAAGGGGGGTAGATTAACTCCTTATGAGGGAAGAATTCTCTCCATTTCATGGCATATACAGAAGCGAAGAAAGATACGATAATGGTCCCTACTTTGCTGCACAGACAATTTGTATGTAAATGAAAGACTTAACAAAAACTGAAACTGAATACAGCCTAAACCATTACCAAATTTACCTAAACAATAATCCACCAAATAAGATTGGTGTCAGTTTCTACAAAACAATAAATTTATAATTCCTTTTATTTTTCATCCCCAAAATTAATAACTCAAATCACCTATTTTCTCTCGAAAACTACCTCCCCGACTCCTACTTCTTTGGATATATCACGAACACCACCACCGCTTCACATCCCCGAGGGATACACTGTCTTTAATATACTTTTCTTCCTATATGTATTTCAACTTGATCCAAACCAACTTAAAAATATTTCAAATTCCAGTCAGAGGGTGACATGGGTAGTAAACAACTAATTTGCACAGTTTAGCGATGAGTAATGCACATTCAACCCGAGACTTTCAATTTGGATCTGATTTAGTATATGTACAGAAATGAACATATTAGTTCTGAACCGACATTCGTTTTCTTCAACTCAAGTGCCCACCCATCATTTTACAAACATCTTAGCTGCATCACAGGCCAAGAGAGCTGAATTAAAATTGAGAATTAAAACCTGGAACGCCTTTGGTAGAACTTGGACGTCTTCTTGAAGACAAAGCTGCAAGCATAGCGCCAAGAAATAACAGTGTGAGGCTCTCTTACAGCTAAGTTAACATACACGAAACACATATACAGTACTACCTGTATTCATCACTGAAGCCATATGAAAACACTACGTCTGGAAACGCCTCTGACACTGAGATTGCGCATGAGTTCATCAAATTCAGAGCTACCTCATCATTTGGTTTCTCAAATTCATGAACTTCAGAAAACCTAACCAGAAAAGAAAAGGAAAAAAGGAGAACGTCACCATCCACATCGTCTCAAGATCAGAGAGAGAGCGAGAGAGAAGTAGGAAACACCTTTGAAAATCACGACCATCAATCCGAACAACAATCAAATTGGGCAGGAAAACCTCGTCTTCAACTTCATACGACTTGACATACTCGTATTTACTGTTTGCCATCTCCACCACCTCTGCAACTATTTGAACAATCCCTCAGCCTCGAAATTTGAAGCCCCAATTGCAGAATCGCAGAATCGCTTCCTCTCTTGGGTTTGTGGCGCGCGCATAAACTGATTGAGTGTAGGGGTTTTCGGATGAAAAGACAAAAAATCCCCTCTCGATCTCGAACACTGCCAGTCTGCTACTGACACTGTTATGTTACGGCATATCTCTAAGGCTCTCTGTGTGACTCAATCTCCCACTGGCGCAGCCTCCACTATCGCCAATGCCGGCGTCGCAGCCTCACTCAGTCTCATTTTCTCTCTATTTTTGTTTGTGCTGCTAATTTCAATTACTATGAGCAACTCCACCCATGGAGCCCCTGCCAATCCGCTATTCAATTCACCATATTAAACAGTAATTGCCTTTAATAAATAGTAACTGCCATTAATGAACAGTAAATTGTCATTTGCATCTCCACCCTTGGAGCCCTCACCCTGGCAATAGGCAATAAAATATTAATTTTTTTTTGTTTGTTTAAATAATACAAAATAAAATTATTTGTAATTTCGGATAAGAATTTTTAAATCGTTTTCGTTGCGCCACGTGTCATTTTATCCAAAAAAACAATTATTTAGCGATGGATTTCGATAAGATTTTTCTCCAATGTCATCGTGCCACGTGTCGTTATCTTTTCAGAATCTTTAACGATAGATTTCGATCAGATTTTAACTCGTTCGAAGCGACCAATTCGTACATGCATCAGTAGTCATTTTGCGGAAAAAAAATTGGATTGAAACTTTGAGAGAAAGATAGGAATTTGATTGAAAGTAGTTGAGAAAATATGAAATTGTGGTGTAAGGTAGATGGAGAAGAAGTGGTATTTATAGAAAAGTAAAAAGAATTTTTTACAATTTTTTTCGGATTTTTTACATTTTTTTTAAATTTTTTATTCAAATAATTAATCTCTGCCGTTGGATTTAAAAAGAATTCCAACACTCCAGATTGTGCCACGTGTCACAACGGTAACTTTTCTTAATTTTAAAACTATTTTTTTTTAAAATTTGAAATCAGATTTTTTTTTATTACCCTTGCATCGAACGGCTGGTATTTAAACCTTTTGGGATCGAACGGACCGTGGGAAGCCACGTGGCTTCCCAACGGTCACTAGGCATCTCTGCGCGCGCGGGCCCTGGCGCCTGATTTCCAGTCGGGCGACGCGCCCCCACTCACGAGTAAGGGGCACGCGCCTGACACAAAAAAAATAAAAAAATGCCTGGCCCTCGGGCTGCAGGCCTGTCGATTCCCCACAGGCCTTGTGCTCGGGCTCCCACCCTCACTCGGGCTCTCCAAGGCTGGAGCACTGTCCACCGGGCCTCAGGCCCTTTCCTCTCCCCTGTCCTCCGAGCAATGTCCATGGGTGGACTTGCTCTAACAATCGTGCCCGCGCGAAGAATTTAAAACTGTATAAAACATGCGGAAAGTACCAAACACCTACAATAAGCAACAACATACATGTGAATATCTATTTACAACCACATTTACAATGACTAACATATTTACAATAACTTATATATAGGTGTCCACGTGTCCATATCATGGTCACTGGATTCTGGTGCGGAGTTCACAGATTTCTATGCGTTTGAGTTAGAGAGGTCAATGAACTCGCTCTAAACTCCGATGAATTACAGGGCTGCTATCTATCGGCAACTCATCATCAAGCTCAGTACGTACAAATTCTTCGTATCCACAAAAGCACAAATTCGTGTACTTCCAAAAGCATCCACAACCCAATATAAAACTAAACAAAAACTTTAATAATGCATGAACCATAAACACAAAATAAATTATGTGACCAAAAACCTCTCAAAACCCAAGCTTGCAAGCATAAACACAACGTCTTCAATCTTTCTGGGCTAAATTAATAACATAATCAATTCAACCCCATTTCAACAATTAAAAATTTAAAACCATCAAATTTGTACATTGAAAGTCATGATATCAACTGCAGTGCACAGAGAAAAATGCAACCGCACATAAGCTCTAAAGCACATTGCTGGGAAATTGGGAATTAAAAGGCAAAAAAAAAAAAAAAAAAAAAAAAAGAGAAATTGGGAGCGTAATGACCGTACCGGTCTCCTGGATTTTGAGGAAGGAGAGAAGAAGTCGTCGTCTAATTCTTCAGTCTTTGCGCTTCATCTCTGCGAGTCAAAAACCCTAATTCAATCTCTCTATCTCCCGCCGTCTAATTGCTTTTTCTCCCAGAATTCCTCCCCATTTTTCCCCCCTGAAATCCTACACCCACCCCAAAACCCTGCAAACCTGTATGTGACACCGACGTCACCCCTAACCCCAAACCCCAAACACAGCAGCCCAAGCCTTACCCCAAACGCAACGGACAAAATTGCCCTCCTAATTTTGATAGTTACCCTTCAATCCACCCAGTGGTATAATGGTAGTAGTGTAAATAAAACAAAATCAAGGGACCATCATTTGACTGTATCTCTCAACTTTAGAATAGATAAGATAACTAGCAAAAATGTCAGCGCTCCGCTGCGGGGATTTCTAGAAGTATGATCTTGTACCATCTGATTTCTTTTGTTATCCTTAGTTATTTTTGGATCATGTGAAAAACCAAATTGATAGCTAGGAAGAAAAAATTAAAACACATGCATAAATTAAATTTTTCATCACCCCTATATTGTAATTAAATAAAGCAAATACACAATAATGATATCACAACTACAAAAGTAAGGACTTTGAAATGCCACAATTATTTAACAACTACTATGCACAATTCTTAAAAAATGAGTATAAAATTAACCTCTTTTGAAAAACGAAGAAAGAAAGATGAAATCTTATGTGAAGGAATATAACTATGTTGAACTCAATTTTTGACATTAATTACAGAAATCCAATTCCATATATATAGCCAGACAAAAACCTTTTCCTAGAGAGAAACCATGCCCAAGTGATTATATAATATACAGGCTGTGTGAATTCGGAGCATGAAAGGGAAGTGAGTTCCTTGGTTCTCACATTGTAGAGACTAAATCTCAAAACTTTGCCAAGCATCACAGGAAACCATGGAAAGAATACAAAATGACCACAAAGATGGCAAACCAATTAGCCACATGTGTTGTTTATATGCCCATTGAGATGAAAAAGCTTCTGCAAGTGAAAAAAACGTATTTATATAAAACAGGCATGTAAACCACCAAATTGAATATAGATAGTATAATGAAAGGATTTTCTGACCATTTAAGCAAAGCAATATGCACTGGAAACCACCAAATTGATTATGAAATCCATTTACTTTGGGTTTCCAACTTCATCGCACTCAGTTTCTAATCTACTTGTTCGAGTAAAAAGATTCCAAATAGTGGACCGAAATACGCTCATTGTATTGCAAACGTGAAAGTAAAATATACATATTGTTAGTATATAAAAGTGTGCATGTGTGTATCGAAATTAAAGTTTGTCCAAACTTACAGCGAGGCCAACAACAACTAGACATCCTTTTTTCAATCTCCTACATTTAAGTAGCATCCACACCTAATTTTGGAAAAGAAAATATTCAACATTACATTAGCTTCGGATACATAAGTCAAGATAGTAATGTTCTTTAGTTTTGGATTGAACTAAATGTTCGTAACGAAGAATAAATTGTCTACCTTGTACTTATATTTCTACAAAACAAAAGGATTGTAACAAATATGTAAGTTAAAGGTGGGATTATTAAGTATTTACGTGTTGGATTTTGTTTATTCTTTTTCTTAAATTGCACAGTGAGATGGCCAAAATAGCCTTGCCTCTTCATTAGTCTGGATTATTCCTTCACACTACGTTTCAATCTCCCGACCCTCCCTCTCAACACGTACAAAATCACCTCGTTGCCTGCTTCCTGCTCTCCCTATCTCCCTCCTCGGCTCATCTCATCTCCCAACTTATTTACAATTTACACTTAAAGCTCATTGGTATCTCCTCTAAACCCAGAAAAGATTTAGCTTTCGGACGACGCCGAATGCTATAATCTAAGTGGTTCATAAACTAATAGGTATGCCCAATACCTGTTGCTGGTTGAGACAACCTTCAATTTTTTTCTCTTTCTGTACATATAATTAGACCTGGCATTCGTGTCGTGTTTCCCGTGTTCATGTCGTTTTCGTGTCATACCCGATATCTTAACGGGTCGTGTCGTGTAACACCCGTTAAAATAAACGGGGTAAAATGACTCGACCCGATAATATCAACGGGTAATATGACCCGACCTGTTACCCGTTAAGGAAAATATATTTTAAACCAATAAATAATTAAATAAAAAACATAATACTTTTTTTGAGTGAAAACGTATTTTTCTTTTTAAGTATTGTCACATCCAAAACATAAAAACAGATTTTTCTTTTATGTGTATATTTACATATCCAAAATAAGAGTATAATAAAAAAACATTAGAACATTACAAAATATCAAATGTTCAAAAGATTTGTAAAATTAAGGACATTGGAACATTAGAATATCTTGCACATTTTCTTCCAATCAAACCCTTCAATGTAGAAGTATAAAAAATATAGAAAAAATATATAAACGTTCGTAATAACAAGCTTTACAACTTTCATGAAGAGCTTAACTTCGAAATTCGTCACTATAATCATATAAATCATAGATCAAAAATTAACCGTTGATTATTGTTTACATTTACGCTTCATTTTTCTCATCAAATTTTGTTTTTTCAGATTTTCTTTTTTGAAAACATGATCTATTAGATGATGCAAGAAGATGAACGGTTTGGATCGTTGATATTATGTTCAGAGTTTTTACGATTAGTGAAAATATTGCTTGATGTTTATAAAGTTTCTACAAACTATATGACATCGACTCATATTTCAGTTAACCGTAAATATCGAAACGTGATATCAAAGATCTGAACCGTTCAGCTTCTTACATCAGCCAGATGATCATGTTTTGAAAAAAGAAAATTTAAAAAATGAAATTCAGTAACAAGAATAAAGCGTAAATGACAATCGACGGTTAAATATAAATTTAAGGTTTATGGATTATAGTGTTGGATTTCGAAGCTGACCCCTTCATGAAAGTTGTAAAGCTTGTCATTATGAGTGATTGGATATTTTTTTTACATTTTTTACACTTCTATAATAATTATTATTAATTTTATTAATTTTTCCCTCAAATAAAAAACATTATTTATGAGGGTTTGGAGGTTTTTAAAAATCTAAACAATAATGTAAGTGTAACCATTATATACCCGTAGAGGAATAATGATGAATCACAAGTGTTTATATATTCTTTCACATTTTTCATACTTGTATGTATGTCTTCTTAGTTCTTGCCTATACAAATACTATACTAGTGGATTTTAATTTTGGACAAGAACACGTTAAGTAAAATTTATTATCCTAGTAATGATAATAAAAAACTCTCACAATAAAAATAAATAATGACAAAAACTTTTTTTTTTAACTTATATAGAATAATAATACAAAACTATATATTTAATATAGAATATATTGTATATATTAATATGGCTATTGTATTTTATAATAATTTTTTTAGTAATTAAACTTTAAAATGATCAAAATAATTTTTTTCTTAACGGGTCAAAACGGGTCACCCACGTGTTACCCACGTGTATACCTGTTAAGAACCCGTTCTTAACGGGTCACCCGATAATGACCCGATAAGTTATCGTGTTGACCCGAAACCCGTTATTTTCGTGTCGTGTCAGAAACGGCCGGATCTACATATAATATATATTATCATTACATATATAAACTGATCTATACATCATTCAAATATGTCAACCTATGGCCCATCTCATCATTCCAAAATAGATGAAAAAAAATCAATACTAATTCAATTCAAATGCCCGAGAACCAATATTTGTCTACAAAAGCTCTACCTCAAGCGTATGAAAATTACCCAAACCCATACACCCTTCTAAAATCTTAGCAATCGATATAAATTTGAAAAAAAAAAGGGGGAAATTAAAGATAATCAAATTTACTTGAGTAGATGATGAGGGCAATTTTCGCTTACCTTCAGTCAACAGGAATCTGTAAAACGTTGTGATGGATGAAGTGGTGGTGGCGGATGTGTGGGTTTTGGATGAGCGACAGCAATCTGGATTTTTGGGTGGTAAAATTGATTCGGACTGAAGCAAGAACTAAGCGGTGGAAGAGGAAAGCTTAACTGCATCAAGAAGGAAAAGGTGTGGGGACGTGTTTGATTGGGACTGAAGTAAGAACTAAGCGGTAGTGGACAAAGCAACGAAACGGCGGGAGAAGAAGAGGCGCTTGTGCATCGAAGGGTGTGGAAGCATCCAGACTTAGGAACAGTAAAGTGTGTGGATGAAGAGGCAGGGGCGTTTTCGTCTTTATATTGTGCTTAGGAACAGTGTTTTTTCCATTCGGCCTTAGTATATATAATTTGTGTGTGATTTCTAATTCCTTATTTAATTGGGTGTGTGTAATTTCATGTGTAAACTCGTAGTAGCAAGGCCGTCTCTAAGATTTCGAGGGCCCTGTGCGAAATTCGTAAAATGGGTCCTTCTTGTAAGACATCTTAAAAAAAATTGTACAATGTATTGATGCTAAAAAGCAATATCGAAATAAACTTTAAAACTCACTAACCATTTATTTCTAAATATTATTAAATGTAAAGAAAGCTACAAAGTAAGCATGGTACTAATAATTAACAATAAGTTCAATCTAAAGAAACCAAATAAACAAAACTTAAAAAAGTTTAGCACTGAAGTTTCACTTAAAGATGGTTCTTCGTGCATTCTTTGCTGCAAAATCATCAATTAAACCTTCATAGCCAATTTTATCTAAAAAATCACTTTCAATCGATATCAAAGCAAGTTCATTTAACCTTTCTTGAAACATAGTTGACCGCAAGTACGATTTTAACAACTTTAACTTTGAGAAACTTTTTTCCACTGAACTTTGTGGTTCTTTTTCTTTCAGAAAGAACCTATCAATAGCTCATTTTTTAGATTGAGTCAATTGTTCAACTTTTCTTTTTCTTTGACGCTTCAAGTAGCCAGATGGATATTTTCTAGTAGGTGCCATCTTTTATATCTCAAACAAGATCACAATAAAATTATAGTAAGTATGAACAATAAAACCTGATAGTCCGCAATATGTGTGCGTCTAGTGATTTTTTATAACTGCTTTCCTCTTGATTTTGCCTTGAAAAGTACAAAAGAAAAAAATTATTATAAATGAGAAATACCCAAATCTTCAAATTCCAAGTCAATATACTTAAATTAGTAATATCTTACTTTAATCGAAGTCTATATCATTCTGATTAGTTGAATTGTCTTCATGATTCGAAAGTTTCTCTTCAATTTCATGAACTTATAAATTAGGGTTTAATAATTTGTGGGAAAAAGAACAATGGAAAGAGAGAAGTAAAGTGGACTGGACACTGGCGAGGGATTCTGACGTCTGGAACTGTAGTATGAAAGAAGAAAAGTGGGGAGCAGCGATAGGATTTGGCGTGAGAGAAGAAAAGTAGGAAGCAGCGGCAGAGTGATGGGAATCAGCCATCAGATATATATATATATATATATATATATATATATATATATATATATATATTTCTTGATTTGATTAGTATTTTTATATATTATTTTCATATAATATTATTTTATATATTATTATATTCAGTAAAAAATTATTTTTGGAGGGCAGGTATCTGATGGTTATTTCCCGATCAGATTTATATATATATATATATATATATTTTTTTTTTTTTTTTTTTATTTGATTAATATTTTTATATATTGTTATATTTAATAAAAAACTATTTTTAGGGCCCTCAAAATTTTAGAATCCTGTGCAATGAAACCGGTCACACCCCTTAAAAGCCGGCTTTGCGTAGTAGTACATGAATTTCTGTCATATTCATAAAAGTTTCTATGAGGACCGACTGGCTGTATGCATTGCCTCCACAACACCCAACCCAACGCACATACACAAACGTATAAATCCATGTACACATGTATCATGTGTCTAAATACCATGGATCTACACTTATCCATAATTGATTTAAATGCATGGATCCATCCATGAACACATATATAAATATTTCATTCATATGCACACATATTAAACAGCAGTGATAGAACTTTACCCTCCTCCCTTTTAGAAGAATACTAGGGAAATGTTAAGTCAGGTTATCAGTTTCTGCGTATACAAGCTATATGGTGCATTTGCATACTAGTGTCTTACAAATTATCTACATAAACTTTTAATGAATCTGTATACGTGAGAATCTCACCGTGAGATCACATATGATGATCGAGAGATTTTTCACGATGGAAGTGGGAGAAGGAATTCAAAGGTACAAAATCATTGCTTATAGTTTATGCTCTTCCCCTCTTATATGATTTTGACAATGTTGTACTGCTAACAACTGATTGGTGCCTAGAGTAGTGGACATACTCTGTAGTATCTTGTTATCAGTTTCATGTCATTCTTTGTGTTATGAACTGCGTTTAGCCTCTCTCTGTGTCTCTCTCTCAGAGGATCATGATCAGGACAGTACCATTGTTGCTGTTAACATCATCATAATTGTTATTTTACCTACTTACAACTTCTGGCAGATTCTTATTTGGTTTGTATCGTTTAACAACTGCATCAACATGGATGATTCTTTGCTGCAACTGCATCCTGAAAATTCTCATAAGTTCTCTTAATTGTTGATGTTCTATCTCACTTGGTAGAACATGTAAATTGCCTTAAGTGTACCATTATAAAACATTCCCTGGTGGAAGCCGCAAGGCTTGTATTTCCTTTGTGCATATAAGCCAATAATCTCACCCATTGTCGGGATCGCAGCCTAGATGGGTTATCCTGCAAGTGACAGTGTTTGGATTATCATGGTTCATATGATCGCCTCAACCATCTATTTATTGAAATAGCTGCTTCTTCCAATGCATAATAACTATATATTTCTCATGTTTTTCTATCCTTTTTCTGCATACTGCAATTTGTTTGGCATTAAGGTGTTTAGATTGAGAAGATACGAGACGCCAACTTTTGGTGCAATGTAACAGATATGGTCCAGGTTGGAGTGAAATATGTTTATGGATGTTTATCTTGCTGAACTGCACCTTGGATAATCAAATGATGGTTGATATATATGAGGATACATTTTAGGCATTTCTATATAAAAAAAAAAAAAAAAACCCTTTTATTTGATGCCTAAGGTGAAGTCTGCAACAAAAAGCCCGCCCTCGTCTGTTGATTACATCAGAGCCGGCCCTGAGGGTGTGCAACAGGTGCCACCGCACAGGGCCTCCGATTCGGAAAGGCCCCCAAATTTTCATTACATGTATACAAATGAGTATAAAATAGATTAGATGCAAAAGGCAATCTTATCTGTGGTTCTAGCGCTAGCAGTTTAGCTCTTCTTCCTTATAGCCCATGTGCTGGGTTCGAATCGCTGTGATATTGTTTTGCTATTTTAAGCTTTTGCAAATTTGTAAGCTTGAAGAAAAGGTAACAAAAACGCATCCAATGTGTATCGAACTCAGGACCTTTGAAGGTAAGGAAAAACACCTAGCCGATCAAACAACTTATTTTTGTTGCAGTAACTTGTAATATTTTACTTTTATAGATGAAAAAATTGAAAAAATAAAAAAATAAAAAAATATAACATTTAAAAAAATGAATGGTCTCCATCTAAGTTTTGCACAGAGCCCCTAAATACTCAGGGCCGGCCTGGATTACATGTTACTGACGACATGTACTTGCTGGCTAGAATCGTCCAATACGTACATCGGAACATTTGGGTCTGGCTATTTGAGGAAATGGTGCCCCTTCACGAACAGAATGGTAGAGTTTAGTTTCCAACGGCCCCGGAGATGGGATTGGCTCAGGCTATTTGAGGAAATGCGTCTGTTGAGTTTTGCAGGTTCCGAGCTCTTAAATCAAATATTTAACATGCTTGTATCACAAACGATAGTTATAAGAACAACTCCACCCGTTTTAGAAGCACAAGGGCAAGGCAAGGGCAAGGACAATGAAATCGTCCGTACCATTCATTCTGCACAGCAATTGCCTTTGTGCAAATAGTTACGTAGTGAAACTGAGTTGAGTTATAAATGTTTATTAGAAAGTTGATTATCTTCCTAATTATATCACATTTCCGTGACCAAAAGTTGCAGTCAACACAAGAAGCTTTTGGAAAGTCTATAATCTGTATTCAAAGTTGATAATTTGCTTGAGGGGAAAATCAGGAATTTTAAGGTTTATCCTCAGTGTACTAGACCCTACCATTGAGTTTGAATTTTATGAATGGCTTTGGAATTGACCAGGTTCAGGCCAAATTTTCAAGACTCGTGTTTTTAGAACTTCTTCAGTCTGAGGTACGATCTTTCATTAGTTTGTCTATTTCTTAATGCCAAGATACTGTGGTGTTTCATGTTATCTTAACTCCGAGGGTTTTTAACCGTTAGATTTTACTTATTGTTCGTTGCTTCCTTGCATTTGTTCCTCTCCTCCCCTACACCTGCAATGCAACAGTTTCCCTATTAATTAGAAGGGAGTTTTAACGAAACACTTCGTGTACTGTTCACTTTTAACGAAAATGACATTTTTACTCTAAAAAATCACTTATGGTACTTCACTTACAAATTTTTTTTGTCATTTTGATTAAAACTCAAAGTTTTCAAATCATTTTCATTAGTTTTCCTTAATTAGAAGTGTTTGCAAGGATGTTCTACACCACAAAATTCAAAATTATCGTGTAATCGTGAAAATTCTCTGGGCAGATGCTCGAATTAAATCAGCATCCAATCTCAAAGATGTTGGTATGGCCACCCTTGAATTAGCAAGGCAAATGTAAGCCTAGCTTCGTTTAACAACATTCTCAACAACAATGACAATAGAGATTTTTGCCTTGCGCATGTACAGCTTTGTAAGGTTTCCAAGTTGCGATAGAGGAGCTAAAGAAGGATAACGACATTGTTAACTATATCCTTGAAGTGATTCAGAACTACCACAGCCTCTGCACGAGCATTGGAATGTATTATGGTGAAGAATATTTTACAATAAATGAATTTAGGGAACTTTAACGAAAAACTCCCGGTACTGTTTACTTTAACGAAAAACCACATTTTTACACTAAAAAGTCAATCATGGTACTATTCATTTTACCATTTATTTTGTCCTTATCGTTAAAACTCAAAGTTTTCAAGCCATTTTCATTAGTTTTCCTATGAATTTGGGTAAATTACATAATACCAATATACAGAAGAAGTGTTCACCGAGCAAATTTATATTCAATCTTTGTTTTCTATCTTGGTATCATCCTCTTCCTGTCCAACGACTCAACCTTCTCCCACCTCAATGGCTTTACCCGCTGCACATACAATTTCCCATCCCAATGCCACCAACTTCCTGACTATTAAATTAGACCGTACCAATTATCCTCTCTGGAGGGCGCAATTCCTTCCTCTTCTTCGTAGCCGTGGTCTGCTTTCTTTTGTTGATGGCTCTACTGTTTGTCCCCCAGCTTTTCTCTCCGCTGATGATGGAACCTTGACTGATAAGGTCAATCCGCTGTATGAGACTTGGATACAGCAAGATCAACTGGTACTTTCTTGGTTGGCGAGTTCCCTAACTCCCAACGTTCTCTCCGTTATCGTCAACAAAGTATGCGCTGCTGATGCATGGCGCACTCTTCAGGACAGGTATGCCTCTTCTTCGCATAACCGGGTTGTTCAACTCCGTGGGGAGCTCATGAATTAGCGTCGTGGTGATCTCTCCATCACAGATTTTTTGGACAAGCTTAATTCTTTGGCTGATCAGCTTGCTTTATCTGGGTCCCCTATCACTGATGAAGACTTAGTTGCGACCATCATGAACAATGTTGGTCCGATGTATGAGCATACTGTTGCGTCCATTCAGGCTCGTGAAACCCCAATTTCCTATGCTACTCTTGAAGCCTTGTTGCTCAGTGCTGAACGTCGCCAGTTGACGCTTACTATTCTTGGTGATTCCACTGTCTCTGCTTTGGCTGCTACTCGTGGTCGCCGTGTTTCTGCACATCCCCCTCGTGGTGGCTCATTCTTTGGCTCTCGTGGAGGTTCTTCTTCCGGTTCTCGTGGTGGCTCGTTCTCTGGTTCTCGTGGAGGCTCTTTTTCTGGCTCATCCTCCAATGCCCATCCTCGTCCTGGTCTTTTGGGTGCTGCTCCTAGTGGTTCTCCTTCCACTGATCGTTTCATGGGTGGTAAGATTCAATGTCAGATATGTCGAAGGTATGGCCACTCGGCTCTTGATTGTTTTAATCGAATGAATGCTTCATATGAAGGACATGTACCTTCTGCACGTCTTTCTGCTTATGCTGCTCAAAGTTTTTCTCAAGCTCCTCATGTGCAACCTGCCACGACGTGGCTTCTGGACTCGGGTGCCAACACCTCGCCGGGCCCGTCCCACTCTAATGACACCGATACTGTCCCCAACTTAACCACCTGCCCAATCCGTCAAGTGTGAGGTTTTACCACAAAAGGCCTCGGTGTTAGTTAGAGTGGGGTGATACTATTTAAACCCCTTTGGTTTTTCTTCACCCACCGATGTGGGACAGTTTAACACTCCCCCTCACGTGTAACCTCATTTAGTGGTTCACACGTGGAGATCCACATCGGTAATTGAAACTCAGAGGTCGGCTCACGTTGGGCCCACTTGTTTTCAATTGGAACTCAGCGGTCGTCTCTATATTAAAAATATTATAATATTAACCATACTAAAAAAATAAAAAAAACCAAAAAATCCCAAACCCAGAAATCCATTCAAGAGTCTCTCTTGGATCTCTCACTTTCTCAGGTCACTCTTCTCTCTCACTCTTTCACTCTCTATCCCAACCACCTCCCTCTCATCCACTTTCTTCACCTCCCCTCCCATCCAAAAACCAAGAGATAGGGAGAGAAGAGGGGTTTCCCGCAGAGAATGAGCAAAGATGACGATGACCTAGAAGTGAAAGTGTCGAAATCACAGCTGTCGGATTGGCTGACCAACTTCCACCATGATCTAATGGCGGGGGAGGTGATAGGCGGCGTGGTGCACACGATTGTGGCCCCAATTGAGAGGGCCAAGCTTTTGTGGCAGACCCAGAAGAGAAACCTGGCCATTCTTAGTAGTAGACGAACGAAGTTCAAGGGGATGGTCAATTGCATCGCCCGGACGGTCAGGGAAGAAGGCATCCTGTCTCTTTGGAGAGGCAATGGCAGTAGCGTCTTTCACTACTACCCTTTCGTCGCTCTCAATTTTTCCCTCAAGATAAATGTTCTTTGAGTTCTTGGATTCTTCTGTCTCTTTGTTTTCAAGATTTGGATGATTGTATGTTCTGGATTTTGGTCCTGTTCGATTGATCTCTTAAAAGATTGGATTTTTCTCTGAATTGGTGGGGAATTGTTTGTTGCAAAAAATGGGTTTGATTTACTCTCAGGTCACTCTTCTCTCTCATTATGTCGGCTTTTCCGTACGGCTTTTCCCTACGATCTACATACGAAAAAGAGCATAGAGTCAAAGGGGAAGGGTTTTGTACCTTAGATTGGTCGTGGGATGGCCGAAGTCAGCCGGGACCTGGCTCGAAACTCACGGGGTTCGCTGGAGCTAGTGCTCGGTTTTTGGGCTTCACCTAGCCCCACAGAGACGAAGGAGAGTGAGAGAGAGAGAGAGAGAGAGTCCACGGCGGTGGTGGTGTCGTTGGTGGTGTGAGTGTGTAGATGGGTGCGTGCGTGGGCGTACTGTCGGGGAGAAAGTCCGAGAAAGAGATAGAGAGTGAAAGAGTGACCTGAGAGATCCGAGAGAGACTCGAGAAAGGATTTCTGGGTTTGGGTTTTTCTAAGTTTTATTTTTTATCTTTTTTAGGGTTAATATTATAATATTTTTAATGTATAAAAAAAAGCCACGTGGCAGCCACATCAGCACAAAATGTGACAGTCACGTCAGCATTTAACAGACTAATGGATGGAAAAATCTAACGGAGGTATTATTTTGAAATAAATTAGTACGTGAGGTATGAAAGTGAAATGTTTTAAAGATGTATGAGGTTGTAATAAACCTCAAACCTAAGGGGGTATTATATAATTTACCCTATGAATTTCTATGGTGAATTATGGCGTGTGGTGTTTTTTTTTTTTTTTTTTTTTAACAAACGATATTATCTACACTAAAAAAAGGGAATAGACTTAGACTCACAATGGGCTAGCAATAATATGCTGAAACTTTCACTTCATTTGAAACATTTACCTAGAGCATTTTTTTAGTGAACGGTATCTAAAGAACAAAAAAGATCTAGCGTTGTCAAAATGTATGGAGGCTCGAAGATGTGAAAGGTAAAATCCACATTCTCATTAAATGGTTTTATGGTTAAATGGTCTTATGGTAGCTTGATTCATGTGTGAAGTTCAATGATCACATTGCACTATATCACTCAATATTTATTGTCCATGTGTTAGGTTTTTAAGTTCATCCATATTTAAGTCGTGTGAGGATGTAAGAGGTAAAGTTGGGAGCATTTTTACTCATCACCATAAACTATGATGTATGCTTATCATATACCTAATTATATGTATGTGTCCTTTCACTTAATCTTGATTAGTTTTTTTTTTTTTCAAAATTGCAAAGGTAACATTTGATGTGAAATTTAAGTAGAATTAGGTGAAATGATAAGTGGTAGATTATTAGGTGTATGATGAGCAAAAATGCTCCTGGTAAAATTCTACATCAAGAAACAAAAACAAATCTTACACTTACATATACAAATTTAAACTCCTTCCTTTGAGTAACCATTTGATTGATTAAATTGACGTGCTTGTATATATCGTCGTTGATCTTTAATGATCACAACTTCATTGTCAAGGTTTCAAGATTCTTTTCCGTCTTGCAATTCACATTGCTTTTTTTATTTATCCAACAATGTTGCTTTCAGATGCAGCCCCAACTTTATGGGGGCTCTATTCGTGTCATTTGCCGCCGATTATTATTCTCGCTTTCAAATCAGACGAAGATTTCTCTTGTAAAAATAAATTAATTGGTACGACTGTTCTATACTGCATCACACTCACAAAAAGCGAGACCCTTTCACTTATGAATGTGTTGACATTTCGAGTAGTTTCACACGAAATGATTCTTTCAGATATTTAACTTCCTTTTCATCAACGGCAAAATTTAAAAAAGAAGAGAAAGAGAAAAAGAATAGCAGCATACAGTAAGTAGAAAGCAAAGCTACTTCTTTATATAACAAGATCGGATGAAATTTGGACCTCTATAGTAATAACAACGAGTGCGCTAAACTATTAGCCGGAATGAAAATTGCCGCAGTTAAGAAGTTACAGCCTTCCAAATATGAACTTGCTAATCTATGAGTACCATGAAGTTACAAAGATTTTACCTGTGAACCAACCCCCTAAAGCGAAATAGGCACAAAGAAAGAGTAATAGGCCAGAGCAACCTACAAAAACGAAGAGGTCCCGAGCTTTTGGTTTGTCATGTTGTCAAAGAGAATTTTCATTATACCAAGAACACGGCCTGATATACTGAATGTCATAATATAATTGATTAAAAATTTCTTTTTGAAGTTTTCAACTATTTGTATTATTATATTTAATGTATCAAACGCGTTACCAATACACTAAAAATGTATCAAACGCGTTACCAATACACTAAAAAGTCTTAACGTTCGGAGACATTATTAATCTAAATAAGATACGGCGCTACGGCCCGAGTACGGAACTTGGACCACGAAACTTCACTTTCACAACTAGCTAGCTAGCTAGCTATAGATAGAATGATTAATTAAAGTTTGGAGGCATGCATGCAAACCCTATCAAGAAAGTAACTAGAAAAATCATCAAAGCTTTTTCTATTTTGGCATGGATTTCCAAGATCTGGATATATCACAATCCATCACCAAAAATAAGAAAAGTAAAATCCGGATATATTATCTACCAAATATATAAAAAGTCAAGTTTGTACCACTTTTTGTTTTAATTTTTTTCTTTAAGATAAGATTTGGATTCATTCCGAACCTTAGTCTCTGGAGCATCCAAGTCTACAAATCTGGGTTGCTAATTGATATGCAAGTCAAATCAGGATCGTTGGTTGTGTGTAACGGGACAGAAAAATAAATTAATAAAGACTGTTAGATTCAATTTGTGTTGTCTAGATTTGTTGACTTTGAGGTTCCAGACATTAAGGTCCGGAACGGATCCAAATCCTTTAAGATAAGGTTTGAACTTAACACACTTCTGGCATATTCATCACCAACTCACGTTCAACATTCCCAATTCCCTTTTAAGAAAATAATATAAAATTTTCTTTAGGTTGATGATGGGGCATTATGTCGTTTAGAGAAACAATGACAGAAAAATTCTTGTTGGCCCCTTGTTTTTGACTTTAGAGTCCGCAACAATTTATTTGACGATCATTCTCCTCTCTCTCTCTCTCTCTCTCTCTCTCTCTCTCTCTCTCTCTACCTTGTTTTGGTGTAGAATTCTTGTCGTAATGGTCGTCGCCCTTTGGCTCACACGAACAATAAATACAAAATTTAGAATCCAGTTATCACTTTTTACATATGATGTTAAAGTTTAAAACCGTGAAAAATATCAGATTGCGCTGAAATAAGATTTAGCCAATATGACTGCAAAACTAAATAGTTATTACAACCTCATTAATATTCAAAAATTACAATTAAATACCACGTTAGTTTTAGTCTTATAAAAAAATTTATTCAAAAAGTACTTTTCAAAGATTGTAGTAGAAATTTCCTTTAAAGTTCTTATAAAAACCGTGAGCACGTGAAAGAAAATGCCAAAGAGAGGGATTCTTCATGATTTGCGATAATAACTACAACACCCATCTAACAAAGGAGGTGGTAGGGTTTGCGCCGCTCGAGTCTCGCCGTCTTCCTTGCGCCTTCTCCTCTCAGCTCAGCTGGGACGGATCGGCCGTTAACTCCCTTTGTCTTAGCCTACGGCTACCTTCCTTAGTGTTTGGTGGTGCTATCTGAGATCGCTCGTTACACTAGAAGCAGGATGGCGGGGGAGATCTGGAGTTTGCCTGGTTCTTTTGGTCGAATCTGAGCTCGGCCTTGCTACTAGGGGTCTGCATGCAGGTCTGCAGGGCGATTCTGGCGAAGTGAAGTCTCGGTGTGTTTAATTTGTGTTGGGGGTGCTCTCTTTCGGCTTGGATCTGGGGGAGGGAGCTACCTGCGAGGTTGGGCCCTGGCCTAGGAGCTATCATCTTCGTGAGGCGAGTCGGATTCTCCGAGATCAGGTGTGTTATGTCTCTCTTGGAAACTCTATTAGCCTGCGTTTCTCTTTGGGTGAGGTTAGGGGATGAAAGGATCTGTGTTGTTATTCCTCGGACCTGGTCTTTTGGTCTGAAAGTGAACCTTGGAGGGTGGGTGTTTTGCTTGTGACTCTGTCTGGCTGCTGCGCTGAGCTTCAGTGGAGGTCTTGGTTGTGAGGAAGTTTGTACTAGCACGGGGGCATGACAGGGGACGACGGAAGGGCTGATCTGGAGGCCTTGGGTTCCAGATTCGGAGCAAATCTGAAACTTTCTGAAAAGGAAATGGGGTGTCTCAGTATTGAAAGAAAGGATGTGGAAGGAGTTTTGATCGGATTTCAGTTTACTATGGTGGCTGAGGTCCTAACTACTAAGGAGGTAAATGGGGATGTGTTTATTGACCGCTTCATGTCCCTCTGGCGAGGGCGCGAGGGAGTATCTATTAGAGACATTGGGAATCGACGTTTTCTAGTTCGGTTTGCGGGGAGAAGAGATATGCTAAAGGTTATTGAAGCAGAACAGCCGTGGACTTTCAAAAATGACCTGGTGATGGTGGAAGACCGCACGGAGGTAGGACTAAACAGATGGGCTCCTCTTTCATCGGGGCTCTTCTGGGTCCAGATGCACAATGTTCCAGTCCTAAGTATGACCTAAGCGGTGGCTGAAACTATTGGTGGGCTAATTAGGACAGTCCGCACAGTTGACAAAATGGGGAGTCGGGATTGCATCGGGAGATTCCTGCGGGTGAAGGTCAGGCTCAATGTTCGCGAACCGCTTATGAGAGGCACTTTTGTGAATTTTCCAGATTATGGGAAAATTTGGGTGGAATTTAAATATGATGCTCTGCCGAACTATTGTCTAATTTGTGGACATCTTGGACACCCTACTAGAGCTTGTAGGGAGCCGGAGAATGGAGGGCTGGGGCAAGATGAGAAACCAGGGCTCGCGGAAGAGAAGTATGATTTCCGTAACCTGGATGCAAAGATTGATTTACGCGGGAAACCCTTGGAGTCAGGTTCTAGAACTAGAACTTCCTTGGGGTCTAATGGGGGCCGTCGAAGTTCAGAGATTGGGACGGAGAAACACAGTGAAGAAATGGATGGGGGTAAGAGATCAGGGAGGTCCTCAACGGCTTATGGAATTGGAAGCCATTTTAACAATTCGGCGTGCAACACTCCTAGCGGAAGCGAGGGGACCGCTAGAGTTGAAGATGAGACGATTGATACGGCCACGTCACCTAGCAAACCTCGATGGTCTTCTAACAGAGTTGAGCAGGGGAGATCGGCTCTCGTCGAACAAATCATGAGGAGAAGACTGGAGGAGGAAGAGGCAAGGGTTGCTAGAGAATTAGCCTTTGACGCTGGGCTAATCGGATCGGGAGGTGTTGTGGCGGCTGGCGCCGAAAATGTAGTTCTACATGAAATCCAAGAAGGACAAGGGAACTGGAATATGGTGGGAAAGTTTCAGGGCATTGATCGGGGTCTAGACCTTAACCTTCTTCCCATGGCGGGCAAGGGGCAAAACGAACAAGGGGAGGGTAGTAACATGGCTGTTACTGGGCAGTGCAGTGATATCCAACCAGCCACGGCAAGTGTGTGTCCTGACGAGGACCCATTTGATCTTATGCCTATCATTGAGGCTGGAGTTAGCGAGAATAAAGGGAAAAAAAGAGCACACCAGGAGGAGGAATTTACCGAGGCCATTCCTTGCGAGGCCCCTAGAAGTCACAGACTAAAGAGCAAATCGCTTATCACGGCGGAGGAGACCAGCCACAAGGGGTCTCCCAGGGATCCATGAAGCTGATCGCATGGAACTGTTAGGGTATCGGGGGGGCCCTGACAGTTGACAATCTCTTGGAGCAAAACCGACTCCATTCCCCCGACATAGCGATCTTGCTTGAAACAAAAAATAAGAGCAGTCGCTATGGGTACCTTAAAAAAGGTCTTCGGTTGGAGTATATGCATGCTGTTGAGCTCAGGGGCATCGGAGGCGGCCTGTGTGTCCTCTGGAACGATGTTTCGTCGGTGTCTGTGATTAAGTCGGAAGAATTTGTGATTGAATTAAAAGTCTGGGATGAAATCAAAAAATGCCATTGGCGTTTGTTTGCGATATATGCTAGTACTGATGAGGCAAAAAGAAGAGACCAGTGGAGGAGTTTAAGCAGACGAATCGAAAACGAGTTGGGAAATTGCCTCCTCATTGGAGACTTCAATGATATCCTTAGCAACGATGAAAATGATGGGGGTAATACCAGAGCCGTGGCTAGTATGAGGGAATTTAGAGGCTTTGTGGCGGGAAACAAGCTCATTGACCTGGGGTATAAAGGCTACCCTTTTACCTGGCGGAACAAGCAGAAGGATTTTCCCATCCAACAGAGACTTGATCGGGGCCTGGCCATCTTGGGGTGGCAGGAGCTTTTCCCTGATACAACCATTAAGCATGTCCTTTTGGAAGGCTCCGACCACGCCATGCTCATTTTACCTACGGAGATTGAGAAAGACTGGAAAGGAAGGAAGTTCTCGTATGATACCCGGTGGAGTAAGCAGGAGCAATGCCGCGAGATTGTATGTGGTGAATGGAGGGACAAATATACTGGTTCTCATGCTTTCTGTTTTTGTGAAAAGATCAAAGCTTTGAGGATGAGATTAAAAACATGGTATAGAGGGCGTGGCAGCAACTCCTCGAAAGCTATCATCTGCTTAAAGAGAGAAATTAGAGCTGCGTATTCATCAACGAATTTTGCCAGTCAGGACATCAGATCAAAAGAAAGAGATCTCAGGGAGGCTCAAAAGAGTGAGGAGCTCTACTGGAAGCAGAAATCTAGAAATCAATGGCTCAGAGAGGGGGACAAGAACACAAAATTCTTTCATGCCTAAACTTTAAGGAGAAGAAGAGCCAATCAAATCCGAGGTCTGGAGGATGGGACGGGCGCCTGGGTGGAAAGTGCATCTGGAATTGGCTCCGTTGTGACTCGGTACTTCTCTGACCTGTTTAGGTCCAGCCGACCGGATCTCTCTGAGGCTCGGTGTCTCCAACCTGAAAATCGCCTATCCCTGGAGGACAACTTGAGCTTGCTTGCGCCGGTATCGGAAGAGGAAATTAAAGAGGCGGTTTTTCAGATCCCGGCCCTCAGAGCACCGGGTCCGGACGGTTTCTCTGGATGCTTTTATCAAGAGCATTGGGACACGGTTGGGAGGGATGTTGTGAATATTGTTAAGGCGTTCTGGCACTCCGGAGTCCTGTTGAGGAAGCTAAATCACACTAATTTGGTTTTGATTCCCAAAGTGAAGTGCCCGAAGAATATGACGCAGTACCGCCCTATTGCATTATGCAACGTCATCTACAAGGTTTTATCGAAAGTATTGACTAATCGGCTCAAGGTTGTGATGCCCAAGATCATTAACGAGAATCAATCTGCCTTTGTGGCTGGGAAGCAAATCCAGGATAATATTCTTGTAGTGCATGAGATCCTTCACTCTCTTCTCCATCAGAAAAAGGAGGAACATGCTGGGATGGCAATAAAACTGGATATGGCAAAGGCCTATGACAGAGTCGAGTGGGAATTTCTACTTCTGATGATGGAAAAGTTGGGGATTGATCTGAAATTCTGTGGGTGGATTAAAGAGTGTATTTCATCTGTCTCTTTCAGCTTCCTCATTAATGGGAATCCAACCGGTTATATTTCTCCTGGGAGGGGACTGAGACAAGGTGATCCCCTGTCACCCTTTCTCTTCTTAATCTGTACCGAAGGTTTATCGATGATGATTCGACAAAGTTTGGCTAGGCGAGCTATCAATGGCTACCGTGTGATCTCGGGTGGTACCCCGATTACACATTTATTCTTTGCTGACGACTCGGTACTCTTTAGGAAGGCTTCGGTCTTGGAGGCACGGGGGTTAATGGAGGTCTTGAAGTCCTATGCTCGGACGTCTGGTCAAGCTATCAATCTAGCTAAAAGCTCTATCTTTTTCGGCTCTAAGACCCCAAACCGTGTCAGAAGGGAGATTGGTGAGGTCATGGGAATACAATGTAAAGCTGGATTTAGGAAATACCTCGGGCTCCAGGCTGATTTCGGCCCGTCAAAAAAAGCGGTGTTCGAGGAGATCCGCGAGAGAATGGAAACCCGATTGACTGGGTGGGCTGAACAGTTCCTTTCTCAAGCGGGAAAGGAAGTACTTATCAAGGCAGTTGCGATGGCCATGCCAAATTATGCCATGAGTTGCTTCAAGCTCCCCATTGGAGTGTGTAAAGACATTGAAAGAGCTATCCGCAATTACTGGTGGAGAAGTAACGAACAAAGAAAAGGAATACACTGGATGTCTTGGGAGCGGCTTATGAAACAAAAGAAGTCTGGAGGTCTAGGATTCAAAGATATTCAAAGCTTTAATTTGGCCTTCCTCGGCAAAATCGGTTGGCGTTTGATTCAAAATCTGTGGTCCCTTTTGGCCACGATTTTAAGGGATAAGTACCATCCGGGCAAAAATCTTATGGATGCGGGCAAAGGGAGGAACACCTCTTGGGGTTGGAAGGGCATTGTTGAAGCATGTAAGGTACTCCAACACGGGTTGAGGTGGAGAGTTGGGGATGGCACAAATATTAACATCCGGAAGGATCCTTGGTTTCCTAAACCAATTACTTTCAAAGTTCGGCCTACGGATCGGCTCCAAGCAACGATGGTGCCTGAGCTTATTAACCCCATCACTAAGTTGTGGAATGTGGATCTTATCATCGATGGTTTCAACAAAGATGATGTGAATCCCATCCTTAGCATTCCCTTAAGTAAATTGGGATGCCAGGATAGATTGGTTTGGCACCACACGATAAATGGTACTTATTCGGTTAGAACGGGATACGGGGTGGCGGTGAATCTCATGGAGAATGGGGCTCTTGGAAAAAAGGGGCGTGGAAGTACTAGTAATTTGACCAAGCACAACCAGGTATGGAATGATATCTGGAAACTAAAGATCCCTAACAAAATTAAGATCTTTATCTGGCGGTGCTGTAACAAAGCTCTGGCTGTGAGGAGTAACTTAAAAAGAAGGCAGTTAAGGGTTGACAATGTCTGTGGGGTCTGTGGATCTGTGGATGAATCTGAGAACCATCTATTCTTCCACTGTGCTTTCAGCCATGTTTTTTGGTTTGGGTCTTCCCTTCACCTAAATTCCTTTGATTTAGCGGGCAGGGATTTCCTTGCTAACTGGGAAATACTCTATAATCGGCTTAAAGCCACAGACGGGGGAAGCGACATTCTGCAGGAGATTGCATTCGGTCTTTGGAGGTTGTGGAAAAACCGGAATGATATTGTTTTTAACGGTATTCACCTGGACCCTATGGAAGTTTTGAATATTTGGAGGAAGAACCTATCGGAATATAGAGGGGCTGCTGTCTGTTTCTCGGCTAGGGATGGGCCTGACAGCACTAGCACCTCTCGCACCAGAGGTAATGAGGTGATCCGATGGAGGAAGCCTGGTTTTGGGTATTTTAAAATCAACACTGATGCTGCTTGGTGTAAATCGTCTCTCCGCACGGGAGTTGGCTGGGTATGTCGGGATTTTGCTGGGGTACTCCATGCTGCGGGGGGTTCGGGGGAGGGGCTCTGCCACTCTGTAGCTGCTGCTGAGGCTTGGGCCATCCGTGAAGCCATCTCTGTGTGCGAGACCCATGGCTTTGATAAAGTCGTCATCGAATCCGATGCGAAGAACATCATCCAGATGCTAAGGAAGGAAGTCCCCAATGACTTCAGCATTGAATGCATCCTTGGTGACATTGAGATCCTAGCTCGTAATCTTACGTCTGTTTCGTTTGATTTTGTTCCTAGGATGGGTAACTTAGCTGCCCACACTGTTGCCAAATTTTTCTTTAAGAAGGAGCAAACTCTGGTTTGGGACTGTATTGGACCTGAGTTCCTTTTTAATGCTCTTGCTCAGGATGTAAACCTCTCTATTTGTATCTAATCTATTCTATCTTTGGAAAAAGAAAAAAAAATCTAACAATTTGACTAGAGAATCTCTTAAATAATGATTTTAATAGAAAAAAATCTACTAATTATTTGACCAGAACAACAGAGTTCGACAAAGGATCGTGTGATGGTCTACCTTATGAGGACGGAACCTTTTCATAATATAAACAAGTGAAAGTTAATCAGAAATAAGTTGATGACTCACCCTCTTCTTAATACACGTCATTTGGTCATGGAAAAATTCCCACTTATGAATAATAATCCAAGGTTATTACTTATTCTTGCTTTATATAAACTATACAATACCATATGAATAATATAATGACATAATTTGGCAGTTCTCCAGCTTAAAACTAAAGGTTTATGGTATTTAAGTTTCAATCGGCTACACTTGCTCCACGCACGTGTGACTTGTGAGCCGACAAAAACAAATGAGAAGCATGTCTTTTAGGTGTAAAATCATTGTTAATTTGCACACAAAACATAAATTAATTGTTGATAATTTCTTTTTGTTTTTTTTATTAAAATTATGATGGGATGACACAAAGTGGCGATCGAGACTACCTAAAATCAGAAAAGTGTTGCGTTGAAACAAACCAAGAACAAAAGAAATGAAAATTTCAATAGCATTAGCAACTAAAATAAACAAACAAATTACTCAATCTGTCTTCAAAGGTGAGCTATATATTGAAACATTTTGACGTTCTCGTTTCACCTTTAGTGTTTGCACATTGATTGGTCACAAAAAATATGCTAATGTGAAAGATTTTTTTTATAGAATAATACGTTCATTCCTTCTTAGAAGATGAGTCCATTTCACCACTTGCAAATAACGTATTCATTTCACTATTGCAAATAACGTACTTTCACCATAAAAATGTTATAATCAAAACTATTCAATCTCTTAATTTTCATTTAAAGGTCGTCCCTACAGAAAATCATTCGAATCTATCAAAACTATCTATGTACTCAAACACCTCTCTAAATTTTCGATCATTGGATCGAATGAATTGAAAAAAATTAATGACAAAAACTTAGCAAGAATGTGTAAAAGACACAAATAAATGTGCGAATATCATTATCCATGTACTATTATTCACCTCGTGCAAAATATGCTTTTATCAAATGTTCCTTTTAAGAAAGATAGTAATGTTATATTGTCACGTGCATGCCTTACAAATTAAAATTAACAAACGCAAGAATCTCGAGGCTGCAGAATACACGTGGGAAAGGGGTGACTATCATTCGAAATTCGCACCGTTGGGTTCGTTGCCTTTGGATGTTAGATGCTCCAGAGGAACAGCCGACCAAATCTTCATAAACTTTTAAAGGATTTCTTTCTGCAACTTTTGGCCTCCAAAATGCGATATAATTAGGAAGATAATCAACTTTTAATAAACACTCTCTTATACTTCAACTCAGTTAGCTTAAGTATATACTTGCTTGCACATAAATTTCCAACTCGAGTAAATGTGCGAACTAAAATGATGTGCTAACTACTTTTGAATTAGATGATGGTGCGATCAAGAGTCGTTGCTTAAGTGAGAGAGAATAATGGTGGATGTAGGATGATCTTATAAATTTTGAAAAATAATCTTATACATATATTCGATGCTTTGTTTATTAAAATGCTTTTAGTTTTTTTTTAATAAAGTTATAAGAATGATCATTGGCATTACTGTGGATGCAGATTTTCTCCTCCTCGGTCTTGGACGATTTTGCACCTACAAAACAACTTACATCTGAGGTTAAGGCCTAAAAACCTCACGCGCCCACGATGAATTGGGGGGGGGGGGCTTTGGCCGAAGAACCTCCGATGCCAAAGTTAGAATTTTAGAGAGAAATAGTGTTTAGAGTATTTTTTCCAGAGGAGTGGAATTAGGTTTTGTGAGAAAATGGGTAATATTTATAGGAGATGGCCGGTCCCCCTTTGGAGAAAAGGTGGCCGGCCTTTGAGGGGAAAATTGGAGTGTAATTTAGGTTTAATTAGCCCATTTATTGGCTAATTAAACCAAAAGGGAATGTCTTTGTATTTATGAAAATGGTTATGATGAGTAATTGAATAATTGGCTTAAGAAAGGAAGGAAATATGGGAAATAATTAGGAAGTGGCCGGCCCCTCCTTGGAGAGAGGTGACCGGCCATTAGGGTGATTTTAAGGCTTTATGGCTAATTTGATTGACAAATTAATGAGTAATAATCCCATTAATTTGTCAATCATCTCCATTTATGTGGGATAATTGGTAGGTTATGAGATAACTACCTAAAATGTGGATGGATGAAATAATTCGGATTTGTTTACCTTTTATGGGCACCTTTGACTTGACCGAAGATAATTTCCGGCTGCTCGCGCGTAGGAATTCTGATGCACCTCAAGGGCATTTTCGTCTCCTTAATCCGAAAATCCACGTGTCGCCTTGTGATTATTTTTGGCTCCACAAATGCCCCCACACCTGTTGGGCTGCTCGCAAAAAAGGGCAACAGGTGTAGAGATTTTCCCACTTCGGGAAACTTCAAGCTGCTTCCTATTTTGTTGATTTTCCTCTTGTAATAGGAAGATAAATCCCTTCAGGAAAAGGGAAGTAAATTTCCCTTAAAGCTTATTTAAATCCACCTTAAGTGGATTATTAA
This sequence comes from Cotoneaster glaucophyllus, assembly GCA_036320875.1. Classification (NCBI taxonomy): domain Eukaryota; kingdom Viridiplantae; phylum Streptophyta; class Magnoliopsida; order Rosales; family Rosaceae; genus Cotoneaster; species Cotoneaster glaucophyllus. Next base: position 33,574,502 of record CM070066.1, on the reverse strand, counting down.
ATCAACCTTCAGAGAAGAATTTACTTCACCTTACAAGAGAGAAAGAGAGCTTAGAGGATATTTGTTCCCCCTCCTTTAGCAGTCTTCCACATTTTGCCCGTGTAAAGGACCGCTCCTCGCTGCTTCTAGGTAAGAAAAAATTAATTTTCTTGTCTTCCTTGAATCTCGGTTGGATAAGGACCTGAGACTTGTGATTGGCAATTCGTGAAACTATGGCTTGGCAGTGCCATGGAAAATATATATATATATATATATATATATATATATATATATTTTGCTTCTTCTTCTGCTGGGCGCGGGGCGCCGTTTCTTGGAGGAAGAAACCAGGCCGTGGGGCCTGGCTGGTTGCTGGGTCCTGCGGCAAAAGATAAATTTTTTTTTTTTTTTTGCCGAGAGGCCTGCTGCCTTTTTTTTTTTTTTTTTTATATATATTTTTTTTAACGAATCTTTCTTGTACCCTTGCTTGTAGAGTCTTCTCCACCATGTCTTCCTCGAGTCTCAAGAATGATGACGGTGTGCCGCCATTGTATCGTCAAGGCGGGTCTTTGAGCAAGGTTGGCTACTTCAAGGCTGCTCACTTCAAGATCAATTCTGATGACTCCTTTAGAGACTTCCTTGAGACATACTAGCATGCCATTCCGTCTGGAGTGCGTGTGAGGCGGGTTAAGGACGGTAGCAGCCGTGAGCCATGTGATGAGGTTCGGAGAGCCATCAAATTCCACCCTTACTACTTTGTGCTGGGGTTCACCTTTCCCATGCCGCGCTTTTTCCAGGAAGTGCTCTGCTCCATGAAATGTGCGCCTGCCCAATGTTCTCCGAATGCAGTTCGAGTGATGGTGGGGTTCCACAATTTGAGCCAATTCTTTGATTTGGGATTAACCACCAACGAAGTCTGGTACTTCTTCGACATAGGTCGTGTTGATGGAGTTGGGCAGCTGCGGACTGGTCATAGACTTTTTGACAATTCAAGTAAGGGTGATCATGATTGGGCCAAAGAGACTTTGGAGATAAGTGGCGAATGGGAGTCCGATCACTCTTCCGAGCTGCGGGTGTCAACAATCTTTATATCCGGTAAGCAGGCTGCTTTAATTTCCTTCTCGGCTGCTTGATTTTGATGTTAAACTGCTCTTCAATTTTCTGATTGCTCTCTGACATCCTTGTAGATTTGGAGTTTGCCTCAACTCCCAAGGTCTCCCCAGACATGAAGAAAGTGCATGTTGCTATAGGTATCCCTTCCGAGTATCGTGAATGGCGCTGGCTGCTAAGTCCTCTTCGTAGGGAGAAAGATGGACTGCCCCCAAAGGAAGAAGTAAAACGAAACAAAGCAGCTGCATTAGCTCGTCCTATCACTGTAGTGGAGCCTGCTGCCAACGATAGTGGAAGAAAGCGACATTCCCCGCCTGCCCAAGAGTCGCCTGCTGAAAAGAAACCAAGGGTCGCTCGTGAGGGTTCATCCACTGCTCAGGAGGTGTTTGACGTGAAGAAGCCAAAGACTTCATCCGCTGCTTGTAGGGGTTTGCCAGCTGCTCCCAAGCTTGTGATTGACTTGACTTCTTCCAAGAACGAGTCAAAAGAGACCACCGGATCCGTGCCAGTGACGCCCGCCATTCCGAAGGCTGCTAGCTCGATTGCTGATAGGATTGCTCAACGCCGAAATTCGTCAGTGCCGAAGTTTGTGCTAAAGCGTTCGCCTGGGGTTGAATCTGATTCTCCTTCGGAAAGGCTTGCTTCCATGAAGAATGGCAAGACATCCTCGTCTGCTAAGGTGGCGCCAAATCTTGTCCACTCCGCTGCTGAGACCAAGCTGCCTTCTGAGAGGAGAGAGACTGCTTGCGCCAATGGTCTTGATAAATCCGCCAAGTCTAATTCCAAGGAAGCTGCTGAGATTTGTGCGCTTTTGAGGCCAGACCTTCTTGAGGATATGGACGCGCGTGCTAAATTTGTTGATGGCGTCAAAGGGATTATTGGACCAGGCTCCTTTGTGAAGCATACGCCTGGGTACAGGAGGGCTGTTCTGCTGACCATGATGCAAAAAACGGCGATCCTGGCTGCCGAGTCCATGGTCCTTGATCAAGAGGATACCAAGGCTGCCCAGGAGGTGGCGAGGTCTATGGCTGCTGAAGCTTTCTCCTCGGCCGAGAAAGTTAAAAATTTGGAGTCTGAAGTTGCTGCTTTGAAGGGGTCTAACGTCTCTGCCCCCACTTTCATACCTCATCTATTGGGGTCACGACAGTTTCATACCTCATTTTTAAAAATTGACAATGTCATACCACATCTTACGAATTTGTGACAATGTCATACCTCCGTCAAATTTTCTGTTAGTTTTTCTGTTAAGTGCTGACGTGGCTACATGCGGGGCCCAATCACTAATCCAACTGGATTAAAAAATTATTAAATATATTTTTAATAATTAAAAATTAAAAAAAAATCTTTCTCTCCCCTCTCTCTCCCCTTCCTCTCTCTCTCTCTCTCTCTCTCCTCTCTCTCTTCTCTGCCCGAATTGGGTTGCTATTTTTTTTTCCTCCTTCTCTTCCTTCTCTCTCTCTCCTCTCTCTCTTCTCTGCATCCCGAACTGGGTTGCTTTTTTTTTTTTTTTTTTTTTTTTTTTGCTTCCTCCTCTTTCTTCTCCTCCTCCTCCTTCTTCTCTTTCTCCTCCTCCTTCTTTTTCTTCTTTCTTTCTGGGTTGCACGGGGGGTTTAATTTTTTTTTTCTTCTTCTTCTTCTTCTTCTTGCCGAAACTGGGTTTGAATTTTTTTTTTTTTCTTTTCTCCTTCTTCTTCCTTCTTCTTCTTCTTCTTCGGTTCTTCCTCATTCTCCCGAGGGGGGGGTGGGGTTGGGCGATTGGGTTTTCAATTATTATTATTTTTTTTTTCTGTTAAAGTTTAGCAGGATGAAGATGGGGAAGAGAGAGTTGGGGGGGGGGGGGGGAAGAGGAGGAGAAAGAATGAGTGAGATGAGATAGAGAGATGTTGGGATGGGTGGGGGAGGGTGGAGGGTTGCAGGGAAGGGGAACGGGAAGGGGTCGGGGTGTGGGGGAGATGGGAAGGGGCTTCTGGGCAGAGAAGAGAGAGAGGCGAGAGAGAAGAGAGAGAAGAGAGAGAGGAGAGAGACAGAGAGAGATTTAATATAAAAAAAATATTTTTTAATTTTTTAATTTTTAAAAATATATTTAATAGTTTTTAAATCCAGTTGGATTAGAAAATGTGTCCCAGATCAAGCCACGTCAGCACTTAACAGAAAAACTAACAGAAAAATTGACGGAGGTATGACATTGTCACAAATTCGTAAGAATTGGTATGACATTGTCAATTTTTAAAAATGAGGTATGAAACTGTCGTGACCCCAATAGTTGAGGTAGTTTTTTGTAATTTACCCTAAAAATTAATATCAAAAGAAAAAAGATATACTAACATTACTTAAATATTACATGTCTTTAGACGCAAATGCACAAAGTGTTTGCAGTCAAGAGTCTAAGATTGAGAGTGAAGAACAATAAAACTTGATGATCAAGAGAGTAAAAAACAATAAATTTGATTAATGAATATAATAATTCAACGCCAAGTGGTTTTCTTGTGTTATTTCTAAAATCAACATCACACTAACGAATCAAATTTTAGAATAACATAGTTTAACAATAAATTATTGAAAAAGAAAATTTAAATTCAAAGTTTCGGTTACCTCAAATTATAATCTTCAGACCAAGTGATAGTTGCTTAAACATTCAATAGAAATGGAAAGACGGGGAAGTTGAAAGAAAAAGAATTACAAAGTTATGATTATTTTTTATTTTTTATTTGGAGGTTACTTTCAAAAGCAAAAAGAAAAAAAATGGATTTGGCCGATTGGGACCATTAATTTCATAGATTTGAAAAAATGCAAAAACTAATGCCTACAAGGGGTTTCGAAATGCTCACCCCAAGGAAATGGAGTGAAATCGTTTCCGTTGCACCACCGGAAGTAATTGTAATGTTTCTTACGCTTCTTTATATTTATATGTTATATGAAGGATGTATAAAAAAATTTGGGACCCTCCCGAGCTTGGGGGCCCTAGGCAACTGCCTACCCTGACTACCCTCAGGGCCGCCCCTGATTGGCCAGATATAAAAGATGGAATATGTACTTGTGAATTGTCAACATTCGTGTCAAGAAACTAGCCGGGGACAATTCATCGTTTCTTAGACCAACCCTACCACATACATTCATGCATATGCTCATAAAATTTAAAGTTGCACCCATTCGACTTTATTCCAAGTGTGTCCTATTAGTGGTTGACTAAAGTCCACATTGACATTATATCTGCCACAAATCTCTAATTGACTACTTAGTTAGTAACTATATTAAAAAACGACAAACCTCACCGAATCATCACAAATTAAGAAGATTGAACATGTACAAAGTAGGTCTGTTGAAGTTGGAAAAATGAGTTAGCTTTGCCAAACCAAGTGGGTTTAGATTTAACAGCAACCTACAATGATTTATACACCATATTAAGGGTGACTTCCGCACTTTTAACTAACTCCTGCACTCGTTATTTGAATTTTCTCATTCATCGTTGATTAATACAATGAATATTAGAGAAATTGAGGAAAGTGTAAATGGTAAAAAGAAGTGCACATCAGCAATAATAGTTAAAAAAGATAACATTAGTGTTTTTCAACTGAAATGCTAATTCGAATGTGGCATGATGTGGAATGACAGCAAAGATGGTTGTTGTCGAATTTGACAGTAGCTTCGAATAATTTTGAAGTAATTATTAAATGTTTTTATTAACTTTTTATTGGTTTAAAGCATTGCCTTTCATTTCCTTTCATTACCAATGTAAAGTTTAAATACTTTTATACCTTCTAGTTCATTTCCTTTCATTACCAATGCAAAGAAAATAAATATGATATTTTATTTTTTTGTATAAAATTTGACATATCGGGTGGAGGGTAAAACTTTAAAAGATGTTAAAGTGTAACATGGGCTGTCAAATTTAAATTTTGCATTTAAAATCTGATTTCTCATTTGAAGATGGTTTACATGCATATGTGACATTTTTGACATCTCTTTTAGTCTCATCCCTGGTTCTCCTTTTTCATAATTAAAACCTTTTGTTTTAAACAAAGTCCTTCAACTTTTGTCCACAATATTATTTGAATATTAGTTTTAAACAAAGTCCTTCAACTTTTGTCCACAATATTATTTGAATATTAAATTACATGTCAGCATATTTTAATTTAAAATTGAAAATTTAATCATTTCCAAATATCATGACACACCCTGACCCGGAATGTCCACCTGGACTCCTAATCGAGCTATGCTGGTCGACACCAGGAGGGTGATGAAGCCATAAAGTGTAGTGATGTGGAAAATGTGAATAAATTTGAACCTAAAAGTGCATAAATATAAGAGTGCGATTGTGAGCGGGAATGAACCCATTTCACACGTGATGTCAGAGCATAAGTAAAGTACAGTAAAGTATTATGAGAATTATATCATCGAAGGTAACCACCTATACCAAGATTTGCCAAGAATCCTCGTCGACATGAAAGCTTAGCACTAAAACTTGAAGGGGCGAAAAACAAGGGTGAGTGGGCCTAAAAATAAAGTTTTATAAAAAAAACGTTTATGAAAAAATTATAACCCCTCGCCGAAAAACAAGTATAATTTCCAAAATATACATACTACGTATAGTATCAAAATACTTACTGTAGCCTGCAATATCTCAAGAATTCAATACGTCACAAAATTCGTAAATAGGCATATAACTTCCAGTAATCACAATATCTCACAGAAATAAACATATCACATCGAGTGCTCATCGACATATGCTGACACATGAGTTCATGCAGAGGTATTCTGACATGAACAGGAATGGGTGTAATAATGATTTACGCTCTAATACTACAATCACATGAAGACTATCGCTATGCACATCACATACGAGTCCTAATTGCCTATAGCAATCTAGTACAGGATTGGCACCTACAATGGATCCAAAGTGAGCGTACGGTGTGATGTGAACATACACGTGAACATACATGTAAATAGAATCATACAACGGTAAATCGATAATTCACGTTACCATAATACTATTCATGGCCATAAATATAATTAAGGCATCAATAATAATACACATACATGTACACCCATAGGAACGTAGCATAATTTCATAATTTATATCAACGCGCTAAATCTTATAAACGTTAAGCTAATCTAGGCGTATCATAGCAAATTCTTTATAAAATATATAAATTGAAACTAACAAATATATATATATATATATATATATATATATATATATATATATATATATATTTATACACACACTACATAAAAGAAAAGACCCACTCACACAGTTACTTGCAATATCACATCTGTTCAAGCTAGGAAGCTGGAGTCTCCGATAGTAATTGCACCTAAGCATAATATTGGGATCCATTAGTAAAACTCAACTAAAACTATTAAATTTGTGAAATTGGAGTGCGGATTTGGAATCAGAGCGTAGAGATACGCTAAGAAGGGTCCTGGCCAAATTTTGTAAAAAGTCAACGATCAACCCTAAAAAAATCAATCGAGACGCTCCGGTGGTCAACTATGTTAAAACTTCAGAATTTTCCTAAATGGATGTCAAAAATGGACTCGGGACATAGAAATTAGCGCAGGAGGGTTTCCGAGAAAATTCCAAAAAAAGTCAACAAAAGTCAATTGACTGTCAACAGTTAACGGAATATTCCATCCTCAGATGGAATATTCCGTTAAATTTAACTAAAAAGTTAATAAAATATTCCCCTGGAATATTCCCTCCAAATTCTTAAATGAATCCTGGTCGAATCCGAGTTAGGGTTAACGGGTCATGGGCTTAGGCCGGTTCTTGGATTCGGTTTAGGTTTCTTCTTGATCTTCTTTTTATTTTTTATTTTTTTATCGAGTCAGGTCGAACCCAATTGGGCTTGCAAGTCACACCTGCCATACCCAAATGAAGAAGAAGGCCGGATCTGGGAATTTTGGCCGGGAAACTTCCTCGGCTCCTTTTTGGGGTCAAAACTCAACCAAAACTCACCATCTAAATACCATAATGAAGCTAAGAGAGTAAGGATTCGAGCCATACCAATATTGGGTCAAGTAGTGGCTAGAAACGGCCTGGAAATGGCCTGGAAATGGCCTGTAGCCCGCGGGTCCTTCGTCGGAAAAACTGGGGAGATTTCCCCGAGAGGTTTCTACGTCCAAACAACACCAAAATGTCTCAAAAACAAGCCAAATGTACTCCTAGGCACGATCTACGAAGTATTAGGAATGTTTTAAGCCTTACCTTTGTCGGAGATGGCGAGAACTCGCCAAATCAGGTATTTGCACAATGATGGTACTGTGCAGCGAGGAAGAGAGAGAAAACGAGGAAGTCTCGGCCTAGGTTAGGTTCGTGATGGGGAAGTTCCGTGGGTGGTGCTTGTCGGAACAATGATTGGTGGTGGCGGTGTGGTCTGTTTGCAAAGAAGGAGAGAGAGAGATAGCTAAGAGAGTTTGAGAGAGTTAGAGTGAAAGAGAGAATCGAGAAGAGAGGCGGAAGAGACGAGAGAGAGAGGGTCCATGAAATGGGGAAAGAGAACACCACATGGAAGAGAGGGAGATGAGAGTTTGGTGTGAGTGTGGGCCCCACGGGCGAAAAATTAATCACTAATAAAATATCCAATCAGAAAATATTAAAATAATAATAGAATAATATAAAAAAATAATATAAAATAAATAAAATAATAATTTCTTCAAAAATAGTCTTTCGGATTCGTAATTCTGTAGAATTTGAACTGTAACTCCAATTTCAGTTCCGCTTACGCCTAAGCATTCTTAACATCGAGTACTTCGAGAATACAGTAAAATAACAGCTCGTACGCATTACAAAAAGACAGTAAACAAAAGTCAACAATCTTGCATATAAGGGCATTTTCGTCAATTCACTATTTTAAAATTAGTATAATCGTAAAATTAGGGACGGGTTGTCACAATCATCATTATATTTCAATTATTAATTTGTAACATTTTTTAAGATTCGTACCAATATTCTTTTTTTTACTTTTAATTAAATTTGTACCTTTTTTTGTTGAATGTGCACATGCTAATTACATATATTTATTTACAATATATTATTAATTACCTGGGTTCATTATTTTTTGGCTAGAACATTGTGAAGAACAATATTATTCCATTATTAATTTTAAGTAGTTAATAGGTTTTGAAAATTATTTGAGTTTGTTTAAATTTTATAATTTGTTGGATATTTAATGCGAGTTGAGTTCCTTAATGATGCTAAGAGCATTTTTAAAAGAGATGTCAAATGTTCACATCAACAAATAACAGTAAAAAAAGACAACATTAGTATTTTCCAGCCAAAATACCAATTCTTATGCGGCGTGATGTTGATTGACAGCAAAGGTGGTTGTTGTCAAATTTGATAGCAACTGAAAATATTTGTTGCAATTATGAAAAGTAAATAATTTAATAAATAATAGTTTAATTTGACATAAAGAATATCAAAGTGCCAAATAAGCTTCAAATTTAGATTTTCTATTTAAGATTTGATATCTTCTTAAAAATGCTTTAAGAACCTTGGTTGAACTATTTAACAAACAAAATTTTAGTCTATCAACTAAGTTGACCAAAGATGGAAACCAAAGCAGCCCTTTTTAAAAAATGGTAATGTAGGGTCTTCCTGTTTCGGGCCCAACTATCAGCCCGCCTGACTCAGTCAATCATTTGACCTAGGTTGGAATACTAATAGTGTTCTCTTTTAAACGAGTTCAACTCAAGGATTTTTATATTGCAGAGTTTTATTTTTGTTAGATCAGATATTAAACATGAGTTCTCAATATTGTACAACCACCACATGCATTGTTGAATGTCGAAAGGGAGACGTGCTTTGACTGTACAATATTGGGAACAAACCATGCTTGCATACATAAATTAAGCAACTAAGAAAAAACAAGTAATAGCATACCCCATTCATTTTTGTTTTTTAATCTTGTGGTTTTAATTTTGTGATTTTACCTCTTCTATGATGTAATTTGTTGTCAATTTGCTCTTTAAACTACCCTTCCTCCCAGCAACACCACCACCTCCTTCTCTCATTGCCGGCGAGCCGTCAACTAAATGCAAATAACCGTTTGGTCTTATAAACTACCTATTAGTTTAGAAATACATCTTTTCTAGTTGGGGAAAAATACACTAAATGGATTTGGTCTTAAAAACAAATGGGAATGTATAGTTTTTGTTTTGGATAAGGAGAATGTATAGTTTACCAAGCTTATACTTTTGTAATTCGGATTATGTATGTGGGAATATGCAGACTTTTTCTTATTTTGTGTTCAAACAAACGACCATTGTTCATGCAAATGGGTTGACTCTTTGCTGTACTTATAAGAAGAAGGAATGAGTGCCGATGCAAGTGCTTACACTGTTACACAACCACCATAGTTGTTTTTCGAATTAAATACAAGCCATAATTTTATTAATAATGTTAGTCATATCACATTTCTATCTATTGTATCTGAATAGTGTATAAGACATGACAAGTGATCTGTAAACAAGGGCCGAGGCAGCTAGTGGCTGCCCTGGGCTGCTCTAGCACACCCGAAGTTTTGAAAGATGAATTTTTTTGGTGTTAAAACAACCATGTTATAAGAATATTTAAGTCTTATATTTCATAAAACAGAAATTTAACCTACTCCCAATATGTAAATTTCACTTCATACAAGAAGAAAAATAAATTAGCCCACCTTTATATAAGTTTGTTGGGAGCATTTTTGCTCACCACCCTAAACTTTGGTGAGCAAAAATACACCCTAAGTGTGTTGGTAAATGTTACGTCATACCAATTAATGATTTGATCAAATTAGATACGTGACACAAACATTGCTCTTTTTTATTAATTTCCTACACATTGACTGAACTAAACAAACGAACTTTAAATGAAACGGTAGAGTCAAGCATTAACACCACCTTATTTTTTTAATGGAATTAAGAACACAGGTATTGAACTATTCATCGTTTTGGTGTTAACATATGCTTTCAAATTCAGTATTAAAATTTAAAAGACGCGCAGTTGGAAGTTTGGAACGTGAATGTAACCAACAAATTAAACCAGTCCTCTTAGACCTAGTTAACTAGGCTTAGGCAGGAGAATTATACAGATTTCCTACCGTTTAAATTAATACGACTTAGCAATATTAGTTTTGCTCACAATTACAAAATAAAAAAATAATGTAATCAAAGCCACACTCAAACATCATCGTGCATAATATAGTTGGGTTTCAACCAAATCCGGCAAGAACTGTAAAACCAAAATTAAAATTACATGCAAGTAGACAACTTTGGTTCTTTTGGAATAAGATAAATAAGGTATTCTCTATTCCTGGCATTACATGTCGGCATAGTCTTTGCAATGGAGAACACAATTCCAAGATGAACTTCTTTCTCTCTCTCTCTCTCTCTCTTGTTTCTCTCTCCAAGTTCTAACCCATTCCTCTCAAAGAAGTACACCAACAGACTTCTCCACCCATTATTTTATAAGCCCCGCTTGTATATATGCGAACTAAAACCACTCTGTATGTGTGAACATAATCTCCACTACCTTCATAGTTGGCTTATGTCATCTGTATTTTTTATGGGGTTTTGGCACATATCACATCTTAAATAAGAACAAGTTTTAATTGTGACAAAAAAGAAAACCCAATAGTAAAAAAAAAAAAAAACTTTTTATATTATCAGAAAGATGCATGGTGGATGAAATGCATCAAGATTGTCACACAGCTTACACTATTTTAATGGCGGCTTGTCAAGTTTGAATTGTGAACTGCCCGGTCCTCCCCATATATATATAGCCGTTGCTCTCAAAAGGGTCTTCATAATTTGTTAAAACTCGATCTGGATCAGCCCTAAAATTCTCTCTCTGTCGAACAAAACTTCACATCAAATCTGAAAATTTCAGAAAAAGCTAAGAGCAGCTGGATTTTACATGTGCTCACTGAAGGTGGCGAACCAGAGGAGCTCAGGAGGAGGCGGTCAATACGACAGGTTTGACTCTCAAAACGATAGTACCGATGTTACTTCCGTAAATATTGATAATATCAACTACGGCGGCGTAGGATTGGAGTCACCGCCGCCGTATCAACAACGGCATGTGTCGCCGTCGACGCCGACAATGTTTTTGGGGTACAGTCGGGCGGCTACGGAGATGTCGGCGATGGTGTCGGCTTTGACGCATGTCGTTTCCGGACAGAGAGGCAGCGACAGCTGGGGACATATTGGAAGCGGTGGAGTTACGTCTAGTTTCGGCCAACTTTATTCTTCATTTCCATCTGCTTCTCCTTTGTCAGCTGCTTTTTCTTCAAGTGCTTCTCCTGGTTCTCACAATTGGGTCGGTCAAAAGAGAGGGCGCGAAGAAGATTTGGATTCTGCTTCTGCTTTTGCTCAAACCCAATTCATGGAATCTGGTAATAGAGCTTTTAGGGGTGGCTATAGTGATTACAGAGGAACACAATCAGAGTCTCCATCTGGTGGTGCAAGTGCAACTGGTCAGTTTTCAATCTATTTTCCAAATCATCATCCTTATTTCATTAATTTTTTGGATTAGAACTTGGGTTTTGTTTAATCATATGTTCTCAAACCTTTTTTAATGAAAGTCAGTGGTTTTGAGAAGAAAAAATAAATTAAATATTTCATTGATGTTTTTTTATTCAAACAGAAATTCCTATGCTTATCAACCTCTTTAGCTTGTCAAATTTTTATTTATTCAATCTTTAATCCATTAAAAAAAATCATCCTTCTTATCATTTCTCCTTCTCTTGAGATTTGAAGAGATTTCTTTTGTGGAAAAATGATATGAAGATTTGCAATGAGTTTTTCTTCTAATATTGACATGTTAATAATATATATAAATATATATTTTATCTAATATTGCATGGTGCTTACAGTTTGTTGTTACTTGTTTACCTTAATTAGCATAATTCTGCGAAGATTAAAACTTACATTTCATGAGCTTTTTAGGCTAACATGTTTACATATTTCAATTTATTTTTTTCAAAATTATTCATAAAAGAAGTAAAAAAAAAGCAATGAAACAGTGTCTGCCACCATATTTAACGGATCGTGCTAATGAAATATACATTCTTTTGCATACAGTGACAGAAGAAAGTACAAATTTTTCCACCGCCCCCACCACCGCCAGCGTCTCGGCCGCAACAGCGGTACCAACCACACCATCAAGTACAGAATCTGTTTCATTTGAAGAAACTGGTGAGAGGAAGAGGAGATACAGGGGAGTTAGACAGAGGCCGTGGGGAAAATGGGCAGCAGAGATACGCGATCCACACAAAGCTGCAAGAGTCTGGCTTGGCACATTCGACACGGCGGAGGCCGCCGCCCGAGCCTACGATGAAGCTGCTCTAAGATTCAGAGGAAACAGAGCTAAACTAAACTTCCCAGAAAACGTCAGACTCGTTCAACCACCACCACCACCACCACCAACTCTCCAAACCTTCAATTCAAATTCTAGACCAACACAATATGCTCAGCCGTTGCAGCCGCCGCCGCTTCCACAACAACCACAACAGCAACTCTATCACTCCCAGCAAGCTTTTCAGCCCTCCTCCGACCTCCTCCGAGATTACTTCGACTACTCTCAGCTCCTTCAAAACTCCGCTGACGTCCATCCACAGCAGCAACAACAACAGCAGCCCTCAAGTTTGCTGCAACAAATTTACTACAATTCCCAGTTGGCATCACTTCAATCTTCTATTCTACAACCTGCATCGTCATCCACTCCATCTTCTGCATTGCCGTCCTCTGCTTCATTTCCTCTGTTTTTCTCTGAGCAGAATCAACAACTGGGTTTTTTCCGGCAGCCGCAGAATCCGAACCAGGGTGGTTCATCTGATTTCCAGGCACCATCTTGGTCTCATTCCGGCTACAATCCATCCTCATCCAGTTGATACTTTCATGAATACTTTCTGTTTTCTTTCTTTATTTTATTAATTTAGAACATTTTTCTTGTTATTAGGTTTTGATTTTAATATCATAATTCATAAATATACCCACGTATTTTGCACGTAGTTTTTTTTGTTTTATTATTATTATTTGGAATTTTATGTCATATTATTGTAAAGCAAAAGAGAGAAAGCACTTAGGATTTAGGTGTTGGTTTCTTTTCAAGAGATTTGATGTCTACATCTTCTCTCAGTCATCATCTATGGAAAGATGTAGAAGCCTTCCTTTTAACTTATTTGCATTTTGTTTTACATTCAAATTATCACAAGGGTTTAAACGTTTGGAAGATCAATTACATTTTTATGCAATATATAAACCTACTCAGTACATATCATGAACGAAATTTTTTAAATTATTCAACTAAATTTGTTATATATTTACATATGTTATATATTTGTATATGTGTGTGCACGCTGATGGTGATCTTTCATGGTTATCCTTTGGATTGAGATATTTGTGTTCGAAGCCCATCTCAATTCACTCCGGAGCTCTATGTCTGGGGTCCAAGGACCGAGATTTGGATCTCTTAATTTCATTACTACGGTCTCCATTAGCACATTTCACTCGTCCATTTTCTAAAACTCAAAAACTTGAACAACTCGATTCTCTCTCTTTCTTGAATGGTGGGATGTCTCCCTATGCAAATTCCAAACACAAAAATTCGGAGTGCATCTCCTTCCATTATCCATTGTGTGTTATGGGTATCCATATATGGTCCTTCGTAATTTGACCATTTTACCCTGTCTGTGTTAATCTTCACACCTAAACTGTGGATAGGATTAGATTGAACAAACAATACTAATCGTAAATTCATGGTCGATCCAATCCAAATTAGGGGATATGAATAAGACTCAAACCCACCATGTTGGAGGGGATGTATGTAATCACAATATCTATTGGTGTCTTTTCTTTTCAGTTATGACCTCGAAATATGTTATGAGGGTGAAATTTGACTCCGAAGTATGTGTTAGGCTTGAGTTAATACGAGGGTGACTCGAGCCTGAGAGTGACTCGAGCCTAATCAGATTATGTAAAGTACTTTGAATGTTGAGAATTTTTTAAAATTTCAAGAAAATAATCAAATATAAGAAAAATTAGGCCCTTAGCTTTTTATTTCTTTTGTAGTACTAACATGACTAATAACCAACTGTAGTCAAATAAAAGAAAAAGCAGACAAATAGCAAAGTATGACATGAGGTTCGCGTCTCATATTTTGCTATGCCTAATCCAGCCTACCGGTCCTACAATTTTAGGTACATAAAGCAAACTACAGTAAAACCATTCAAACTTGATAGTCTATAATGAAATAACCTTATAAAGTCATAAAAAAAAATTGTCCTAACTTGATGTATTGGAATAAATTCCACATGGTAATAAGTTATAATTTTTCTAGGTCATATTAAAAAAAAAAAAAAAAGCCTTTATATTGTTATAATTGTCAATGTGAGTACAAAAATTTGTTTCTATCTTAAAGAAACATGTCTCTATATAATTATAATTGTAAATGAGTACAAAAATTCGTCCCCATTTTAATGAAACACGCTTGTACACAGTTATACTTGTCCATGAGTACAAATACATGCAAGAAATAAAATATGTCGCGCCCAAAGAATCAAATTTAAGAAATACAACATTCATTAAAGATAAATATGTCAATAAAAATATTTTTTAATTAAACATCCATTAGGTCATAACCTCCCTAAAGTTATAAAATTGATTTGGTCTCAATTACATAACTTTAGAGAGATTTTATTGTTATATCATGAGGTCCACACACATTTGAATACAAACTTATTTTGTTTTCTGAATAAATTATTATATTTTACTTTAACATTTTAGTTCTCGTCGAAACTAATAATGTTAGTGAAAAACATTTGAAGATTGAAATTTCGAGAAAAAAAATCATTTTAATCTATGGTGCACTAACAATTGGGTGCAATAAATTTGCGTTTGAAGTTATTTTTTTTTTCCCTACGAGACATGACTTTAACTATGTTTTGTTTACAATATGAAAGGGTATTTTTTTTTTTGTTTGTTTTAAGCATTAATTTTTTTCTTTTGATGTTTTGAACCTCGAATATCAGGTAAATGCACAACCTCTAATTGTATCGGCTATCTTTTATTAGTTATACTATAATAAGAGATTCAAATGAAGTGTTTAGTTCGAAAAAGTTTTGCCCTTTTTTGTTTGGTTGACAATTGTGTTTTTTTAATATAACGATAAATTGGTTTCAAACTCACAATCTACAAGATTTGAATCTAAGACTATTCTCTTACAAGTGAAAAAAAAAAAAAAAAAAAAAAAACCTACTAGATTATAGTAAAAAATAACTTGGTTGGTTGACACACTTTATTTACGATTTATAAAGTTTTTTTTCTTCTAAGAAGTGTGGGATTAAACCAAGTTGAGACCCTGCTATTTAGACATGAAAAATAGTAGGGTCTAAAGCAATTAGGGTTAGTTTAATATTGATGTGTTTTAAAAAAAAACTGCTTCTGCTGTGCTGTGAGAATAAACAGTTGTAAAATAAAGCAGTTAAGTATTTGGTAAGCTTTTTTTTTAAAAGTGCTTTAACAAAAAAAGTAGTTAACTTTTATATAAAGCAGTATTCAAGTATTAAATGTTATAATAATTTTTTTTTTCTTTTATAATTTTTTTTATAATCTTTCCTACATTCGCTCTCTCTCCTCTCCCTCATTTTCTCCGCTGCTCATCCTCCCTCATCTCAACTTCACCGAATCTTCCAGCGTCAATGTCTCTGACCACACCTTTGAGGACGGACAAATTTGTTGAGGTATAAATTAAATAAATAAATGGTTTGTTTATTGGGTTTTAAATTAGGGTTTTGTTATTGAATTTGATGAATTTCTTTGTGTCGTGCAAATAAGATTGGTTGGCATGACACACCCCGACCGAGATCGAGGCATGCTGGCCGTCACGTGAGGGTGACGTAGCCATGTGCACAGTGCGGAAGCATTAGAATAAGAAGAAATACAAATAAATAAAAACCGAATAAGTGTGATAACACATTCAGAGCATAAAGTCTAGGTGCAGTCGAACATAAAGAGTATTTATACATAACATCCCCGAAGGGTCCTACATGAGTGAAGGTCTGTCAGAATAACTGCTGCTGCCTCAGATGCCACCGACAACGCTAGCTAAAACCTGGAGGGGCGAGTACTACGAGGTTATGCCTAGAAAACAAATCTTAGATGGCACGACACATCAATTAACCTCGAACAATGCACGTGCCTCAAAGGGCATTTTTGTAAAATCGTTTATAACAATTTAAAAATTCTTAAAATCAGGGACGGGCTGTCACAATCTACCCCCCTTATAGAAATTTCGTCCTCGAAATTCAAACAACAAAATACATCACTGATACTCATAAAACAAGCGAGGACACATATCTCTCATCTGATCCTCAGTCTCCCAAGTAGCTTTTTTCCACTGAATGGTTCCTCCACAGAACCTTTACCATACGAATGGTCTCGTTTCTCAACACTTTGTCCTTCCAATTCAAAATTGTCATTGGTTCTTCATCATAGGACAAATCTGAACTAATTTCAAGCTGTTGAAGAGGTATCACATGTGAAGGGTTTGGAACATAATGTCGAAGCTTAGAGACATGAAACACATTATGCACTCTGACGAACCCTGAAGGCAACTCAAGCCTATAAGTAACATCACCTACTCGCTCGAACCTTACAATTCCTTTCCAAGGCGATAGCTTCAAAATACTCAATCATCAACGTCATACACTCTGTCAGTGTCATGTCATTTCGCAAGGCTCTTCTGTCGATCCTGGGCCGCTTTCAAATTAGCTTAAAGCACTTGAACACTCTGAGTAGTCTCCTTTACTATCTCAAGGCCCACTAATGATCTTTCACCAACCTTAGACCAACACAAGGGTATACGACAAGCTTTCCCTTAAAGTGTCTCAAATGGTGCCATCCTGATGCTAGAATGATAGCTATTAATATAGGCAAACTCCATCAAATCCAATTTAGTTTGCCAATCATCACCAAACTGAAATATTGAAGCTCTCATCAAGTCCTCTAAAGTCTGAATGGTTCTCTCTAACTGACCATCTGTTTGAGGATAATAAGTTGTGCTATAACATAGTTCTGCACCAAAAGCTTCCTTAAATGCTTTCTAACACTTAGAAGTAAATCTAGGATCCCAATCCAAGATAATACTCATGGGCACGCCAATGGTACTTCACAATCTTGAGTAAGAACAACTCAATTAGCTTATTCAAAGAATACTTTTCCCTTACTGGAATGAAGTGTACTGAATTAGTAAGCCGATCTACAATTACCCAAACATCATCACACCCGTTCCGTGTACGAGGAAGCTTGTACGCAAAATCCATAGTGATATTTCCCATTTCCACTGTGGAACAGAAAGTGACTGCATCAACTCAAAAGGTTCTTTCTTTCTGCTTTGACTTGCTGACAATTGATACACCTACTCACATACTCAGCAATTTCTTTCTTCATGCCTGGCCAATAATAAAATGGTCGAATGGTATGATACATTTTAGTACTTCTGGGATGCGTTGCATAAGCTGAACAGTGTGCTTCGTCCAAAATTACTTTCTTTAATTCCATATCATTCGTCACATACATCCCGTTCTCTTGCATAAGCATGCCATTTGATTCATAACTCTGAGGTCTTTCTTTTCTTTTCTGTCGTTCCTTGCCTCAATTAATTCTTAGGTCTCTTCATAATCCATCTGAGTTTCAAGCACACAACCCACTAAATTTTGTCTAACTTGAAAATTGACAAGTAAGACTTCCTCTTTAACTTCCACTTCTAACTGCACTCCAGTGGATCGTAAATCATCAAGAAGAAGAATATGACAATTATAGCTGGCATGAAGTCTAGCTGAAGCCTTCCTACTAATTGCATCAGCTACCACATTTACACAATCATCCTGGTCGTGCAATCATAAACACTAAGCAACTTCAATCCACCTTTGCTGACAAAGCGTAAGATCCCTCTGAGTAAACAGATACTGGAACTCTTATGATTCGTAAGAATCTTACACTTTTCCCCATAAAGGTAAAACAATCATAGAGAAATCCGTAACAAACCGTCGATAGTAACCTGCTAGACCAAAGAAACTCCGTACCTCAGCGACGGTTCGTGATTGTTCCTAATTCTCCACAGTTGTTACTTTTTTTTTTTTTTTTTTTTTTTTTTTTTTTTGAGGGTCTACTTGAATTCCTTGTGCCGATGTAACATGTCCCAGAAATGTCACTTAATTAAACCAAAATTGACAATTGCTAACTTAGCATACAACCGAAGTTCCCTCAATCTTTGCAACATCAATTTAAGATGTCTAGCATGCCCTGCTCTAGTCTTACAGTATACCAGAATATCGTCAATGAAAACAATAACAGACCTGTCTAGATATCACTGGAATACTTGATTCATCAAATCGATAAAGCAGCAAGCGCATTTATTAACCCGAATGACATCACCAAGGATTCATAATGACCATAATAAATCCTGAAAACAATCTTAGGGACATCCTCACTTCAAATCTTCAATTTGTAATAACCCGACCTCAAGTCAAACTTGTAGAACACACAGACACCTCTAAGTTTGATCAAACAATTTATCTATGCGTGGCAACGGATAACTGTTTTTAATCATCACCCGATTCAACTGTCAAAAAAAATCAATACATAACCTCAAAGTTCCGTCTTTCTTCCGAACAAATAGAACTGGGGCTCCCCAAGGTGAAACACTATGCTGTAAGAAACCTTTATCAACCAATTCCTGCAACTGGATTTTTAATTCTCTTATCTCCGCAGGAGCCATTCTATATGAAGTCAAAGATATAGGGCCCGTACCTGGCAACAAATCAATGGTAAACTCCACCTCTCTAACAGATGGTATCCCGGGCAAATCCTCTTGAACACATCGGGAAAATGTCTAACCACGTTTACCTCTTCCACACTGCCTAGAACAACATCAAAATCCACCATATCTAACGGAATAAGATTCGCTGGCATAACTATATCTTCCACTAACACTGGACACTCTGAATAAACATAATAACAACATAAAATAACCTACATGTTTACTTGCTTAACGAATCCAACGAATAAGTTATTGATATTACAGTCTGCAGCCCGCAAAACCGATAACTCAGTGTTGTCTCGATAAGTAAGTAATAATTCCCGAGGGTACAACCTTTCTAGAAAAGTGCAACTTCTAAATATGCTAACTCCACACTACTAGGAAACACAACGCGTCCTCTAGGATCTAAACAATGAGGTTGAGTCAACTGGAAATTGTATTCTGGCCTGTTGTCATCCTTCTAGGCCTCTAATAGAATGAACACCTCGGTTCTGCGCATTACGCTTCTGACCTAATTGATTGCGCTGCCTCAACGACACTTTCCGAAATGTCGATTATTGTACTTATGGCATAAAGATGCGCCCAAACCACATGACCCACCAAGGTCTCTCTGTCTCTGAAATCTCAGGCCTCCACTAAATATGTTACTTTTCATCTGGCCCGTGGCATTAAAACTTCCGCTAGAAGAACTAGAACTAGCTTCACTTCTTTTGAAGCTTTAAATCTTACGAGGCTGATAAGATGACTAACCTTTACCTTTGTCGTCTTTCCTTTGATTCACATTCTTTTCCTCTTCTTCTTTACTCGCACTGGGCATATTTTCTTCAATCCTCGACAAATCTCGTAAAACTCTTAGTAAGAAGCATAATGGGTAGTGGTCGCCATAGAACACCACTTTTGCTTAGTACCCAACTTAAAACAACAAAGTGTCTCAACCGGATTAGCAGCAACATTCTGATGATAGCGAGACAAGTCAGTAAACCTTCTATACTACTCATTCGCCATCACCTTTCCTTGTCTCAAGTTTGTAACTCTTGCTTCTTATTCTTAATATATACCGAAGGAATAAATCTTTTCTTAAACACTTCTTTAAACAACTTCCAATTTGCTTTTTCCTCCGGCTAGTAATCATAACTTTCCTGATCCCACCAGGATGCAAGTTCTCTTCCAAAAACCAAATAGTGGTCTCGATCCACCTTTCCAAAAGAAGATTTCCTTGACTTCGCATCACACAAGAGACTTTTCCAACATGATTGAGCAATTGCTGTGCTCCCTCAGGTCCATCATTTCCCATAAAATGATTCAGCTTCAACTTATAAACAGTCTCAAGCGAAGTCCTTTGGGGAGAACAGATAATAAACTGAATCATAATAACAATAGCTCCCCCTAACTGAGCTATATCAGGGAAACTAGGTTCATCTGAACAACGTGGCTCTCTATGAGACGGCATCGTTCTGACAGAAGACATCACAATGACTAGATTACTCACAAAATATGCAGGACTGCAAACCTAGGCTCTGATACCAAACTGATCTAACTCTAAACCCAGCAAAACCATGCAAACCCAGCAAACCCTTTCTGGTTTATCTCGGTCCATACCTCCTCTGCTTCTCCTCCTGCTCTTATGCTCCACCTCCGCATCTGGGTTGCAGCATGAGCACCATAATACTGTGCTAACCGTTCTGAGCGACGACATCCACTCGTAGCACCACCACCAACAACATCCAACCCACTGAAATAAACAACACAAAATTCTTCAAGTCAGAGAGAGAGAGACGGAGGGGGGAGAGAGAGACACAGACAGTGAGAGAGAGAGACACACACACACACAGAGAAAGAGAGAGTGTTACCTTCTTCTTCACCATATTTGAACTTGCAGAGAAAGAGAGAGACACACACAGCCTCTGACAAAATGTCCTCAGCATAGCAGGTTGGCGACCTCCACCATGCTGAATTTCTCCACTAGACTCTTGAGCTATATGTCGTATGTGTCGCAAGGCCTACAAAATAAAATAACAAAGATAAGATGTGAATGGATAGGAAGAATAAACAAAAACCTATAGTGACATTTGCACAAAAGTTCTTACAGAAATGGTCGTCTTCTGAGCAAGGATTTTGGAGGATTCATAAAATGACCTGAGAACTTCAGGAACGCTCAAGGCCTAAGACAAAAAAGGCACTTAATAAGGAAATCAAATAACTAAAGATTTGAGATAGAAATAGTAATGATATACTCACATCTAAATCAACATGATCAACAATGTTGATAATGGAGCCACCACCCTCACAAGGTCGGATAAGATAGCCGCTCGGAAGCATCTCAGCTCTGACAAAACTTGCAGAGAATAGAAGGAGAAGGAAATGAGAAGAGGAGAAAATGAGGAAGGGAGAAGCACCGGCGCAAGGAAGAGATGAAGGGGTTTTATTTTGAAAAATTTCATTACTGTCGGTTAAAACCGACAGAAACATTTTTTTAAAATAAAAACCGACAGAAACATTTCATTAATGTCGGTTATAACCGACAGAAAAAAATGGCGGCAAAAATCCTGCCAAAATTCCCTCTAAAAATTTTAAATTTTCCCCCAAAATTTTAATTCCCCCCAAAATTTTTGTTATGATTTTAAAAAATAAAATAATAATTGTTTGGTTTAATAAATAAATAAATAATATGTATTTAAATAAAATATGTTTTAAAAATTAAATAAAAAATTGTTTGGTTTAATAGATAATTTTTACATTTTTGGTTTAATAGATAATAATCCATGTAAAATATGTGATAAAGAAATAAAAAGAGAATTGTACAATGAAAATGTCATCACACAAACTAAATATTGTCTAATCAATAATTGAAAAACATAAATAAAAATTTAGCACAAATTACTTTTCCCACTTCAAAATTTAGGCAAATTTAACGGAGATATGCATTTTACTAAGTTAGTTTCAATGATCTAACCGTCAACAAGATCGCATATGTAAAAAATCGTAAAAAACAAACATTTAGAGATTACGTAACGGAACAAAAGTTTTCGACGGTTATAAACGAAAATTCACAATTTAACGGTTATTTTAGCTTCGATTTTAATGATTTTTTACAACTACACTTCTCGACCCTATACGAATGTAATGAATAAATTTGAACTTCAATTTAAAATATTTACACTAGTGGATAACACAAAATCTTATTTTATACTTAATGGAAGTATAACATTAACTCTAAGCGTTTGTTTAATCTATTGTTTTGATGCGATACGCATTCTACGAAGTGTTTTTCAACAATCCAACCGTCAAACTTGTTTGTACACACTCTGAGACCGCATACGTAAAAAATCACAAAAAACAAACATTCAGAGATTAGGTAACAGAACAAAAGTTTTCGACGGTTATAAACAAAAAATCACAATTTAATGGTTACTTTAGCTCCGATTTTGGTGATTTTTCACAGCTACACTCATCGACCCTATAAGAATGCATTGAATGAATTTGATTTTCAATTTAAAATATTTACACTAGTGGATACCACAAAATCTTATTTTATACTTGATGGGGAAGTATAACATTAACTTTAAATGTTTGTTTAATCAACCGTTTTGACTCGATATGCATTCTACGAAACTTTTTTCAACGATCCAACCATTAAATTTATTTATACACACTCCGAGATTGCATACATAAAATATTGTAAAAAATAAACATTCAGATATTATGTAACGGAACAAAAGTTTTCGACGGTTATAAACGAAAAAATCACAATTTAACTGTTATTTTAGCTCCAATTTTAATGATTTTTTACAACTACACTCCTCGACCCTATAAGAATTCATTGAACGAATTCGATCTTCAATTTAAAATATTTACACTAGTGGATACCACAAAATCTTATTTTATACTTGATGGCAAAGTATAATAGTAACTCGAAGTGTTGGTTTAATCTACTGTTTTGATGCGATACGCATTCTACGAAATTTTTTTCAACAATCCAACCGTCAAACTTGTTTGTACACACTCCAAGATCGCATACGTAAAAAATCGCAAAAAACAAACATTCAAAGATTAGGTAACATAACAAAAGTTTTTTATGGTTATAAACGAAAAATCACAATTTAACGGTTATTTTAGCTTCGATTTTGATGATTTTACTCCAAAATCAAATGCATGTGGGTTATAACAATTCCTTAAGTATCTGATCATTTTCGTTGGTCTTTATTTGTTTCCTAAGAAAATTTATTATTTTAATAAAAGTTTAAATGGAGAGATTTGAAGTTCACTGAAATGTTGTATTGGTCACATGATGATCAAGGAATCCATCACAAATGGTGAATAAATAAATGTGCTTTTAATGTTTTAATATCAATCTTTAATATTAAATTCAAAGATTGGATGATTTTATGAAATTCGACATGTCATTGGAGAGATTTTAAAATAATAAATTTTTTATTTTTGTCGGTTATAACCGCCACCATTAACTTAAAAACCGCCAGAATCTGTCAAAAATATTTAAAAAAAGAACCGACAGGATTTTTTTGATATCTGCCAGTAAATATCCGCCAGGAATATATAACCGACAGGATTTTTCTAATATCCGCCAGTAATTAAATGATTTGTCGGATATAATTTATTCGACAGGATTTTTTAATATCCGCCACCATCATCCGCCACCTAAAGCTAATATTGTAGTAGTGTATGATTTGCTGCTTCAGGATTTTGGCTTTTTTTTTTTTCACCCTCAACGGTGAAAAAAAGCTGGTTTTAGTGTGTTTACCAAACATTAAAAAGATCTCAACTTTTTTTTATACCTGCTTTTTTTTATAATTTCAGCAGTGCCAAACCGGTACTTATTCAAACATTGGTCCTCTTAGAGCCGGCCCTAAGCATAACATATAAATAACTAAAAAATGTGTCCCATCTAATAGCACATAAAACATGAATTTGATATATTCTTTTGTGTTGAATATAAAACATGATAGCACATAATAGCACATAAAACATGAAGTTGGCCTAAGTGCACTTAATCTGTTGACAGACTGTTGCATGGAAAATTTGGGATTTACTTTGTATTTGAAAGTTAAAAAAAAAAAAAATTATAGATGTGGCAAACATGATAATACATTAAACGTAAAAAATGGAACAATGTTTTAAGAACTAACTTCAAAATGTAACTGGCTTTTAGGTTAAAATGGTTTCTATGATTTGAAATCGATAGAACTGGTTCCTGAGTTTGTCCACCATCAATCATTTTGGTCATTCCAGGAAAAATTTCTATTAAATAAGAACCAAAATAACAAAAATAATCTCAAATTAATAAACAATAGGCCAAAATGATTTCATAAAAAAATGAAGATATTTTTGTCATTTTTTTCTTATTTAACAAATATTTTTCGCGGAATGACTAAAATGATTGATGGTGCACAAAATAGGGACAGTTCTATCGATTTTAAATCTCAAAGGCCAAAATGAGGAGTTATGTTAATCTTAGAAACAATTTTAGCTGAAAGCTATATATAACTATATAGTACACGAATATACTATTAGAAAGATCGCATTTTTGATCGAGAAGCCTACCTACTTCTATATATGCGTCTGTTCTTGAATATTTCAGATTCATCATATTCCCTAAAAAACAAAAACAACCATTTAATATTACTTATAAAATTCAAAGAGAATACCGGAAACAGAACCAATTCAAATATTGTAGAAATTTTGAATCAGTCTTTCATTTGAATATTTGAGATGGTTTAATTTTCGTCCCTTTACTTGGCAATCAATGAGAAATACATTCAGAATAGATCATCCATGCCATAAGCTTTGACACTTGAAAGTAGAAACCCTAAACTTCAGTTAATATGCAGTACTTGGCTTCAACAACTATTTTCTTCTTTATTTTATGGAGAAGAGTGCTTCCAGTTCATCTACATATAACTCCTAAAAAAATTGTGGACATTAATTTAGCTAAGTTGATTAGAGCAATATATGCGTTCTTCCATCTACAAGTTTGAATTTCAGTCCTCATAATTTAGATGAGTATAGTGTGTGGTTGTACCGTTTGTTAAAAAACAAAAACTCTAAAACAAATCTACAATATACTCCAAAGTATTAGCTAGAAATTATATAAGTGAAGAGCTTTTAATTCACATCTCAATATTTCACCATTAATTCCACAGTGCCATGTGGTACTTCTGGATTAAACTATCATTTCCCTCGAGGATATGAGTTTTTTTTTTTCTTTTCAACAAAATAATATTATTTACACTAACGAGTGAGAGATTTGGATTGGGACACATATTTTTTCAACACAATAATATTATTTACACTAACAAGTAAAAGATTTGGACTGAGACATATAATTGAGTAACAAACTCGCCATTCACTGGAATCGAACGTAAGAGCTACCACTTACAAGTGGAGAATACTACCACTTCCATAATACAGTTGAATTTTATAGTATGAAGTAGGTTAAGAACTCTACAATTACGAACCCACATATATCAGCCCCACGTCCAAAACTAATCTTACGGTATCTTCATGGAAATGGGTCTTTCTCATTTGTTTTCGAGTAAACGTGCTAGCTTCTAGATACAATAAACGTGCTAAACATTTGTTTTCAGATTTATGCTTGATCTGATATTTTTTGTATAACCTTCTTGTGGCTTTGGTTGTTCATCTTTTCTCGAAGCATTAAAGAGGCTATGGCCTTAATCACATATAATATCTTATACAAGAAGATCAAGTCTAAATATATCAACATATTATTTCATTAATTCTTCCCAACACCTTACCAAACGCATCCTCCATTTCAATTTTATACTATTCAACTCATCATATTTTATGTGACGTTATTCAAAAGATAAGTCAAACAGAAAATTATTTAACTATGGTGAGAGATGTGGGACATATAAAATCAGATTTTTTTTAAGTAGTTTGTTTGCATGCATCCTCCTTCATTCATCCATCCTCCTTTACTTTTTTTGATCCTCATTACTCTTTATGTAATTCGATGTTTCTTCGCTTGTAAGTTTTGACACACCCCGACCGAGATCGAGGCATGCTGGCTGTCACGTGAGGGTGACATAGCCATATGCACAGTGCGGAAGCAATATTATAAGAAGACTTACGAAGGAATAAAACCGAAAACAAGGAGTGTTAAAACACAATCAGAGCTTGGTTGTCTAGGTGCAGTCGAACATAAGGAGTACTTAAATAAAAACACCCAAAGGTGGTCCTACATGGGTGATGTCTGTCAGAATCACTGCTGTAGTCTCGGATGCCACCAACAAAGCTACCTAATACCTGGAGGGGCGCAAAACAAAAGTGTGAGTGGGCAAAAACAAAGTCTTTCGAAAAATCATTTCAAAAAACAAGCTTTATATCCCCTCGCCGTAAAACCTGTATACTTTCCCAGAAAAATAGTATATACATATACGTATCTCAACTGAAATCATCATCATCAAATATATGCCAACAAATCAAGAATATGCCATGCCAATCATATCATCAGGTAAGTATCTCAATGCAATAATAACTGCAACAGCTCGTCAGCTGATCTCTAGCTCATAAATCATGCCTGCACACGAGTCGAACCCACTTATAGTGGTCTATGCGACACGACTGGGTGTAATATGATACGCTCTAGTGCTACAATCACGTGAAGACTGTGCGAATAATCGCGGGTCACCTACGAGTCGAACCCACTGAAAGTGGTCTATACGACAAGCCTATGCACCTAACTTGGATCCAAGATGAGCGTATGGTGCGGGAGGTGAACATCACGTGAAAGACTATGCCCCTAACTCTGGGCGGGAGCACTAACACCGGGGTGCAGGTTAATGAGCTCTCAATGCATCTCATCATACTTTCATAACTCAACTTCTTATTAACCACACATAATCTTACCTGAAACTTACCTGAGTGCCCACAACACCAACAATCATGCGCATACAATTCATAATGCATAACCAATTCATGATGCATAATCCAAGGTATGTATGCATAGGCATGGCATTTCATTTATAAAAGCATTTTAAATGCACTTTCTGGGAAAAACACGTAGTATATAGGTATATACGGAAAACAAAAGCCCACTCACCTGGAGTCCGCGCTACGGCTCCCTAAAGTAAACATCGAGGCGTCCCAAAACGTTCGGCGCCTAAAACAATAATCAAACTACAACTTAGAACTCTTAGCCATAGAAGTCAAAATTCATATAAAACATATCCTCAAGGATATTCTAGAATCATTTAAGACCCTTAATCAAAAGTCAACCGTCGATCAACGATCAACGGTAGGGTCCACATCACCACATACTTGATCCGGAAGATCCGTAACTCAAATCTCTGATCTTTAACTTCCCAAGATGCACATTATGCTCCTAGAGTAACATACTAAAATTTCGTTACGATCCAACGGTCGGATCTCCGCCAATTGCCAAAACCAAGTGGCGGTTCACATTTTATTTTATGAACTTACAAACTCAATTCGGGAAGATCCGTACATTGGATTACTGATCCGTAAGTTCCTACATTCTTCAAATATTACGTACTACCACGTACCAAAGTTTGGTGACGATCCAACGGTCGGATCGTCGATTCATATTTCCACCTATTCACGAGTCGTAATGAACTTAGGTTCAATTACTCAATCTACGGCAATCGAATACCAAAACTGAACCTAGAACATGAAACACAGCCTAAGAATGGCATTGGCGGCCCACTGGCCACGCGCCGCCGTGAGTGGCGGTCGGTCGCCCCGACTCGCCGGAAAATTCAACTATTTTTAAAAATTCTCAAAAATTGCAGAATTGAAGATCTCAGAGGAACAACTTTCATACCTTCGGCCAAGTCCAATTCGACTTGGAAGTACCTCAATTTCACCAAACTCGTGCGGAGCCCTAGGTTTTGGGTGTGCTCAATCCGACTCCAAATCAACTCCGCCGTCCCAACCATTGCTTGGGCTTTGTTCTAGGCCTCAAGAGGAAGCTATGAGTGGTGGCAATTGAAAGAAATTACTTCGGGATTCACCGGAATTAAGAAAAACCCATTAGCGCCACCCTCACCAAATGTCACGGATTTGAGTCCCATTTTCATCGAATCTTGAGAGAATAATGATGGAGTAGAGGTATGGTGATGATTGGAGATGAAGGTGGGATGAAAATCGCCTGAAAAACAGCTCGAAACCGCCGGAAAATATGGAGGAAAACGGGTTGGAGGCGCTGGTCAAAATGGGATCCGGCCGATCCCCTCCAAATTTCCTCCCTCTTTTCCCTCCTTTCCCTGTTCCGATTGGCCGGTTTCTTCTCCCTCTCACTCTGATTGGCCTCCGTTTTCTCTCTCTTCTCCTTACTGGGCAGTACCCACTCCTAATCAGGCAGCTTTTTTTTTTTTTTTTTTTTTTTTTTTTTTTTTTTTTTTTTTTTTTTTTTTTAAACCATCACAGCCGTCCACTTTCCTTCTCTCCATCTTGGCCACCCAAGTGTCAATTCCATTAATTTGATCCAACATTTAAATCTTTCCAAAACATAATAATTTGACTAATTGTCCTCAACTTTGAACGTTAATATTTCCTTTGTTACTGCTCCAAATCACGAACCGCTTGCGCCCACGCGTCCGTAGCGATGAGTACTACGAGGATAAGCCAAGAAAGCAAGTCTTACGTGTCATGACAAGCGATCTACCCAAGTCAAAGCATACGCCTCAAAGGGTTGTCACAATCAACATCCCTTAAGAAATTTCGACAAACAACAAAATACATCACTGATACTCATAAAACAAGCGAGGATACATATCTCTCATCCGATCCTTAGTCTCCCAGGTAGCCTCTTCCACTGAATGGTTCATCCACAGAACCTTTACCATACGAATGGTCTTATTTCTCAGCACTTTGTCCTTCTAATCCAAAATCGTCACTGGTTCTTCCTCGTATGTCAAATCTGGACTAATCTCAAGCTGTTGAGGAAGTATCACATGGGAAGGATCCGAAACATAATGATAAAGCATAGAGTCATGAAACACATTGTGTACTCTAGCCAAGTCTGGAGGCAACTCAAGTCTATAAGTAATTTCGCCAACTCGTTCGCTAATCTGGTAAGGTCTGATGTACCTAGGGCTTAGCTTACCCTTCTTTCCGAACCTTACTACTCATTTCCAAGGTGAAAACTTCAAAAATACCCAATCACCGACCTTATACACTCTATCAGTGGCATGTCTATCGGCAAGGCTCTTCTGTCGATCCTGGGCCGCTTTCAAATTAGCTTTGATTACCTGTACATTATGAGTAGTCTCCTCTACTATCTCAGGGCCCACCAATGGTCTCTCGCCCACTTCTGACTACCATAACGGTGTACGGCAAACTCTACCATAAAGTGCCTCAAATGGTGCCATGCCGAAGCTAGAATGGTAGCTGTTATTATAGGCAAACTCCATTAAATCCAACTTTGCATGCCAATTATCACCAAACTGAAGTACCGAAGATCTTAGCATATCTTCCAAAGTTTGAATCGTCCTCTCTGACTGACCATCTGTCTGAGGATGATACGTTGTGCTGTAACGTAGTTCTGCGCCAACAGCTTCCTGGAATGCTCTCCAAAACTTAGAAGTAAACATAGGATCCCGATCCAAGATGATACTCACTGGCACTCCGTGGTACTTCACAATTTTGAGTAAGAACAACTCAGCTAGCTTATTCAGAGAATACTTTTCTCTCACTGGAATGAAGTGTGCTGATTTGGTAAGTCGATCAACGATTACCCAAACACCATCATACCCGTTCCGTGTACGAGGAAGCTTGTACACAAAATCCATAGTGATATTTTCCCATTTCCACTGTGGAACGGGACGTGGTTGCATCAAACCAAACGGCTTCTTCCTTTCAGCTTAACCTGCTGACGAATTGCACACCTACTAACGTACTCCGCAATTTCCCTTTTCATGCCCGACCAATAGTAGAACGGTCTAAAGGTATGATACATCTTCGTACCTCTTGGATGCATGGCATATGCCGAAACGTGTGCCTCATCAAGGATTTCCTTCTTTAATTCCACAATATTTGGCACGTACATCCTTTTATCTTGCATAAGTATGCCATCAGTCTCACGATCAATCAAAATGGGCCTAACTTGGAAACTAGCAAGTAAGGCATCCTCTCGTGCTTCCATCAAAGTTTCTTCTTTCTCTTCTCATCCCAATTTCACTCTAGTGGATCTCAAATCTGCAAGAAGAGGAACACGGGATGCATACAATGCATTAACTCGACCTTGGGACTTCCTACTCAGTGCATCAGCCACTACTTTTGCATGACCAGGGTGATACTCAATCGTGCAATCATAATCACTGAGTAATTCTATCCATCTCCGCTGCTAAAGGTTAAGTTCTCTCTGAGTGAAAATATACTGTAAGCTCTTGTGGTCCGTAAAGATCTTACACTTCTCACCATAAAGATAATGTCTCCAAATCTTTAGAGCGAAAATGATGGTTGCTAGCTCCAAATCATGTGTAGGAGAATTTTCTTCATGTAGCTTCAACTGTCTCGAAGCATAAGCAATTACCCCACCATGTTGCATCAACACATCTCAGGCCATTCAAAGAAGCATCGCTAAAAATCTCAAATTTACCACTATCGTCTGGAAGTGTTAGAACAGGTGTATGGGTGAGACAATGCTTAAGTTGCTGGAAACTTTGTTCACAATTCTCATCCCACTCAAACTTTACTTCCTTCCTAGTCAACCTCGTATGTGGTAAAGCAATCACTGAGAAATCCTTAACAAACCGTCGGTAATAACCTGCTAAACCCAGGAAACTCCGTACGTCGGTGACGGTTCGTGGTTACTCCCAATTTTCTACGGCTGCTACTTTTTGTGGATCTACCTGAATGCCCTGAGCTGAAATGACATGACCCAATGATGCCACTTCTTTTAGCCAAAATTGGCATTTACTGAACTTAGCATAAAGGCGATGTTCCCTCAACTTCTTTAACACTAGAGTGAGATGTCGTCCATGTTCTTCTCTCGACTTAGAATACACCAAAATGTCATCAATAAAAACAATGACAAATCGATCCAAGTATTGCTGAAATACCTTATTCATCAAACCCATGAAAGTTGCTGGTGCATTCGTTAATTCGAACGGCATCACAAGGAACTCATAATGACTATAACGAGTCCTAAAAGCCGTTTTAGGAACATCATCACTCCTAATCTTCAGCTGATAGTAGTCAGACCTCAAGTCAATTTTCGAGAACACACAAGCACCTCGAAGTTGGTCAAATAGATCATCAATACGTGGCAATGGATAACGGTTTTTAATCGTTACCCGATTCAATTGCCTATCATCAATGCAAAACCTTAAAGTCCCGTCTTTCTATCTCACAATCAACACTAGAGCTTCCCAAGGCGACGTACTGGGTTGAATGAAACCTTTATCAACCAATTCTTGTAATTGAATTTTCAATTCCCTCAACTCAACAGGAGCCATTCTATGTGGAGTCAAACATATAAGATCCGTACCTGGAAGCAAATCAATGGTGAACTCCACCTCTCTGTCTGGCGGAAATCTAGGTAAATCCTTAAGGAAACATCAGGAAAATATCTAACCACCTTTACATCTTCCACACTACTCGAAGCAATATCATTTAGCACCACATGAGCTAAGTATTCTTAGCAGCCTTTCGCTAACAACCTTTTTGCTTTCATAGCAGAAATAACGGCATGCCTCACTCCACTTTGTTCACCCACAAAAGTAACTTCTGGTAATCCAGGACGATGGAAAGTAACTGATTTCCCGTAGCAATCTATCTTGGCACGATTATAATGCAACCAATCTATGCCTAAAATCACATCAAAATCCACAATATCTAACGGAATAAGATTAGCTGGCATAATTACATCTTCCACCATCACTGGACACCCTGGATAAAAATAATCCACATAACACTTCTCTTATCTAGACATAGCAAACTCTAACTCAAACCCTAGAGGCGTAGGATGAGGTTGCGTCACTTGAGCAAATGTATGAGAACTTACAGAATGGGTAACACCACAATCAATTAAAACTCTAGCAAAGTGACCAAGAATGTTTAGCGTACCCATGATCAAATCTGGATTGCTCTGAGCATCATGCAGTGTGATGTTGTTAACACGTCATTGGACTCGTTGTCGTCCCCCACGACCTCCATTAACTTGATTACTTCGCCCATGCACACCACGACCCTTCTGACCATAACTACTAGATCCAAGAACCTGCTGGATCGGCGCTGGTGGTGGCAAAGAAGACTGCTAGGGCCTCTGTTGATTATGGGGGACAATTTGCAGCTCTATGTCCCATATGCCCACATGTAAAGCATCCATTGCTTCCTTGCGTACACTCTCCAAAGTGCCTGTTATTGCACCTACGACACAAAGGTACATTTCCTCTACCAGCATCTCCCTGCCTCTAGAATCTGGGACCACTAGTAAATCTACCACCTCACCTCTGGCCAGTGGCACTAAAACCTCCACTAGGAGAACTAGAACTAGCTTCACTTCTTTTTGAAGCTCTGAGTCTCGCGAGGTCCTTGAGATGACTGACCTTTACCCTTGTCATCTTTCTTCTGATTCACATTCTTTTCCTCTTCTTCATTACTATCGCTGGGAATATTCTCAAAGTCCTCAATCCTCAACAAAATCTCGTAAAACTACTGGTAAGAGGCACAATGGGTAGTGGTCGCCATAGAACGCCACTTCTTCTTAGTACCCATCTTAAAACGACGTAACATCACAACCGGATTAGCAGCAACATCCGGATGGTAACGAGATAAGTTCATAAACTTTCTGTAGTACTCATTCGCCGTTATCTTTCTCATCACAAATTTGTAAACTCTTGCTTATTACCATTAATATCAAGGTTCTAAAAGACGCTAGGCGCTAGTCGGGCGGCGAGCTAGGGCCTAGCCGCCTAGGCGGACTAGGCGGATTTAAGTAAATCTATTATATTTCGTGTAAATAAGTGTATATTTATACTTAAAATATATATAATGTCATTATAAACTACAAAATAGAATAACATATATATTAGAAGGTATTGGAACATAATGAAAACATGGATAACATGCATATAATGTGTATTCATTTAAGTATTCAACAAGTCTCTTACAATTTATTGAAAAAAATAAAATGCAAAATGAAAGTTATCTATTTTCTATCTAAGTGAGTCGCAACCTAGGCGGGTCTGGGCGGGCTAGGCGGGTGCCTAGGCGGTCTAGGCGGGCGCCTCAGCAGGTCTAGGCGCCCTTTCTTAATTTTCAAACGCCTAGGCATTAATCGGGGCGGTGACCAACCGCCTAGCGCCTAGGCGGGGCCTAGGCGGCGCTAGGCGGGGATTTTTAGAACAGTGATTAATATATGCCGGAGGAATAAACCTTTTCTTAAACAACTCCCAAACAGCTGTTTTCTTCGGTGTCATCATTTCCCATAAAATGATTCAGCTTCAACTTATAAACAGTCTCAAGAGGAGTCATTTGGGAAGGACGAAGTGAAGCCTGGATGGTATTAGCTATAGCTTCCCCTAACTGAGCAACATCGGGGACACTAGGCTTAACAGATGAACGTGGATTTCTACGAGGCGGCATAATTCTGACAGAAGACATCACAATGACTAGATTACTCACAAAATATGCAGGACTACGGAACCTAGGCTCTGATACCAAACTGACACACCCTGACAGAGATCGAGGCATGCTGGCCGTCACGTGAGGGTGACGTAGCCATATGCACAGTGCGGAAGCAATATTATAAGAAGAATTACGAAGGAATAAAATCGAAAACAAGGAGTGTTAAAACACAATCAGAGCTTGGTTGTCTAGGTGCAGTCGAACATAAGGAGTACTTAAATAAAAACACCCAAAGGTGGTCCTACATGGGTGATGTATGTCAGAATCACTGCTGCAGCCTCGGATGCCACCAGCAAAGCTACCTAATACCTGGAAGGGCGCAAAACAAAAGCGTGAGTGGGCAAAAACAAAGTCTTTCAAAAAACAAGCTTTATATCCCCTCACCGTAAAACCTGTATACTTTCCCAGAAAAATAGTATATATATATATACTTATCTCAACTGAAATCATCATCATCAAATATATGCCAACAAATCAAGAATATGCCATGCCAATCATATCATCAGGTAAGTATCTCAACGCAATAATAACTGCAACAGCTCGTCAGCTGATCTCTAGCTCATAAATCATGCCTGCACACGAGTCGAACCCACTTATAGTAGTCTATACGACAAGACTGGGTGTAATACGATACGTTATAGTGCTATAATCACGTGAAGACTGTGCGAATAATCGCGGGTCACCTACGAGTCGAACCCACTGAAAGTGGTCTATACGAAAAGCCTATGCACTTAACTTGGATCCAAGATGAGTGTATGGTGCGGGAGGTGAACATCACATGAAAGACTATTATTAACCACACATAATCTTACCTGAAACTTACCTGAGCGCCCACAGCACCAACAATCATGCGCATACAATTCATAATGCATAACCAATTCATGATGCATAATCCAAGGTATGTATGCATAGGCATGGC
This sequence comes from Cotoneaster glaucophyllus, assembly GCA_036320875.1. Lineage (NCBI taxonomy): Eukaryota > Viridiplantae > Streptophyta > Magnoliopsida > Rosales > Rosaceae > Cotoneaster > Cotoneaster glaucophyllus. Next base: position 33,540,060 of record CM070066.1, on the reverse strand, counting down.
ATTTCATTTATAAAAGCATTTTAAATGCACTTTCTGGGAAAAACACGTAGTATATAGGTATACACGGAAAACAAAAACCCACTCACCTGGAGTCCGCTCTACGGCTCCCTAACGTAAACATCGAGGCGTCCCAAAACGTTCGGCGCCTAAAACAATAATCAAACTACAACTTAGAACTCTTAGCCATAGAAGTCAAAATTCACGTAAAACATATCCTCAATGATATTTTAGAATCATTTAAGAACCTTAATCAATAGTCAACCGTCGATCAACGATCGACGGTAGGGTCCACATCACCACATACTTGATTCGGAAGATCCGCAACTCAAATCTCTGATCCGTAACTTCCCAAGATGCACAATATGCTCCTAGAGTAACATACTAAAATTTCGTTACGATCCAACGGTCGGATCTCCGCCAATTGCCAAAACCAAGTGGCGGTTCACATTTTATTTTATGAACTTACAAACTCAATTCGGGAAGATCCGTACATCGGATTTCTGATCCATAAGTTCCTACATTCTTCAAATATTACGTACTACCACATACCAAAGTTTGGTGACGATCCAACGGTCGAATCGTCGATTCATATTTCCACCTATTCACGAATCGTAATGAACTTAGGTTCAATTACTCAATCTACGGCAATCGAATACCAAAACTGAACCTAGAACGTTAAACACAGCCTAAGAATGGCATTGGCGGCCCACTGGCCACGCGCCGCCGCACGGGCCGCCGTGAGTGGCGGTCGGCCGCCCTGACTCGCCGGAAAATTCAACTATTTTTAAAAATTCTCAAAAATTTCTGAATTGAAGATGTCAAAGAGAGGAACAACTTTAATACCTTTGGCCAAGGCCAATTCGTCTTGGAAGTACCTCAATTTCACAAAAATCGTGCGGAGCTCTAGGTTTTGGGTGTGCTCAATCCGACTCCAAATCAACTCCGCCGTCCCAACCATTGCTTGGGCTTTGTTCTAGGCCTTAAGATTGAGCTATGGGTGGTGGCAATTGAAAGAAATTAGTTCGGGATTCACCGGAATCAAGAAAAACCCGCCGGCCCCACCCTTACCAAATGTCATGGATTTGAGTCCCATTTCCATCGAATCTTGAGAGAATAATGAAGGAGTAGAGGTATGGTGATGATTGAAGATGAAGGTGGGATGAAAATCGCCTGAAAAACAGCTCGAAACCGCCGGAAAATATGGAGGAAAACGGGTTGGAAGGGCGGGTCAAAATGGGATCCGGCCGATCCCCTCCAAACTTTCCTCCCTCTTTTCCCTCCTTTCCCTGTTCCGATTGGTCGGTCTCTTCTCCCTCTCACTCTGATTGGCCTCCGTTTTCTCTCTCTTCTCCTTATTGGGCAGTGCCCACTCCTCCTTCTTCTCTTCTTTTCTTCTTCATCTTCGCTGCCATCAGACAGCTTTCTTTTTTCTTTTTTCTTTTTTTTTTTAAACCATCACAGCCGTCCACTTTCCTTCTCTCCATCCTGGCCACCCAAGTGTCAATTCCATTAATTTGATCCAACATTTAAATCTTTCCAAAACATAATAATTTGACTAATTGTCCTCAACTTTGAACGTTAATATTTCCTTCGTTACTGCTCCAAATCACGAACAACTTGCGCCCACGCATCCGTAGCGATGAGTACTACGAGGATAAGCCATGAAAGCAAGTCTTACGTGTCATGACAAGCGATCCACCCAAGTCAAAGCATAAGCCTCAAAGGGCATTTTCGAAAATTCCCTTATTAAAAATTTATAAACTTGTAAAATCAGGGACGGGCTGTCACAAGTTTAGAGTTTTAGGTTCGTCTCCAGATTATTATGGCTGGCTCATCTTGTGTCTTCACTTAATCTTTCACCCAAAAAGTTTGATATATGTCAATATATTATTGTATTGTTGTAGTATGAATTTAACGAGGGAAGAAAGAGGGAGATCGGCAAGGGAGAGGAGAAGATAGAGGAGGACTTGAGGAATTCTATGTGTGTTGTTCCTCCTGCTTTGTGCATTTATTTATACTAATAAGCGAGATAAACTTTCTCTCCAAATAATAGAGTTGTACAAGGAAAGATCTTCCAGATCTTATAGGATTCCTACACATAATCTACCGAAATTTACACAATCACATTCCTAATGACATTAGAGTGCAACATATATTTGTTTATTTATTTGATCATAAGTTAACAATGTACGTGGATTGTTTGAAAGTATTAAGTTAATTTAATTTTTTGATACAACCATACTCTAAACAAAAAGATTCCACGACGACCCATAAATCAGTCACTTACTAAGTATCAAAATCAATACAGATATTATCCGTTCTTATAATCTATGCGAGATTATAAATCAAATTTGAAATCTTTTACTTACTACATTGTAATATTACTTTGAAAATTTAATTTAATTAGAATACAAGAAATTGAATATATATCATCCAAGGAAGCATGGACATAGATAGGAGGCATACGCATCACAAGGCACGAGTTTGATAATTACAGATGTGGACACGTGCTGTAATTCTTGGTTCTTGGTTTTTAATTATTTATAACAGCCCTAAAAAGAAACCGCCAAAAATGTGTGTTTCCATCACGCAGAGGGGATCTTCTCGTATAGCGGGGTGGATTAGGAGCCTTTTTTGTTTTTGTTTTTTTTTTTTTTTTTTTTCACTACATCAATATTTTTATACTAAGTAGACAGGGAGTTCGGCAAAATCATATAATTGACAGTCTAATTTAGTATCGAATTCGTCATCAACGAGATTCAAACCTAAAACCTCTCACTTTCAAGTGAAGAATAATGTTACCAGATCTTAATACTGAGTGACGGAGTGGATTAGGCTTTTAGGTTACATACTTTTGATTGCTCAATAATTTATCCTTTATACTTTGTTTTGGTAAATATTTTGTTTTTGATTTTTTAGTATTCTTATTCGTTAAATAGGGAAAATGTAAGAGACATATAAGAAGGATGACCAAAGATTAAGAAAGGCCGTGGGAAGAAAGTTGAAGAAATATAGAACACAAGAGATGAGGTCTTAGGTTTGATTTTCGCCAAATACGAATTTGAATCAGATTATGAGGCTTAACCCACTACTCTACCTTTTTAGTATAGATAATATCATTTGTTCAAAAATAAAATGAAAAGAAAAATAATAAACACACACTTTTTTTTTTCACTCACATCTTACAAGTCGTGACGTTCTTTTCATTGGTTTTATTAAATTTTTATAACTAAAAATATAAAACAAATTTGTGAGAGTACAAAAAGTGTGCAAATCAGCTACCCTCTAAACACTAAAAAGTGTTCTAGGAGGAAAACTTGAGAGACCGTGGTCGGCGGCAAGAAGAGAGAAGAAAGAATTTGGTGATTTTGTAGTGTGATTTCTCATCTCATTGTGTCTTTATTTATAATAGTAAGGAAGAAAGAATTTTTGTCTTTTAAGTAATACATTACAACTAGGAAACTATATAAAAGATACTATAAAATCCTGTAGGGATTTAGACAATCACACTCCTAATGAATTTAGACTCCAACACTCCTTCTTCAGTGTGTAAATAATCAAGCAAATGTCACATCAGAACAATTGATGAATTCGTCGATAAAATGAGCGTATGCGAGTCTCAAAACAAACGAAAGAATGCATAAGTAGTAAAACTCACAAAACCTCGTTATGATAAAACTCAGGGTAGTTTGAAAACTTATAATCTAAAGAGAAAAGTGAAAACTTTAATCAAGTCAAAACTAAACGGCCTCAGGACAAAAAGTAAAACGTACACAGAGGTATGACTAGCCCAGTATGGATGTCTTATTAAAACCTCATCCAGTAGCAAAACCCCAAAGCGAAAAATGCTCAATTTTCCTCTCCTACCCACCTTCAATGACCTACGATCTCGACTCTACCCTTGATGCTTAAGCGTTATTCGTTCAATAGCAGCAACAGCAGACCCCGACTGCTTTTGTCCATCAAGCCGTGGGTCCTCCGGCACCTCATGCCCTAGCCCATGCTCATGCTCCCTGATGAACCAATATTTATACTATATATTTCCCCCTTTTATATTTCTTTTCTTGTCTAGTTTAGTTGGAAGTTTTAAGTTTATGTGATAGTTTTGCCATTTTGTGTTTCTAGGAGCAGCATGATCAAGTTTGGTGGAAAGTTTAAGAATGAAGAAAGCAGACGTTTCAGGCTTTCTAAGGACATCTCATTCATTGAAATCTAAGGACTTTTGGTCTACCAAATGTTATGGCCAATTCTAGGCACTCTAGTTAATAAAATAAGAAAGTAAATGCACATTTGCTTTGCTTTGCTCTGTCATCAATACTCGGCAGAAAATATGGGTTTTAATTCCACTCATTGGCCTTTGGAGCAAAGGAAAAGCCTAGAGGAAAAAGTGGAGTGCACAACTGGCCACTCCATTGATTAATAAAATCAGAAATCACACGGCAACATGGAGTGGGTAGAAGACGAATAGACAGATGGGAGTTTTCTGCAGAGTGCATCACACGACAAAGAGAGAGAAAGGGATGACAGAGTGGAAGGTAGCTGAAAAGACACTGAGGGCAGAAAGACAGGGCAGAGAGCATTATACCAGGCAGCGGAAGAGGAAGCTGGGGGAACACATAAATAAACAGGGTAGAGAAAAGAAAAAAAAAGAGGGTGCCGCATCTAAAATTGGGAAGAGAAGAAGACTCACGCTCCACATGGAAGGAGGAGAAGATTAGAGAGCAGAGAGCAGGAGAGAAAAAGGGTTGTTTTCTTTCTTTGATGTTTAATGGATAATTTCTTATGTTTGCAAACAAGTATGTGTAACTAATTTTTCTTTTTGCTAGAGTGAGACCATAAGCTTCAACATGATTACATAGATTTCTCTTTCAATTGCTTAAGCGTTGGTATATGCTTGCTTTGATATTTTCAATCATTGAATTAAACTATCTATGTGTCTTGATGCTTGATCACCATTAGGATGCTTAGAAAAGTCATCGGATGCAATTTTGAACGAATGTCACGTTAAAATTGGTTATGCTTCTTGTGATTGAGGATTGTAATTTTCCTAAGGTAAATATTATACTTTTAGGGATTACATGGTTTGACAAAAGGATTTTCACCAAGATTAATGAATCACTCATGTTTACATTTAATCCAAATTTCATGGATAAATTGCATGTAGTGGTATGCGTTTTAGCTTGAATGTCACAAGTAAAGCATCTACAAGGAAAACCCAACCTTCAAAGCATGTGTGTTTTTGACTACTTAAGCAATTGGAAGAGTTATGTAGGAGTGTTGTTGGTAAATGTTGAACTCTAGCGCCTTGTCATTCTAAATTTCTTCAATTATTTGTATTATCTTGAGTTCTATATTTACTTGCTTTGTTTAGTTGGATCACTATTCCTATAAGCCAATTCCCATTTTAGATATTTGTTTAAGTCACGTACGGTAGTATTTAGTTTCATCGAATTAGTGTAGTTTTTAGAGTTAACTAATTTAAATACACAATAACTCGTGAATTGTTTATATCAATCCCTGAGGAGATCGACCTTGCTTGAGCCATTCTATACTACAACACTTGTTCTCTTGCAAGAGTTTTCTATGGTTTAACCCTTGTTTTGCGAGTGGTAAAAAAACTTATCACTCCCCACCAGGCACATTGTACCGATCACCCTCCTCCACGCCCTAACCGGCCTTCTCATTCTTCCTGGCATGGTGGTCGTGGTAGCTTTTGCCGTGGCCATGCGAGTGGTCGTGGTCATGATGGCCGCGATGGCTCATTTTGGGGTCATCCACCCAACTCTGCGGGTCTAGGTGTCTTTGGTGCTCTGCCCTCCTTTTGGTGCACTTACTGCAACTCGCTAGGTCATCATGTCACGGCTTGCATTCATCGTCCTACTGCTCCATCGCTGGGTTTCATGCTGCTCCAGGCTATGGTTCGGATCCAACTTGGTTTCTTGACACTAGTGCCACCCATCTTATGACCAACAATTGTGGTGCTCTTCAGGATCATCACCCTTATACTGGTAATACTTCTGCCAATTCTTGGTGACGGAGATGCCCTTCCTATTGCTAATAGTGGTACAATTTCCCTTCCCCTGGGCTCGTCTAAATTCACTCTTAAAGATGTTTGCATGTTCCTAGTTAGAAAAAGAATCTACTTTCTGCTTCTAAGTTCACTTGTAATAATAATAATGTTGTTACTAGTTTTCCTTATGGTTCTCTTATTACACTTACGATTTGGTTCTCTTCTCTTTCGGGGCAATTCTAAAGATGATCTATAACCTCTTAAACCTATGCCGCATAGTTCGTCTCGTTTGCCTGCATTCCATGCCGCCTCCCCCTCTATTTGGCATTAGCGTCTTGGTCGTCATTTCAATGAAGTATTTTCTCATTTAAATTTAGGTTTATCTAGGTCTCCCAAGTTATTTTGTAAGCCTTGTGCATTAATTCATTGCACCTTTTCTGTTTGATGCATGGATGACTCCTAATATTTAGGTTACTGGATTTAAGTATTATGTTCTTTTTAAAGATTACTGTAGTCAATACTCGTAGACTTCCCCTATATGCATAATAAAAGTGATGTTTTCTCCCACTTTAAAAGTCTTTATCTTATGTTTCGCAATATTTTCAACATTTGTATTACATTTTTCCAAAGTGATAATGGCACAAAGTATGTGAATCACATCTTTCGTGATTTTTCCATATCCATGGCATCATACATCGTATCTCTGGTCTCCACACTCTGCAACTGAATGGCCTAGCAGAACACAAACATTGTCATATTGCCACAATCACTCGTCTTCTCCTTAATTCTTCTAACGCTCGGATTTTCTTATTAATATTCTCCTGTTTGCTGTCCTCAGTTGTTTTAGACCATATAGCCCGTCTTTACGGTCACCTTCCTGATCTTAGCTCTCTTAGAACCTTTGGTTGTTCATGTATTGTTACCCGTACCTAGGGACTTATATCACCAACAAATTGGCATCTCGTTCCAAAGAATATGTTTGTGGGTTACTGGTGTCTCGATCCTGCCACTAGTTGTGCGTAGATCTCTTGCCATGTGATTTTTGACAAAAACACATTTTCGTTTGCTCAGTCCACTGCCCCTAGCACTGTCTCGGAACGCACCCCACTGGTTGGTCACCCAGCTGCTTCATGGGTCTTACCCAACGCCTTTTCTATATCTGATTCTGCCCCAGCCTATCGTGTGACTGGGCCCATGCCCTTGCTACCGATAATGCAAGCCCTGCTCTCGCAGCTTCTGCTCCAGGTCACCACGTGGCTGGACCTGTGTTTCAGCCCATTTCCCATGTGCCTCCAGCAGCTACCACATCCATCTTCGGCCTGCCTCTTCAGCTCGACCAAGTTCTAGCAGCCCTTGCTTCTCCAGATCGACCCACGTTCGTATTTCCCACTCGAAGGTGACTCGTTCCAAAACAGGGTCTTCTATACCCAAACTCCAGACCGACGGTGCTAGACGTTATCCTTTAAAGAATTAGTTAATATTGATCAATTCCTTGGTGGAACTAGCGAACAACATGTTTAGAGTCATGGGTGTTAGTGTATAAGCATTGAGCTAATATGAGTTTAGAGTAAATAAGCCTTGTATTTAGTTGTGTATTCACTTTGGTAATTTTCACCAAGTGTAGGGCTCATATTGTAATTGTGTCTAAGTGACATGTGTAAGAATCCTTGAGCTTAGCTAGATGAGTGGCTAAGATCCTTTCTGTTTTGTGTAGAGATGATCCATATGGATAACTAACCGTTGTGCACAGTGTGCGTGTGTGTGCAAGGAAATAGAAAGTGAAACATTCTCTCTGCAATTTTGGCAGAGAGCAAGATCATCAAATCCTTCTCCATTTTTATCTGTGCTTAAAATTTCCTCTTCTTCTTCTTTCAATCAACAAATACACACTCAAAACTTCATCATGGTATTAGAGCCAGGTTGGATTATTTGAGATCTGGGCGTAAACTGTGAAGCTATCGTCATAGACGTTGAAGCAATCGAGCTACATTGTGAAGCTATTGTTCCGGTTCAGGTGGAGTCACCGGAACTCCATAGAACCCGATTTCGATTTGTGTTCGTATCATTTAGCTAAGAGATGGCTGGATCTGGAAGTTCTGAGGTGAGAACTCCGATCTTCTCCGGTGAGAACTACGAGTTCTGGAGAATAAAGATGGTGACGATCTTCAAATCTCATGGGTTATGGAGATTGGTTGAAAAAGGGGTTACGACCTCAAATCTAAAGAAGAAGAAGAAGATTGAAGGAAGCTCAGAAGAGGAAAATGATGAGAAAACAGTAGTTGAGTATATGCAAGATGCAAAAGCTCTGGGTATTATCCAGCATGCAGTCTCGGATCAAATATTTCCTCGGATTGCCAACGCTGAGTCAGCGAAGATAGCCTGGGATCTACTATATGGCGAATATCACGGTGGTGATCAGGTACAGTCTGTTAAACTCCAAAATCTTCGACGTGAATTTGAATATAGTAGAATGCGTGATGATGAATCACTATCTGGGTATCTTACACTGTTGAATGAGCTGATTAATCAAGTGAAGACTTTTGGTGAAGTGCTATCTAATGAGAGACTTGTGCAAAAGGTCTTAATTAGTCTTAGCAAACCCTATGATCCCATTTGCCTAGTGATTGAGAATTCAAAATGTATAGAGACTGTTGAGTTACAAGAGGTTCTAGCAATCCTTAAAAGTCAGGAACAACGATTTGATATGCACACTGTTGAAACTATTGATAAGGCATTCGCCTCTCTCTTTTTCTCTCTCTCTCTCTCTCTCTCTGTGTGAGTTCAAAAGGGCAACATAATAGGGGTAATTCTCAACCTAGTGGTTTTAAGTCTCAAAGGAATTGGAATGCAAAAGGCATAAAGTGGGATTCAAAGCCTAAGTATCAGCAAAGGTCATTTTTGGGTCCTGCACATAATGCAAACTCCTCATCCTCTGTGAGTTAAGAAGTAACAAAACCTCAGTGCAAAATATGCTCAAAGTTTCACTTTGGTGAGTGCAGATTTAAGGGAAAATCCAAATGTCACAACTGTGATAAATTTGGACATTGGGCTAGGGAGTGCACTGTGGGTAAGGCTATTAAAATAGCTAACTGTGCAAATCAAATAGAGATATCTGGTAATCTATTATATGCTAATAGTACAACTACTGAAGTAAAGGTGAATGGAAACTGGTACATTGACAGTGGGTGCAGCAATCATATGACAGGAAATGTCAATCTTCTTGTTGATGTGAGAACCAATGTGGTAAGAAAAGTGCAAATGCCAACTGGTGATTTGGTTAATGTGGCAGGAATGAGATCCCTTATGATTGATACAACCAGAGGAAGGAAATACATTAGAGAAGTGATGTACCTACCAGGGTTGAAAGAAAACTTGCTAAGTGTTGGTCAGATGGATGAGCATGGATATTACTTACTTTTTGGAGGAAAAGTGTGTAGTGTTTTTGATGGTCCATCACTTGACTACTTGGTTATAAAAGTGAGAATGAAAGAGAACAGGTGTTATCCTCTGTCTTTGATGCATAATGATCAGATTGTGTTAAGGATAAGTTTCACTCCTTCTACTTGGATTTGGCACAAGAGACTAGGACATCTGAATCTCAAGAGTCTTAAACAACTTAGAGAAAATGAAATGGTGCATGGTTTTCCACACCTCGAAGATGTTGATGGTGTATGTGAAGGATGTCAGTTGGGAAAACAGCATAGAGATTGGTTTCCAAAAGAACAAGCTTGGAGAGCAAGTAATCCACTGAAGCTAATACACACTGATCTGTGTGGTCCCATGCAAAATGAATCAATTGTTGGGAATAAGTACTTTATGCTTCTTATTGATGACCATACAAGAATGTCATGGGTTTATTTCCTAAGACAAAAATCTGAGGCTCTAACTTGTTTCAGAAAGTTTAAAGCAATGGTGGAATTACAGTGTGGTTTCAAAATAAAATGCCTAAGAAGTGACAGAGGAGGTGAGTTTGTGTCAAATGAATTCGACAGGTTCTTAGAAACATAAGGAATTCAAAGACAACTATCTATGGCTTATACTCCATAACAGAATGGAGTAGTGGAGAGGAAGAATAAAATAGTTGTAGAGATGGCCAAGGCAATGCTTCATGATAAAAGCATGCCATACTTTTTGTGGGCAGAGGCTGTGCACACAGCTGTCTACATTCTAAACAGATCACGTACAAAAGCACTTGATAATCTAACACCATTTAAGGCCTACAGTGGCAGAAAACCAGGTATTGGTCATCTAAAGGTGTTTGGATCAACCTGCTATGTGCATGTACCATCTGAAATAAGACAGAAGTTAGATGCCAAGAGTGTCAAATGTGTGTTTGTGGGATATGCTACATGTGAGAATGGATACAGGGTATTTGATCCATGCACTAAGAAGTTAATCTTGTCAAGAGATGTAGTTTTTGATGAAACTATGACCTGGAATTGGAAAGAAAATTCAGAGAAGTCTGTTGTTGTGACTTACATTCAAAATCAACCTGAAAATGTGATTGGTGTGAATTCACCTAAGTTGAGTAAGATTGAAGGAAGTTCATCCAGTTCCAGTACTCCTTCCTATACTGAAGAACAAGAAAGTAGCTCTTATGAATCTACAAAGATCTCTCAACCTTATGATCATACTCCAGTGAAGTGGAGAAACATAAGTGATATTCTGGCACAGTGTAATCTTTGCATTGTAGAACCTGGGAAATATGAAGAAGCTGCACAGGACAAAGCTTGGATAAAAGCAATGGAAGAAGAACTCTCAATGATTGAGAAGAATGAAACCTGGGAGCTTGTTGATAGACCAAGTGATAAACAGGTCATTGAAGTTAAATGGGTGTTCAAAACCAAACTGAACTTAGATGGTTCAGTGCAAAAGAACAAGGCAAGATTGGTTGCCAAGGGGTATGTGCAGAAACCAGGAATCGATTATAATGAGACATTTGCTCCAGTTGCTAGATTGGATACAATTAGAACCCTGATTGCCCTTGCTGCACAAAGGAGCTGGAAGCTGTACCAGCTAGATGTCAAATCTGTTTTTCTGAATGGGAAATTGCAGGAAGAGGTGTATGTGGACCAACCTGAGGGATTTGTAATTGATGGCAAGGAGGACAAAGTCTACAGATTGCATAAGGCTTTTTATGGGCTAAAACAGACACCTAGAACTTGGTATGGGGATATTGACAATTACTTTGCTCAGTGTGGATTTAAAAAAAGCTTGAGTGAGGCAACTCTCTATAATAAGACAATGGGAGATAAGGATATTCTAATAGTGTCTATCTATGTGGATGACATAGTATATACTGGAAGTAATGAAGAGATGTTTAATGAGTTTAAAGAAGATATGAAGGTGAAATATGAAATGACAGATCTAGGACTTCTTCATCATTTCCTAGGAATGAGAGTGATTCAAACTGACTCAAGCATCTTCATTCATCAAAGGAAGTATGCTTCTTCCTTGTTAGATAAATTTGGCTTGAAAGAGTGCAAATCTGTTTCCACTCCTCTTGTTGCCACTAAAAAGTTAAGCAAAGAAGATGGAAGTGGTGCAGCAAGTGAAGAGCAATATAGGAGGATCGTGGGAAGCCTACTGTATCTTACAGCAACAAGGCCAGATGTGATGTATGTAGCTAGTTTACTAGCTAGATATATGCATTGCCCTACAAACAAGCACTATGAGACAACCAAGAGAGTGCTCAGATATGTTAAAGGAACATTGGATTATGGTTTAAAGTATGAGAAAGGAAAGATGGCAATTTTAGTTGGATATTGTGACCGTGACTAGGGAGGTTCCATTGATGATAGCAAAAGCACATCTGGCTATGCATTTTCATTTGGAAGAGGAGTTTTTTCATGGGCATCTGTTAAGCAGAACTGTATTGCACTCTCAATTGCAGAGGCAGAGTATATCAGTGCACCAGAAGCCACAACTCAGGCTATCTGGCTCACATTTGTTCTGGAGGATTTTGGAGAATTGCAAACTGAAGCAACTCCTTTGCAGTGTGACAATACATCTGCAATCTTAATAACCAAGAATCCAGTGTTTCACCAACGCATAAAACACATTGACAGAAGGTACCATTTCATCAAAGATGCCCTGCAACAAGGAATTATTGACTTAGTATATTGTCCTACCAAAGAATAAGTGGTAGACATTTTCACCAAAGCCTTACCAAGGGAAATATTCAACTATCTCAGAGACAAGCTTGGAGTTGTATCAGCTCAAAGCTTAAAGGGGAGTGTTAGTGTATAAGCATTGAGCTAATATGAGTTTAGAGTAAATAAGCCTTGTATTTAGTTGTGTATTCACTTTGGTAATTTTCACCAAGTGTAGGGCTCATATTGTAATTGTGTCTAAGTGACATGTGTAAGAATCCTTGAGCTTAGCTAGATGAGTGGCTGAGATCCTTTCTGTTTTGTGTAGAGAGGATCCATATGGATAACTAACCGTTGTGCACAGTGTGCGTGTGTGTGCAAGGAAATAGAAAGTGAAACATTCTCTCTGCAATTTTGGCAGAGAGCAAGATCATCAAATCCTTCTCCATTTTTATCTGTGCTTAAAATTTCCTCTTCTTCTTCTTCTTTCAATCAACAAATACACACTCAAAACTTCATCAATGTGTAATTCCACTACTTTGTGGGCAATTCCATTACTTTTTAAATTGGACATTAAGGATATCAGCTGCATCCCTCGATAGATGAGAGGCAATTAAGGTTTTTTGGCAATAAGAGAAAGGTCCCTGCTCACTTGAAAACATGCTCAAACACCAGCCACTAGTCATATTACTAGATTAAGATTTAGGTTCCGAAGTAAGTATAAGACTTCTCTTCGTTTAGCTTCAATGGCTTCCGCATGTTTACAAACATATATCTTCTCTCATACTACTCGGGTATTTACTTGCTTCATATAGTTCATCATCAATTTGTAATTTTCTGACAATGCTGAAGTAAAGATTAAGTTCCAATACTACTTTCACTGCCCCATATAGCCTACTTGTTTTACGCAGGCAATTCGTATGCTGGAATGATGTACCTCTGTGACTAAGGTTTAATGCCTTGCTAAAAATAAACTTGGTCTCTTGTGCCTTCTCTTCACTATAATGTTGTTGGTTGTAAATGGGTATTCAAAGTCAAGCGTCATGCCGATGGTTCTAAGAATGTTATAAAGCCCGTCTCGTGGCCAAAGGGTATCATCAGCAACACAAATTTGATTATTGAGGAGACTTTCAGTCCCCTGGTCAAACCTGCCACCATTCGCTTGGTCCTTAGTCTTGCTGTTACTCGTGGATGATCATTTCACCAGTTGGATCTCAAGAATGTGTTCTTGCATGGATATCTTAGTGAGAATACCTACATGGTACAACCCACTAGTTTTGTTGACCCTTAACGGCACAATCATGTGTAACCTCCATAAGGCAATTATGGCCTCAAACAGGCTCCAGTGCCTGGTTTCAGTGGTTCAGTCATTCGCCAAGGGTTTGCTCAAAGTCAAGTAGACCCTTGCTTATTTACTTTTCATCGTGTTAAGTGTAACCTGGTCATTCTACTTTATGTTAATGATATTGTATTAATTAGTGATAATCAGGTAGCTATATCTTGGTTTGTTGCTCATTTGGCCCATGAATTTGAAATTAAGGACCTCGGCCCAGTATGTTAAACCTCACCCCCAAATTATTGTAAATTTCATAATTTCCCTAAAGATTTACGAAATTTACATTTTAGTCCCCCATCTATTACCCTATCCGGATCCCCTTTTTTAGATTTCCTCCACTTCTCCTCCTCTCTCTGCTTGCCATATGGCAAGCACTCACTCTTTCTTTCTTCCCCCTCATCCTCTTTCTCAATTGACACATCCACCCAACGAGACACCCCGATGTCGAAAACACCACCACCACCATCGTGGACCTCCTATCACCCACCCAACGAGACACCCCGATGTCGAAAACACCACCACCACCATCGTGGACCTCCTATCACTCACTATCTCTCTCTCTCTCTCTCTCTCTCTCTCTCTCTCTCTCTCTCTCTCTTTCTCTTTCTCTCTCCCTCTCTCTCTCCTTGTGTCTTCGCGAAGCTCTGAAACACCCAGAGGACACCCAACCCAGGTTCGTCAAGCTGTGGGTATGTGAACTCAAGTCCGGCCACCCCACGATGAATCAAAGGTACCTAATCACTCATTCTTGTCTCTGGCTTCACTTTGATACCTGATTTGTAGCCTAAGGGTGTGTGATGATGGCGACCAGAGCTTGAAAGGCTCCGACCTTCTTTCCTGACGAGAAACCAACCCAGGCCCTTCGGGCTGTAACTAGCATCGGGCCTTTGGCCCGCTAAGCCCTAAACCCTAAAACTTTTTCCTTGGGCCGGGCTTTCAAGCCCAAGGCCTGTTAAAACCCAACCAAAACCCTTGAACCCCTGGCCTTCGGGCCGTGTGAACTTGGGCTTCCAACGTAGGATCCCAAGCCCAAGCCCAAGCCCAGAGGCCCAATACCCTAGGCCCAAGCTCAAACCCGGTCCAACCCAGCAGCCCAGCTACGCGTGAGCCTGCGTTTGGGTGCCTACTTGTAATATCCCAAGAATTTATTATCGCAGAAGAGAAATATTTGGAAAAATATGTTGTGCTTATTTATTCAAAAGGTTTTCATATGAAGGTAGTGAATGCCATTGCGAGTTCTTATCATCTTTTGGATTACCTTTTAGAGCTCTGATGAATTTTAATTTTTAAAAAATTTACATGTTAGACCAATGAGCAAGTGCCACGTGGCAGCCAATGAGAGAGAGAGAGAGAGAGAGAGAGAGAGAGAAAGAGAGAAAGAGAGGTGGAACTAAATGTTTTGTTGAGACTGAGAGGATTTATATTAGAACCCTCTCCCAATAATTTTTCTCGACATCTTGATTGATAGAGGTGTTCTTGCTATCTCTTTCTTGTTCTAGCAACGAACAAGAGTTTGATTCCTACTTCTGTCTGCATCATCAACTCAGTGTCATTGATTCAATCGGCAGATTGCCATACCTGGGTAAAGAATCTTTTATCATGTATATTTTCATAGCTTTTTGTATATTTCTTATTAGTTTTAAGGAATCCTAATCTTATACAGTATTAGACTTTCAACCATAGACTAACCACTGTTATCAAAACTGGTTTTTCTGCATATGTATGCGGATAAGATTTCCATCTCCAGACTATATACATGTATAGCTATTTGATTTTCTCTAGCTATGTATGTGTGTGTCAAATGAAGCAGCATGATGTATTAGATTATATGTATACAAATTGGATCAATTTGTTGGAAAATAATGAGTTGTTTTATTAAATTAGAATTGGCCCAGTCTGTTGGAAGGGAAATACAAGTGTATAATACACACAAAAACACACCCTATGTATAGCTTGATCAAATAAAGTATGCATTTAGAGTTGGAACTATATATATACAAGTCGAACAGTAGCAGTAGCAGTACAACTTGTACTTCCACTCCTGATATCGCTCCCTCCACACCTGGTTTATGTACTTAGCAGTCCCCTTGTCCTGTAGGTGATCTCGAAGTTGGCTTGAATTAAGGAAAAAAAAAAAAACCAAAACCAAATTATTAGTTTAAAACCACAATAATTAAATAAGTAAAGGTAAACAAAATAATAAATTGAGAGAGGGGGGTGTGGTCCTCCACCAATCATTGATCATGGGGCACTTGGTGCTGTGATGGCACCCATGTTATGAGTCAACAAGCTGTTGACTTTATGCTCGCTCGTCGATGACCATGGTAATCAACCTGGATCTGAGACTACGATACTCGGATAATCGAGTTGCTCACCAACCCTTTACAGATCCTCCATCCTTTGCTTTTCAGCTGGGTATGAGGTTCCCCGTCTCCCACCTGCTGCACGACTGCATAATTGGCCTCTACGCCACCAATAGGGTGGGCTAGAGCGGTCACAGGTTCGTAGCTGCTACGGCTATGAGGCTACTTGGCAGATTGGGCCACCAGCCCCGATGACTCATAGCTACTGGTGTTGGCCGCCGACTCAGTCGTGGTCGCTAGGGTGGCGCTAATGGCCGAATGCTCATCCAGACTAAAAGCAGAGGCAGAGCGGCAACCATTGGTGATAAAGCGTAATGACATCTGTAAAAAAAAAATCACAATTTCATAAATTTCCTACAATTTAATATATTTCTAGAATTTTACCAAATTTTCATATTTTTTCCACAAATTTTCACATACTTCCTAATTTCACATATTTCTAAAATTTTAGCAAACTTAATCATATTTCCTACAATTTTACCAAATTTAAACATATTATCTTCAATTAACATATTTCTATAGTTTCAGAAATTTCAAACTTCTACAATTTTACCAAATTTTCGCATATTCAACTTTCTCAATTGTATGACATAAATCATAAATACCAATTTAACAATTTTCCAATTTCACGATTGAGCAATTTAACAATTTCACAGTTTTACCACATAAAACTACCTAAAACTTCTACAATTTTACAACCTAAAATAACTACCTCGAAACGCCCACCATCCCCACAACTCGTCCCCCCACCCTCCCTACACCCAACCACCACGGTCCCCACACTCCACCACCATCATACCCACATCCTAACAACAGTCCTAATAACAAATCGCACAATCCTAACAACAATCATAAATATCACACAAATCACACATCACACAATCCTAATAACAAATCACACAATCCTAAATTCAAAAAAAAATTAAAATAGAGAGAGAGAGAGAGAGAAATCGCTTACTGTGTGAGATTTGAGAGAGAGAGAGAGAGAGAGAGAGAGAGAGAGAGAGAGAAAGCATGAAGTGGTGGTGGCAGCTCACGGGTGAGAGAGAGCGAGTTGAGAAAGAGATTTGAGAGAGAAAAAGGGAACAGAGATCGAGAGGGATGTGTTAGAGAGATAGAGATCAAAGGTTTGAGAGTTCGCGGCACGAAGAGGAAGAAAGAAGAAGGTTCTGCGGTTATGGCATTTCAAGCATTTTTCCAATACAAGGTTCATCGGGCAAAGATTTTTAAATTTTTGACGAGTGTTAAAAAACCCCAAAATTTCATTGGGCAAACCCGAAGGGTATGTTCGGCAAAGGTTGCCTAAAATATTTTATTTTGACAAAAAAATGGTGGGAAATAAATCATCAAAATCAGAGTTAAAATGACGTGAACTTTCGTTTCTAACCTTCGAAGGATTTCGTTCCGTTATCTAATCTTAGAACATTTGTTTTTGGTGACTTTTGACCGTTGAATCGTGGAAACAAGTTTGACAGTTAGCAAGTGAATAGTTGTTGTGAAGCCAAAAGTAATCAAGAAAAATATGGAGGCGACACGTGGATTTTTGGGTAAAAAAGGTAAGATTACCCTCGAGGCACACCGGGATTTCTAGGCGCAAGCAGTGGGTAATCATCCCTCAATCAAGTTAAAAGTGCCCAAAATAGGTATTTATTCAAAACTTATTTCATCCATCCTCATCAAATCTTCTCCACAAGGTAACCCCCAAATCATTCCTTTCTAATTATATTAATTAGCTAATTAATTGATTTATTAGCTACTCAATTAATTTATTAATTAGCTACTAAATTGTGAATCACATCCAAAAAACCATCCAAGTGGCCGGTCCCCATCTCTTCCAAAGGGGCTGGCCAAACCCCTATATAAACCACCTCATTTTCTCCAAAACTCAATTCCAATTCTCTTGCTAAATTCTCTAAATTCTCCAAACACTTTTCCCTCAAAATTATAACTTTGGCATCGGAGGTTCTTCGGCCAAAGCCCCCCATTCATCGTGGGCGCGTGAGGCTCTTGGCCTTGACCTAAGGACTTATTTGTTTTGTAGGTGCAATTTTGTCCAAGAACAAGGAGGAAGAAATTTGCATCCACAAATTGGTGCTTTCATTGAGAGTTGAGTCACATACTCGTAGAAGACTATCGCATCTAAGGTTTTTCGTTTTCTTGTTCATTTGTAGATTTTTCGTACGTTCTTACTCTTGGAATTTTTATTTCTAAAAATTCTTTGATAAAAAGTAAAAGAAAAGTACAATGGCAAAAGATTCGGAAACCTTGACGAATGAAAATTCCAACGTTCAAGGATTAGGATCGCATCGATCTACAAGGCTCAACACAACGATGGGTGGAGCGGCACCACCCTCATAGGGAACCACTGTGGCAACCACCATGGTGGCCACCATAGCAGCCACCCTCGACAAAACCCACGGCACTACAACCACGGCCTAAGCCGTGTCATCCAAGCCCACACGAGCCCAAGCTTATGGCAAGTCGGTCCGAGCCACTCAAGCCCAATGCGTTGCCAAACCGAGACCTAGCCTCTCACCCACATGCACCATACGTCTAGCAGCCCACTCGTATAGCCTAGCCTGGTCTCGCTACCTAGCCTGATCCTGTGGCCTTCTAAGTAGCACAAATCGGTCCAAGATTAGTTCAACCGTCCCGGGTTCAAATTTCTGGGGCTACGATTGAACCAGGAGTATTTTCACCACATTTCTCCACGGATCTGACGTTTCCCAACTCAAATCTCGTGCTTGGAATCGACCACACTTCCACTGCTCAAAGAGATGTATTCCTTCCAAGCTCTTGAAATCCGAATGGCGAACAACACTTGTCTCGACAAGTTATAGAGTTAACGAGCGCCCTTGCACAATAAAATAGTCGGGCACATAAAAGAGCAGCCTAGACCAGCAGGTTAAGACCAGGGTCAGCCGAGAGCTCCACTACCGCAACAAAGGCAAATTCAAGAAGAGATAGAGAGGCTCTTAAATGAGCGATTGCATGATTTCCAACGCAACAAAGTGGCCGATGAAGCACTACGATGGGACATGACCAACATGAGCAGGTCACCCTTCACGGATGAGATCGAGCAGGCAGAGCCTACATGCAAGTTTAGCATGCCATATTTCACATCTTTCAAAGGAGATTGAGACTCTGAGAGGCATTTGAAGCACTACCGAATCATGATGGTCATTTAACAACAATGCCCTTATGTGTAAGATATTCGCCACCACTTTACAAGGCAAGGCCCAAGATTGGTTTCACACTTTACTGCCACGATTCATCTGGAGTTTTGATGATCTTTCCTTAGTTTTCACCAAATAATACTCTTCCTACCGCTCGATCAAGAAAATGTCTGACCATTTGTTCAACGTGAAGATGAACCTAAAGGAATTGCTCCGCGACTATATGAAGAGGTTCAAAGCAGAGAAGGCGAAGATCGTCGGATGCGACGACTCGATAACAAGCGTAGCATTCCAAAAAGAACTCTCAGCAGACCACCCACTGTTCGGAGAATTGATGATGAAAGAATATCTAACTCTGGTAGAGAAGCATACACTTTGGGACGAGGCTCGACGAGTAGACAAGGTGCCCGAACAACCTAAAAAAGAGTCGGCAGTGGCTCAAAAGAAGAAGGACGGGAAACAATCCAACAAAAGCAGGCAGAAGGCCAAGTGTAGGGATTCCACGACCAAAGAAGGCCCGACGACCAAGGATTACTCTAAGTTCTCAATCCCGATCCACCAAATCCTTCACAACATCAAGAACGAGCTATGGTTCAAGCTGTCGAAATAATCAAAGAGAGACACTTCCAAGTTGGATCACACCAAGTATTACGCATTCCACCGAGGTCCCGGTCACACAACCAACGACTGATACACTTGGAAGAGCTACCTAGAGAAGCTCATGAAAGAAAGCAAGGTCGACAAATACTTAGACAAGCCAGATGTGCAACTTAGAAGGAACGCAGACGACGACGAATAGCCACCAACCAAGACAATTCGGATCAATGGAATCTTCGCCAAATCTGAACACTTCGGGGCCACCAAAAACTCCAAAAATAAGAAAATCTAGCAAGCTCTATTAGTCTCACAGGTCCAAGCAGTCGACATCTAACCTGGACCCCTCGTTGGCTTCACCGAGCAAAATGCAGAATGAGTCGACTTTCTAGTTGACAACGCACTAGTAGTATCTGTCCAACTAGCCCATGCTATAGTCGACAAAATGATGGTTGACAATGGAAGTGCAGTCAACCTACTTCAGCTCTCAGTCATTTAGAAGATGGGCTTGGAAAACACAATCATACGCCGAGCGGAGGTACTTACAAAATTCAACGGGCACTCCTTGACTGTTATCGACCACATCACATTTGATGTGAAAACACTGCCAGTTATCTCAAAGCAGACGCTCACGATCGTAAGCGGCCCATCTCCCTACATTGGGATTTTTGGGAGACCTTGGTTGATCAAACTGGATGTCGTCACTTTTGTCAAGTATCAAAAAATTTGATTCCGCATCCCAGGATGAGGAGTCGAAGAAATCAAGTCTGACCAGGCCGCATCTCAACGATGCACTGTGCAAGTATTGAAAGAATCAAAGAAGAAGATTTTTACCCCTGTAGAGGCTACGGGGGTCCAAAAGGTTGAAAAAGCTACCCAATAACAATTACAACATACAAATCAAGTAGAAGGTGCCCAAGCAGACGAGATAGGATGGAAACCAGAAGAAGACGCTGATGACATCATTCTTGATCCCCAGCAGCCAAAAAAGACGGCTAGAATCGGCTCACGTCTAAGCCCAAACAAAAATGAAAAACTCACGGCTTTCCTTAGAGAAAATCGTGATGTCTTTGCATGGTCGCCTTCTGACATGCCTGACATCAATCCCAAGATAGCTTGCCACAAGCTGCACATCAACCCCGCTGCTAAATTGGTGATCCAAAAAAGAAGGCATTTTGCACCCAAACAAGTGATGATCATCGAAGCAGAAATTGACAAGCTACTGGAGGCCGGGTTCATAGAAGGGGTAGCATACTCAGCATGGCTTGCCAACGTCGTCCTAGTCAAGAAGAAAGAGAAGGGCAAATAAAAGGTTTACGTAGACTACACCGACCTCAAGAAAGCATGCCCGAAAGATCCTTATCCACTTCCCCGAATCGATCTACTAGTAGATTCAACTTCTGGGAACCAGCTGCTTAGTTTCTTGGACGCATACTCCGGCTACAACCAAATAGCCATGTACGAGCCCGACAAGGAGAAAACAGCGTTTGTGATCGAGTGAAGCACATACTGCTACAAAGACTGCTACAAAGTCATGCCCTTTGGCCTCAAGAACGCAGGAGCCACTTACCAAAGATTAGTAAACATGTTGTTCAAGAAACAAATTGGGCTAACCATGGAGGTCTATGTTGACGACATCATGGTGAAGGGCAAGCAGCAGTCAGACCACATCGGCAACCTGGCAGAAACGTTCAACATCTTCAGAAAGTACGAGATGAAGCTCAACCCCACCAAATGCACATTCGGAGTATCTTCAGGCAGATTCTTAGGTTACCTAGTAACCCAACGAGGAATCGAGGCACATCCCAAGCACATCCAGGCGATCATAGAAATGAAATCTCCAACTATCTTAAAGGAGATCCAAAGCTTGATCGGACGAGTAGTCGCCCTCAATCGCTTCCTTTCACGGTTCACCGATTGATGCAAACCATTTTTCAAGGCCATCAAGAGGCACAACGAGACAAATGGGATGATTAGTGTGAAAGAGCTTTCCAAGACTTGAAGAGGTATCTCACATCACCTCTCATACTATCCAAGCTAGAAGCAGCGGAAGACTTCTAAATATACTTGGCAGTCTCAGAAGTAGCAGTGATCTCTGCCCTCATATGAGAAAAGCTGGGTGCCCAATTGTCGGTATTCTACATTTCTAAAGCTCTTCTCAATGCGGAAACAAGATACCCGAAGATCGAAAAATTAATTTTGGCGCTAGTTGTTGTGGCTTGGAAGCTCAGACCATACTTTCAAGCTCATACAGTCATCATCATGACTTAATATCCTCAATATCCTCTATGGTCAATCCTACATGGTCCAGACATTTCTCAACGAGTGATGAAATGGGCGTTGGAACTTGGCCAATACGGTTTAGTTTTTTGACCCCGCATGGCGATAAAGGCCCAAGCCTTGGCGAACTTCATAGTAGAATTCACGCTTAGCTTAGGCGATGCAACATTACGGCCCAACGACCCTCCAGAAGTAGCTAAGCAGACATTCGCCACACCTGCTCTACTCAATAGAGACTTCTGGCATTTGCATGTCCACGACGCATCCAACTACCAAAGTTTAAGAGCAGGGGTGGTCCTTATTGCTCCAGACGGTTAGATGCTCAAGCAGGCAATCACTCTAAGGTTCAAAGTATCTAACAACAAAGCAGAGTACGAGGCCCTACTAGCAGGCCTCCGAATGGCAAAAGACTTGGCGGTGAAAAAGCTCGCAACTCATTCTGATTCCTAGCTAATCACCAGCTAGACTATTGAGGAGTACATGGCAAAACATCCAAGGATGGTGCAATACCTAGAGAAGATACGCAAGCAACTTGAGGCATTTTAGACTTACACTCTCACTCAAGTTTCGCGAGCAGACAACGCCCATGCGGATGCGCTAGCCGGCCTAGGCTCCGCTCTCGACCACCAACTCAAACACTCTATCCCCCAGTGAAGTATCTAGACAAGCCAAGCATAGAGGCGGAGCTGGTAGCCAAAGTGTCACATGTTAGTATAACTCCCAACTGGCAAAGTTCTATGTTAGTATAACTCCCAACTGGCAAAGTTCTATTATAGATTACCTGGTCAATGACACACTCCCCACGGAAAGGTTGGAGTCTAGAAAGCTCCAAATAGTCTATTCAGAGCCTATGCCTCCCCCGCAACAATTCCAACCAAACTCAGGTTCGTCAATCAATTATGATGAAATTCTTGATGTACTAACTTCTTTGACGCGGGGATCACAAAATCAAACCAAAGAGGCTCCACAAGAAGGATATTGGCAACCATAAGAGGAGTTCTATTCAAGTCCTATGCAGCCACCACAGCCTCCCCCGCAACAATTCCAACCAAATTCAGGTTCGTCCATGGATAATGATCAAATTATTCAATTACTAACCACTTTGGTGCAGGGGCAGCAAAATCAAATCATGGAAATGCACAATTACGCCAAAGAGGTGCAAAATCAAGCCAAGAAATTGGGCGAACTAAATAATCAAATGGGAGAGATCGCAGAATTCATGGGGCAAATTCAAGAACAAAGTGGCATGGAGGTTGGAGATGAGCCCATAACGTCCAAACCAAGTCAAAACATGGATGAACAGTGGCTGCTTGAGGAAGAGGAAGATGACAAGACCACGGCAAGTTGGGCACCACCTTTGCCGCAGCCTACCCTTGCTCCACCACCCTTGCCGCAACCCCACAAGGACCATACATCATCCAATTCAGGTAAAGTAGTTCCATATTCAATACTTTCTGACCCTATTCCACCGAATGTGCATATTCCTTGCAGATTCAAAGCAGAAGAGAGTGAGGAAGGCATCTTCGAAACCTTTCCAAACATTCAAGAGAAAGAAGTGGCTGGGGAATGTCTAGAATTCGTCAAAGATGATGTACTTGAGACAACAATTCCCGAAGAAGTTAGATTCTATGACACGGGACAAGTCACAACCCTTACAATAAATCTGGCCAAATGCAACAATCCCTCAATTTCTCCATGGTGCAGCAAGGATGTGCTTCCTAAAACTTTTGAAGTTGTGTTTGTTCTTGAGTTCTTGTTGGATCACACAGGTAAGCCACCTCCCCGAATGTCAATTTCGTTTTATACTAACATGTTGTTAATGATTCAGGCACCTACTCTTGAATTTAAACCATTACTGGATCATTTCAACTATCATCTTCCATTCAAAGAGAATGAGAGGTATCGTCCGGCTGCAAGACGTTAAAGAAAGCGCTTCTTGGGAGGCAACCCATGCAATCAACAAAGGAAGACCTAGGAATCACTCAATTTCCAGATTTGCGTCCCTAAACCCTTCTCTTTGTTGTTTCTATTCTGTTGTTCGTTGTGAAATATTTTTTTTTATAACTGGCACTATGCGCCTCTTAAGTGTTTAAAAATAGAGAAAATAATAGAACTGAATGAATCACATTATTGTGCACGTGCGAATAACATTTTTTTTTATCATCGAAGGGTACACGTCTCTTAAGATGTTTTCAACATGTAATAGAGAAAATAATATTTAATAAACAACTGATTGAATCACATTATTGTTAGTCCATTATGAGGCTAAGCCCACCCCCTCCCCTTAATGTAGATAATATCGTTTGTTCAAGAAAAAAAAAAAACAATCATCTGACAATTAATTGAATCACATTATTATGCGCGTGCGAAAAGCCTTTTTTATAACTGACACTAGGCGTCTCTTAAGATGTTTTGAACATGTTTAAAAATAGAACAAAATAATATTTAATAAACAACTAATTGAATCACATTATCTCTAGCCCATTGTGTGGCTAATCCCAACCCCTCCCCCTTAGTGTAGATAATATCATTTGTTCAAAAAAGATAAAAAAAATAACCATTTGACAACTAATTAAATCACATTATTACCACTGTTCTAAAAATCCCCGCCTAGCACCGCCTAGGCCCCGCCTAGGCGCTAGGCAGCTGGTCACCGCCCCGATTAATGCCTAGACCGCCTAGGCATCCGCCTAGCCCACCCAGACCTGCTAAGGCGCCCGTCTAGACTGCCTAGGTGCCCGCCTAGACCGCCTAGGCACCCGCCTAGCCCGCCTAGCCGGCCTAGACACCTGCCTAGGTTGCAACTCACTTAGATAAAAAATAGATAACTTTCCTTTTGCATTTTATTATTTCCAATAAATTGTAAGAGACTTATTGAATACTTAAATAAACACACATTATATGTTTGCTCCCTATGTTTTCATTATGTTCCAATACTTCATAATATAGATGTCATTCAATTTTCTAGTTTATGACGAAATTATGTATATTTTAAGTATAAACAGACACTTGTTTACACGAAATAGAATAGATTTACTTAAATCCGCCTAGTCAGCCTAGTCGCCCGCCTAGACGCTAGGCCCTATCCCGCCGCCCGACTAGCGCCTAGCGCCTTTTAGAACCTTGATTATTACTAGCCTATTGTGAGGTACTAATTATAAAAATTAAAAAAAAAGACTGTACAAAAGAATTAATTATTAAGAAAACACTGTCTATATGACAAAAATACCTTTGCACTCTTTAGCTCATTATTTTGGGATGCTTTTGAACTATTTTGTTTGGCGGCCATTTTTGTTCAAAAAATTTTGGTGAAGCAGTGACCCCAAAAGGGGCCTGCTGGCTTTATATATACAGATATGGTGATATGGGTGGGTTAATCACCAATTTACCTTAATTAACACTTTATACATATTTAAGCCCATTTTCAACTTATGCATGTCCGAACTCATGTTGAGTTAATTATGTCCGTCAAACGAGTGAGATGTGATTCAGTTCTCATCGGATGATTGGTTTGAAGTTATTATGAAGACATACATATACGTAGGCTGTATCGATCATTGTTTCTTCCTCTTTCATATTTGTTACAAGGGAGGTCAATGCTCTCATCAGTCATTATTTTTACAACATTTCATGCATGCACGTACATCGTTTTCATTTATTTCAGTACCTACTAAGATCCTTGTAGTAGTTAAATTAGTAATCAGTTATAGACATATATGGTTTGCTATATCGATCATTATTTCGTCCTCTTTCATTTTTGTTACAGGGGAGGTCAATGCTCTCAGTCATTATTGTTACAGCGCTCCATGCACCTACATTTTTTTATTTAGTTCAGTACCCACTAAGATCCTTGTAGTTATGTATAATTAATTAGGTGTTTAGTGGTGGAGCCAGTTACTTAGTAACTGAATAGTGATGGTGTATCCAATGCTGTAATACAACTTCACCAACTGGAGTCTGGTAGATATTGTAGTAGGAAGCTTCACCCCATCAGAACTCAATGATTTCTCACAAACACCGATGTCGTCGGAGACCCTTGCGACGGTATAGTTGGCCATGGTGTCCTCTTCCTTTACCTCTTCTTGTGTGCCTCGGAAACACAAAGCAACTGATCCGTACGATTGCGCACACTGTTGAATTGCTTTGGTTTCTTTGCTGCTCTTGATCATGGGCTGATAACTGTTAAGCAACTCTTGGGCGTCCTGTGCAGTTTCTGCTGCTACCTCAAGAATATTTATAGCAAGTTCTTTGAGATCATTGGATGCTGCCGACGATCGAATTCGAGCATCTGACCAGAGAGTTTTTACGCATAGAGTGTAGTTTTGACTGAAAGAGTCTCGGGTTGCCTTGCAAACACTCCGAACTAATGGAGACGCTCTTGCATCTGCCGGTGTAGGAGAAGAAGAGAGAAATAATATGAGGAAGCAAGCGAGGAGCAATAAATGATGAGAAAGTGGGGACTCCATTTGCCAAGACCAGCTAAATAAATTTGTAATTAAATATTTACTTGGGTGAAGCAATGGATGAATGGAGTAGTACATATATAAGAACCCTAGTCGGGTATATGTGACTTAAAATAGGTTACGTGGAAGGTGGGAACCATCTGTTGTTATTCTTCTAAAGTTGTTGATCGGTTTTTGTTTTTTTTTTTCCTTTCATGTTTTTGTTCTGAAACCTCAATTTATTGTTACTGAACTTCAATTACATATTTACCACACAGAAAAAGAGAGAGAAGCTTCAATTACAGAAACCAACGTAGCCAAATCTCGACCTGTTTCTGTTTCATATTGTTTGTTGTGTGTGTATATTTTACGGTGTAAAGTTGTAATTTCTACATGTTCATAACTGAATACCATGAGTAGTTTTTTGTTAATAGTTACATGCCCATTTGGATTTTTTTTTTTTTTTTTTTTTTCACAATATACCTATACTTCTCAAAAACAAAAATATATAATCTACGTACCTTTTGATGCAATCCATACTACAGAACTGATTCGAAGACCAATTATATTCAATCTGCACTTTGTAATAGTGTGATATATTTGGTAAATCAAAACCAAAATCGAATTGCTTTCACTCATGTCGCAACACTAGCATAGTAAATAGAATACAAGCGTAAACCTAAGAATTGGAAAGCTGGTATCCACCAGTTTAATTCTTGAATGTTTATTAGGCAAAAGGCTTAATCTGACTTAAGCTCACTTCTGCAAAGCTTAGAGTTCTTATTGGAATTGAAATGACATAAATCAGATGAAATTTGGAAAAGTCCGATTTTTATTACAAACTTAAAAATTTGGTTTTGGAAGTCTAAACTAACGACCTCGGATGGCTAAAATCCATCATACTTCACAGCAAAGTGATGTGTTTGAACCGAGACGTCGCACTCTTTTCGGAAAAGTATTATGTGCCCGAAAAAGAATTTGACTCCAAATCTGTAATATCCCCCCACATTCTTTTGCCTTTCTTCGATCACTTCGTCTTCAATTCACTCGGCTATCTATTCTACACAAGGTTCTAAAAGACGCTAGACGCTAGTCGGACGGCAGGCTGGAACCTAGCGCCTAGGCGAGGTCTAGGCGGGGTCTAGGTGGGTGCCTAGGCGGATTTAATTAAATCTATTATATTTCCTGTAAATAAGTGTCTATTTATACTTAAAATATATATGATTTCATCAGAAATTCCAAAATGAAATGACATATATATTATGAGCTATTGGAACATAATAAAAACATGAAGAACAAGTATATAATGTGTGTTCGTTTAAGTATTCAACAAGTCTCTTACAATTTATTGGAAAAATAAAATGCAAAATGAAAGTTATCTATTTTCAGTCTAAGTGAGTCGCAACCTGGGTTGGTGTCTAAGCGGGTCTGGGCAATGTTAGGTCCCACCTAAGGGGGGTAGATTGTAAGATCCCACATCGCCCATGGGTGTGGATCCTATAAGCCTTATATGTATATTCTCATCTCTACCTAGCGCGAGGCCTTTTGGGAGCTCACTGGCTTCGGATTCCATCGGAACTCCGAAGTTAAGCGAGTTCGTGAGAGAGCAATCCCATGATGGGTGACCCCCTGGGAAGTTCTCGTGTGAGTTCCCAGAAACAAAATCGTGAGGGCGTGGCCGAGGCCCAAAGCACACAATATCATGCTACGGCGGAGTCGAGCCCGTGATGTGGTGGGGGCCTGGGTCGGGATGTGACAAGCGGGCTAGGTGGGCGCCTCGATAGGTCTAGGTATCATTTCTTAATTTTCAAACGCCTAGACATTAATCGGGGCGGTGACCAACCGCCTAACGCCTAGGCAGGGCCTAAGCGGCGCTAGGCGAAGATTTTTAAAACAGTGATTATACATCAACTCATCTAAGCCAAACTTAAGAAATCCTGCATTATTTTGTGTTTTAATTTTGATACATTATGATTAACCTGAAATACTAGTATATATCCATGATGAATTGTGGGGGAAATTATTTTCCTAAACTAAAAGCTAGGTTGTTTAAACCTTTCCATCTTTATATTCCAATCCTGCTTGTAGTTACTATTGTAAGAAACACTTTCTCTTACAAGCACAAGTGTATTTTTTATTTTTTAAATAGATCCAACGTGATTTTAAGCAAAATTCATCACAATTTTTTATTAAAAATTTAAATGCATTTTTGAGCGAAAAATATTTTAAATTTTTGAACCAAAGGTAGTCAGAAACATTTTGATTATAAAAAAAATTTGTCCCCAAAAGAGGTTGAAATTTTTGGACAAATTTTTTTTTAAATGATGGGCCTAGTGTAATACCAATTCAAAAATGTTTTGGGCTGGTTTAAGAGCCTATCGGTGGCGAAACACAGGAAAACGTCGTCGTATTTCCATCTGGCAGTTAAATCGGAGTCGAGCTCATTCCATCTCTTTCTTCTCTCTCTCCTCGCTCTCCTCCGCGCTCTCAATCTTGGCTCTCCTCCCCCACCATCTTCACCGTCTCTCTCAGACTCATTCAGACAAAGATAGCCGCCAGAAAGGTATGATGTTAATTTATGATGTTAATTTAGGTGCAAAATTCAAATTAGGGTTTTATTCAATTAGATTTGGGTTGATTTTCTTATTTGTGCCCTTTTGAAATTAGGTAGCTTTTTGCTGCATAAAAATTGAAGGGACATTGCAAAATTCATCAATTAGAACTCTTGATTTGAACACTTTTTTATGTTTGTCTTTATCTGGGAACTGGAACCCTAATTGTCAATGATCATTTCAATTTCTAATGTAGTGTATTATATTTGGCTTTCAAATCCAATTTATTAATAATTTATGTCCAAATCAGTAGCCAATATGCCCTGTAACATTGTTTGATGAACTAAAAATTGGTTAATGACAAACGTAGTCCTGTTAATAATCCCAGTTGGTCTGCAATCCTCGGTGTGTTGGGGATTACTCGTCAACTTCAAGACCTGCTAACAATGCCAGTTCGTATCAGTCGCTTATTAGAGTGTATAGGGTGTACTCTATTTGTATAAGCATACAATGGTGATTTTTTTTGTTTAATGTTCTTTTTAAATCAGTAAATTGTATTTAATTGCTGTCATTGAATTTTGCCTGATGAATGGTGTATCGTGTATATTTGCTGATGTAAGCTATCCTGTAAATAGATCGGAGTCGAAATTTTTACTTAACCTCCCTTTCTCTCTCTCTCTCTCTCTCTCTCTCTCTCTCTCTCTCTCTCTCTCTCTTCGCTTCTCCCCAGAGCGAAACAGAAGAATCGAAACTCCAAGAGTGCAACAATGTCAGGATCAGCCATGGTGTTGGATCCGAAACCTTTGCCTGAGCCACCAGCTTCAATCCCCTCCATAAGATTGGACCTTCAGGGCTACACTGACCAAAACCAGGCCTCCGATGAGGACGATCTCTACAGCCGCCTCAAGTCCTATCAGCGGCAGCTTGAGTTCATCAACATCCAGGAGGAGTATGTCAAGGATGAGCAGAAGAATCTGAAGCGTGAGCTCCTCCGCGCCCAGGAAGAAGTCAAGAGGATCCAATCGGTGCCGCTCGTCATCGGGCAATTCATGGAGATGGTCGACCAGAACAACGGGATTGTGGGCTCCACCACTGGCTCCAATTACTATGTTAGGATTCTCAGCACCATTAATCGGGAGCTCCTCAAGCCTTCTGCTTCAGTTGCCTTGCACCGCCACTCCAATGCCCTCGTCGACGTTCTGCCTCCGGAGGCCGACTCAAGTATTTCCCTCCTCAGCCAGTCTGAGAAGCCCGACGTCACCTACTCTGTAAGTTATGCCCAATTGAGTGATTAGGGTTATGACTGAATTAGGGTTTTTTTTTTTTTCATGTGTTTGACACCTACTATCAATTTTTCCAGCAAATGCTTAATTGGAATCAATAGATTACTATTAGGGTTTTGGATTTGTGGAATTTAACGATATTCTGGCACCACTTCTTGAGGATAAAGTTAGCTATTCTGAAAAACTCATCCTATCGGTGCCATTTGACTGTGTGGATAACTGATTCTCTTTACTCAATGGTCTTTATGTTAGGAGAAGTAGAGTGGAGACCAAAATTTTACCCGTTTCTCAAGTTCTATGAGTCTAAGATTGAAATTAACTATTGTGTATGCTTATATTTATGCCCAATTTGACATGCTCAGCGATGAAATTCTGAAGCTTTAGGCTTTATAAAGTCTTTTGAAGCAAGAGATGAACAGCCTATTATATAATTGATCCTATTTGACGGTATTGTTGTCTAAACTAGGAAACTCATTAATCTTTTCTAATTTATACGTTATTGGAAAGAACTGGTTGCTATTGTTGTCGAAACTACTTGGTTCTGAGAATTAATCAATTAGGTTTAGTTGGCTTTTATTGGTTGGTAGCCAATTTCAACACAACAAGAATGCTATGGTGTGTAATATGCTTTAATTTTCTTAATAAGTGTCATGGGGAGATGTAACATTTCAAGTATTGGCTCACCAACCCCTCCCTGATTTTGTAATGTCTAATTCTTGAAAACATTGCCTGTTATTATTTCTTAAATTTGATAGGAATTGGCTCATCAAAGTTAGTGTCCTATTTTGTTGAGGATTGTATTAGGAAAGAAGTAAGTTTCCTTATACAATTAGCTATGTAATAGAAGCAATTCGCTATGTGTTTTGCTCTGTCAAATGCAGTCAAGCCGGTTGTTCAGTGAAGCTTTTTGTGCATGTGATTAATCTGTTTGCCTTTGCCTCTGAGCTAAATACCCATAGGCACACTGGCTTTATTATAATCTATATGTTAATCCCTTGCCATTTTTATTTTTTTGTGGTGCATCAGGATATTGGAGGATGTGACATTCAGAAGCAAGAAATCCGTGAAGCAGTAGAACTGCCACTTACCCATCACGAGTTGTACAAACAGATTGGAATAGATCCTCCACGTGGTGTATTGCTTTATGGTCCACCTGGAACTGGTAAAACCATGTTAGCAAAGGCCGTGGCTAATCATACAACTGCTGCCTTCATCAGAGTTGTTGGTTCAGAATTTGTTCAGAAGTATTTGGGAGAGGTAGATAACATAGTCCTATTTTTTGTGTGTAATCTTTTTTCTTACATTCAACAGATCCTTATCGTTTTTTGGAATAACAAATTTTGTGGGCAAGTGTTGCAAGAGCACTGTGATATTTTCTTGTTGCCTAACGCTCTGTTTTCTTGACTAAGTTAGAAACATTGTGAGTTCTTAATTCTTTTGTTTTCTTTGTCAAGGGTCCACGAATGGTTCGTGATGTTTTCCGTCTTGCCAAGGAGAATGCACCTGCCATCATCTTTATTGATGAGGTGGATGCTATTGCTACTGCGAGGTTTGATGCTCAAACTGGAGCTGACAGAGAAGTTCAGAGAATCCTTATGGAGCTCCTTAATCAGGTAGGACTGGAAGTTTTGATTTGAAAGAATTTGTAATCTGAATGAACTAAAACATTAAATAAACCGGAACTTGGATGTTCAATGCATCGCTGTGGGGTTGGAGAAAATATTTCAACAAACGTCGGAAAGTTTAACCCTGAAACGTTCCTTTTCTGCTTTCTGTTCTCAACGTGGTTTTTTGCTTAATATCTTTTCCAGATGGATGGGTTTGACCAGACGGTGAATGTTAAGGTTATTATGGCTACTAACCGAGCAGACACCTTGGATCCTGCACTTCTGCGTCCTGGAAGGCTTGATCGGAAGATTGAGTTTCCTTTGCCTGATAGGCGGCAGAAAAGACTTGTTTTTCAGGTAAATAACATGATTAACGTATCTTTCAATGAAAGAATTATTATTGGTGGAATGTTGTTTGTAAGATGTGAGATATTCATTTTTCTCATAATCACAAGTTTTGTAGCTTGTGCTATGTCCATTCAATGCCATCCATATTAGTGGACCTGTTACTTACCCCCTATGTCTGAGATTCGGACTGCACAGAAGTCGGACACCTCAAAATACATCTGCACCTGATTTCTACATGAGATTATCCCGTTCAGCCCTGTGTCATCCTTACGTTTTATGATATTTACCAAACTTGGCACCAGTTTATTATATACCCTTTCTTCTGTATTTTCTTTTGCAATCATGATTTCTTACTCTCGTGGACTTTTAACAAGCTAATGCAATTACTATAATGTCAATGGACCTGCCTGTTCTGCAGGTTTGCACTGCTAAAATGAACTTGAGTGATGAGGTAGACTTGGAAGATTATGTCTCTCGGCCAGACAAAATCAGTGCTGCTGAGGTGAGACACTAATTTCTTTTGGGAGAGAATATGCTTATCGTTTTCATTCTTCTGCCAATGTTAAATCCTGTTACTATTGTGTTGTGTTTTTTTCTTCTCTATTTTAATTTAATTCGGGGTTTGGGTTGGGGCACTGTTAGGCTTGTGCTATGATCTTGAAATACTAAGAAATATTTGCTTAAAGCTCTTGGTTAGAACAACAGTCACGATGTTAGAGAAGTACATGTATGTTTGTTTAGAAGAATTATGGCTTTTAAGAACATACATGTCTTATACGGGACGGATCTGTAAATAATGCCTGCATTGGGGACAGTAACATCGTCAAATGGGGTTGAATTTAGCCTTTTAATGATCAATAACAAAGACCTTCTCATAGTGAATCTCCATAAAATTTGTTCTGACGAATGTGAGTTCTTGTATTTGACGTCAGCTGTAGTATTCTGTCTGATTGTTAAGATATCATCGGAGCTCTGCTGGTGGTCTCCGATCTTTTATCGTTTTATATAAAAAAATTGATTGTGTAGTAACTGTCGTAAATGGTTTGGGTTTGTACAGATTTCAGCTATATGTCAAGAAGCAGGAATGCATGCAGTTCGGAAGAACCGATATGTCATACTCCCAAAGGACTTTGAGAAGGGTTACCAAACCAACGTGAAGAAGCCCGACACTGACTTTGAATTTTACAAATGATGGGTGCTGGAAGCTCGTATAATACAGATGGTCTTTTTATGTTTAATTTGGTCTTATCGCGCAAGCTCGCATCTGAAGGTATGGTATCTTTGAACAATTTAATAGGTCAATCGAGGGGTGTTATTGTGGTGATGATGTATGATGTGAAACCGTATGGCCTTAACTCGAAAAGGTTTATTTCTTTATAACACATAAGTCAATTGTGGCATGGGTTCATAGGGATGTTCCATCGAGGGCTAAAGCTCTTTATCAAGCATCACACACATGTATCCGTCTGTTGTCTGTAAGACTGACCACAATGTGTTTGTCCTTTTGGGGTTCATGGATCATTCAATACATCAGTTCATCAAACATGATTCAACTGCCTCCTTTAATACACAGATTTTAAAATTTAAACTTACGTAATAAATAGGGTGGCAATTTGTTGTAAGGATGTCCTACGAATGATATTTGCAATAAATTGACAAACTCAAAACCACTAAGACATTAATTTGAAGTGAAGAAAAGTAAACGAATACGATTCTACAAGTAAACTCAAAACCCTTAATCCCACGGTTATATGATTCTAGTTTTTGTTGATATGATCTTTGAAGAAAGACCTAAAAGAAGTTTCGGATTGTTGAAATACATTACGGAATGAACTCACAAAATCATGTGTAAAAAATGTATAAAAAAGTGGTGTCATTGATTCGTCACCTTTAAGCATGCATAAAAAAAGTGGTGCCTTTGCTATTTAGTTACTATTAGGACCATATTTTGTTAGGAACATATAACGAAAACCTTATATATCTGCAGACCCTGTAATACTACCAAATCTACGTAGCGCGCAGTCGAATAGCTAATTAGTTAACTACATCATTCGGTTGAATGTGGGGTGTGCTAACTCAGCAATTGAGCTTAGTCGGTGAGTAGGTGAATGTGGCAGTGGTGTCAAACGCGCTACTGACTTTTTATCTGAGTGATTGGAGCAGAGAAAGGAACTCCTCTGGAGCTAGGAAGGAACTCGTCTGGAGCCGAAGAAGGAACTCGTCTCGGCCTTTGGGTTTTACATCCTAAAGGTAAGGCTGCTAGTTTCTGTGAAGTTCAACAAATGTTCAACTTTTAAAGTGTCGAACAACGTAACCTATTAACACCTCACTTCGCCAAGAAGGCTGATGAGATGACCTCTTTCAATAAAGACTCAAAGAACCCTCATTGATAGAGACTTAGACAGGTAGTCAATTGAACTTGGAGTAGAGCTATTTAACACAAACTGAGAGATGCTCCTCGATCGCCTGACTTTATAGCTCCAGAGCTGCTTAACATAAATTGAGAGATGTCGCTGGTTGTCAATTACAGAGCTGTTTAACACAAACTGAGAGGTATGCTTGACGAAGTTAGGGAGGTCAGTTGGATTTCGCGTAGACCGAGAAATTGCGCAAGGCAGATTTGTGTGTTGTGTTGAAGGTCCTTTGAATGTTGCAAACCGTTTTCTATTTGTATGAGTGATTCTCACCTGGTGTTGAAGTAGAGCCCGACTCAGATTGTATTTCCTTGGCGTATCTTGATCCAATAACAAATTATCCTATCATCTGGGTTGGGCCCGGCCACTCCCACTAGACTTGGGATTCTGAACCTAGTCCTTCCTTTGTATTTAATTCATTCCTTGTGCTGAACAAATTCACACCCCGATCATTAGAATATTACGAATCTTATTATGCAGTCCTGATCTTTGAAGACTTCTAATTAAATCAGGACTTAATCGAATTCAATCTCAATCCTCAAGGAATCCAGCATTTATTCAAATTCGGCTAATCCACCTTGGGTTGGGCTTCTATCTAAACAGACAGGGAATTAGGAGTGTCTAACTGAGCCCATAACCATACTTGGCCCAAATTCATTATTTTGGGTCCAAACAATACCCCCCTCTCCCCGCGGCGGAACATGTATTCGAAGGCCCGAGAAAGTAGCTCAATCAATGAGTGATTAACTTTCCTACTTTTGTATGAAAGATGATCAAAATTACAATCCACAATCTCGAAGATTCAAACACCCGAAAAAGTATTCAAAACTTTCGAAGAAAATCAGGTTAGATACTTTGTTCATCTCGTTCGTGTGCATGTTCGACGAGCACAAAGCAATTGTATGAGTGATTATAAGAACAAGGAAGTGAAGGGCTCAACCCAACGATCTTTCCCCAAAAGCAATTGCCTTACCATGTGTCTGGCCTTGGTTGGAATAACTAGCACCAAGCAATTGAAACCGTCTCCAAAATGCAATGTAGAAGACAAAACACCCATTCAATTTTGATTCCAAGAAACCAATAAACATGTAAATAAAACTAGAGAAGCAATCGAAAAAACTATTGGACGTGTTATAATGATTATCTACAATTTCAAGACATAATCTTTAAATCTCACATAGTATTTAATTCAAAATCACGATTAGACTATTTGTCCGGCAGTCAATGATTTGGTTTTTTCACTTGGAGTTATTGATATACGAGATTACCAAAGGGAAAAGGTTAGACTTCATTTTTTTGCCTCAAAAAGAACTTATTCAAACTTTTTTTAAGGAAATATGACAGAACCTTCATTGACCAAACTCAAATACACCACAAGTCTTGAAGAAGAACGTCTTGAATGATATCACGAGTGCAGTCGAACCAAACCACGGAGAACTTTAGAAATGTGTAGTACTCTAATAAGAGGCTAAAAAGGCTACCACATGATATATGTGATTTTGACATAATGTTTAAATTGTAGGGGTGCGTAGCCTCTGTCATGAAAAATAACCTCTCGCGTGCATGGAAGCACTTGCAAAGAGGCTATTAATGTCCACTTAGTACTACGGTCTAGTAGTATTCATTTTCATTCGTAAGTGAGAGGTCTTAGGTTCGATTCTCGTTATAGGCGAATTTGAACCATATTATTGCTAGCTCATTGTGAGGCTAAGCCCACCCCTCCCTTTAGTCTAAATAATATCATTTGTTTCAAAAAAAAAAAAAAAAAAAAGCAAAGGCTAGCAATAAAATAATATTAAATGTTGATGTGGAAATAAGTCAAAGGAATGAGGATCCTCTC
This sequence comes from Cotoneaster glaucophyllus, assembly GCA_036320875.1. NCBI lineage: Eukaryota > Viridiplantae > Streptophyta > Magnoliopsida > Rosales > Rosaceae > Cotoneaster > Cotoneaster glaucophyllus. The sequence continues at coordinate 33,503,723 of CM070066.1, read as the reverse complement.
CGAATCCTCTTTGTGAGGATTCCGGGGATTCTTAAATCGTGTATGTTCATCGTACATCTTGCAGTCAGTTTTCGTTAGGCATTATTTATGTTTAATTCTAAATAAAAGTATTTAAAATGATTTTTAACCACACGAAGTACGATGAATGAAATAATTTAAGGATCTCCAAAATTCTTACAAAAAAGAACAGGAGAGAATCCTCTTTCAAGTCAAAGGAGATAAATCATTGTCAAAAAAAAAGAAAAAAAAAAGAAAAAGGAAGACATAAATCAAAAGTTTAAAACACTTCAATCAAGAAAATGTCATCATGGGCGATTGAAACCTTTTCTTTTTTTTTTTGAAAATTAAATTAATGTTTTCTTTTCCTTCCAATGACTCCTTGGTAGTATTGAAAACAGGTACCCCTCAAAAGAAATTGATAAGGATTTAAAACAGTACCCCATCCGTTTGCAATGTTAATCACACTCTCTAACAATTATTATGTAGTAAATTAGTAATCATATATAGATACATTTATTATGTAATTTATTGGGAATCTTAAGCCAAATACTGAATAATTGAATAGTGACGGTGCATCCAAGGTTGTAATACAACTTGACCAATTGAAGTCTGGTGGATATTGAATTAGGAAGCTTCACCCCATCCAATGTTTTAAAAGTCTCGCCTCAAGGCGCGCCTAGGCGCCTTGTGAGGCTGGGTTTGAGGGTTGCCACCTCTGTTTTGAGGGAGTGGGCGGAAGGCGCCGGAGCCGCCTAGGCACGCCTCAGGGGATTTTTTTTTTATATACTCCCAAACCCAGATTTTGGGTAGGATTTTAACAGCCTCATACCTTTTCCTTGCACTATCATCTCTCTGCCTTTTTTTCTGATTTTTATTTTTTTGTATAATGGAAATATGACAAATACTCTCAAATATGACAAATTTGGTTTTCTTCCTTTCCAAATTTCATATGGTAACACATGAGTCTTTGTAGATGTAATTCTATTGTGTATATGGCATGCAGCAAACAATGCTTCACCCCATAAATATTTTGGAGTATTAGCATTAATCATCATAGAATTAATCATTTCAGTGAGTGTCCTATTTTTCCTTTCTACCAAGCCATTTTGTTGTGGTGTATAGGGTGCAGTTCTTTGATGTACAACACCATTATCAAATTCATGTGAAAAATATTCACCACCTCTATCACTACGAAGGCAATTAATTTTCCTTGAATACATGTTTCACATTTAGCATTATAATCATCATTGCAAACAATTAAACCAAGTGTGCGTACAAGTCATATAAGCAATCAGATAATGTGCCCAAGATGTGTCCACGACATACCAATTCATCTTCTTCACGCTTTTTCGATCGGCAACTATTTTGTCCGAGTCTTTGTCACTTGGTTCACAAATAGGCTCCAATTTCGGATCCAACACATATATGACATTAAGAACAATAAGCATGAAACGCATCTTGTACTTCCATCGGGTGAAATTTGATCCATCAAATTTGTCTAGCTTGTAGACATCTTGATTGATAATCTTCAAAGCCATGTTATCAGATTTGTTCTCCATGATGTAAATACCACTTTAAGAATGTTAGAGTAAATTTAGAAATATAGAGAATAATCCGAATGATGACTTTGAGGTACGACTTGAATCGTTTCCTTAAAGTGTTATTTGCCCCCACTCGAATGAGTTTGCTAAAGGGTTCTTGGCAAATCACTTCCAGGATACAACAAAGTATGGAATATTCGATTAGCAAAACCGAATTGTATTCCCTTAGAAATAACTAGAAAGAAATTGTATGAATGTGATGGAGAAAGAAGAGAGCAAGGAATGTAGAAATAGATTTCTGAAAATTGTGTATGAAACATTATGCCACAATAGGTATTTATAGGCATTAAAGCACCAGTTCATCGAGTCCTTTCATTTTAGTTGAAGATATACAACTCTTCTTAAAAGTGTTGATTCAAAAGACATGTCTTTGTTTATATTTTCAGAATATAAATATTGACTAATTACATCTTTTAATTTTACTCATACAATTTGAGTAAGCATCATATCTTTTAACCAAAAATTGTAACCATTCAACAAAATATACAAAGGTTGAAATTCAACCTTGCACCCATAGGCTTGCTGCGTACTGCAGCAGCCTTTCCTATTATACAAACACACATGCTGCATCATGCAGCACCAAGTCTACATATATATATATATTTACTTATGTATTGAAATCTCCAACATTGTTATATGTATGCTCATTGTGCTTTTCATCCTGTATTATATATATAATATAATATATGTATATATATGTGTGTGTATATGTATTTATAATATATGTGTGTGCTCAGGGTGATTATTGATTAATAATCTTCCTCTTTTTTAATGTAATATATGTGTATGCTCAGTGTATATATTAAAAAAATTAGGTCTCGTGAGGCTTCGCCTCACGCCTAGGCTGGGTTATCCCTCGGACGCCTCACCCACGCCTCACGCTTTTAATACATTGACCCCATCAGAACTCAGTGATTTCTCGCAAGCACCGATGTCGTCGGAGATCCTTACGACGGTATAGTTGGCCATGGTCTCCTCTTCGTTTACCTCATCTTGCGTGCCTTGGAAACACGAAGCAATTGATCCGTACGATTGCGCACACTGTTGAATGCTTTGGTTTCTTTGCTGCTCTTGATCAGGGGCTGATAACTGTTAAGCAACTCTTAGGCGTCCTTCGCAGTTTCTGCTGCTACCTCAAGAATATTTATGGCAAGTTCTTTGAGTTCTTTGTGACTAATTTTTTTTTTTTTTTTTTTTTTTTTTTTTTTGGGGTGAAGCAATGAATGGAGATCAGCTATTTACCAAATCTTGCGTCACGCCAATAAGATAAGCCATGTTCATATGCTCAATATTATCCTCGTCTTGTGCTTTAAGAAAGTAGACAGTAGATCAATCGTTCATTTAGTCGCACTTCGAGTTTCTTGAAGAGAATAAATTGTCGTTGTGAAGCCAACCTAATACTATCATTTATAAACAAATGGTAAAAGAAACTGAACTAATACTGTCATTTTGTGGTTTCAAGATGATTTTGCTACTCACACGTAGGGGTGGGGCATGCCCTAGCTACTAACCTGAGAGTTTAGATCGTCTTTAATTTGTCCTCAACAAGGGATGAAGGTGAATCTCTCTCCTACTCGGTTTCTCTTTTATATAATCAATCACCTTAATGCCTTGTTAGTTATAAGCTCATTTGCAATTCATCTTCTACCCCTAGTTGGTCATACTACTTCCATTTCACCTCTCAACTGCCTTTGAGATTAGGGAGTTATCCATTGCTTTGTACAAAACGAGCCATGGGTATGAACGGATCGTTAGTTATACTTGACACCTGCACAGTTATATTATTGTCTTTTATACCTATTTTATTTGGTATGGTAGGTAACACGCATGATGGAGACTTTAAGTTCTTGAATTCACATGTTATGAAAGTCTTAATTTTATATAAGGGATATTTTGGATGCGGTCCTTAATCCTTAACATTCTTTGATTCAAACCTTAATAGTATTCAAAGTTTGATCAAAGTCCTTTGACTTTGTACACCTCATTATATTACTATTAAAATTTATATTTTTATAGTTTTGACATGAATTGTTTCATATTTTATGAGATTTATAATCCTATAAATTTAAAATCCCTCATTATAATACTATTAGAAATGGTTACAATTAAAAAATTTAAACATTTTGATTGAATAAATGGGTAAAAACTATGTAAAAATAAGAAATAATAAATGGCAAAAGAATGTATCCATAGTGTTAAAAAAATTGGTACATTTCACATATAACAAAGTGGTACATTAATCCGTAGTCATAGTGTTAAAGACCCGCAACACCCGTAGTCATGTACTTTAATCCGTCACCATATTCAGAATATGTACAAAACAATTCTAATAAAAGACTCCACACCTGTCGCCATTTACTTTATGAAAGTTGACAATTTGCTAGTTTGTAGTTCCATCTTCCGGATCTAGTTGTCATAGAAACTAAGTCAATTAATTATCAGGAAATTGGGCTTACTAGCCATTTTACAAATGCACCAACCAAAATTAGTCTCTCCCTCAAAATTAAAGATTGATATAGTTTCATCTGCTTAGAAAGCATGCATTTGTTTGTATATGACCCCAAACAGAAGGGGGGAAAAATATTATGCTCACGGGTTAAGTTTTTATTTTTTGTTATAATATGAGCACTCGTCTTCGCACGTAACACTTTAAAAGCACATTCACCAGTTTCACGATTAGAAACTGTTGTACCATATATTGAGCCTCATTATTTGGGCTTCATTACTTAGCCCATGATTGTAAAAGGGAAGGAAACCCTTATTCTATAAAAGGGCTCCCTCACACTCACTTAAAAGGGGGATCACCCTCACTTAGGAGGACATGAGACTCCGAGAGAACAAAATAGGAGCAAAGGAGAGCAAAGAAAGCAAACACTGCCTCTATAGCCTCCATGTATATTGTAATCACATTTTACATAGTGGAACAGAATCGACATCAGTGTGGACGTAGCCCAACTTGAGGTGAACCACGATATATCTTTGTGTTCTTGTGCGTTTGTGTGATTTACGGTCGGATTTACAATCGTCCAAGATCGACCCGATTTTGTGCATCAACACAATCCTATTACTGGATAGTATGCTGATTGCTGCTCATCCCAATCGCAATCCCATACTCTAATCAAAGGCTGAAGTGAATCCTTGAGAGATATCAACCAACCCAACAACTATTGACTCGTCAATAAGGCTCCAATATTAATAGAAGATGGCAATTACAGCATATTTTTCAATCAAGTTAAAAGTGTTACCAAGAATTCTAAGATTGTCTGACATACAAATTTGGTATCAGCTAGACTTGGCAATTCCTGATACGATCCGATAACCCGACCTGACCCGACACGAAATTAACAGGCGTTCGGGTCGACACGATAACGAATCGGGTCGTTATCGGGTAACCCGATAAGCACCTGTTAAGATAACGGGTTGGTTTGGGTATACACGTGGGTAACACGATACACGATAAGCAAAATATTAATTTTATAATTGACACACCCCGACCGAGATCGAGGCATGCTGGCCGTCACGTGAAGGTGACGTAGCCATGTGCACAGTGCGGAAGCATTAGAATAAGAAGAAATACGAATAAATAAAAACCGAATAAGTGTGATTACACATTCAGAGCATATAGCCTAAGTGCAGTCAAGCAATTTAACTAATACCCAAAGGTGGTCCTACATTTGTGATGGTCTGTCAGAACCTCCGTTGTAACCTCGTGAGCCACCAACAAAGTTACCTAATACCTGGAGGGGCGAAAAACAAAAGCGTGAGTGGGCAAAAACAAATCTTTCAAAAACCTTTTCAAAAACTATCTTTCTAACCCCTCGCCGTAAAACCTGTATACTTTCCCAGAAAAATAATAGTATATACATATACTAAACTCCTCTGAAAATCATCATCATGCTAATATGAATTGAAACATGAAAATGCCAAGAAGTCACTGATATGCCATCGAATCCAATATATATGCCAAACCATGCCAACGAATCAAGCATATGCCATATCATACCATCAAATCATGAGTATGCCAACGAATCCAACATATGCCAAACTATGCCAACGAATCAAACATATGCCATATCATACCATCAAATCATAAATCAAGTGAAATAAACTCATCATCGATAACAACATGTCCACCGTGTGATCAGCACGACTGGAACTATAGCTCATAATCAATCTCATCATCTCATCCTAATATATATCCTGCACACATGTCGAACCCACTCGAGGTGGTCTATACGACAAGACTGGGTGTAATCTACTACGCTCTAGTGCTACAATCACGTGAAGACTGTGCGAATAAGTCGCGGGTCACCTACGAGTTGAACCCACTCAAGGTGGTCTATACGACAGGATTATGCACCTAACTTGGATCCAAGGCGAGCGTGCGGTGCGGAGAGGTGAACAACACGTGAAAGACTGGCCCTGGCCCTGGGCGGGAGCACTAACACCAGGGGTGCAGGTTTATGAGCTATCGATGCATCTCAACATCCCGTCAATCTCGTTATCTCAACATTTATTTAAACACTCAGAGGCTTACCTGAACTTACCTTAGGGTCCACAGCACCAACAATCATGCGCATACAATTTCATGATGCATAGGCACTCCATATGCATAATACTATCATGATGCATAATACTATCATGATGCATACTCATTTCATCATGCATACTCGAGAAATATAACAAAGGTATGATGGCATGGCATTTCATTTCATAAACCATTTCACATGTTTTCTGGGAAAACTCAATGTATAAGGTATATACGGAAAACAAAAGCCCACTCACCTGGAGTCCGCGCTACGGCTCCTTAACGTGAACATCGAGGCGTCCCAAAACGTTCGGTGCCTAAAACAATTACCAAACTACAACTTAGAACTCTTAACCATAGAATATGTAATTCACGTAAAACATATCCTCAAGGATATTCTAGAATCATTTAAGACCCTTAATCAAAAGTCAACCTTCGATCAGCGATCGACGGTAGGGTCCACTGCCCCACGTACTTGATCCGGAAGATCCGTAACTCAAATCTCCGATCCGTAACTTTCCAAGATGTACATTAACCTTCTAGAACAACATACTACAATTTCGTTACGATCCGACGGTTGGATCTCCGCCAATTTCCAAAATCGAGTGGTGGTTAACCTTTTATTTTACGAACTTACAAATCCAATTCGGGAAGATCCGTCCATCGGATTCCCAATCCGTAAGTTCTTACATTCTTCAAATATTACGTACTACCACGTACCAAAGTTTGGTGACGATCCGACGGTAGGGTCGTCGATTCATATTTTCACCTAACCATGAATCGTAACGAACTTAAGTTCAATTACTCAAATTAAGTCCAACAATTATCAAAACTGATCCTAGAGCATTGAACATAGCATGAAAATAACATTGGCGGCCCACTGGCCACGTGCCGCCGCACGGGCCGCCGCGGGTGGGGTCGGCCGTCCCGACTCGCCGGAAAATTCAACTATTTTTAAAAATTCTCAAAAATTGCAGAATTGAAGATCTCGAAGAGAGGAACAACTTTCATACCTTCGGCCAAGTCCAATTTGGCTTGGAAATGCTCCAATTTCACCAAAACCGTAAGAACCCTAGAAATTGGGTGTGCTTCAATTCGTCCTCAAATCAAACCCGATACTCCAACTAAAGCTTGGGCTTTGTTCCAGGTCCTAAGGGAATGCTAATGGTGTTAGCAATTGAAAGAAAACATTTCAAGATTTGAAGAATTTGCACACTAACCCACCGCATACCCCCGTACGGTTTTAATCAATTTCAAAGCCAAAATCCTTGATTTTTGGGGTGCAATAGGAAGAGGGAAGATCATAGAGGGTTTTCCAAGTGATGGTTTGAAGTAACTCATCGGAAAAATGATGGAATTTCGACGGAAATGGATGAAGAACACCGGCCGGATCCGCGCGGTTCACGGGTATCCAACCCGTTTCTGACCTTCATCCCACGCTTCTCACCCTCTCTCCTTTCCTCCTTTCCTCTATTCCGATTAGCTGGCCTCTTCCTTCCTCCACTCTGATTCGTCTGACCTCTCTCTCTCTCCTCTTCCGATTGGCAGCCATTCCCATTCTTCTTCTTCTTTTCTGTTTTCAGTAGCCACACACGCACACACACAACTTCCTTTCTTCTTTTAATTTCTTTCCTTTCCCATCTGAGCCATCCATTTTAGATTTCCTTTAATCTGGGCCATCCAAATGGTACACCAGATTTTTTTTTTTTTTTTTTTTTAAATAACATTCATAAAATGCCCAACTTCAAACTTTAATAACTTCTTCGTTATAACTCCAAATCACGAATCGTCTGCGCCCATGCGTCTGTAGCGACGAGTACTACGAGAATATATCAAGAAAACAAATCTTAGATGGCACAATGCAGCAATTAACCTCAAACAATGCACGTGCCTCAAAGGGCATTTTTGTAAAATCCTTTATAACAATTTAAAAACTCTTAAAATCAGGGACGGGCTGTCACAATAATTTTATAACCCTAAAAAAATACTATAATAATTATATATATTAATTTAACAACTTTATACCCCTAAAAACTATAATAATTATATATATATATATAAATTAAATTAAATTTTAAAAATTGGTGACCATTGGATCGGCTGAAATATACATACCATTTAATTTTTCAAGTGTTTAACGTACAAAATAAATAAATTCAAATCTACTTAATAAATAAATAAATACATATATATATATATATATACCATTGAACTTGATGGGATACGAATTCTACGAAACTAATTTCAACGATCCAACTGTTGAACTTGCTTGTATATGCTTCGAGATCTCATACGCCAAAAATCGAAAAAAAACGAACATTCAGAGATCAAGTAACGGGACAAAACTTTTCGACGGTTATAAATGAAAAATCACGATTTAACGGTTATTTTAACTCCAATTTTGATGATTGTTTTTACAACTACACTCCTTTACCCTATATGAATACAATGAATGAATTCGATCTTCAATTTAAAATATTTACACAAGTAGATACCACAAAATCTTATGTTATACTTAATGAAAGGATAAATAAACTCTTTAAGTGTTAGTGAATCTATCGTTTTGGTGAGATGCGCATTCTACGAAACTAATTTCAATGATCCAACCGTCGAACTTTCTTGTATATGCTTCGAGATCTCATACGCCAAAAATCGAAAAAAACAAACATTCAGAGAGCAAGTAACGGGACAAAACTTTTCGACGGTTATAAACGAAAAATCATGATTTAACGATTATTTTAACTCCGATTTTGATGATTTTTTTACAGCTACACTCCTTGACCCTATATGAATACAATGATTGAATTCGATCTTCAATTTAAAATATTTACACAAGTGGATACCACAAAAACTTATGTTATGCTTAATGAAAGGATAAATAAATACTTTAAGTGTTAGTGAATCTATCGTTTTGATGAGATACGCATCCTACGAAACTAAGTTCAACGATCCGACCGTCAAAATTGTTTGTATATGATTCGAGATCGCATACGCCAAAAATCGCAAAAAACAAACATTCGAAGATCAAGTAACGGGACAAAACTTTTCGACGGTTATCAACGAAAAATCACGATTTAACGGTTATTTTAACTACGATTTTGATGATTTTTTACAGCTACACTCCTTGACCCTATATGAATACAATGGATGAATTCGATCTTCAATTTAAAATATTTTACACAAGTGGATACCACAAAATCTTATGTTATACTTAACGAAAGGATAAATAAACTCTAAGTGTTAGTGAATCTATTGTTTTGATGAGATACGCATTCTACGAAAATAATTTCAACAATCCAATCGTCAAACTTGTTTGTATATGCTTTGAGATCGCATACGCCAAAAATCGCAAAAGAAAACCATTCAGATGTCAAGTAACAGGACAAAACTTTTCGACGGTTATAAACGAAAAATCACGATTTACCGGTTATTTTAACTCCGATTTTGATGATTTTTTACAGCTACACTCCTTGACCTTATATGAATACAATGAATGAATTCGATTGTCAATTTAAAATATTTACACAAGTGGATACTAGGCCTGGCAATTCCTGACACGACCCGATAACCCGACACGACACGACACGAAATTAACAGGTGTTCGAGTCGACACGATAATGAATCGGGTCGTTATCGGGTAACCTGATAAGCACCTGTTAAGATAACGGGTTGGTTCGGGTATACACGTGGGTAACACGAAACACGATAAGCAGAATATTAATTTTATAATTTTATAACCCTAAAAAAATACTATAAAAATTATATATATTAATTTAACAATTTTATACCCCTAAAAATCAATATATATATATATATATATATTAAATTAACTATAATAATTATAATAATTATATATATATGACACACCCCGACCGAGATCGAGGCATGCTGGCCGTCACGTGAAGGTGACGTAGCCATGTGCACAGTGCGGAAGCATTAGAATAAGAAGAAATACGAATAAATAAAAACCGAATAAGTGTGATTACATATTCAGAGCATATAGCCTAAGTGCAGTCAAGCAATTTAACTAATACCCAAAGGTGGTCCTACATTTGTGATGGTCTGCCAGAACCTCCATTGTAACCTCGTGAGCCACCAACAAAGTTACCTAATACCTGGAGGGGCGAAAAACAAAAGCGTGAGTGGGCAAAAACAAATCTTTCGAAAACCATTTCAAAAACTATCTTTATAACCCCTCGCCGTAAAACCTGTATACTATGTGAGATCCCACATCGCCCAGGGGAGTGATCCTTATATGTATATTCCCATCCCTACCTAGCGCGAGGCCTTTTGGGAGCTCACTGGCTTCGGGTTCCGTAGGAACTCCGAAGTTAAGCGAGTAGTGCACGAGAGCACTCCCATGATGGGTGACCCACTGGGAAGTTCTCGTGTGAGTTCCCAGAAACAAAACCGTGAGGGCGTAGTCGGGGCCCAAAGCGGACAATATCGTGCTATGGTGGTGGAGAGGGCCCGGGAGGTGGTGGACCCCGGGCCGGGATGTGACAATTTGGTATCAGAGCCTAACCCTGGCCGTGGTGTGCCGACGAGGACGTCGGGCCCCTATGGGGGGTGGATTGTGAGATCCCACATCGCCCAGGGGAGTGATCCTTATATGTATATTCCCATCCCTACCTAGCGCGAGGCCTTTTGGGAGCTCACTGGCTTCGGGTTCCGAGGAACTCCGAAGTTAAGCGAGTAGTGCACGAGAGCACTCCCATGATGGGTGACCCACTGAGAAGTTCTCGTGTGAGTTCCCAGAAACAAAACCGTGAGGGCGTAGTCGGGGCCCAAAGCGGACAATATTGTGCTATGGTGGTGGGGCCCGGGAGGTGGTGGACCCCGGGCCGGGATGTGACATATATATTAGATTTTAAATTAAATTTATACTCCTAAAATATTAACTATAATAATTATATATATATATATATATATTAAATTTTAAATTAAATTTTATACTCCTAAAAAATATAATAATTATATGTGTACAAAATAAATAGATTATCCAACCATCTCTCAATGGACAGTGGATCACCACACCAACCTTCGAAGTTCGAACCCCAGACCCCAGAGGAACATGTTTGCACACATTTCCATTAGGTTAGGAAGAAGCTCCGTGAATATATCAAATATATATATATATAGACACACACACACCATTGAACTTTATGGGATACGAATTACACGAAACTAATTTCAATGATCCAACCGTCAAACTTGTTTGTATATGCTTCGAGATCGCATCAGAAAAAAATTGCAAAAAACAAACATTCAGAGATCAAGTAACGGGACAAAACATTTCGACGGTTATAAACGAAAAATCACGATTTAACGGTTATTTTAACTTCGATTTTGATGATATTTTACAACTACACTCCTTGACCCTATATGAATACAATGAATGAATTCGATCTTCAATTTAAAATATTTACACTAGTGGATACCACAAATCTTATGTTATACTTAATGAAAGTATGAATAAACTCTTAAGTGTTAGTAAATCTATTGTTTTGATGAGATACGCATTCTACGAAACTAGTTTCAACGATCCAACCGTCAAACTTGTTTGTATATGCTTCGAGATCGTATCAGCAAAAAATTGCAAAAAACAAACATTCAGAGATCAAGTAACGGGACAAAACTTTTCGACGGTTATAAACGAAAAATCACGATTTAACGGTTATTTTCACTCCGATTTTGATGATTTTTTACAGCTACACTCCTTGACCCTATATGAATACAATGAATGAATTCGATCTTCAATTTAAAATATTTACACTAGTGGATACCACAAAATCTTATGTTATACTTAATGAAAGTATAAATAAACTCTTTTTTGATGAGATACGCATTCTACAAAACTAGTTTCAACGATCCAACCGTCAAACTTGTTTGTATATGCTTCGAGATCGCATCAGCAAAAAATTGCAAAAAACAAACATTCAGAGATCAAGTAACGGGACAGAACTTTTCGACGGTTATAAACGAAAAATCACGATTTAACGGTTATTTTAACTCCGATTTTGATGATTTTTTACAGCTACACTCCTTGGCCCTATATGAATACAATGAATGAATTCGATCTTCAATTTAAAATATTTACACTAGTGGATACCACAAAATCTTATGTTATACTTAATGAAAGTATGAATAAACTCTTAAGTGTTAGTAAATCTATTGTTTTGATGAGATACACATTCTACAAAACTAGTTTCAACGATCAAACCGTCAAACTTGTTTGTATATGCTTCGAGATCACATACGCCAAAAATTGAAAAAAACAAACATTCAGAGATCAAGTAACGGGACAAAACTTTTCAACGGTTATAAACGAAAAATCACGATTTAACGGTTATTTTAACTCCGATTTTGATGATTTTTTACAACTACACTTCTTGACCCTATATGAATACAATGAATGAATTCGATCTTCAATTTAATATATTTACACATAGTGGATGGATACCACAAAATCTTATGTTATACTTAATACAAATATAAATAAACTATAATTTAACAATTTTATACCCCTAAACAATTTAACAATCTTATATAATAATTATATATATTAATTTAACAATTTTATACCCCTAAAAAAAACCTATAATAATTATATATATATTAAATTAAATTTAAAAATTTGATGACCATTGGATCGGCTGAGATTTAATCTCAGCCGTCCATTGTAGGGTATCTTCTCTTCTCTCTCATTAACCCAGATTAACCAAATTGTTCTCCGACTGTCTCTCTCGAATCTCGTTCGACTGCGCGCGGCTGCGCCTCACCGAGTCTCAGTCCCTTACCTCACCTCAGTTTCACAGGCTCACCCCCGCCCCGTCGTCACCGGCTCACCCTCAAATCATTATCTTCTCTCTCATATTAACCCAGATACCTCAAATCATTCTCTGTCTCTCTCGAATCTCGATCGACCTCAGTCATGCGGCGCCTCACCGGTTCCTGAATCGAGCTCTCGGTCTCAGTCAGTCCGCACTCCTCCTCACTGCACAAGGTAAAAATTTCCTGCAATAAACTCAAGGGTTTCTGAATTAGGGCTTTTGGAATTAGGAATTTTTGAAATTAGGGTTTCTAAATTAGGGCTTTTGTAATTAGGAATTTCTAAAATTAAGGTTTATAAATTGGATAAGGTTAATTTGCTTCATGATTTCTTTGCTCAATTTGTTGTGCTGATCTGTTTGCTATAAAAATAAATTAGCAAGAGAGACTGATGATGAAATGGTGTAGCTGATCTGTTGTGTTGATCTGTTTGCTCAATTTGTTGTGCTGCTGATCTGTTGTGTTGATTTGTTATGCTGCTGATCTGTTGTGTGTTGTGTGTGTGTGTACTATGTGTGTGTGCGCTTGTGGGTGTGTGTGTGCATGTGCGTGTGCTCTATGTGCAGTGTGTTATCTGTGTTGTGTCTGTGTGTCTGTGTGTTGTGTGCTATCTGTGTGTGTGTGTGTGTTGTGCGCTGTGTGTGTGCTCTGTGTGCAGTGTGTGTGTTGTGTGTTATGTCTGTGTGTCTGTGTGCTGTGTGCTATCTGTGTGTGTGTGTGTGTGTGTTGTGCGCTGTGTGTGCTCTGTGTGCAGTGTGTGTTGTGTGTTGTGTGTTGTGTGTTGTGTGTTGTGTCTGTGTGTCTGTGTGCTGTGTGCTATCTGTGTGTGTGTGACTGTGTGTGTTGTGCGCTGTGTGTGCGCTCTGTGTGCACTGTGTATGTGTGTGTGCGGTGTGCTGTGTGTTGTGTCTGTGTGTCTGTGTGTTGTGTGCTTTGTGTGTGTGTGTTGTGCGCTGTGTGTGTGCTCTGTGTGCAGTGTGTGTGCTGTTCCTGGAGTGTGTGTGCTCTGTGTGCAGTGTGTGCTCTGTGTGCAGTGTCTGTGTGTTGTGTGCAGTGTGTGTGCTTTCGTTAAAGTTGTATATGGTTATTATTTGTATTATAAACTGTTCCAACAATTTTTTACAGTTTTGTTTTTCTTTCTTGAAGCAATGGATGCTGAGCAAGATTTTACAAACCTTAGTGATGGAAGGTCAGTGGAAGTGACAATGGGAATACAACCTGATCATGGAAGTGAAAATATGGAAGATACAAATACAAGTCCAACAAAGAAAAAGGCTAGAGTGATCAAATTAGGTAAGCGAACACTCAGGTCTCCTGTTTGGAAAACTTTCAACAAATTGACTACTATTTTTGAAGATGGTAAAAATCATGCTCAATGTAAAGATTGTAAGAAACTGGTAATAGATGATAGTCATCATGGGACGGGTAATATGAATAGACATTTGAAAACATGCCCTGGACAAACTGATGGATTATTGTCGGTGTCTGAATTCTGTTCCCAAAACTTTGATCCTGTGGTATTCCGTGGCTTATTGGTAAAGGCCATCATCAAGCATAATCTTCCTTTTAGTTTTTCTGAATATGAGGGAATTAGAGCTATGTTTGCATATATATCTTCTGCTATCAAGTTACAATGTAGAAATACAATTAAAGCCTCTGTGTTGAGGATGTTCAAAAATGAAAAACAAAGGCTTCATGATTTGGTAGGCTCAGTTGATGGGTATCTTGCTCTTACTGCTCACTTTGTAGACAAAGATTGGAAATTGCATAAGAGAATTTTAAGTTTTTGTCACATGCCTCCTCCTCATACTGGTGTTGCAGTATCTGAGAAAATTAATGCATTGGTGACTGAGTGGGGGATTGAGAAGAAGTTATTTTCTATTACTTTGGATAATGCTTCTTCAAATATTTCTTTTGTTAGCATTTTAAAGAATCAATTGAATCTTAGAAGTCTTCTTGTGATGAATGGTGACTTCTTTCATGTACGTTGTTGTGCTCATGTCTTGAATTTGATAGTTCAAGATGGACTTAAAGAAATTGATTCTTCGGTGATAAAAATTCGTGAATGCATCAATTATATAAAGGCTCTGAGGCTAGGAAATTAAAGTTTTATGAATGTGTTAGACAAGTAGGGATATTGGATAGTAGGAGAGGTTTGAGACAAGATGTCCCTACTAGATGGAACTCAACCTATATCATGCTAGATAATGCAATTTTCTATCGATATGCTTTGATTCATTTAGGGTTGAGTGATTCCAATTTTACTACTTGTCCTTCTTCTGAAGAGTGGGATAAAATAATAAAGATTTCCAAGTTTTTGGGGTACTTTTATGAGGTTACGTGCTTATTCTCTGGGACAAAGAACCCCACATCAAATTTGTTCTTCCCTAAGGTGTTCGTAATCCAACTTCAAATTAAGGCAGCCATGGATGGTTCTGAAAGTTTCATGAACAAGATGAGGACTTACATGTACATGAAGTTTGAGAAGTATTGGTCAGAGTATAGTTTGATTTTGGCAATTGCAGTCATCTTAGACCCTCGTTATAAATTGCATTTTGTGGATTGGGCTTACACAAGGCTTCATGGTGTGAATTCAGTCGAATTTACAAAGGTTAATGACAAATTGAATGCTCTTTTTGGTGTGTACTTGGAAAAACTTCCCCATCTTGATAATTCAAATACTCCAGTGAATTCAGTGCCTAATCATCAAACAGAATCTGTAGAAGTTATCGTTGAGGTAACCTAAATTTATTTTTATTTACTTTATATATTTGTAGATTGTAGTAGTAGTACTATAAAAAATGTTGATATTATATTTGAAATTGACATGATGCATGATTTTTTATGATGTAGGATTTTGATAATAATTACGATGGTTCAAGTTCAATTGAAAAAAATGAATTGCAGAAGTATTTGGAGGATAAAAGAATGGATAGAAAAGTAGACATTGATGTTCTTTCTTGGTGGAAAATGGAGCGTTTTCATTATCCGATACTTTCTCAGTTAGCACGAGATGTGTTAACAATTCCCATTTCAACTGTTGCATCAGAATCTGCATTTAGTATTGGGGGTAGAGTACTAGATCAGTATCGTAGTTCATTGTTACCAGAAACAGTTGAAGCTTTGTTGTGCACACGAGATTGGCTATTTGGAAAAGGAGGTAATATATTTTTATATTGTATAGTATTATTGTTTTATTTCTTTTCATAATTATTTTGGTAAACTTCTCATAATATATTTTTAGAATGATTTTTAATGTTTGGTTTTTCTATACTTAGTTTATGCGGAAGAGAGTTCTGACGTGGACAACCTTACTGAAAACATCATCAACATAACTCTTGAAAGCAATAGATCAAGCCAAAGTTCTAATGCAGTTTCCTCATGATGATAGATGTAAATTAAGGATTTTGAAAACAAAAACTCTTTCATTTTGCATATCCTTGCACATTTAATATTTGTAATAGATTAGTAGTGTATGGATTTTTTTTTTATTACTCTTATTTTCGAGTGTAGATGTAGTACTTAAACGATAAATGTGTTTTAATGTTTTGAAGTTATATTTATGTGACAATGTGGGGTATGTGCAAATTTAAAAAAAATATATATTTTTCTTAACGGGTCATAACGGGTCGGGTCACTTTACCCGTTGGGTAAAGTGACCCGACCTGTTAAGGACCCGTTAAGATAACGGGTGCGACACGACACGACCTGTTAAGATAACAGGTGTTACACGAAAACGACACGAACACGACAGACACGACACGATTGCCAGGCCTAGTGGATACCACAAAATCTTATGTTATACTTAATGAAAGTATAAATAAACTCCAAGTGTTAGTGATCTATCATTTTGATGAGATACGCATCCTACGAAACTAAGTTCAACGATCCAACCGTCAAAATTGTTTGTATATGATTCGAGATCGCATACGCCAAAAATTGCAAAAAACAAACATTCGAAGATCAAGTAATGGGACAAAACTTTTCGACGGTTATTAACGAAAAATCACGATTTAACGGTTATTTTAACTACGATTTTGATGATTTTTTACAGCTACCTTCCTTGACCCTATATGAATACAATGAATGAATTCGATCTTCAATTTAAAATATTTACACAAGTGGATAGCATAAAATCTTATGTTATACTTAACGAAAGTATAAATAAACTCCGAGTGTTAGTGAATCTATTGTTTTGATGGGATACGCATTCTACGAAACTAATTTCAACGATCCAACCATCAAACTTATTTTTATATGCTTCGAGATCGCATACGTCAAAAATCGCAAAAAACAAACATTCAGAGATCAAGTAACGGGACAAAACTTTTCGACGGTTATAAACAAAAAATCATGATTTAACGGTTTTTTTAACTCCGATTTTGATGATTTTTTACAGCTACACTCCTTGACCCTATATGAATACAATGAATGAATTCGATCTTCAATTTAAAATATTTACACAAGTGGATACCACAAAATCTTATATTAAACTTAATGAAAGTATAAATAAACTCTAAGTGTTAGTGAATCTATCATTATGATGGGATACGCATTCTATGAAACTAATTTCAACGATCCAACCGTCAAACATTTTTGTATATGCTTTGAGATCACATACTCCAAAAATCGTAAAAAACAAACATTCAGAGATCAAGTAATGCGATAAAACTTTTCGATGGTTAAAAATGAAAAATCACTATTTAACGGTTATTTTAACTCCTATTTTAATGATTTTTTTTACAGGTACTCTCCTTGACCCTATATGAATTCAATGAATGAATTCGATCTTCAATTTAAAATATTTACACAAGTGGATATCACAAAATCTTATGTTATACTTAATGAAAGTATAAATAAACTCTAAGTGTTAGTGAATTTATTGTTTTGATGGGATACGCATTCTACGAAACTAATTTCAACGATTGAACCGTCAAAACTTATTTGTATATGCTTTGAGATCGCATACGCCAAAAATCGTAAAAAACAAACATTCGAAGATCAAGTAACAAGACAAAACTTTTCGACGGTTATCAACGAAAAATCACAATTTAACGGTTTTTTAACTCCGATTTTGATGTTTTTTTACAGCTACATGATTTTTTTACAGGTACTCTCCTTGACCCTATATGAATACAATGAATGAACTCGATCTTCAATTTAAAATATTTACACTAGTGGATAACACAAAATCTTATGTTATACTTAATGAAAGGCTTCACAACCTTGAAAAGAAAAACTCTTTCATTTTGCATATCCTTGCACATTTAATATTTTGTAATAGACTAGTAGTGTATGAATGTTTTTTTATTAGGCTCTTATTTTCGAGTGTAGATGTAGTACTTAAACGACAAATGTGTTTTAATGTTTTGAAGTAATATTTATGTGGCGATGTGTGGTATGTGCAAATTTAAGAAAAAGATATATTTTTCTTAATGGGGGTCGGGTCACTTTACCCGTTGGGTAAAGTGACCCGACCTGTTAAGATAACAGGTATGACACGACAAGACCTGTTAAGATAACAGATGTTACACGAAAACGACACGAACCCGACAAACACGACCCGTTTGCCAGGTCTAGTATCAGTGGAGTTTGTGTTTTTCATTTTTGTTCCACCACTTCCCCATTGGCTCAGATTCCACCACCTTTCATGTTATCCAAGCAGTGCACGAATTCCTTTTTCACTTTTCCGGAAGAAGATAACTGCGAGATCACAGATGAATTTGCCTGTCCAAAACCAAGTATCTCATCAACTGCTGCGGAAAATTTACCAAGATTTCCAGATTGTTTAGCTCCACACCTATTCCACAAGAGATGCAACTTAATACACACAACAAGAGCATATAACAACAACCAAGTATGCAAACTCAAAGTAAACCAACTCAAAATGTAATATAGTTTTGTTTCTCATATTATGCTAGTTTTAGTATGACAATTGCGCAAAACTCACCCGAATACTACGGTTCCATTTGTCAAGGTGGTTTGATGGTTTCCAATCAAGTTGGATATTGTCCTTGACATAGTAACCAGCAGTTAAGCTTCCATCTCCGTACGAGATACTACAATTGCAAAGCATATATGCATTGTAATCAGGAAGTTTTACCTTTGAATACGGAAGTACAGAACTCTTGATCACATGTAACCTTGTTTGAAGTTGAAGAGCCCTTCAGATCGTACATTGTGAGCTCAAACTGTATCATCAAGTAGCTAGGGTGAAAAAGGAAGGCAACGAATTCTGCTCTCTGCACAATTCACCCATAAAACGTCACTTTCTGTATCAACCTGCACATGAAAGTCCTTTGAAGGGGGAGCCAAGTCTGATTTTGGCAATGTAGAGCCTAGATCCAGCCAAACATAACATGTAAAGCAATAATAAGTATCTAACATGCAATGCAAATGCAACCTGTAAGTTCTAACCTTACTTTACAAATAGGTTGTAGGTGTAAAGTCTAGTTGTTAGGGTTCCTTTATTCTAGGGTTTATCCCTGGACGTGCTAATAACCCTCCTATACTTGAGGGACAAGTTGTTTTATGTTTTTAACCTAACCACTCACCACGATTTTAGGACCTGTATAATCATGGGTTGTTATTTGATTTTCTGTTTGATGTAAAGCTATTTAATAGCCGAAGTTGTTTGTTTCAGTTTAATAAGAATTCTCCTGAGTATACTTGTGCTTCCATACTTTGCATTCTCAAAGCTCTTGATAACCTAGTTCAGTTTCAACATCTGGTATCAGAGCCCCATCACGGGGCCTGACCAAACCGGTTGTTAGCGTGAGAGAACGAAAACATAACGTCTGATAGCAGTTTTGTACAACCTGCTATCCCAAGGTTCGATGGGCACTATGATCACTGAAGTATGCTTATGGAGAATTTTCTGCGTTCCAAAGAATATTGGAACTTGGTGGAGACATGAATCACTGCAGTAGCAGGAGGGGCTGAATCTAGTGACTTGCAGAAGAAGGCGCTGGAGGAGCAGAAACTGAAAGACTTGAAGGCCAATAACTATTTGTTCCAGGCCATTGATCGTTCAATCTTAGAAACGATCTTGAAAAAGGACACTGCCAAGGATATATGGGATTCATTGAAGCAGAAGTATCAGGGAACAGGACGTGTGAAACGTGCCCAATTACAGGCTCTTCGAAAGGAATTTGAATTACTGCATATGAAGGCTGGGGAAACTGTCAATGACTATTTTGGAAGAACGCTCGCTATAGCTAATAAGATGAGGCTTCATGGAGAAAGAATGGAGGATGTGGTGATCATTGAGAAGATTTTGAGGTCCATGACTTCAAAATATGACTATGTTGTTTGCTCGATTGAGGAGTCGAATGACTTGGATGCCTTATCCATTGATGAACTCTAGAGCAGTCTTCTTGTGCATGAACAAAGAGTCAGTCGACAAGTTGTGGATGAACAAGCTCTCCAAGTCACCTCTGGAGTTCAACAAGGAGGAAGAGGTGGTGGTAGTGGCTCCTACCATGGAAGAGGGAGAGGAAGAGGTAGATTTGGGTTCGACAAATCTATCATAGAATGCTACAACTGTCATGAGCTAGGGCATTTTCAGTGGGAATGTCCAAAGAAAGCTAGGGATTCACAGGCGAATTTTGCAGAAACAAAGGAAGAAATGTTGCTAATGGCGCACGTGGATGTTAAGGAACCTGAGAATGAGTACATTTGGTTTCTTGATTCTGGATGTAGTAATCATATGTGTGGCAGAAGGGAAGTATTTATCGAGATGGATGACAGTTTTCGAGAGTCAATGAAGCTGGGAAATGATTCCAGTCTTAGTGTGAAGGGCATGGGCAAGGTGCGAATAGAAGTGTATGGGATCGTGCATGTCATCACATGAGTTTTCCTTGTACCTGAGTTGAAGAATAATCTGTTGAGTTTTGGTCAAATGCAAGAGAGAGGACTCGCAATGCTCATGCAACATGGAAAATGTAAGATCTTTCATCCTGAGAAAGGTCTAATTCTTGAGACTGAGATGACATGGAATATGATGTTTTCCTTGGTTGCTCGCTGCTCACTGAAGGAACAAAAATGTTTCACCATGACAACCACAGATCAAGCAACTTTATGGCACTGTCGGTATGGGCATTTGAGCTGGAATGGACAGAAGGTGCTGCAACAAAAGAACATGGTTGAAGGGTTGCCAAAGTTCAAAGCTTCTCAAAAAGTGTGTGAAGACCGCCTTGTGGGAAAGCAGCACCGTGACTCTTTTCCACGTGAAAGTGTATGGAGAGCCTCCAAAATATTACAGTTAATACATGCTGACATATGTGGCCCGATAAGTCCCATCTCAAATAGTAAGAAAAAGGTATCTCATCACTTTCATTGATGATTTTAGTAGAAGAACGTGGGTTTATTTTTTGGTTGAAAAATCAGAAGCTTTTGTCATGTTCAAAATCTATAAAGCTAGAGTGGAGAAGGAAACAAGAGCATTCATAAGAGGCTTAAGGACAGATCGAGGAGGTGAGTTCACGTCACATGAATTCACAAATTTCTGCAGTGAGAATGGCATTCACAGACAGTTGACGGCTGCCTACACACCTCAACAAAACGGCGTAGCGGAAAGGAAAAATCGAACTATCATGAATATGGTACGTTGCATGCTGTCAGAGAAGCAAATTCCAAAAACTTTCTGGCCTGAAGCAGTGAACTGGGCAATGCATGTATTGAATAGAAGTCCAACTCTTGCCGTAAAAAGCAAGACACCTGAAGAAGCTTGGAGTGGGCGCAAACCATCGGTGGATCATTTTAGAGTTTTTTGATATGTATCTCAAGTGCATGTACCTGATAGCAAAAGGGTGAAACTTGATGATAAAAGCCTCAAATGCATACTGTTGGGGGTAAGTGAAGAATCCAAAGCTTATAGATTGTTTGATCCCATTTCACAGAAAATTATTGTAAGTCGAGATGTGGTTTTTGAGGAAGATGAACAATGGAATTGGGATGAGATTCATGAGCAGGCTGTCTTAACCGATCTTGAATGGGAAATGATGAAGAAACAATCACAGAAGATGAAGAATGATCTGGAGATATTGAAGATATGGAAAATGATGAGTCTCATGAAGTAAGAGAAGCCACGACTGAAGGCAGTGCATCTCAAGAGGGACGAACTCGAAGACCACCAATCTGGATGAGAGATTATGAAACTGGCGAGGGTCTCTCTGATGAAGAAAGTGTGAACTTGGCTCACCTAGCCTTGTTTACTAATGGTGATCCTACTACTCATTATGATGTTGTGAAGAGTGAGAAGTGGAGACAAGCAATGCAACGAGAAATAAAAGCTATAGAGAAGAATGATACGTGAGAGTTGACTGATCTGCCATCAGGGGGAAAAACCATTGGAGTAAAGTGGGTTTTCAAGACAAAATTGAATGAAAATGGGGAAGTGGACAAGTACAAGGCTCGGCTTGTTGCAAAGGGATACAGTCAGCAATATGGAGTTGATTTCTCTGAGGTGTTTGCACCAGTGGCTCGATTGGATACAATTCGAGTGGTCATTTCTCTCGTTGCACAAAAGAGTTGGAAGATTTACCAACTCGATGCCAAATCAGCCTTTCTGCATGGTGCAATTGATGAAGAAATTTTTGTTGAACAGCCACCTGGTTTTGAAAAGAAAGGGAGTGAGTCCAAGGTATATCGTCTTAAAATGGCACTATATGGACTCAAGCAGGCTCCACGGGCATGGTACAGTCGGATAGAGTCATACTTCATCAAGGAGGGCTTCAATAAATGTCCCTACGAGCATACACTGTTCATTAAGACAGCCAATGAAGGTAAAATTTTAATTGTATGCCTCTATGTTGATGATCTTATATTCACTAGGAATGATGAGTCATTGTTTGAGCAATTTAAAAAGTCCATGATGAATGAGTTTGACATGACTGATCTAAAAAAAATGAGGTAATTTCTTGGCATAGAAGTACTGCAAACAGCGGATGGAATATTCATTAGTCAACGAAAGTATGCACAGGAGGTGTTGGAAAGGTTTAATATGGATCAATGCAATTCAGTGCACAATCCTGTTGTTCATGGTTTTAAACTGACTCGTGATGAAGAGGGAGTGAAGGTTGATAGCACGCTTTATAAGCAAATGGTTGGAAGTCTCATGTACTTAACAGCTACACGTCCAGATATTATGTTCACTGTAAGTTTGATTAGTAGGTATATGGAGCATCCTACTGAGTCTCATCTAATGGAACTAAAAGGATTTTAAGGTATGTAAAAGGCACTGCTGGTTTTGGGGTGTTTTACAAGAAGGGAGAAGATGCAGAGCTTATTCGCTACACGGACAGTGACTATGCTGGTGATCAAGATGATAGAGAGAGTACTTCAGGTTATGTGTTTATGATGAATTCAGGTGCAGTTTCATGGTCTTCAAAGAAACAACCAGTGGTCACTCTTTCTACTACTGAAGCGGAGTTTATAGCTGCAGCTTCAAGTGCATGTCAAGTGGTGTGAATAAGAAGAATTCTGGGGAGTTTAAGTATGAAGCAAAGTGGTCCAACAGTGGTTTATTGTGATAATGTCTCAACCATTAAGCTTTCAAAGAATCCGGTAATGCACGGTCCCAGTAAGCACATAGATGTTTGGTTTCATTTTCTTCGAGACCTTGTCAAAGATGGAGTTGTGGAGCTGTTACAGTGTTCTACTCAAGAACAGATTGCAGACATCATGACAAAGCTGTTGAAGCTTGAAGTGTTTCTGAAGCTGCGAGGATTAATGGGTGTTTGTGAATACCCTAGTATAAACTGAATACCATTGATATAAACTGAATATCAATGGTATTCAGTTTAAGGGAGGATGTTGAAATAGTCAAAAGTCTAGTTGTTAGGGTTCCTTTATTCTATGGTTTATCCCTGGACGTGCTAATAACCCTCCTATACTTGAGGGACAAGTTGTTTTCTGTTTTTAACCTAGTCACTCACCACGATTTTAGGACCTGTATAATCGTGGGTTGTTATTTGATTTCCTGTTTGATGTAAGGCTATTTAATAGCCGAAGTTGTTTGTTTCAGTTTAATAAGAATTCTCCCGAGTATACTTGTGCTTCCATAATTTGCATTCTCAAAGCTCTTGATAACCTAGTTCAGTTTCAACAGTAGGTATCGAATTGTAATGCTAGCCGCGACTATAAACGCATATCTTAAGCAAGTAGATTATATAACATTAACCGCAGAGAGGCTGTTTGTGTGCGGCTTGGGGATCGAGTTCTAGCCACCATTCCCTTTGTTTTAGCTAGCATCCATTGACTACTAAAAAAATTTCCTATTCGGTAGGGCAATATTTTTATCTACTTGTTCTAGTCGTCCTCTCCTCGCAGTGGATAGCTTTCCACACCATTCATGAAAATAAACAGACTCCAACAAGAGCCTGAAACTTACTAGTAGTTAATCGAACAATTGAAATAGCTTATCTAATTGAGACAAAATAATATTTGATTGACTTGTTTGAATTTTTGTTTTATTTTATTTTAACGGGTGGGTTGGGTCAGGTTTAAAATCCCAGGTCCGGATTGTTCCAATCTTTAAAACAAGCTATCATGAACCGGATTTGGAGTATATTTAGGGCTAAAACGTGGCTAGACAGATTCATTGCAGATTCTCCTAATTTAATTGGGATTTTGTTTTCTAGTATATTTTGTTTTTATTTGGTTTCCTAGTCAGATTCTAAGACTTTTATTAGGAATGCTTGGATAACTTATGTAGTATAAATAAGGTCTTTGGCCGGCCCTAGCTTTTTCTCTTCTTCTATGCGACTTTGGGGATAGAAACTTGGCTAGGGCTTTGAAGAATTTTGGATTTTTACTTTAAGGTGTTTTTAATGTTTTTCTTCATAATAATATATATTTTTTATTTTAATTATGAATATGTGTAACTAAACCGTTTTGTTAAGGTGAAGTCTTGAGCCTTAGTATGAATATGGACCTAGGTGAGATCCGGATGTCGGTATGATGCTTTTGGTTTTTATTTTTAGGGTTTCAGTGTGATGAGGAAGATTATTTGTAATTTTCATATCTAATTATTTGTTTTTAATATTGATAATGTGGTTTTGGTTTTTGCAATATCTGATTATTTGGCCAGATGGTTACATCTGAAAACTCTCAACAAAATTTTCCTACTGCAACGTGCTAGAATTACCCTTTTAACTAATCTCCATAACCATATGTACATGTTTTGAGTTTGAGGAAACATACTGGACAAAAATTGTTGTTTTTCCTTTCTGCATATTGGAGATTTAGCCTTTAATTAGTTTCATATCCCTAATTTTTGTTTGTTTTGAGGAAGAAACGAACTTGCTATACCTGATTTTCCCTTTTTATATTAAAAATCTGTATTTTTGTTTCAATTAGTTTCACAATTAAGTATCTGCGTGCAAGTTTTTTTAATTTGAAATTAAGAAAGCTACGTTGCTCCCTTAGTTTGGCTAAGTATGTGATTAGTTTGAATGAGATTGAGAATACAAAGTAATTAAAATGATATCTTATATATGTTATTAATTTATGAACGTTTCCGCAAACAAAATAGATGATGCAGGTGAGAAGAAAGAAGAAGAGGCTTTTGATGACTCTATGAGTTGCCGTACTTCCAAGTGTCCAGTTTGCCTTCGGAAGGGCTGTAACGAAATTATGTGCCCCTATTGGGATAGGATCCCGCCTGGCGTGACTATTGTTGGTGAGGGCTTTGAAATAGCTTGTAAGTTGTGTATTCACGAGGATAATATGTCTGGGCACAATATGGCGTATGCTCGCCCCATTTTTTGTGGTAATTGTTTGACTATCGCCACAGTGTTCTTGATTACCCGATGCAAGATAGGAGAGCTATGTCGAACAAGGATTACGTGCTAATAACTGCATGTGAGCCTGCTGAAGATGAGGATGTCCTGGAGAAGTGAATGTCTTGATCTTGATCTCATGCTGCGATTGTTGGTTATTGTATAACAGTTCAGGTTTCTGTAATATATACTTGATGAGTTTAAATATTTCCACTGTACATATTATGTGTGTGTATATATGTGTATACATATTCTGCCTACTTTACAAGAATAAAGAGGAAAAGGTGGAGCAATATTCTGCCTGCTTTACAATATATGTGTATATATAATTTTGTTACTTGTGATCCGATTACAGATAATGAGATGCAGCTGCAAGAAATATGAAGCAATATTCATTCCTTTTTTCTTGAGAAAATTGTCGGCAAAAGAACGGAACGATCGCTCTGAAGACGTTGGAGAATACTCAGCCAATTGTTTACTTATTGGAGAAACGCCTTGGCACAATCTAGTACTAATATTTGAAGTGGGGAAAATTACACAGATCAAGTAACAATATATTTTTATTTATTTGTATTATACCCAATTTTACATTAGCTACTTTGACTATAATTTTTAATTCTCCCGCATTTTGTTTTGATTTGGTATTTATTTAATTTGGTACTTTATGTAATTTCGTATTTGTTGAATTCAGTACTTTATGTAATTTCGTATTTATTTAATTTAGTACTTTATTTAAACTAAGAGTATCTTTATTTAATTTGGTACTTTACTTAAACTAAGAGAATCTTTATTCAAACAACATAAACACACCAAATAAAATTACATAAACACACCAAATTAAATATAAAAAAAAAAAAAAAAAAAAACACACACACACACACACTAAATGAAATTAAAAAACACACCAAATAAATTTAAATAACACACCAAATGAACTTAAAAAACACACCAAACAAACTAAGAGCATTTTCTTCCACCCAAGCTTTTTTTAAGTTTCTTGAGCTTGTTTCAATCCCCACAAGTGCTCTATCAAGTTCCTTTGCCGGGCTTAGTGATAGTATGAGGATTGGAGTGAAGTATATCGTTGAATGAGTCTTTCATTGTAACGTCCATCCCTTTCTAATGGCTCGTGTTAAATGGGTTCTTATTTTTTTATTGAATTTTAAAGTTGAAAAATAGAAAAATATCTTTAAATTTGGGTTTTAAATCGTTGGTTTCAAGTGTTTAATATGAATTATAATAGATTTTGCACAAAAAATATATTTCGATGAATATGAAATGGTAATTTGTCGTTATGGTAAAAGAAATAAAAGAAAATTTAACCAAAAAAAAAACTAAACAAAAAGGAAAAAAAAACTATTAAGTATAAAATAAGATTTTGTGGTATCCACTAGTGTAAATATTTTAAATTGAAGATCAAATTTATTCATTACATTCTTATAGGGTCGAGGAGTGTAGTTGTAAAAAATCATTAAAATCGTAGCTAAAATAACTGTTAAATTGTGATTTTTCGTTTATGACCATCGAAAACTTTTGTTCCGTTATGTAATCTCTGAATGTTTGTTTTTTAAGATTTTTATCGTATGCAATTTGAGAGTGTGTACAAATAAGTTTGATGGTTGGATCGTTGAAAAAAGTTTCGTAGAATGCATATCGCGTCAAAACGATAGATTAAACAAACACTTGGAGTTAATATTATACTTCCATTAAGTATAAAATAAGATTTTGTGGTATCTACTAGTGTAAATGTTTTAAATTGAAGATCGAATTCATTCATTGCATTCTTATAGGGTCGAGGAGTGTAGTTGTAAAAAAATCATCAAAACCGGAGCTAAAATAACTGTTAAATTGTGATTTTTCGTTTATAACCGTCGAAAACTTTTGTTCCGTTACCTATTCTCTGAATTTTTTTTTTGTGATTTTTTTACGTATGCGATCTTGTTGTATCTACAAATAAGTTTGACGATTAGATTATGGAAACTAGTTTTGTAGAATACATATCTCCGTTAAATTTGCCTAAATTTTGAAGTGGGAAAAGTAATTTGTGCTAAATTTTTATTTCTGTTTTTCAAGTATTGATTAGACAATATTTAGTTTGTGTGACGACATTTTCATTGTACAATTATCTTGTTGTTTCTTTATCGCATATTTTACATGGGTTTTTATCTATTAAGCCAAACAATTATTTATTTAATTTTTAAAACGTATTCTATTTAAATACATATTATTTATTTATTTATTAAACCAAACAATTATTATTTTATTTTTTAAAATCGTAACAAAATTTTGGGGGGGAATTTAAAATTTTGGGAGGGAATTTTGGGGGATTTTTGCCGCCATTTTTTTCTGTCGGTTATAACCGACAGTAATGAAAATTTCTGTCAGTTTTTATTTTAAAAAATGTTTCTGTCGGTTTTAATCGACATAATGAAAATTTTCCAAAATAAAACCCCTCCATCTCTTCCTTGCACCGGTGCCTTCCTTCCCCCTTCCTTCCCCCTTTTCTCCTCTCCTCATTTCCTTCTCCTTTTTATATTTTTTGTTGAGCATTCTCCCTTCTCCTTTTAATTTACAAATAAGAGAAAAACCAGAGCAATGCCGGCAAATAAGCGTACCCACGAGGCAATGGAAGATGATCCTCCACAGAACTACCGAGAAAACAACCACTAAACGCCCCAAGATGAAGAGGGTACGCTTTATTTCTTCCAACTCCAGATTCGTCCAACCCACCACATACAAACACCGTACACGCACGTTTCTTCTTCCCCGTTACATGGTTTTTGGATTTTGCTTTCTCTGATTCTCTGTGTCGTTGCTTCATCTATTCTTTCTCCTCCCTTTTGCCCCTCAGAGTCCAATCGAAGCCCGTTACAAAGCACCAAAGAGAAAGACTAGTGAGCCTCTCTTTTTTCTTCATTGTTTTACTCGTTCTTCTATTTATGGTGGTCGTTTCCGTTGATTGTGTAAGTGTTTGATGTTTGAATGTTGTGTGTGATTTGGGATCTCCATGCTTTTCTTCGTTCTTCTATTCATGGAAGATGTGGGTTTTCTCTTTTGTTTTTATGGGATGGATTGTTGTGTTTTGTGTTGGGAAGAAGGTTGGTGGAGTTGGGTTTTGGATCTTTTATATTCGAGCTTCAAATTCCATCGTGCATGAAGGTTCAAGCATGTTGCCCAATCTGGTTTGCTCATTAGCTGCAAATTCTGATTTCGAGCAAAAGGGGAGAAGAATGCTCAACGAGAAGATGAAGGGAGAATGCTCTCATGTCCTTTTTTTTTATTATTAATATATTTGCTGTCGATTTTATCCGACAGAGAATGCTTTACTTATTCATTATTAATATTTCCTGTCGGTTATAGCCGACACAAGTTATGTCGGTTATATGTATTTTTTGTTGGGTTTAGAGTATTTTCTGTCGGTTTTATCAGACAGAAAATGCTCTTATTTATTCATTATTAATATATTCTCTATCGGTTATATCCGACACAAGTTCTGTCGGTTTTAGAGTATTTTTCTATCGGAAAATTCATTTCCTGACGCTGGCAATTCTGTCGCTTATTATATCAACCACTGCATCCATTTTCTGTCGGATTTTGCATAATATCCAACAGTAATATAAGTTTCTTGTGAGTTTTTGGACCGCCAAAAATAGATAATTTTGTAGTAGTGCCACACACTAATGACTCGTCAATGAGGCTCAAATATTAATAGCAGATGGCAATTACAGCATATTTTTCAATCAAGTTAAAAGTGTTACCAAGGATTCTAAGATTGTGTGACATACAAACTTGGTATTAGCGGAGTTGTGTTCTTCACTTTTGGTTCCACCACTTCCCCAATGGCCCAGATTCCACCACCTTTCACGTTATCCAAGCAGTGCACGAATTCCTTTTTCACCCTTCTAAAAGAAGATAACTGCGAGATCACGAATGAATTTGCATGTCCAAAACCAAGTATCCCATCAACTGCTGCAGAAAATTTACCAAGATTCCCATATTGTTTAGTTCCACAAGAGATGCACCTTAATACACACAACAAGAGCATATAGCAACAACCAAGTATGCAAACTCAAAATGTAATCTAGTTTTGTTTCTCATGTTATGCTAGTTTTAGTATGACAATTACGTAAAACTCACCCGAATACTAGGGTTCCATTTGTTGAGGTAGTTTGATGGTTTCCAGTGACTTTATCAAGTTGGATATTGTCCTTGACATAGTAACCAGCAATTTTTCTTCCATCTCCGTACGAGATACTATAATTGCAAAGCATATCTGCATTGCAATCAAGAAGTTTTACCTTTGAATACGGAAGTACAGAACTCTTGATCACATGTAACCTTGCTTGAAGTTGAAGAGCCATTCGGATCGTACATTGTGGGCTCAAACTGTACGTATCATTAAATAGCTAGGGGGAAAAAGAAGGCTCGTGATTTTCTTTAATGATATATGTTTAACAGACACTCGAAGCATATCGTGTCTACGTACAAATACAACATAATCCTGGATGTAAATTATTTAGTCGGCATAATTGTCCGTGTTGTCCAACTCGTTTAGATGAATTTACAAAACTGAAGCCCATATATATATATATATATATATATATATATATATATATATATATATATATATATATATAGCGGATTGAAACAAGAAATTGAGTATTTTGTTACATCGTAAGATAGGGGTGGGTTCAAAAAACCGAAAACCGAAAAAAATCGAGAACCGAACCGGACCGAGGTCAAAAAAAACCAAACTGAAAAAAAACCTAACCGAACCGATATATATATTTAATTATTTTTTTATAATATTTTAATTACAAAAATCATGAAAATTAAAAAAATCTTTGAAATCCTGGAGGTATGAAGGTTCGAACCCATGGGCTCCAGGTTGAAAAGCTTGATTGAGACCAGAGTGGCAATAAGTTTTGTTTTGTTATGATTATATAACTAAACTATTTATAAAGATTTAAATGTATAGTCTTTTGTGGAATTAGAAATCAACAAAACCCTAGCAGCAACCATACCTTTTCTAATTTTCATTTCCCTATTCTCTCTATCTCGTCCCTGCGCCTCCAGACTCCTCTTTATCCATGCCTCCAATTTCTCCATTCTTTTCTCTCTGTTTCTCGATCTTCTCACTCCGGGGTAAGATCTCTCTTATTTATTTTGTCGATTTATGGTTTTTTTTAGAGTAAATTCCATGGAGGGAATCTGAAATTTTGGTGTAAATTTATGGGTTGTTGTTTTGTTTCTTATTGCAGATTTGTTTGATTTTTGTGTTGTGAGTCTCACCCATTTCTTTCCCTTTCCTTTTTTTCTCCCCTGATATCATTATTTGCTTCTCCTCTTTCCTTGCCTCAATTGCAGCAAGGGCAGCGGTAGCAGCAGCACCACAACCAGTTGCAGCAACTGCAACAGCACCACATCCACCAGCTGTGGTGGTCTTGCCGCCCAACACAACCAACAAGTATGCAGCGACCACTTTCATCTCTGCTTGAGAGGGCTTTGGATCTGCGAAGTGTGGAGAGAGGGTAAATTTGCAGCCGAATGCGGGAAAGAAAAAAAAAGTGCTTCAAGCTCCAGATATTAAAAAAAAATCCATGAAAAAACAGAAAAAAATCGAAACTAAACCGAAAAAAATCAAAACTGAACAAAAAAAACCAAAAAGAAATTGGACCGAACTGAAATTTCGGTTCAATTTCGGTTTTGACAAAAAACCGAACCCAGCCTTATCGTAAGATGATTAGCTCAGACGAAATCATTGGTTATAAAATTGAGGATTTGAAGTTAACGACTAATGTGGACGAGGTAAAAAAGCGAATTTGGTTGGCTTTGAAGGCATCTGCTTTATCCGATAAGTTTACGGGAACTCCATTCAAAGGTCAGTCTAGTTATTTTTTATTTTATTTTTGAACTTAACTTTGAATTAATTGAGACATAATTTCTGAGTATATTTGGAAATTTTCTTACATCAGTTTGCACTATTAAAACAGATGGAAACTGTTCAATTGAAGGGTGTAGTTTTCTTAGACTCCACTTTCAGTTTTATCCAGACCAAGATAACGACTGATCAGTTTATCTAATAAATCTGAAGATCCTCGTGTGGTACTTCCAAGTGTTCAGTTTGCCTTCGCAAAGGCTATAACGAAATTATGTGCCCCTATTGAGATAGGATCCTTTCTGGCGTGACTATTGTTGGTGAGGGTTTGACAAACTCTCCAGCTTCTAGTCTTTAGGTTTCTAGTATTTTGAGTATGACAAAAATTTTTGTTTTTCCTTTTTGCATATGGGAGATGTTTGGGTTAATATTCGAACTTTGGGACTAAAGAAAGAAAGAAAGGAAGGAAGGCCCAAAAGAACTGAAGTGGGGAGACTCGCCCGAGGCCCAGCGCCAAGCCCAGACCAACCCTTTCAAGACAATGTGGCGGCTTCCCATTAATGCATATGCTATGTGCCTATAATCTAATGGGACAAGTGATGGAGACTAACTCATAAACAGCCAAAAGTACTTTTCAGTGGCAATGCAAGTAAAATGCTGAAGAATCACTACCCTCTAGTTGCTTTCGGGCAAGAACAATGCTATAACACAGTCGGGTTAATTCGCCTATAAAAGGGGGAAGAGGGCCCAGAGACAAGGACACTCAACCAATCAAACAAACAAATATACAACTTGCCTCTCAGTCAAGCAAATACCTAGAAAGTTGTGCTTTGTCCATATTCTGCACCCTTTTGACCTTAGATTCCCTTAGAAAGACATCTTTTATCTATGTAAAAGCTCTGCTACCCTATCTAAATGTTGTAGTATCGATATCTCTTGGGTAAACTCGTTTACCATTCATCCCTCTTTAGTACCTAACCCTTTGTAACTGCAAAGAGAAGAGACCGCGAGACGTGTAACCTTGCCCGACAAGGTGAAATCTTGTTCGACTCTCTTTGTTTTGTCTTTCAATTAATGGATCTGGTGTTAAGCTCCTTGAGGAGTTGGCATTTTGGTTTGTCGTCGAGCTCCTGCTTGTTAAGAGGCTGCAAGAGGAGGGCAAAGTTAGTTCTGAAAGGTGCCTTTTGTGGGGCCTTAGATGTAAGCCTTGAGGCTCGCGATCAAAACTAACTGAGTGCTTAGGCGTTCCACTGCCATCTCTGTATGGCAGATGTAGAACAAGTGTGTTTAAGCCGATTACTTGCGCCCCAAGTAGGGATGACAACGGTTCGGTTTGGGGACGGAAATGCTATATCCATCCCCATAACCACAAAAATTAACCATATCCACCAGGTAACGGATTTTCAATCGGTTATTGATTATATCCATCTTCGTCAAAAAAAAAAAAATTATATTCATCCGATTGACGCACTATAAATTTTAGTAGATATTAATTCTGTCATTAAATAGCAACATCCAATTACAAAAAACATAACAATATATTTGAAGTTGTTCATGATAACATGCACCAATTTCTTGACAGTGAGACTGTTGAAGAGAGATGAATCTGATAAACTTGGAACATTTGATAATTGATATATAAAATGATTCAATGAATTAATTTGGTTGAGTATAACAATAAGAGTATTGAATTGATGAGGTTGTTGGTATGCCCTATGCATGATGTTTGGTGCATAATAAAGATAGTATAAGGTTTGATGCATGCATAATGAATTAGTATAGGGAGGGATAAGTAAATTGAATAAAATTATATTATATATCAAATATATATATATATATATATATATATATATATATATATATATATATATATATATATATAGGTCGGATTCAGTGACGAATACAGATTGGGGACCTCTATAACCATATCCAAAACCATAACCGAATAAAGTTCACGGTTTTTCCCCATATCCATACCATACCCGAATTTTCATATCCAAATCCAATCCATTCGGACGGTTATCCACGGTTATCGGGTTTAATGGTTAGAATTGTCATCCCTAGCCCCAAGTTACTCTAACTTTTTGTTATCAAAGGATTGTCGTAGATGAGTTAAGTCTACATTAAGTTCTTTTCTATGCCTTGAGACTAAGGACTTTTAGTTCATTATCTTGTATGCTTAAAGGGTGGAGGTTCAGATCTGATCAAGTAATCCGTTTAGTTCACTTTTAATCTTCTTATAACAGTAGAACCACTAAATGAACCAGATCTGAGAACTCATGGAACTCTGTGTCATCAAAAGACTGGAAATAACTTGACTATATACTGGGGAATACATTATAACACCAGATCTATTAATTGAAAGACAAAACAAAGAGAGTCGGGCAAGATTTCACCTTGTCAGGCAAGATTTCACCTTGTTGGGCAAGGTTACACGTCTCGCGATCTATTCTCTTTGCAGTTACAAAGGGTTGGGTACTAAAGGGGGATGAATGGTAAACGAGTTTACACAAGAGATATCGATACTACAACATTTAGAGAGGGTAGCAGAGCTTTTACCAAGTAATCGGCTTAAACACACTTGTTCTACATCTGTCATACAAAGATGGCAGTGGAACGCCTAAGCACCCAATTAGGTTTGATTGTGAGCCTCAATGCCTACATCTAAGGCCCCACAAAGGCACATTTCAGAACTAACTTTGCCCTCCTCTTGCAACCTCTTAACAAGCAGGAGCCCGACGACAAACCAAAGTGCCAACTCCTCGGGGAGCTGTGTGCTCGAGCGAGGGACGCTCGCCAGCGAGATTTCCTGCCCAAACAGAAGAATTACCCTTTAATTTAGTTTCACATCCCTAATTTTGTTTGTGTACTTTCCTATAAAGATACGTCATGCCAGTTGTTTTAATTAGTTGCATATGGGTGTGGGTTAAGTTGGTTGGTGGTTATGCGGATCTCATCATGGATATGTGTGAAAAACTTTACAAATAATTCTTTTCCTCATTACTTTACATTCGTTTGTTTTTGCTTATTTGTGAAGCAGTCATATATATTGGTGTCATTTGGGGTTTTTGATGGTTCAATTCAAGTTTACGTCAACGTGATCATGCAGACGTGTATATATAGTTAGTTAGTTACTAAACCCTATTGTTGAATGGATAAGGATCCTTGCCGGATTCCTTTCAAAAGCATCATGTGATCGTGACCGTTCATCGTACATCGTGCAGTTAATTTTTGTTAGGTACATTTTTTTTATAAAGATACGTCAAGGTCAGTCGAAACCCCTCAACGGACAAGGTCATCTTGTAAGGGGAAAACGGGATACTCAACAACTTGTCATACAAGCTAAGAAAAATGAGAATGATGCAGTAGTTGGTGGACGGGGGAAAGTTAGTGAAGTGATGCACAATGTTGAATCTTTTAATTACGTAATAAAGGGATTTCAAAATGTGGTGTTTTGCCAAAGGACTATTTACAATTAAGCCTGAGAAGAGGAGAGATTTTTCAATTTACCTTAAACATGTATTATTATACAAATTGTGAGATACTTGCTTCAAAAAAAAAAAAACTTCCCATCACTTATATAATAACACGTGATGTACCATTCATGTTCCGATCACAATGAAAAATTTCTCAAAGAAGAGTGATATTTTCTGACATTAAAGAACCTGAGCTCAAGATTGGTTGGCTTCTTGAAGAGGTGGAGGTGGAATAATTTTTTTTTTTTTTTTTTTTTTGAAGAAAAGAGGTGGAATAAGTTGGATGCACTTAAATTTATGAATTATATTATAGGAAAACTAATGAAAAAACTTTGAGTTTTAACGATAAGGACCAAATAAAGGGTAACATGAATAGTACCAGGTTTGACTTTTTAGTGTAAAAATGTGGTTTTTCGTTAAAGTGAACAGTACCGCGGATTTTTCGTTAAAACTCGATATTATTATATGCTATTGACAGCATACATGGTTCGGATGGGTTGTTTATTTAAATTTGGACAAATTGCCACAATGTTGTACTAGTAGATGCTGTTGCATCTGGGCTCGCGCGCCTGCATTTCTGGGCTTTGGATCATGCGCCTGGACCAGCACCAGCTGGAGTGCCTGGGGCTCCATGGCTTGTTGTGGACAGAAGGGCCGCAGTGGCTGCCCGAGCTGGGCCCCGCGGATTCGTCCCCTGGATGGGCCTGCTCGCCTGGGTGTTTTACTAGTAGAGATGTACGGGGGTGGGGGCAGTATGGTCAAGTCACATGAAAAAGTTCTCAGGAAGAAAAAGAAGAGAAGACCCAGGAAGAAACAGAACGGAGGGTTTTGGTTGAGTTCTGGTTGAGGGAGGAAGAGGAAGAGGAAGAGGAATTTCAGTAAGAGGGAGGGAGAGAGAGAGAGAGAGGCAGAAGGAGGGTACCAAACACAGTGTCTCGACCCGAAACCAAGCGACCGGAAAAAATCGCAGCTTTCAGAAAGCTATGGAGTCAGAGGCAGATCACACACACACTGAAATTGACCAGATTGAAGAACACTGTGCGCGCCAGCTGCTTTTCTTGACGGAACAGAGTACCGGACAAGGGCCGCGGTACACCCACATTGAGCAAAACGAGTTTTTGCATAGAAGGTAAGTTACAATCACTGTCTCTCTGTTAGTTTTTAGCTTCGGCATGAGTTTTGTGCAATTGGGTTTGTGGAAATCGCACTGCATTGGTTGATGACTTGCCAATTTGTCTTCTGGGTTTCTCAATTTGTTGTCTTTGCCTGTAATTTGGGCTCTGTTAAGTGTTTTAATTGCCGGATGCAGTTGGGAGGATTGATGGTCGGTTTCAAATTTTTTTTTTGAATCTACAGTGCGAGGTTTAGGGTTTAGGGCTTAAGATATATGGTATGCAATTATTTGCTCAGTTGAAAGTAATATCAGCCTGAGAGGACCAATGAGACAGAACACTGTTTAGTTACAACTTTTACCTGCTAATCGGTTCAAGGAAAGGTTTTGGTAGTTGGTTATCGTTGGTTAGTTATTTGTATTAACAGTTGACAATTTGAAATTATATAACAAGGTTTCTTTCTCCCTCTCTTTGTTTATTTGCAGACACAAGATACAGACGGAGGAGGATATTGCTATATGTGAATGCAAGTATGATGAAAATGATCCTGAAAGTGCATGTGGAGAGAGGTGCTTGAATGTACTAACCAACACGGAATGCACTCCTGCGCATTGCCCTTGTGGTGTCTATTGCAAGAATCAGGTAAATATTTTTTTTCGTCTGGTGTTGTGTGTGTGTGTGTGTGTGTCTTCTCTCCCACCTCTTGCTCGTGGGTTTGTGAATATGGATCTGTTTGCTTGCATATTATTTCTTCATATTTGTCTTTTTCTGGATCTAACGGAGGACATGACACAAAACTGAGCGCAATGGCGTTCTAGGATTCATATAGCCGACCCCACTTAGTGGGAAAAGGCTTTGTTGTTGTTGTTATTGTTGTTGTTTTTTGTATTTGTCTTTTTCTGTTTATATGTAAGCCTTCGTGGCATCGCCATGTATAATTCAGGACTTTGTACATTGTGATTGTAGAAGATTATAATACTTAACCAATTTGTATTTTATTTATTTTATTTCCAATTGTCTTTTATATTTGCCAATTCATATTATCCTCTTGTAATGTTTATCAGCATATTGGTTTAGTATTGATCTTAACCGATTTTTCATCTATCAAAAGTTTCAATTCTTCACAGAAAGAATAAGATTTTATTCACACACACCCCAACGCATGCACACTCCACCTGCCTCATACTAATGATTATAAAAGTTGTCTATGGCTTGAAAATTGTGACTTAACTGTTGTTGTAGGGCAATGAGGGTTTGTAATTGTTTATGGTTCAGAACGGTATAGTTTGGCATGTAGATGGAAATTCTGAACAATAGATATATTTATGGGTTCTGCAGTTCAGAATTTATGGATGTGCTTTTAGATTTTGTTTTTGGTCGGTAATGAGATTTACAACATTAGGTTTGTCCAAGCGCAATACAAGTTATAGAAGGTATACCTTCGTCCTATTATTGGGAAACCACTCTGTTGACCTAGCATTTTTGGGATATTCGTTAAAGTTGACAAACCATTTTAGGGTCATTCCTTTAAGTTTAGTTTTTCTTGGTTGGGGACTGGGGGAGTATGAAATTATGATTAGTTTGCTTGTGCAGTTATTTTGGTTAATCTCCTTTGTTAGATGGACAAGTTTTCATTATTTGTTACCTTTGTTTCGTAAAACTTTTATTATTTAAAAAAGAGTAAATATGATGGTGAGACCACAGTTACCAATGGAGTTGAGAGTTTGTTACCAAATACAAGGAAAGTTTATATTTGATAGCGACATCATCCTATTTGTAACCATAAAATTTAGTTAAAGGTGGGCGGGGAGAAATAGATGAGGTTGGCAATGGCACCACTATTCAATCTTTGTCTTTCATAGTTGCATCGGTAACTCTCTATTTTTTTGTAACATTCTTTATGCCGTTTTTTAATTTTCTAATAAATCACCTTTTCCTTTTTCGTGAAAATATCGGGATAATGATGTACTGAGCGTGAGTTTAAGATAATTTGAATTTTCAATTCCCTGTTCAAATACTGTGAAATTTCTATTATTCATTTATGATACCTTGTTTGTTTACTGTCAGCAGAGATTTCAGAAATGTGAATATGCCAAGACAAAGTTGTTTAAAACAGAAGGTCGTGGTTGGGGTCTTTTAGCTAATGAGAATATAAAGGTAGCCTACTAGTTTTATCTTGATTTGTTACAACTGTAAAGTGACTCCTCTTTACCTGGGTTCTTTGCTATTCAATTATTTTGTTGAGTCAATTATATACACATTACTGGGTTTTAGGCAAGTTTCTGGTTGTTTTTTTTTTTTTTTCTTTTTTTTCTTTTTGAAACATTTGAACTGTATAGTGCATCTTGGTATGTTATTTATCTTTGGAACTTTTGTTTTTACTCAACTGAGAACCTTGAAGCCTTATAAGTCTATGAGCTATTTATAGTTTCTTTATCTTTTGAGTGAATCTGTAATTTCTTGTAAGCTATTTGATTTGCTTTACACAATGCAGGCAGGACAATTTATTATTGAGTACTGTGGGGAAGTGATATCATGGAAAGAAGCAAAGCAAAGATCTCACGCTTATGAAACTCAAGGTGATTCAATAGGCGTACCAAATTTATGTTTGTATTACTTTATTTGAGGCTGAATTCAATTTCTGCATTGATGTAGGTCTCCGAGATGCATTCATTATTTCTCTCAATGCCTCTGAATCAATTGATGCAACTGAAAAGGGAAGCGTTGCTCGTTTTATAAATCATTCATGGTGAGCCTTATCTCGCAAATCTTTTTGGGAAAATTTTGTATATCTTTAAAACAACTAGCTGTTATTTTATTTACTTGCCCAAGTTGAGATTGAGTTATTATACTTTAATGTTTTCAGTCAACCAAATTGTGAGACAAGAAAGTGGAATGTGTTGGGGGAAATTAGGGTTGGAATATTTGCAAAACAAGATATATTGGTAGGAAGTGAGTTGGCATATGACTACAATTTTGAATGGTATGGGGGAGCTAAGGTTCGCTGCCTCTGTGGTGCTTCGAGCTGTTCAGGATTTCTTGGGGCAAAGTCTCGTGGTTTTCAGGTAATTTATTGATTGAACATTCTGGATACAAGTCTTCATTTTAGATATTAAAGATGAAAAAGAAGTCATTTCGAGGGTGTGCTATAGCCTATAAGTGGCTGTTATCTGCATATCTGCACATTATCTATTTTCTCATTATAAAATTATCTGGATACTGCCGTTGAACTAGAAAATTAAAATCTTGCCTGTGATGCATAATGCAAGTTCTGCAATCTTTCTGGTTACATTTTTTTTTTTAATCTTTTCAGTTTCTTTTTCTCTGGGCATGGTCCCATTGTTTGCTTTGAAATTCATTGCCTAACCTCTCTAATGCTATAAACTTTCCAGGGTCACAATTACATATTTTATGCTTATAAAATGGTTTTAGGGGTTTGCAGTTTCTATCGGTTTGCAATTGTCCTACAAACTTTTATGGGGGTATATGTCTGACGCTTAGTTTGGAGGCATTGTTTCAATTAGCGTAAAGAAAGAAAAGCTTAGGCATTCCTCACAGAGACAACCTGTAAATGTCTTTAGGCATGCAAGTGTTCTGCGAAATTTCAAAAGAGTGTGGCGTAAGCCTTTTCTTTGAGTTGGTATGCTTTAGCAAACTCACACTTATATTTAAGAAAAGGGAATTCTTTTGGTATGGGTTTTATGTTATTTTATTTTTTGACACCCTAGTAAATAGAACCCCAAGTCTCTATCATTCAAACCCCGCACAGCGTTACCACAACCAATTGACTCCTTCAGAAGCATGCAATGAAAATCTTGAATGGTTACTATATGGCAGCATCTCCATCATCAGTTGGGAGTTGAACAGTTGGTAATTTCCAATTTTTGTTCTTTTAATGGTTTTTATTCTTGCAAAGAGGGTTTTGTAGAGTTCACGATATTTCAACTAGGCTCTTAATTGAGAAAATTAGTAAACATTGAGGTGTTTGGCAGAGAGAAATCTCCGGTTTTATCTCCTTTTCTCCCTCAGAAAGACTACTAACGACCTGAAAAATAAATATTTACGGTGTCTCATGGGACCAAATTGGGTTATTTTTAACATGTTGAAATATAGGGAAATTTTGTGGTTATAATGTTTTAGGCTTGACCAACGCACTCTAAGCTTTAATAACTCTTCTTAATGACCATTATAACCTTTGAAAAATGACTTAAAACAACTTAATTCACATCTAAATGTTTTCCAATTACTCCACCATAGCTCACTCAGGCTTATACCCACCCTACCATCCAATACTAACCATAACCCCATCACAATCTTCAAAATCAGCCCTTGATCACTCCATAAACCCCAATCACATAATACCACCCATATTGAGTTTTCTTGGTCAATGGAGCATCAAATCATCATGTATGACAAGTCAATGAGAATGGAAAGGTATGTTGTTTGCCAAATTAGTTGAGCTTGTTTTGTTCTTGTGGTTACTAAAACTGGGCTCACATTTTGTTTGGTTACTCAGAGCTGAGCACCAAATGTACTGTGCAGTTATATGTGGCCGAACAACCATTCATTAAGTGTAGCCAGATATTGCTGCAGAGGACATTTGGTGTGTGACCAGAAATGGCTGCACACCAACAAGAAAGTGGAGCCAGTATAGCCACACAATTCTCTATATGTGCTGTATTTTCTAACAGAACACTGACCAAATTCTATATCTAAACTTGTTTTCTCTAATGCAGGGCGAAACTTCTTCTCGAGGTAGTGTGGTTGGCTCAGAATGTGCAACAGGCTACACAAATGAATTTACGAGGAATGAGGTTACCAACTTTATCTTTAAATTGCTAATGGAATTTATTATGAGATAGCTTCATTAGCTTTGGGTTTGGTGGAAGTGCTTCCAATAGTGACTATGGCTTCCTCTTGTAACATATTCTTTGTTCAAACTTGTTTTGAGAATGCAGGACGACAATTCTGCTCGAGATAGTGGGGTTATCTCAGACTGTGTAATGGATTTCACTAGTGAATTTACTACTTATGTGGTAACCGACTTCGTCTTTAAAATGCTTTTGTCCAATAAGAGCCATATACATATTTTGGGTACTTACATGCTAGTTTTCTTTTGTTTTGTAGATATTCAAGACTAGAGAGTCCTT
Source organism: Cotoneaster glaucophyllus (assembly GCA_036320875.1). Taxonomy (NCBI): domain Eukaryota; kingdom Viridiplantae; phylum Streptophyta; class Magnoliopsida; order Rosales; family Rosaceae; genus Cotoneaster; species Cotoneaster glaucophyllus. Next base: position 33,462,365 of record CM070066.1, on the reverse strand, counting down.
GATGCAGTGGGCTCGTCAGACGGGCAAGCGAAATGGGTTTGTTATTGTGACATTACGATCTGATATGGGTTGTAAGAGTACGAAATCAAGAGTTACATTAGGTTGTGAGAGGGGTGGAAGATTTAAGGAGAAGAAAACTAGGGCGGCCAAAAAAAGACGTGGGACAGGCACAAAGAAGTGTGGGTGTCCTTTCACATTGAAAGGGGAGAAGTCAGCGAATGGGGACGGATGGATGCTAAAGGTTGTATGTGGAGTGCATAACCATGCATCCACTGAGTATCCTGATGGGCGTTCATATGCAGGGAGGTTATTGGAGCAGGAGACTTCACTCTTGATAGACTTGTCAAAGAATTTAGTACGACCCAAAGAAATCCTGAGCATATTGAAGCAAAGGGATGAACTCAATGCTACAACCATAAGGACGATCTATAATGCATGCCAAAGGCAAAGAGTTAAAGAGGAGGCGGGGAGGTCTCAAATGCAACAACTGTTACGTAAGTTGAATGAGCATGACTATGTCGAGTGGCATAGGAGGTGCCCTATGTCAGATAGTGTGCAGGACTTGTTTTGGGCGCATCCTGTGAGTTTAGAGTTGTTACGTGCATTTCCAAACATTTTGATGATAGATTGCACGTACAAGACAAATAGGTATTATTATCCCCTACTAGAGGTTGTAGGCGTCACATCCACTGATATTACATTCTCAATTGCATTTTTCTTTTTGAATTCTGAAAAAGAAGACAACTATATATGGGCATTAAGTAAATTGCGTGGTGTCATGGTGGAGTGTCCCATGCCAAATGTAATTGTCACAGACATGGATTTGCAATTGATGAGAGCCATTGAGGTAGTATTCCCTACCGCTAAAAATCTTTTATGTAAATGGCATATTAATAAGCATGTGTTGGCCAAATGCAAAAACTTGTTTGAGTCCAAGGAAAGGTGTGATAGATTTATTATGAAGTGGAACGTAGTGGTGACCTCTCCTACAGAAAATGATTACATACGGGAGCTGGCAGTGTTACAGAGAGAATTTAGTATGTACACTGAGGTCATGGAATATGTTACAAACACATGGTTGAATCCTTTCAAGAACAGATTTGTGTCGGCTTGGACAGACATGATCATGCATTTTGGTAATGTAATATCAAACAGGTAATTTCATGAAGTTATATTACTCATTCAATGTTACATCATTGGTTTACTATGAAGTTTGTAACTTTGTGTTAACATGTTAACATGTTTGCAATTTTTTATGTTTTAATAGGGCCAAGGGTGCACATACCAAGCTTAAGAGGGAACTTGGTATGAGCCCGGGGAATTTTGAGGGTTCTTTTGAGAGTATACACTCTCTTATTGAGTTACAGCACACTGACATAAAGATATCTTTTGACAAGTGTTTGATGGTCACACAACAAAGCTTCAAGTCTTCAGAATTCAAATATCTGAGAGGAGTTGTATCTATGTTTGCATTGGAGAAGGTATTATCTCAGTCCAAACTAGCCACCTCAGTTGGTGTTGATGGTTCAGGATGTGGTTGTATCATACCCCGAACCCATGGTCTACCTTGTGCCCATGAGATCATGAAATACAAGAGGGAGTGTCAGCCAATTCCTCTTGAGTCTCTTGACCCCCATTGGATGAAACTTGATATACTACCTCCTAGTTGTGCTCAGGATTCTATGGACGTGAATGAGTTTCCTGAGTTGGAGTTGCTTCAACAATACTTTCTGGAGGCAAATGCAGAAAATAGGTTGATGCTCAGGAAAAGAGTGAGAGAACTTGTAGCACCCTATACAACTAATCTTGTTGAACCAGGAGTTAAGTCCAGATTACGAGGTCAACTGAGGGAGAAAATTGATATGTCCACTCAACAGGATCCATTTGCATTTGATTTGAGATCTGCATCTGTGGATGGTCACTCAGCTAGCCCAATGGATGGTCAGCAAAATTTTACACACAAGCAAACGGAGCGAACCAAGAAGAAGGTAATAAAGATACCAATTACTAAATCGAATATCATATAGTTACCCATTTATACATAAGGTTTCATATTCATGCAGGTGTACCGGACGCTGTCAATGAAAAGTATTTCGTATATTGATGCGTTCCCAATTGGATTGAGGCCCTTCATTCTGCAAGTCAAGGATGTATATCATGATGGTCACTGCGGGTTTAGGGCAGTTGCTGATTTAGTGGGAATGGGTGAGAATGGATACTTGCAAGTGCGTAATGACTTGCTTACTGAGTTGTCTTCATTTTCTGCACATTATGGCGAGTTGTATGGCAGCACAGACAGGGTTCGTGAGTTAGCACAGATACTATCATTCTTTGATGAAGGTAGAGCACCATTTGATAGATGGATGATGATGCCTGACATGGGTCATCTTATAGCGTCATGCTATAAGGTCGTGCTTTTCCACTTATCATCTACTCAGTGCCTTACCTTCCTACCACTTCGGTCGGCACCAGTTCCTTTGCCAAGGCGTCGACAGATTGCTATTGGTTTTATGAATGATTGTCATTGCGTGGAGGTATGATACCCATAATAATGGACTGTTCTATATCATTTGTAGGAAGACAATTTAGATTAATGTTACATATGTTTCTTGTAGGTGTTCTTAAGGCCAGGGCATCCTGTGCCTCCCATTACGTCTGATTGGATCAGATATCATACACCAGCTGCACAAGGATGGGACACTGTGTATACTAGTTGTATTTTACGCTTCAAATCTCTTGTCAGCTCTGATCAAATCTGACTCGGTCAGGTGCAAGTCACAAGTCCAAACTGTCTAAAAAATATGCTTAGAATGGTCAGGTTTGATCACGTATGTGCGCAAATGCGCTCTGAAGGGAAATAACGTCTATATGCACAAATGTGCCCTGAAGGAGAGGCCATGAAGTGGATGTTGTTAGCAAAGCTGCAAATCCCACCATAAGGATCCAAACCCTACACAAATAATGGAAACAGATATTTCCAGTGATATAGACTTAGTGGTAAAGTGTTAAACCTTATAGTATGGACAGGGGATCCTATATGTCGCCTGTTACAAAAGCTACCAGCTTCTCTTGTATCCTACAGATCATTCATAGTGGCAGCATTTGACAATTGTGGTATCCAATGATAAACAAACGGTTGGCCTGAGATATACCATGTATCCCTCCATTGCTCTAATACCATACCTTGTTAGGTGCCCCAAGTGTAATGTGTAGGGGAGGGCCACAAGTCCCCATGCATACCACCTCATGTTACCAAATGCCTTAAGTATACGACAGTAGATTATACACACTCGTGCACCACTCTTATCAGTTAACTGTACTTGTCAACATACAAACAAGACACTTCTTATCTTGATTGTGCACATATCAACGAAATTGGGAAGAAGTGGGAATCCTTTAAAACCCCCACATTAATGTATCGGTCTTCCATCAGTAGTGCTTTCAATCATAAAATCAGCATACGAAAAACTAGTTTCTCTACACTGTATGTTTTTTTAATGTTCCATGTAATTTTTGTTTAATCCTAATTGTATTAGCATACTTATCTTGTCGGGCATGTTTTGTTTTATTTATTCATTTCATTTCTTTTTAGCGTTGGGTGTTCATATGATTTCTGGTGTTCATTTGCTGTTATTTTGCTTCTGTCCGAGTATTGGTTTGCTTCTGACTATTTATTATTAGCAGTTAGCGTTGTGTAGCTGACCCCACTTAGTGGGAAAAGTTTTGTTGTTGTAGTTAGCGTTGTGTATTTATAGAAAGTTCTGGTGTGTGTTTTACTGTTTTTTTTTTCCTTTTGTTCAGTAAATTGTTCTTCTTACTAAATATTTTAACCTGTGTTGTGCAACTGTTTTACAAACAGGAGGATACTTACCTATGGGAAGACGATGATGACAGGTAATGTACCATACATTGGGATGCATTTCCCCTCAAAGTTTCTTTTTGCAGAATGGATTGCTGCATGAATTTCTTACTTTAACATGTCTTTAGCCTGTGTTTTGGTCGGCCTGCATGCACTTGCTTCTTGTAGATTCATACTTTAGTTATTGTAGTTCTAAATTTTGTTCCCTTAGATTAGTTCCTCATGTTCGCGTTATAGGCATGAATAAATTGTAATCTAGCAACGACACTTCTTCAAAGTTGTGTTTGTCGGACAACGACACAGTGCTTTTCTACGTGGTCTGTTTGCATTTTTTACCACCCATCACCCTGTCGACATTTCCCAACACTTTGATGACATAGTTGAGGTGAAAATATAGTATTTTCTTAAGAAACTGTAAAAGCTTTAGGTGGATATTATACGATAGGAAAGGGTTACATATGAATACTTGTTCTTACATTTTTTGTATTTCTATATTGTTATTTTTATATTTTTATATTTTTATATTTTTATGACACTTACAGAGCTAACATTGTTGTACTTTATATGGAGTTAGGACTTCGGTTTTACATTCCTTCAATCAACCTTTTGACTATCAACTTTAGATGAATTAATTACAAGTTAAGTATGCATTAAGATGAAACTAAACTGTAAAACAATAAATAAAGTATACACTTCCTGCATCCATGGTGTGTGGTATTTTAATTTGTTAAAACTTGCCTTGTCATTATTCATGTGCCAGTTTCGTGTCCGTGCCTCTTCATATTTTATAATTTTTTTTCTTTTCCTGTAATTCTATTATTTGTAATTCTGTATACTTTTGAAAGATGGACACATTTTTCGTCTCTTCTTTATATACCTTTTCTTCCCCTTAATATGTATATTTTGTGCTTCCCATAAAATAAAAAATAAATAAAATAAAATAAAATCTTGTTTGACCTGAACTCTTGAGCCGTTTCAGACCTTGACTGGACTGAGAAGGGTAAAGAGGAAACTCTTCATAGAATTATGAGTTTTGTGGAAGACTGAGTTTCAAGGATATCCCCATTGAAAGGTCCTAATAATCAACTCTAAAATCAGTTGTTAGAATCAATAGGTCTTCAATTCGTTCATTTGGAAAAATAGAAACCCTTTTTATTGGATGATCGTGATATTTTCCAAAAATCTAAATTCTTGATCAACGGGGTAACAACATCACTTTTTTTGTTCAATAAGATACATGAATCAAATGAGTGGATCAGTGCAAGTAGTTTCCACTTCTCTGGTGGGACTGGTTATCTTACTAAATTTCAAAACTATTCTAACACTTTTGACCTATGTAGTTGAAAGGTATAGGTTTTAGACACAGTTTTATCTTGACTGTCTTAGTATCAGAGTAAAATCTTTTCGAAACATGCCACTCACTCGCGCACGCACATACATATATAGAGATTTTTTGAAGACGTGCATTCTATTTAAGACTTTCTTTTCATATTCAAATATAACTGCCTCTTTGTGACAGATATTCTGTTGAGAAAATTCCGCTGTACGATTCTGCAGAGGATGAGCCTTCGTCTAGGCTTTTCAGGGTTGTGAACTCCTCAAGTTCTGAATTGGATGTTGATGGGATGATGGAGAATGTCAATGTGGATTCTGAACATCAGTTGATGTCTACTGCTCTTGTTGTGCAGTCACTTGATTCTGTTCCAATGGAGGGTGTAGTTATGGAGGTAAAAACAGAAGTGAACAAGGAGAGGAAACTTTATCCAGAAGACAATCCACTGGCTATTTCAAAAAAGAATGCGATGATATCTCGTATCCGCAGTAATACTGCAGGTCGGAATTATCACATTGGATCAGGGTCCATGTCAAACAAAAGATCAAAACAATATAATGGAAAGTTGAAACATGGTGCACAAAAGCAAGTCGACGCCAAATCTGTTGCTGCTCTTTTAGCGTCAAAGGAAGCACAAGAGGAAATTTTAAACTATGAGGTATTTATTTTTCAGTTTTTTATTGATCTCGTCTGTGGACCAAAACATCGTCATTAACTTTTCCCTTACATGGACATGTATGCTCCACGGAGTTGTGTTATTTATGTTTTGTTGTAGTATGGTTTTAATATTTTAACTTAAATGATTTTGTCACACTCTCAGCAGCGGTCTATTATCAAAACTGTTCATGTTAAAACTTTTGTTCGCAGCGGATGAAAAATGATGCTGCCACTCATCTTGAATCTCTATACAATGAGATACGACCTGCCATTGAAGAACATGAAAGGGACAGCCAAGACAGTGTAGCTACAAGTGTAGCTGAGAAGTGGATAGAAGCTTGCTGCTTGAAACTGAAGGCGGAATTCGACCTATATTCTTCCATTGTTAAAGGCATTGCCTGCACTCCTCGAAGGCCATTTGCCGAAGCTGAACCATCTGACGGCAACACCGAGAATGAGATCAAGTACTTGCAGAATTGATCTTTCTTCCAAACATGTTCATTGGTTTGAAACCGAAAAACCAATGCAACGTTACTTGTGTCTTACCACCATGAGATTTTCGACTATGATTCTGGGACTATTTTTACATATTCTACGTATTATGAAGCTTCAATTTTCTTCCGGAAATAATCGACTTGCGGTTGTTATTACCTATATATTTGATGATTCACATTTGATATAGTTTGGTGTTTTGATTACTTGGCTGGAACGTCATTTCCATTTCCACATCATTTCCGTAGACACAGGACTATGTGATGTGAGTAAAGTCAAAACTAAACCTAGTTTCATTGGAGGAGAGAAATTAGGTATTGAATATTGCAACGTGAATTAAATCTATTATTTTTATTTTATTTTATTTTTTCACATATCGTGCAGTATCGCGGCATGAGAATAAGGGACAGAAGATAGAACGAGAATATCCACTTGAGAACGTTGGTAGCATCCTCTAATATATTTAGAGTGCATTTTTGCCCACTACCATCAACTATGGTGTATGTTTATCATACACCTCATGTTTTGATCCGTGTTTTTTTTTCACTTAAACCATAGTTATTTTTTTTTTTTCAAAATTAGAGAACGAACATTTAATATTAAAGTTAACCATAATTAGTTTAAAAAATACGTGTTAGATGATGAGGTGTGTAGTAAGTATACACCATAATTATGGTGATGAGCAAAAATGCTCCTATATATTTACAGGTCATTCTAGTCAAAACTAAATAAAATTTCATTGGAGGAGAGAAGTTAGGTATTGAAAAATAAAGTAAAGGGAGATGTATATGTGAATATTGCAACGTCAATTTAAAAGTTTATTTATATTTTATTTTTTTGCATAATTAATTTTTAGTATGTAAATTAGAAAATAGCCTCTTTTGATTATCCTGCAATATTAAAGAACGAGAGGTAGAGGCCGAAAACTAAATTCGAACATGAGAATGTCGGTAGCATCCTCCAATATATTTAGGTATGATTTTATTTTTTCAGAAGCATATTCAATAATTTGGGTTTGGGAAGCGAATTTTGCCAGACTTACAGTCCTTGTAATACGTTCACCATAGACAATAATTTGATGCTCAAAGTAAACGAATTAGGCGTTGACTCGTCGTCCTTGACGAGCCTGCTGATCATTTCATTACAACCTCCCCTATCCATTTCTCAGTCAAAACCCACCTTCCACGAACCCCCTTTTGCTTCCATTGCCGCCTCCTCCCTCCCTCCCTCCCTCCCTCCCTCCCCTTCTCCTCCACCACATCCACATCCACATCCACATCGATCGTATATCTTTCTCACTAAACCCACTCCCTCTCTCTCTCCCCCGATCAACTTCACTATGTCCATGGACAAATCTCTCCAAGCCGTACTCGCAGCTGCCGCGAGCTTCTTCTTCGTAACCGTCATCTTCACCGCCGTCTACCTCCTCTTTAAGGGCTCCAAGAACAAATCCACCCGCTCCCGCCAAGCCCGTCCCCTCCGCAACCCGGCCGCCCTCTCCGCCATCAGCTTCGACGAGAGCACCTCCTTCGATCCGTCCCTCAAGTTCTCCATGGAAGAAGTCGTCAAGGCCACCAAGAACTTCTCCGCCGATCTCGTTGTCGGTGACGGCGGCTTCGGCCTTGTCTACAAGGCCCAACTCTCCGACGGCCTCAACGTCGCGATCAAGAAGCTCGATCCCGACGCGTTCCAAGGGTTTCGGGAATTTCAGGCCGAGATGGAAACCCTAGGTAAGCTTCGCCACCCGAACATCGTCAAAATGTTAGGATACTGCGTCTCCGGCGCCGATAGGATATTAATTTATGAGTTTATTTCGAAGGGAAATCTCGACCGTTGGCTTAATGACTCGTCGTCAACGGACGGTGACGGTTATGATGACGCGCCGGGGTTACGATTACCGTTATCTTGGAAAACGAGGATTAAGATAGTTAGTGGGGTGGCGAATGGGTTGGCATATTTGCATGGGCTGGAAAAGCCCATTATTCATAGGGATATTAAGGCCAGCAATGTGTTGTTGGACAATGATTTTGAGGCCCATATTGCTGATTTTGGGCTGGCCAGGAGAATGGACGCCTCCCGGTCACACGTGTCGACGCAGTTTGCCGGCACGATAGGGTACATGCCCCCGGAATACAAGGAAGGGTTCACGGAGGCAACTGTGAGGGCGGACGTGTTTAGCTTTGGAATCTTGATGTTGGAGGTTGCGACCGGGAGGCGGCCGAATTTGCCGACCGTGCACGACGGGAACGAAATGGGGTTGGTGGAATGGGCTAGGAAAATGGGGGAACAAAACCGGCAAATGGAAATGGTGGATTCAGGCATTTCGAAGGAGGATTTGGATGAAGGGGAAGTTAAGGAGTATTTTAGCATTGCCATTTTATGTGCTCATGAGATTTCAAGACGAAGGCCGGCCATGAAAGAAGTCATTGAAATGTTGAATCACATTTCGACATGATATTGTTAGTGCATTTTTTGTTGTTGTTGTTGTTGTTGTTGTTGTTGTTGTTGTTGGTGTGAGTAGTGTTTGTTTATTTTATGGGATGTTAAATAATGTTGCTTGGAATGTTCATGAAAGAGGGGATGTAAATAATAATATTGATGTTGAGCCAATTAAACAATGAAATGACACCAAGTAGGAGTATTAGTACTTACATTATTGTGTTATTTCTATCTCATTAATAACATGATTATTCTCTAATACAGGTGAGTTTCACATATAATGGTAGGTTCACTCTATGAAAGAGTAATAGTTTCCAAATAGAATTGTTGTTGTTTTGCTTTGCTGCTTTTAATTTTGCAAATTTATAAACTTGTCACTTAGTACTACGGTCTAGTGGTAAGTGAAAGGTTTTAGGGTCGATTTTCTCCAAATGCGAAATTGAACCATATTATTACTACCACATTATGAGGCTCATATTATTGCTAGCCTATTATGAGGCTCATATTATTGCTAGCCTATTATGAGGCTTAGCCCACTCCCTCTTCACCTTCTTAGTGTAGATAATATCGTTTGTTAAAAAAAAAAAATATAAGGACTACTTGAGGTACTTAGTAGAACAAGATCCCAACTAAAGGATGAGAGGATCCTTTTATGTCCACGTTTAATCGTTTTTTTCTTAGTCTTCATTATTTACTCCCATTTATTTCAGTAGGCGTGAGTCCTCTTCATGTTGTGCTAGAATGGTATTTCCTGCCTATCCATGTCATGATGAGTTGGTTATTAGTTTTATAGCTATCAGTTTGTACTTGGTCCATTTTTTTTAATCCCAAAAAACATCTTGTACAACCACAGAACGAATGTTTTTAGGAATTGGTTGGCCACCCAATAACAGGTAACAATAGTAGATGTTATTCATTGTAAGAAAGAGGAACAACGAAAAAAATAAAAAAAAACAATAAATATTCGTGATGCACGCATTATTGTATTAGCCTCTTATGAGGTTCTGCGTGACTTTTTTTTTTCAATCGCGAGATTATGTGAATGAACTACTGCTGAGTTCACTTAAAGTAAAAATAAAGTGCTTGTCGTATGGTATGGAACTTCTTCCAAAGATTGTTCTCATGGAATATGATTGTCGTGCTGCAAGTGGTAGATTGCTCTGATGGTTAAGATTTTTCTCTTTAACTCACTGTCTTTCTGGTTCAAACCCTCTCCCTCCCTTTAGTGCTAAAATAGTGTAAGATATCGGTTATATTGAAACACATGATTGTCGTGCTTTTGGTTTAATTAATAAACTAGTTAAGATTCTTTTTGGGATGAGAATTAACACCACATATTATGAAAGGTATGAGTTGGGGCGGCACATTATAATTTATAAATGGTCAGCGATAGAGTGCTTCGAATTCTTTTTTATTGCTGCACAAGGAAGGGAAATAGAATACTTGGCACAATTTTCAGGCATCAATTGAAAACTTAAAAGAAACATTTTTTAACTGAATGAATTTGATATAACAACGTTGTGATATTACCAACTAGGTGTTGCAAAAAGAAAACAAACTCTAGCCCATTAGAAAGAAGAAAACATAGGAGTATTTTCCACTTATCTTCTCCTTAAGCATGACTGGCAAGAAGTTAAACTAACTTACCTCCAAGAAGTTGAGGGAAGACAGCGAGCTATAGACTACCAGGCAAAATATTGGCTTCATCTATTTATTTTTTTCCTCGAGAATAAAAATTTATGGATTCGCTACTACTTTTGTTTTTTTTTTTTTTTTTGAACAAATGATATTATCTACACTAAAGGGGAGGGGGTGGGTTTAGCCTAACAATGGGCTAGCAATAATGTAGTTCAAATCTGCTTTTGGTAAGAATCGAACCTAAGACCTTTCACTTACAAGTGAAGAGAAATATCACTAGACCGTAGTACTAAGTGGTCGCTACTACTTAAATTGATGAAAATATTATAACTATATCTCGTCGTATAGCTTAAGATTTTGGATGGGATATAAGATCCATTTGATTGTTTCTTAGTTTAGGGGCTACTTGATAATCATTTCGATTTTCGTTTTTAAGTTTTTTCTAAAAAAAATATAAAAAATAAAAAATAAAAAATAAAAACCGAAAATTTGTTTTGTAATTTTTTTTTTTTTTTTGCCATAAGTGGCCGCTACTACTTAAATTGATGTAAATATTATAACTATATCTCGTCGTATAGCTTAAGATTTTGGATGGGATATAAGATCCATTTGATTGTTTCTTAGTTTAGGGGCTACTTGATAATCAGTTCGATTTTCGTTTTTAAGTTTTTCTTAAAAAAATAAAATAAAAATAAAAAACTGAAAATTTGTTTTGTAATTTTTTTTTGCCACAAAATGTATTTTGTAATTACTTTCATTTTTTAATTGAAAAAAAAGTGAAGTGTGTATCAAACGCCCCCTTAGTAAAAAAAAAAAAGTCCTAAGATATCCCGGCCCAGGCCTCCACCATATCTTAGGTTCGACTCCGCCGTAGCACGATATTGTCCGCTTTGGGCCCCGACCACACCCTCATGATTTTGTTTCTAGGAACTCAAGCGAGCAGAACTTCCCAGTGGATCACCCATCCTGGGAATGCTCTGGCCCAATTTCACTTAACTTCGGAGTTCTTACGGAACCCGAAGCCAATGAGCTCCCAAAAGGCCTCGTGCTAGGTAGATATACATATAAGGCTTACAGGATCCACACCCCTGGACGATGTGGGATCTTACATGAGAGGCATGTGACTCCATTTTAAGAGTATTTACACCTTCATTCGAGAACCTTCGGCGGCTCTCTTCTATATAGTTTGTACACAAACATACCAAAAAATAAAAGGAAAACTAATGAAAAGTCCAAAAAAAACTTATCTTTTAACGAAAAGCTCTTTTTAAATGTATAGTGAATAGTATCAAGTAAAGGTAAAAATGTGGTTTTTCGTTAAAAGTGAACAGTACCGGGAGTGTTTTGTTTAAAACTCCCAAAAATAAATGGGTATGTGAACAGAAATATCCTACTTTATAATATATCATTGACCCAATATGCTAACATTCCTTCAATCCCATATCCACGCATATTTAATTTACTCCTATTTGATAACGCTCAGTTTGGAAAATAATTTGAATATTTGATGCTGCTGCAAATGTAAAAATCCATGTTCGTCGATCTCAATCTCTTAATTTAGTAAGCCTATCCATCTAGTTTATAATTTTACTTTAGTGAACCTTGGTTGAAGGTGGCGGACCTCCAATGAAGGTTTATAATAGGGGGTGGACTTTTGGTGTAGGTTTATAATTTTAGTGAATCTGGGTTGAAGGTAGAGTTGGCATTTTAGATCCGACTCGATCCGTTAAACCCGTTAAACTTGAAGGTTGGTAAACCTCCAGTGCAGATTTAATATTTGAATAGAATGATTCATCATCACGAAAAAAAAAGCTTGCTTGGTTGGAATAAAAGTCAATAGATCTAAACTAAGAAAAATATCTCAGATTAAACGTAACAGTTGACTCCATTTTTAGGCTTATATCTAACTATCTCTAAGAACATTAAATGAAAACTCAAAACTAAAAATATTTCCAAATTTTGTTTTATATATTCTTCTTCATATCTCCCTCTCTCTCCTTCCACCTTAATTTATACATCTTTCTTTCACAAATATTTTCCCTCTATCTTTAGTACAAAGAATACAATCGCAAATAAACACCATGGTCTAAATGATTAAGTATGTGATTTGTCCTATGTAGATGTGTTTGATACAGCATTGCAAACAAAGTAGTGTCATTATTGAGACCATGTAAATTTAAGTATAAATGAGATCCAACTGCAAGATAAATGTTTTAGTGTGCCAGGAGTACATTAAATGTCATAATACATTTGTTGAAATAATTTTTTTTTTTTAAGTTTTCAACCAATTGTATCATAACACTTGATATACCAAACCGTGTTCCTAATACACTGAAAAATATCTCCAACTAAAAGGGCTACATTACCGGTTAAGTATAACATTACGTTTTTAAACGAAATTTTTTAAAGCTTATGTGTTTTTCGTTATCAAGGTCTTCTCCTTCTTTTTTTGGAAAGAGGTCTTCTCCTTCTTTGGTTCTTTCACTACTCACGTATACATCGAACAACTTTGACAATGTTCTATCACTTACGTAGCATACAACATACAAAATTTCACCCATTACATCAAATGAATGATAATATATTTTTGTTTAGCAATTAGCACATGGCCATACATGATCTCTTTAACGTATTCAAAATAATTCATCTGCTTCTTCTTTTTTTTTTTCTTTTTTTTTTTTTGCAAAGAAACAAAGAACAAAAGCAATATTAGTCACTTCAACTAGTGCATATATATGCGTATTGCTCTTGCTTTGTATTTGTATGGCTACATGCAAATGGAGGACCCAAGCTGAAGACAAGGGAAACAGATCTTCTCCGGATCTGTTCCACCTGAGCCCGGGGATCAATAGATCCCAGCCCTACAAATTTCATCAAACGGCTAAAAGAAGAGAAGCTTTTAAAAAGCATAACAATTCCTGGATGTTTGATGAAATTTGGAGGGTCAGAATTTATTGATCTCCGGGCTCAGGTGGAACAGATCTGGAGATGATCTATTTCCTGAGACAAGAACCTTTCATCTCTGCTGGGATGTTCTGGGATCCGAGTCCACTGAGACACAAATCTAACATACTTTTCCACTTCCCACGAATGGTACCACAAAATAATCGTACGGCACATACATACATACGTATGTACGTACGTACATAGTTTGACAATAGTAAAACTACGATAGAATGTTGTGCAGCTTATATCAATATGTATGTCGATAAGATTGACCATTTTTCTCTATAAGTATGGACCCAATTCACATTTAAGTTCTGAATAATATTAATTTTAAAGTTTTTTTTTCTTTTATTTTTTTAACAATCGATATTTACACTAAGAGAGAGGAGGTATGCTTAGCCTCTCAATAAGCTAGAAATAATGTGGTTTAAATTTGCCTTTGGTGAGAATCGAACCTAAAACCTTTCATTTACAAGTAAAGAGAAATATCACTTACACGTGGACAAATAACTGGATCAAACTATGTACGTATGTACATTAAAGAAAATTTACAATTAATAATCAATAGAGTGACACATGGACAAATAATTAGATAGGTTTTCCATCCTATAATACAGCAAGTTATAAGATAATGCTTTGTTAAAAATAAAAAATAAAATAAATAATAAAAAAAGTTGCTTTGCAAAGCTTCTTAATATTTTAAGTTCAGTAGTAAATGGCTGGGTTTATATTTGAAATCAGTGGGACTACAGAAACCAACAATTACACACATTAACTTTATTAGTTCTTACTCTTAAAAGAATATAGATATACACTTATAAACAGAGTGGAGAAGGCACTAATCAAATTATTAAAGCATATCTAGTCATGGGTGGATATTTTTAAGTGCTGAAGATAATGCATGTCGGAATTGGATCCGCTCCGAATTTTAGTGTTCAAAGTTTAAGGATCAAACCATTTGAGCCGCACAAATTGAATCCGACTATTTCTATTAACTCATTCTGCTGACACACCTCACACAAACTAATGACTCTAATTTATTTTCCACATAATGTGTGGTCCCTATCACTTAATCTCTAAACTTCGGACACTAAAATCCAGAACGGAACCAAATCCATGCATGCCGAACATTTTATAATGCAGCAAGGCCCACACAGCACCAAGTCACCAACATCGATTAGGCATAAAGTAGGATATGACTCCCTTTTCAAAAAGTTTAATTAGCAAGCCGGCCGGATGACTCAAAATGTCCATAACACGCTGATTAGGGATTAAGGCATGCAAAGCACGCTTGGGGTTCTTTTCTTTCCCAAACAACTAAGAAAAATTTACGTGGAACAAGTTATCATCAAAGTTACAATTCAACAATACAATATTATGTGTAAATTTTTTTGTATATTATATTATATTACTGACCTAAACACTATATGATTGTAAATCCGTTTAATGTAAGTTATCTCTAGACAAACAAATAATAAAAACCTTGAATCTGGATCCCTTCCGGATCCTCTTTGTAAGGATATTGGGAATCAGTGAATTGTGTCCGTTCATCGTACATCGTGTGGTCATATTTAAAAAAATTTATTTAAAATTGAACACAAACAATACCTGATAAAAATTGACCGTACGATGTACAATGAACAGACACGATTCACAAATTCTCGAAATCTTCACACAAAAAAATTCCAAAGAGGATCCTATTGGTAAAACCTTAACCCTAGGATATGTACTGAAGGGCCCACACATAAATCATGGCAAAAATGGCCCACCCAACAGCCCAACATCAAACTCCACTGGCCCTCATGATTCCATTTCCCTCAATGTGACAAACCAAAAGCAGGCTCCCAGCACCACACACAAGCATCAACCACACTCAACTCATCATACATGCATGAATGCAGTGCACCATCCATTTATTCATACTACTCAATCTCCACCATTCATTGGTATAAATACCATGAAGCTTGAGAAAGGGGCGGGGCTTTCCCTATAGCTAAAAAATTAGGTTTTATTTCCCTATAGCTAGGCGCTTTTGACATGGAGAAGAGCAAGTCATTCCCTGAATACAGCGCAGCTTACTCTGGCGATTTCGACTTCCGGGAGCGGTCGAACTCATACAACTTCAATGGGCCGACCCAAAAGGGAAGCGGTTTTGCAACATCAACGGATCCAGAACTCCAGAGGAAGAAGAGAGTCGCCTCATACAACGTGTTTACTATGGAAGGTAAGGTTAAAACAAGTCTAAGAAACAGCTTCAAGTGGATCAAGAATAGGTTCGTCACCGATGTTCGTTATGATGGATGAATCTGGAATTCATAACATAAGCCTTTCTTGTAGTCACTAGCTTACTTGTTTCTTGGTTGTTACGGTTGATTTCGTCTGTCATGGTTATTATTTGGTAGTCAGATGGGAAATCCCCAGCAAATTAAGATCAAAGATGAAAAAACTTGAAAAAAAGGGGTTGTTTCTCTCAATGCAAAATTGCACTAAGACTACGGTGATATGATGTTGGTGGCGGCCTTCAGGTGCGGCCATTTGAACTGTAATACGTTTTGTAATAATAGATCCATCTAATTTGACATGGCAAAGAATTAAATCGCAAGGGAAAATCATGCTAACAAACCCTCACCCTTTTGATCGCTTAGCAACCTGGAGTTATAAATCGAAGCTAGAAGCAAAGATGTCCTTGGTTTTCTACAATGTCAAGTTCAGTATTGTGGTTTCAGTTTCATCAATTTAATCATTATAGATTTATGTTTGTTCTCAATTTTAGTCAAATTTCTTATTTCCGTCAATTGAACTTAATAGAATTAGGCAAGGGTAATCACTACAACAAAAAACCTCGCCAGACGAAAACTTTTTGTCGGCTCAAAGCTGATTTTGTCGTTGTAGCCTTTAGCCATGGAAGTTCGTTGGGAAAGATTAGTCGGGCAAAACCTATTGCAGGAAGCCTAAAATGACGAAAATACAAGTCCGTCGGAAAAAACAGAGTTAGCCTGACTAATATACTCGTCGAGCAAACGTGAGTTGACCGAATTGACCCGACGAAATCTTCTTGCTTGACAAGAGCATCTCGTCGGACCAACTCTAAGAAACAAAAAACAAAATATAATTTTGCGTGACGGGCCAATAAATCGGAGCTAAAATGATTGTTAAATCGTGATTTTTTATTCTAACCATCAAATGATTTCGTCCCGTTACCTAATCTCTGAATGTTATTTTTTTGGGTAATTTTTGGCCTAGAAGATCTCAAAGTATATGCAAACATGTTTGATGGTTGGATCGTGGAAACTAGTTTCGTAGAATGCGTGTCCCATCAACAGAATGGATTCCAAGACATTTAGAGTTTAGTCTATACTTCCATTAAGTAGAACGTAGGTTTTTTTCATCGTATTCTTCTAGGGTTGAGGATTGTATTTGTAAAAATTAACAAAGTCGGAGCACAAACTACTGTTAAATCTTGATTTTTCATTTCTAACCGTCGAATGATTTCGTCCCTTTACCTATCTCCAAATATTTTTTTGTGGTGATTAATTTTTAGTGTCAGAGATCTCGAAGTATATGCAGACATGTTTGATAGTTGGATCATCGAAACTAGTTTCGTAGAATGTTGTCGCATCAAGGGGAATCACTAAAATAAAAAACCTTGCATGACGAAATTTTTTTGTCGGCCCAAAGTTGATTTTGTCGTTGTAGCCTTTAACCGACGTAGGTTCGTCGGGAAGGATTAGTCGGCCAAAACCCGTTGCATGAACTCTAAAATGACAAAAATACAAATTCATCAGGCAAAATAGAGCTAGCCCAACTAATATACTCGTCGGGCGAAGCCAACAAAATTGGAGCTAAAACGACTGTTAAATAGTAATTTTTCATATCTAACTGTCAAATGATTTCGTCCCGTTACCTAACCTCCGGATGATTATTTTTTTTGGGTAACTTTTGGCCTACAAGATCTTGAAGTATATGCAAACATGTTTGACGGTAGGATCGTGGAAATTAGTTTCATAGAATGTTTGTCCCGTCAAAAGAATGGATTTCAAAACGCTTAGAGTTTCCTTTATACTTCCATTAAGTAGAATGTAAGCTTTTGTTGTAGCCATTAGTTTAAATATTTGTAAAATTTTCAACAAAAACGTAGCTAAAACAACCTTTAAATCATGATTTTTTATGTGTAACCGTCGAATGATTTTGTCTTGTTACCTAATCTCCGAATATTTTTTTGAATGATTCTTGGCCTAAGAGATCTCAAAGTATATGCAAAAATGTATATCCCTTCCAACTACTAATTCTAATATTACCATTAGAAATTTTATGTATGTGCGTTGCGAATCCCCACGATTAACTACCACGTTCCTTCCTCTTCTCGCACTTAGTCCTAATTTTAACCACCAATACCACTCCTTAAAACTCAAGAAAAAAACAGTTCTGATGTATGCAGCAGCCACCCAAAAACCTCACATAACACTTGAATTTATAACGCACTGTGCTGAGATTTCTTTTGTGCAGATAAAAACAAATGTGAGGATAAGCATGCACATGATAAGTTTAAATTTAAAAACACTTGAAATTATCAACTTTATAAATGTACAAAAAATATCAAATTAGCTGCTAACCAACTTTCCATATAACATGGCAACTAAAAGATATATTGGGCTGCTCCAAAAATATTCCAACCACTTAACATTAAGCTCAAAATCAAATCAAGTTAAATACCAAGTAACCTACCTATATGAATGCATATTTAGGACGTACTTACTTGAGTTGAAGTCTCTGAAACGCTTGATATTCTGTAATCAAGAACACGAAAAACAAACTTAAACTAAAATAATTACAACCGAAGACATGCACTGGTCTAAAACATTACAAACTTAGATGTTTTGTTAGAAATTGTCAACTTTACTCTAACAATAAATAATATAAAGAGGTTCAACAGTTTAATTGTCTAACTTCGTGATTCATTCTTAGTCTCACAAAAAATGTCACTTGAACGAGAAGTATGTATATAGGGGTTGAATGCGAGACATAGGCTGTATACAGAGGCGGAGCCACAGTGGGGTCAATAGGGTCGCACGACCTCTTGGAACCCATGGAAATAACCTTAGAGGTCCCTTGGAGCTGCTGGTGCGACCTCTTGGAGCTGCACACCACGTGGTCGACAAAATGTCTGAAAGAAGAAGAAAGAGTTCGCTTGCAGGTTGAAGAAGAAGGAGGCTGCCTGGCGCTCAATCAGCAGCAGATTTGGATTGGTCGAGTTTGTGAACAGGGAGGACGCCAAGATAGCAGTCAAGAAACTGAATAACTCCGATTCTCGCAATCACTGCTGCCGCACACCGTAGGAAAGAGATATGTACGCCGAGAGTTTGAGTAGAGTAAGTCGTGTGAAGATGTTGTCCTCATGAGTCATGAATGTAAATGTCTTCCAGGATCCTGGTCGTCCTATAATATTAGTTTGTTTAAATATATGATGTGAAGATTTTGTTGCTAATTATTGTGCTGGAGTGGCTGAGTTCTTAGGTTTAAGCCGTCATTTTTTTACTTCTACACATTTAAATGTCAATTTTCGATCATTGAATCGAATGAATTGAAAACAATCAATTGATAAAAAATTAACAAGAATATGTGAGAGATAAAAAAGAATGAATATCACTACTTTTAAATAAACTCAAATTTTTAGAGTTTTACACATAGTTAAATTTTGTTGTCTCGTCTTAATGCTTAACGAGGTTCCGAAGTTTACGAATAACTTCTATGTAATAATATAATGTTGTGATTGGACGTAACTACACCGAAGATATTTAGATTGAACAAACGAAAGATGTTTAGAATTGTTCTTAGGAAAGATGTTTAAATGTTGTTGCTCAAAAGTTTCGAGTTTTAATGGAACCGTAGTGAAATTATTTCCTGCAGGATTTGATGGAACCATATATTTTGAGGGCGAGCACAATAAATATGGGGAAACTATTGCATGACCGTAACACCATGTTGCATACTCTTATGATCTTATCATAAAAATAATATTTGACATATCTTATCTTTTGTTATCCATAGTGTAGATATACGAACTTAGTCACGTAACAAGAAGAAAAATCAAGATTAAATGAGGAGATATTTTTTGTTTTTTTTGTTTTATTACACTTTGTCCACTTAACAGAAAACATGTGTCATGTTATTGAACTAGAGACAAATACGTATGCAGTAGTGTTAACTCTCCCACTCAATAAAAAACGAACGTCATGCACATAGAAATAATATCAAGCCTTATGTTGTACTGAAGTTTTTTTTTTTATTATTATTATTTTTTATGGTACTATGAGTGTCAAGGCTGACAAAATATATGGAATGGAAGTTCAGTGAGAATGGGCCTAGATGAGATAGAAGTGAAGATTGGAGATAAGGAATTGTTAACGAGTGAACGCTTTCGTTATCTTGGAAGAACGAAGAATTAAATAGAAATCTCAACCCTAAGATATGAGTTGGAATGATGAAGTTGGAATGATGGTGGAGACAAGGATGCATCAAGTATTCAATTATGTATATTTGCTCATTACATTGTCTTTAGTTTTACCAGTTGCAACTGCTTCAGTGGAGAGAGCATTTTCTATCATGAATATTGTTAAGGGTCCACTTAGGAACAAAATGGAAGATCAATGGTTGAGTGATAGCTTGCTTGTTTATATTGAGAGAGATATTTTTGCTTGTATTGAAAATGAAGCTATAATGCTTCGTTTTCAAAATATGAAACCTCGTCGTGGACAATTATAGCTTGTAATATTGTTTCCGTTATGAATTGTGAATGAAAGTACTATGATTTCATTTTCAATATGTTTTTCCATCCTAAATTTTTATTTGGACTTTTACACTAAGACCCCTTGTGGTAAGATTCCTGGCTCCGCCACTGTGTACGAGGGTACCAATTTTTATCAGTCACAAGAATTGTAGAAAGCTTGAAGGATTCATCATTTACCAGATCTGTTTGTCAGCAAGATTGGCAGCGAAGGAGGCGGCGAAGGTGACAGCGGGGGCGAAGGCTTAGGCGACAAAGATAAAAGTGGCGGTGGTGACTGAGGCATAGGCGGCAATGATAACGTTGACGGCGACTGCGACTGCGGAGGAGGTGGCGACAACGATTGCGGCGACAGCGATTCTGGCGACTGCGACTGCGGAGGAGGCGGCGACAGTGATTCCGCCGGAGGCTGATTACGTGACGACGATCTGCGGGTGGCATTTGCAGGGATGGAACCGTATGAAACATCTGTGGTAGTACTGGGCAATGCAATAAGAAGTAAGGAGAGAAAGTAGAAAGGGATCATGTCACGTTGCATGGAAAAACCACGGGGTTTTGATAAGACGATTAATTGGTTCAAGTTTTGCTAAAATATCTAAGTTACAAGTTTATAACAATGTCAATGCAATCGACGCTTGACTGACCTGACTCGTGAGTCAACGTCGAAGCAGATTAGAATCAACGAGTGGAAAGACTTGGCAATAAAATGAGTGGATAATACTTGCATTCCTTGGAATAAGCTCATTATCCTTTATAAATAATATATTTTGATTGTCCAAATTTTATAATCGACATGCATGCATATATGCATGGCATGCTCGGGATTCTTTTCTTTTTTCTAAACAAATGAGAAAATTTTACGTGGAACGAGCTATCATCAGCATTACAATCTAATAATATAATTTTTTTTTATTTTTTTTAGAAAACCTCGACGGTATGAGTGAAATTTATTGATATGAAAAAAGAAGTTACACCTAGTCAGGGGGACATAAACCCTACCCTTCATAGAGCAAAAAAAAAAAATACAAGAAAAGAGGGAGGGGGACAGACACCTTACCCATTTTGGAAAAGAAAATACAAGAAAAAAATTGGGGGACATAGACCTTACCTCTCTTGAAAAAGAAAATACAAGAAAAAGATTGGGTGGACATAAGCCCAAACCCCTCTATAAACCTAAAAGGTAAGAACATGCAAGACAAGCTGCAAAACGAAAAGAAAAATTCAAAAAGTTTAGGTAAAAAAGAAAATCACAAATCAAGAAGGGGAGACAAATCTGCAAGCTGACATGCCCAAGAAATCTGAGTGCAGAAGAGGAAGAATCTCTGTAGGAGGTGCGGCATGCCAAACAAGTGAAGACGAGAGAAGCCCTAAATATGCTAATTTGTTAACAACTGCATTCCGTTCTCAAAATATATGATATATATATATATATATATATATATATATATATATATATATATATATATATATATTACTGACCACAACACTATATAATAGTAAATTCGTGTGATTTAAGTTATCTCTAGACAAGCGGACTAATAATAAATACCTTAACCTTAGGTAGGCCTGGCAATTCTTGACACGACCCGATAACCCGACATGACACAACACGAAATTAACAGGTGTTCGGGTCGACACGATAACGAATCGGGTCGTTATCGGGTAACCCGATAAGCACATGTTAAGATAACGGCTTGGTTCGGGTATACACGCGGGTAACACGATAGACGATAAGCAGAATATTAATTTTATAATTTTATAACCCTTAAAAATACTATAATAATTATATATATTAATTTAACAATTTTATACCCCAAAAACTATAATAATTATATATGTGACAGCCCGTCACGGAGATTGTATGTTTATTTTTCCTCGAGGATGTGAATGGACGGAACTACCCTTGAACGTTGTTTGTATTTTATTTTTGGGCTAAGTTTAAAGACCAAAATATATGTTTTGGACCAATTAGTGTAGTTCCAAGTTAGTGGGAACCAATTAGGGTAAGTGTTAGATTTTGTTAGGGTTTTAAGTTAGTTAGATTGTAGTACTTAGTTTAAGACCAATTAAAACTAGTTTTTAGGTTTTGGTTAGCCAATCAAGCACGGGTACTCATGCACTCAGACAAAAACCTTTCTCTCTCTCTCTCTTCTCTCTCCTTACTCTCGAACTCACTCTCTCTCTGCAACCCGTACGGACATACGTCCGTTGACCTTCAAACCTTTACAGATCGAGCCTTCCAGGACCACCATCGTACTCCTTACGAGCTCACAAACACAACCATACCTTTGGTTGGTTGTAACACCTTCGAAAACCCCGAGAACCTGAGGGCTCCGTCGAGGGTACAGTGACCCCGAGTTGATCGTCGAAGTTTCACGTCGTTTTGAGGCTCAAAAAGGTATCTCCTCTTCCTCCTAAGTGTTTTGGGATGTTTTGGTTGAGTTTTAACGTAAGGAAACCCCGAAAAATCGAACCTCCGAAGTAGTCACTATTCACCAACTTTTAAACGTGTAGGTTTCTTCGAGTTTCAAGACCATAGGGAGCTCTAGGACGTCCTCACGAAGCTCGGAGTGCATCGTTGGTGTGTTTTGGACGTCAGGAAGTCCAGGTTTGAAGTTACACAGAAGTGGCCGGATTTTCGAGGTTTCTCCGGCGAGATCCCGTGGGTTTTGGGACCCAACTCAGGTATGATTTTGTTCTTCTCACTGAGAGCTTTCTTTTGGTGCAAGTTTCGTAGAAAATGGTTCAAAAATGGACGAGAAAACTAGGTTAGAATAATTTCCAGAAATCGGCGAACAGTCGTCGGCGTTCGGCGACTCGCCTGAGAAAAAGGAGAATATTCCGTCAAGTCTGACGGAATATTCTAACGGCGTTAGTTAGATTAAACGGAATATTCCTGACGGCGTTAGTTGACACCGTCAGTGTGCCAGGCACGTGCCCGCGCATGGGTGGTCGAAATTTTTTTCTAAAAACATGGGGTTGTTCCTGAGGTTGTGTAGATCACTTTGGTATATTCAAACACCCCATTTGAGCATTGTATGAGAAGTTATTACCTAGTTCTTGGTTGTGTGCATTTAATTAATGTTTATATAGTTGTTTCGCATATAGGTGAGACTTACGCCGAGGACGAGCGTAGCCAGGCAAGGCTCGGGGGCTACGACCCTTCTACTTATCAGTGAATGGGCATTTGTTTTTATTATATGTATATAGGTATAGCGTTTTTCCCAAAAAATGCGCTTTAAATGGTTTTACTCGCTTATTTTACCATGATGCATATTCATTAAATTGGTAAGTGCATTCTATATTATATTGTGTTGCTGTTAGCGCGGTGGAAGCTAAGGTAAGCCTCAGGTAAGCGAATATTCTCCAGTTGGTAAGTTACTTTGTGGTTGCATTATACACATTTAGTACTCATTAACCTGCACCCCGGTGTTAGTGCTCCCGCCTGTGGCCAGGGCACAGTCCTTCATGTGATGTTCACCTCCCGCACCACAGGCTCATCTTGGAACCAAGTTAGGTGCACAGTCTTGTCGTACAGACCACATTAGGTGGTTATGACATGTAGGTGACCCGTGAGTTATCGCACAGCCTTCACGTGATCGTAGCATTTGAGCGTATATGTATTACACCTAGCCCTATCGTACAGACCACATTAGGTGGTTCCGACTCGTGTGCAGGCATACTTGATGAGTTATAGATTCATCCGTACAGGCCACACTAGGTGGATCCGGCTGACTCATATTCATTTATTATTGATGCATTCTCTTTCATACGGGTTATTCATGTGACAGCCCGTTCCGAGAATTTGTACATTTATTATTTTAAGAAATGTGGAAATACGAAATTGCCCTCGAACGTTGGATTTGGGACATTATTTTGGGCTAAGTTAGAGGCCCAAAAATATGGAATTTGGACCATTGGCATAACTTCCAAACTAGTGGGAGCAAATTAGAGTTAGATTTGAAGTTAGGGTTTGTAGTACCCTAATTAAGGTCCAAATAGAATTAAGTTTTGGATGGTGGTATGTATTGTTGGATGGTTTGGGACCACACATCCACACACTCTTAGACCTACCTCTCTCATGTGCTCTCTCTCTCTCCCACACTCTCGGACGTCTCTCTCTCTCTTTCTCTCTTTGTACGGACCCAAACCAAAACCTACCTAAACTCGACGGATCGAAGCTAAGATCTATACCATTGTGCTCGTGAGGACTCCACGATCACGAATATACCCTTTTCAGGTAAGAATGCCTTCGTTTTCACGTCAATTTTCAAAGTTCCGAATTGAGTATTGTTCATGCAAAGATTATAGGCTTATTTTTAGAGAATTTGAAGCTTGTAGAAAGCTTCGTGAGGTCTATACGAGGCTAGGGGTGCTTCGTTGGAGGAATTTGGATTTCGGGAGGCCGAGATCAACTAATCTCAATTTTTGGTCGGAGTTCGAGGTAAGTTTCGACGTGATTTCGTAAATTTCAAGACTTAAAACCTATGCAACGTGATTCTAGGGGTTTTAAGCTTTAATCTGGCTTTGGTTTCATGAGATTTGGTTAAGAAACGAGAGAGAATAAGAGAAAAGAAAATTTTCCCAGTTTTCCGGCAACGGCGACGGTCGCCGGAGCTGGAGGTAGGGGACGAAGAATATTCCGTCAGTTTTGACCGAATATTCTGACGGCGTCAATTAGAATTAACAGCATCTGTTAGAACTTAACGGAATATTCCTAACGGCGTGGACTGTACCGTCAGTGTGCAAGGCACGTGCCTGCGCCTGGGGGCGCATCTGGCCGTGCCTTAGCCGGCGCGTGGTTGATCGGAAAATTTTTCTAAAATTATGGGGATGATCTTGAGGTTGTGTAGATCACGTTGGTATATTCACACACCTCATTTGAGCATTTTATGAGAAGTTATTACCTAGTTTCGTTTATGTGCTTTAAAATAACGTATTTATAGTTGTTTCTCACATAGGCGAGACCTATCCGGAGGACGAGCGTAGCCAGGCAAGGCACGGGGGCTACGATCCTTCTACATACCAGTGAGTGGGCTTTTGTTTTCCGTATATACCTATATACTACGTGTTTTTCCCAGAAAGTGCATTATATATGCTATATAAATGAAATGCCATGCCAATACCTATATGCGTTTGATTATGCATAATGAAATGGTTATGCATTATGAATTGGTTACGCATCATGGAATGGTTATGCATCATGAATTGGTTATGCATCATGAATTGGTTATGCATCATGAAATGGTTATGCATCATGAATTTGTGTGCGCATGATTGTTGGTGTTGTGGACGCTCTGGTAAGTATCAGGTAAGATTCTGTGTGGTTAAATACAAGTTGAGTTATGAAGAGTATGATGAGATGCATTGAGAGCTCATAAACCTGCACCCCGGTGTTAGTGCTCCCACCTAGAGATAAGGGCCAGTCTTTCACATAATGTTCACCTCCCGCACCACACGCTCATCTTGGATCCAAGCTAGGTGCACAGTCATGTCGTATAGACCACTTACAGTGGGTTCGACTCGTAGGTGACCCGCGATCATTGAAAGTGGGTTTGACTCAAACCCACGATCATTCGCACAGTCTTCACGTGATTGTAGCACTAGAGCGTACTATTTCACACCCAGTCCTGTCGTATAGACCACTATAAGTGGGGTCGACTCGTGTGCAGGCATGATGTATGAGCTAGAGATCAGCTAACGAGTTGTTGCAGTGGTTATAGCATGTGATATACTTACATGATGAGTTGATTATAATGGAATGGCATATAATGGCATACTATGGCGTATTCATGAGTTAATGGCATATTATAGCATATTCATGATTTGATTTATGCATTGAGTATAATGATGATTGCAGTTGAGATATGTATATGTATATACTATTTTCTGGGAAAGTATACAGGTTTTACGGTGAGGGGTTATAAAGATGGTTTTTGAAATGGTTTTTTGAAAGGATTTGTTTTTGCCCACTCACGCTTTTGTTTTACTCCCCTCCAGGTATTAGGTAGCGTTGTTGGTGGCATCCGAGGCAGCAGCAGTGATTCTGACAGACCTTCACTCATGTAGGACCCCTTTTGGGGTGTTTTATTTAAGTACTCATTATGTTCGACTGCACCTAGACGCTTATGCTCTGATTGTGTATTAACACTTCTTGAATTCGGTTTTTATTTATCTGTATTTCTGCTTATTCTAATGCTTCCTCACTGTGCATATGGCTACGTCACCTTCACGTGACGGCCAGCATTCCTCGATCTCGGTCGGGGTGTGTCAATTCATTTGTGGAATGTGATTATATTGTTGCCATATTATTTGGCACCTTATTTTGATATTGATCTGATGTTGGTTTTGAGGCACTTATATATTTATATATATGTTCTATTTTCTGGGAAAATTATACAGGTTTTACAGCGAGGGGTTAGAACTTTGAGAAGTAAATGTTTTTGAAAACCTTTGTTTTTGCCCACTCATGCTTTTGTTTTGTGCCCCTCCAGGTACTAGGTAGCAGTACTTTCTGGTGGTTCTCGAGGATTCGGCGGTTCTAAAAAACTGTAGTAGTTGTAGGTCTTTTCCTTTGGTACTGTATAACTAGTATTTGTCCTGCTGGACTGCACTTAGGCTACTTATGCTCTGATATTGTGTTGTGACACTTAACTCTTTACACTTGCACTTTCATGTTTTCTTTAGTAAGTTCTAGGTTGTTTTTTTTTATTTACTCATATTCTTATCTTCTTACTGCTTCCGCACTATTCACATGGCTACGTCACCCTCACGTGACATTCAGCATGCCTTGATTTAGATCGGGGTGTGTCAATATATATATATATATATATATATATATATATTAAATTAACTATAATAATTATAATAATTATATATACAATAATAATTATACCCCCAAAATATTAACAATAACAATTATATATATATATATATTAAAAACTATAATAATTATACATACAAAATAAATAGATTTAAATCTACTTAATATATATATATATATATATATATATTGAACTTGATGGGATACGAATTATATGAAACTAATTTCAACGATCCAACCGTCAAACTTGTTTGTATATACTTCGAGATCGCATCAGCAAAAAATGGCAAAAAAACAAATATTCAAAGATCAAGTAACGAGACAAAACTTTTCGACGGTTATAAACAAAAAATCACGATTTAACATTTTTTTTAACTCCGATGAATGAATACGATCTTCAATTTAAAATATTTACACTAGCGGATACTACAAAATCTTATGTTATACTTAATGAAAGTATGAATAAACTCTTAAGCGTT
This sequence comes from Cotoneaster glaucophyllus, assembly GCA_036320875.1. NCBI lineage: Eukaryota > Viridiplantae > Streptophyta > Magnoliopsida > Rosales > Rosaceae > Cotoneaster > Cotoneaster glaucophyllus. The sequence goes on along the minus strand of CM070066.1, from coordinate 33,434,915 downwards.
AATGAATCTATTGTTTTGATGGGATACGCATTCCACCAAACTAGTTTCAACGATCCAACCGTCAAACATGTTTGTATATACTTCGAAATCACATACGCCAAAAATTGCAAAAAATAAACACTCAAAGATCAAGTAAAGGGACAAAACTTTTCGACGGTTATAAAACGAAAAATCACGATTTAACGGTTATTTTAACTCTGATTTTGATGATTTTTTACAGCTACACTCCTTGACCCTATATGAATACAATGAATGAATTCGATCTTCAATTTAAAATATTTACACTAGTGGATACCACAAAATCTTATGTTATACTTAATTAAAATATTAATAAACTCTTAAGTGTTAATGAATCTATTGTTTTGATGGAATACGCATTCTACGAAACTAATTTCAAAGATCCAACCGCCAAACTTGTTTGTATATGCTTCGAGATCGCATACGCCAAAAATTACAAAAAACAATCATTCAGAGATCAAGTAAAGGGACAAAACTTTTCAACGGCTATAAACAAAAAATTATGATTTAACGGTTATTTTGGCTCCAATTTTGATGATTTTTTACAGCTACACTCCTTGACCCTATATGAATACAATGAATGAATTCGATCTTCAATTTAAAATATTGACACTAGCGGATACCACAAAATCTTATATTATACTTAATGAAAGTATGAATAAACTCTCAAGTGTTGGTGAATCTATTGTTTTGATGGAATACGCATTCTACAAAACTAGTTTCAACGATCCAACCGTCAAACATGTTTGTATATACTTCGAGATCACATACGCCAAAAATTGCAAAAAAACAAACATTCAAAATCAAGTAAAGGGACAAAACTTTTTTACGGTTATAAAACGAAAAATCACGATTTAACGGTTATTTTAACTCCGATTTTGATGATTTTTTACAACTACACTCCTTGACCCTATATGAATACAATGAATGAATTCGATCTTGAATGTAAAATATTTACACTAGTGGATACCACAAAATCTTATGTTATACTTAATGAAAGTATGAATAAACTTTTAAGTGTTAGTAAATCTATTGTTTTGATGGTATACGCATTCTACGAAAGTAGTTTCAACGATCCAACCGTCAAACATGTTTGTATATATTTCGAGATTACATACGCCAAAAATTGCAAAAAACAAACATTCAGAGATCAAGTAAAGGGAAAAAACTTTTACGGTTATAAAATGAAAAATCATGATTTAACGGTTATTTTAACTCCAATTTTGATGATTTTTTACAGCTACACTCCTTGACCCTATATGAATACAATGAATGAATTCGATCTTCAATTTAAAATATTTACACTAGTGGATACCACAAAATCTTATGTTATACTTAATTAAAATAGGAGTTATATCACAAATGGTCCCTGAAATTGATCCCATCAATCATGATGGTCCCTGAAATTGAAAATCGATCAATGTAGTCCCTGAATTTTAACTCGCGAATCAATGTGGTCCTTCTGTTAGTGTTCCGTCCAAATTAACTTTAAAAAAAGGTTAGAGAACCAATTTTTCATGGTAAAATGATCAAAAATAACTCTGTTACTTATAATTTTATTTACTACCTCTCTTTTCTTTTTTCCATCTTCACTTTTCTCTCCATTTTTTCATGGATTTGGTGCTAAAACTAAAATAAACACAAAAAAAAGTGGTTCTCTAACATTTTTTTGGTCATTTTACCATGAAAAATTGGTTCTCTAACCTTTTTTTAGTGTTAATTTGGACGTAACACTAACAGAAGGACCACATTGATTCGCGAGTTAAAATTCAGGGACTACATTGATCGATTTTCAATTTCAGGGACCATCATGATTGATGGGGTCAATTTCAGGGATCATTTGTGATATAAACCCATTAAAATATTAATAAAGTCTTAAGTGTTAATGAATCTATTGTTTTGATGGGATACGCATTCTACGAAACTAATTTCAAAGATCCAACCGTCAAACTTGTTTGTATATGCTTCGAGATCGCATACGCCAAAAATTGCAAAAAAAATCATTCAGAGATCAAGTAAAGGGACAAAACTTTTCAACGGCTATAAACGAAAAATTATGATTTAACGGTTATTTTGGCTCCAATTTTAATGATTTTTTACAGCTACACTCCTTGACCCTATATGAATACAATGAATGAATTAGATCTTGAATTTAAAATATTGACACTAGCGGATACCACAAAATCTTATATTATACTTAATGAAAGTATGAATAAACTCTTAAGTGTTAGTGAATCTATTGTTTTGATGGGATACGCATTCTACAAAACTAGTTTCAACGATCCAACCGTCAAACATGTTTGTATATACTTCGAGATCACATACGCCAAAAATTGCAAAAAAACAAACATTCAAAGATCAAGTAAAGGGAAAAAACTTTTCGACGGTTATAAAACGAAAAATCACGATTTAACGGTTATTTTAACTCCGATTTTGATGATTTTTTACAACTACACTCCTTGACCCTATATGAATACAATGAATGAATTCGATCTTCAATTTAAAATATTTACACTAGTGGATACCACAAAATCTTATGTTATACTTAATGAAAGTATGAATAAACTCTTAAGTGTTAGTAAATCAATTGTTTTGATGGGATACACATTCTACGAAACTAGTTTCAACGATCCAACCGTCAAACATATTTGTATATACTTCAAGATCGTATACGCCAAAAATTGCAAAAAACAAACATTCAGAGATCAAGCAAAGGGACAAAACTTTTCGACGGTTATAAAACGAAAAATCACTATTTAACGGTTATTTTAACTCCGATTTTGATGATGTTTTACAGCTACACTCCTTGACCCCATATGAATACAATGAATGAATTCGATCTTCAATTTAAAATATTTACACTAGTGAATACCACAAAATCTTATGTTATACTTAATGAAAGTATGAATACACTCTTAAGTGTTAGTGAATCTATTGTTTTGATGGGATACGCATTCTACGAAACTAGTTTCAACGATCCAACCGTCAAACTTGTTTGTATATGCTTTGATATCGCATACGCCAAAAATTGCAAAAAACAAACATTCAGATATCAAGTAAAGGGACAAAACTTTTCGACGGTTATAAACGAAAAATCACGATTTAACGGTTATTTTGGCTTCGATTTTGATGATTTTTTACAGCTACACTCCTTGACCCTATATGAATACAACGATCCAACCGTCAAACTTATTTGTATATGCTTCGAGATCACATACGCCTAAAATTGCAAAAAATAAACATTCAGAGATCAAGTAAAGGGACAAAACTTTTCGACGGTTATAAACGAAAAATTACGATTTAACGGTTATTTTAGCTCCGATTTTGATGATTTTTTACAACTCCACTCCTTGACCCTATGTGAATACAATGAATGAATTCGATCTTTAATTTAAAATATTTACACTAGTGGATAACACAAAATCTTATGTTATACTTAATGAAAGTATGAATAAACTCTTAAGTGTTAGTGAATCTATTGTTTTGATGGGATACGCATTCTACGAAACTAGTTTCAACGATCAAACCGTCAAACTTGTTTGTATATGCTTTGAGATCGCAGACACCAAAAATTGCTAAAAACAAACATTCAGAGATCAAGTAACGGGACAAAACTTTTCGACGATTATAAACGAAAAATCACGATTTAACGGTTATTAACTTCGATTTTGATGATTTTTTACAGCTACACTCCTTGACCCTATATGAATACAATGAAGGAATTCGATTGGCAAGGTTTAAACTTTTGAGAAAGGCTTCACTACCTTGAAAACAAAAACTCTTTCATTTTGCATATCCTTGCACATTTAATATTTGTAATAGATTAGTAGTGTATGGATTTTTTTTTATTAGCCTCTTATTTTCGAGTGTAGATGTAGTACTTAAACGAAAAATGTGTTTTAATGTTTTGAAGTAATATTTATGTGACAATGTGTGGTATGTGCAAATTTAAGAAAAGAAAAATATTTTTCTTAACTGGTCATAACAGGTCGGGTCACTTTACCCAAGTGACCCGAGCTGTTAAGGACCCGTTAAGATAGTGGGTATGATACGACACAACCCGTTAAGATAACAGGTGTTACACGAAAACGACACGAACACGACTGACACGTCCCGTTTGCCAGGCCTAACCTTAGGTTATATACTGAAGGGCCCCACACATAGGGGTGGTTTTGGTACATTACCATACCAAAACCTCTGTACCAATTACCATACCAAATATTTGGTACGACAAAATCTACTACCATTACCGTACCAAACTTTCGGTATACTGAATATCGGTATACCAAATCGTTTGGTTGGTATGGTATGCCAATGGTAATTGCCACCTTATTTTACTCCACTTAGTTTGCCCAAAATCTAATATTTTTTAATTAATGTAGAAGTGTAAAAATATATAAACGCTCATAATGATAAGCTTTGCAACTTTCGTGAAGAGCTTAACTTTGAAATTCGCCATTATAATCATATAAATCATATATCAAAATTTAACCGTTGATTGTTGCTTACATTTACGCTTCATTTTTCTCATCAAATTTTGTTTTTTTCGAATTTTCTTTTTTGAAAACATGATCTATTAGAGGATGCAGGAAGATGAACTGTTTGGATCGTTGATATTATGTTCAGAGTTTTATGGTTAGTGAAAATATTGCTTGATGTTTATAAAGTTTCTACAAACTATATGACATCGACTCATATTTCAATTAACCGTAAATATCGAAACGTGATAACAAAGATCTAAACAGTTCATCTTCTTACATCAGCCAGATGATCATGTTTTCAAAAAAGAAAATTTAAAAAATGAAATTCAGTAAGAAGAATAAAGCGTTAATGACAATCGACGGTTAAATATAAATTTAAGGTTTATGGATTATAGTGTTAGATTTTGAAGCTGACCCCTTCATGAAAGTTGTAAAGCTTATCACTATGAGTGATTGTATATTTTTTTTTTACATTTTTTACACTTCTACAATAATTATTATTAATTTTGCCCTCAAATAATTATATGAATAAATACATAATATAATATTAATAATATTGGTAGGTACGGTATACCACCGGTATTGGTTTTGGATACCAGTACCGTACCATTACCAGTTGGTACAAATTTTTGGTAATAATTTGGTATGGTATGGTTGGTAGGGCGGTTGGTAGGGTAATTTGGTAAAACTTTCCACTTCTACCCACACATACCTCAAAGTTGTTGTGTTGTGTCCACATCCAACCATGTGAATCAAGGATTTGTGTGATAGCCCGTCCCGATTTATGTACATTTATTATCATCAAAAATGTGAAAGTACGATTTTACCTTTCAGCGTTGGGTTGAATTCTATTTTTGGGCTAAGTTTAAAGACCCAAAGGTTGGTTGTGGACCAATTAGTGTGTTTCCAAGTTGGTGGGAATCTTTTAATTTATTATTAGGTGTTAGGGTTTAGTTAGTTAGGGTTGTTGTAGCTTGGTTCTAGACCAATTAGAATTTAGGTTTTTGTGGTTGTTTTGGTCTGTTTGGCTGGCAGTGTGAGGACCACACACACACACACACACCAACTAAAAACTCTCATTTCTCTCTCTCCCTCTCTCGGTGAACTTTCCATTTCCGTACAACCGTACGGACCAAACCTCAAACCCTCTTGAAACCTTGTAGATCGAGGATTTTACGTGCACCATTGTGCTCCTCGTGTTTATACAAGTCCAGTGGTGTCCATGGTTGGTCGTGACACCTTCGAAAAACCTTAGAACCCGAAGGCTCCGTCGAGGGAACAGTGGCGCCAAATCGATCGTGGAGGTTTTACGTCATTTCAAGGCTCAGAAAGGTATCTCGTCTTCCTCCTAAGTGTTTTGGGTGAGTTTTGGTTAAGGTTGCACGTAAGAAAATCCGAGAACTGGACTTCCCCGAGTTGGTCACTATTCACCAACTTTTAAATGTGTAGGTTTCTCTGAATTTTAAGCTCACATGGAACTTTAGGAGGTCCTAACGAAGCTCGGACTACTTCGTTGGAAGAAATTGGACATCGGGAAGCCCAGATACGAAGCTTGCAGAGGTGGCCGGAATTGCTAGCTTTCTCCGGCAAAATCCCGTGCATTTTAGGTCTTAAAAGTGGTAAGGTTTTGTTCTACTCGTCTTAAGCTTCATTTTGAGACAAATTTAATAAGTTTTGGTTGAAAAATGAGAGAGATTCGAAGCTTAGAAGTTTTCCAGAAACCGGCGAACAGTCGCCGGCGTCCGGCGACTCGTCGGAGAAGACAGAGAATATTCCGTCAAGTCTGACGGAATAACAGAAGTAACGGCGTCAGTTAGATTAGACGGAATATTCCGTAATCTGTTAGGGTTTCCGTCCCCCGTGCCAGGCACGTACCGCACGTGGGTGGCACGTCTGGCCGTGCCTTGGCCGGCGCGTGGGGCATCGAAAAATAATTCTAAAAATATGGGGATGTTCCTGAGGTTGTGTAGACCACTTTGGTATATTCAAACACCCCAATTGAGCAATGTATGAGAAGTTATTTCCTAGTTTCGTTTATGTGCTTTAAAATAACGTTATTATAGTTGTTTCTCACATAGGCCAGACCTCCTTGGAGGGCGAGCATAGCCAGGCTAGGCACGGAGGTTACGATCCGTCTACTTACCAATGAGTGGGCTTTTGGTTTTCCGTATATACCTATATGCTAAGTATTTTTCCCAGAAATGCATTTTAAATGACTTTATCAATGAATTGCCATGCCAATATATTTATACTATTGAATATGCATTATGAATTGTATATACTTGGTTGTTGACGCTGCGGGAGCTCGTAGGTGACCCGCAATCATTCGCACAGTCTTCACGTGATTGTAGCACTAGAGCGTATTGTTTTACACCCAGTCCTGTCGTATAGACCACTATAAGTGGGTTCGACTCGTGTGCAGGCATGATTTATGAGCTAGAGTTCAGATGATGAGATACTGCAGTTATTATTGCATTTGGTTTACTTACCTGGTGATTTGATTTATGTGGCATGGCATATTCATGATTTGTTTCCATATTTTGTTGTTGATGAGATCAGTTGATATTTAGTATATGTATATACTATTTTCTGGGAAAATATACAGGTTTTACGGCGAGGGGTTATAACTGTTGTTAATGAAATGATTTTCGAAAAGCTTTGTTTTTGCCCACTCACGCTTTCTGTTTTGCGCCCCTCCAGGTTTTAAGTAGCGTTTGTTGGTGGCTTACGAGGATACAACGGAGGTTCTGACAGACCATCACATATATAGGACCACCCTTGGATGTTGTTTAAATTAGTACTTTTTATGCTTGACTGCACCTAGGCTATTTATGCTCTTATTGTGTATTCACACTTATTTCCGTTCTTGCACCTTAACTTTTCTAGAACTCTTTGAAGATTGGTTTTTTATTCATTCATAATTCTTTCTTTATTACTGCTTCCGCACTGTGCACATGGCTACGTCACACTCACGTGACGGCCAACATGCCTCGATCTCGGTCGGGGTGTGTCAATTTGGATCCCATCTGATTCAATTGTGAAGATCCTAGTGATTCTTATATTCTAACCGTTCATCGTACATCTTGCGGTAAAAAATTATTTTAAATTTTTTATTTAAAATTAAACACAAATAATACCTAATGAAAATTGATCGCACGATGTACGATGAACGGTTAGGATATGAGGATCTGTAAAGAATCCTCATCGGTAAACCATGACAAAAAGAGCCACCAAACAGCCCAACCCCATCACACTCCACGGGCCCTCATGATTCTCTTTGCCCCAAAGTGACAAACCAAAAGCAGCCGTCCAACATTACACATGGGCTGCAACTACATTCAACCCATCATACATGCATGCAATGCACCCACTATCCATTTATTATACTACTCAATCTCCACCGTTGATTTATTCTCTCATCGTATAAATACACCCCATAGCTAAAAAATTATCTATATACTAAAATCCGGTGGAAAAACACTATTCACAAGCAGTATAATGGCGGAAATGCCCTTGCTGGCTTCTTATTTTTCCCGTCGAGTACTTCGAGAATACGGTAATATAATATCTCGTACGTGTCACTAAAAGATGGTCATCGAAAGTCAACAACTCGCCACTAGGGACATTTTCTTCAATTCACTCATTTAAAATTAATAAAATCGTAAAATTAGGGACGGGGTTGTCACAGATCTCGCCGTCGAATGATTTCGTCCTGTTACCTAATCTCCGAATATTTTTTTGAATGATTCTTGGCATAGCAGTTCTCAAAGTATACGCAAACATGTTTATATCAGTGTTTGAAAAAACGCCCTAGGCGGCGCCTAGGCGCTGGGCGGAGTGTGGCCGAGGCGTTTTTGTGCAAAACGGTGGAAAAATCGGCTGGGCTCTAGGCGGCCCTAGGCGGGCTGGGCGGTCCTAGGCGGGCTAGGCGGTGCTAGGCGTTTTTTTTTTTTTTTTTTTGAAATTAAAAAAAAAAAATCCTATCTACATTACTATGTTTCCTTATTTTCCTCCTATTTTGCATTTTATGTGATTTTAAATTGTAAACTTCTTGTACATGTGTCATTCTATAATACTCCTCACTATGATTATATGACATATATGCTTAATGTGTTTTTAAATTTTGGATTTGTTGGATACTCTTTTTTGCATTTTATCATTTTTTTATTATTTTATCCATGGATTTCATACAAGTATAATTTTTTGTAAGTGTCAATATGCACTTATTTACAAGATATACAAGAAATTTACCTAAATCCGCCTAGGCGCCCGCCTAGACCCCGCCTAGGCGCCAGCCCACCGCCCGACTAGCGCCTAGCGTGTTTTAGAACCTTGGTTTATATCCTTTCCAACTACTAATTCTAATATTACCATTAGAAATCTTATATATGTGCGCTGCAAACCCCACAATTGACTACCACGCTCCTTCCTCTTCTCGCACTTAGTCCTCTAACTTTTACCACCAGTACTACTCCTTAAAAATCAAGAAAAAAACTATTCTGATATATGCAGCAGCCACCCAAAAACCTCAAGTAACGCTTAAATTTATAACGCACTGTGCTGAGATTTCTTTTGTGCAGATAAAAACAAATGTGAGGATAAGCATGCACATGATAAGTTTAAATTTAAAAACACTTGAAATTATCAACTTTATAAATGTAAAAAAAAAAAAATATATATCAAATTAGCTGCTAACGAACTTTCCATATAACATGGCAACTAATAGATATATTGGGCTGCTCCAAAAATATTCCAACCACTCAACATTAAGCTCAAAATCAAACCAAGTTAAATACCAAGTAAGACCTACCTATATATATATATATGAATGACATACTTACTCGAGTTGAAGTCTCTGAAACGCTTGATATTATTTGATCAAGAGTACGAAAGACAAACTTAGACTAAAATAATTACAATCGAAAACAATCACTAGTCTAAAACATTACAAACTCAGACGTTCTGTTAAGAATTGCCAACTTTACTCTAACAATAAATAATATAAAAAGGTTCAACATTTTAATTGTCTAACTTCATAATTCATTCTCAGTCTCACAAAAAATATCATTTGAACGAGAAGTATGTATATAGGGGTTAATGCGAGATATAGGTTGTATATACAAGCATATAATTTATAATTTATCCTTAACGGGGAAGATCATCAGAAATTGTTAAACCATTGATGGTGCGACTATTAGCAGCTATTTGATCCTGCATATTTGCAGATCTTCTTGTAAAAAATGCCGGTCGCTCAGGTTTGGGAAGACTAATAGTTTCAGTTTTCAACATTAAAACAACTGACGACATGGTCGGCCTACTGTTTGCATCCTCTTGAACACACAATAGTCCAATGTGGATGTATCTCAAAACTTCATCTGGCCTGCATGAACCTTTCAACACTATTGGATCTATCAAATCCAACCCTTTTCCTTCATTCCATGATTGCCAAGCCTGTAAAACAATAATTTTTAAGGATGTAATTATAAAATAGTTACTACTCTCTCTTTGATAGCTTAACCAAATAATAATTTGGAAATAATGATGTATATATAAATAATTCTTATACGAGTTATTAAATACTTACATGTGCTAGAAGTGTAGGAAAACGGCAGTCAAAGCCTAAAAAATTCTTTCTCCCCGTGGTGATCTCAAGCAGGAGTATACCAAAGCTAAAGACGTCCGATTTTACTGAATATATTCCTTCTATTGCATATTCTGGAGCCATATAACCACTTGCATGTAAAAAATTAATGCGTTGAGACTTTTTACTTAGAAAAAAAATATATATTTTTGGGTCAGCCTATGGTACTTTATTAAAACAATAAGATATTAGTACTCTTTAATTTTAACGTTTATATTGTAATTCAAAAACGTGCAACACAATTGCAATATACTACCTTGATAGTGTAATCTAAATATCCACACAGTAACTGACAACCTTGGTAATCTAACCCTTGGTCATTTACACATTTATACAAAAATAAAATTAATCAATGGTATAAGGTGATTCATTAAACTTAAATCTATGGTCTAAGATAATCCTTAACGTTTATGATTAAGATAATTCTTTGAACTTAATCAATTATTAAAACAAACTGTATCTAACACTAAGATCATTTGTTGAACTTAATCAATGGTCTAAGATAATTTTAAAATATTATTATATTAAAGGGTACCCGTACCTTTATTTTTTAATGAGGTACCGTAGAATCCTCCTATTTTATATGTGAAGGTATATAAGTTGATACTTAAATAGGATCGAAGGTTATATAAATTGAAACTTACTAAGTTCCGACGACTCTTTCAGTATTTCCTTGAGTTTGACCATCAACTCCAAACATTTTAGCCATCCCAAAATCTGATATTTTTGGATTCATTTCGTCATCTAACAAGATGTTGCTAGCTTTTAAATCACGATGTATAACTCTAAGCCTAGAATCTTCATGAAGATACAAAATTCCTCGAGCGATTCCTCCTATTATCATGCAACGTCTCGACCAATCCAGCTGTTCTCGTTTCTTGGGTTCTGCATGGGTAACATTTATCAAAGACAAGTTAAAATTTACAGCCAATTACACACACACACACACACACACACACACACACACACATATATATTGTAATTAACAAAGGAAAATATTTGGTCAAATGATATTCACAAACCAAATAGAAATTTGTCAAGACTTTTGTTGGGTACATATTCATAGACAAGTAAGGTTTCTTCTCCTTCCAAGCAAAATCCCAGAAGCCTCACAAGGTTTCTGTGTTGAAGTTTGGCTACCAATACCACCTCATTCTGAAATTCTTGTACACCTTGTGTGGAGCTTTTCGATAGCCGTTTTACTGCTATTTCATGTCCATTACCAAGTGTGCCCTACAATATGTAGTGTGAACTAAGCAGTAAGCGTTGTAAATACTATTAATTATGTAGTATAATCTGTAATCAAAACTAATTAAAGTCGTTTAGTCAATCAATTATAGTAATTAGATAGACAATTTATAATATATATATTTTTATCTACTTTGACCATTTAATTTTATACAAAATGATGTGTAAAAGATCACATTCTTTTTTTTGTTGATTTTTTCATAAATATTTTTTCACATAGCGATGATCAGGAACTATTTTCGCATAGGAATGCCTCCATAATTTTGTGGAGTGAAGGATCTCATGCAAATAAACATTTTCATACCTTGAAAACGGCACCAAATCCTCCTTCACCTATTTTGTTATCGTCTGAAAACTTGTTTGTGGCAGTTTCAATAGTTCCCAATCTAAATTGCAATGACTCGACAGTCTTCTTCATATCATTACCAACTACAAACATTGACTCAAAAGATTAGATGTCTTAAATAAAAAATTTATTAAGAAATTGAAGTAATATATATAAATACTTTTCAAATATTTTTATTAATTAATTACCTTTTTTCTTTTGTCGTTTGGAGTGGTATCTCTCTTTGACTGTTCTGAGTCTCTTGCGAAAGAAGCATCCGGCCACAACCACAACTAACGAACAGAAAGCAACTGAACCAAGAGTACCAACGATGATTATCATCGATGAGGGTTTGCTGCTTCCTGTATGAATACAAAATTATAATACATATATCTCTGGGACTACCTAACCATAATCAAAGAGCTAATCGATTTTTATTTTGATTATTTGCTGTAAGAATCATCTTTAAAGGAGAATATACAAATGAACGATTCATAGTCATGAGATGAAACTCAACACGGTGATTTGTGGCATATGAAATTATGTACGAGGGTACCAATTTTTATCAGTCACAAGAATTGTAGAAAGCTTGAAGGATTCATCATTTACCAGATCTGTTTGTCAGCAAGATTGGCAGCGAAGGAAGCGGCGAAGGTGACAGCGGGGGCGAAGGCGACGGCGGGGGCGAAGGCTTAGGCGACAAAGATAAAGGTAGCGGTGGTGACTGAGGCATAGGCGGCAATGATAACGGTGACGGCGACTGCGACTGCGGAGGAGGTGGCGACAGCGATTCCGGCGACTGCGATTGCGGAGGAGGTGGCGACAGCGATTCCGGCGACAGCGACTGCGGAGGAGGCGGCGACAGTGATTCCGGCGGAGGCTGATTACCTGACGACGATCTGTAGCAGCCTCGTGTGTATCTTCCGCAGGCAGTTAAAGAGCTGCGGCCGGCGTTTAGGTGAATGTTTGAAATATTTCTGCTAGTACTGGGCAATGCAATAAGAAGTAAGGAGAGAAAGTAGAAAGGGATCATGTCACGTTGCAGGGAAAAACCACGGGGTTTTGATAAGACGATTAATTTGTTCAAGTTTTGCTAAAATATCTAAGTTACAAGTTTATAACAATGTCAATGCAATCGACGCTTGACTGACCTGACTCATGAGTCAACGTCGAAGCAGATTAGAATCAACGAGCGGAAAGACTTGGCAATAAAATGAGTGGATAATACTTGCATTCCTTGTAGGCCTGGCAATTCCTGACACTACCCGATAATCCGACACGACACAACACGAAATTAACAGATGTTCGGGTCGACACGATAACGAATCGGGTCATTATCGTGTAACCCGATAAGCACCTGTTAAGATAACGGGTTGGTTCGGGTATACACATGGGTAACACGATACACGATATATATATATATATATATATATATATATATATATATATATATATATATATATATATATATATATATATATATATATATATATATATACACCATTTGAACTTGATGGGATACGAATTCTACGAAACTAATTTCAACGATCCAACTGTCAAACTTGCTTGAATATGCTTCGAGATCGCATCAGGAAAAAATCGCAAAAAACAAACATTCAGAGATCAAGGAACGGAACAAAACTTTTCGACAGTTATCAAAGAAAAATTACGATTTAACAGTTATTTTAACTCCGATTTCAACGATCCAACCGTCAAACATGTTTGTATATGCTTCGAGATCGCATACGCCAAAAATTGCAAAAAACAAACATTCAGAGATCAAGTAACGGGACAAAACTTTTTAACGGTTATAAACGAAAAATCACGATTTAACGGTTATTTTAACTCCGATTTTGATGATTTTTTAAAGCTACACTCCTTGACCCTATATGAATACAATGAATGAATTCGATCTTCAATTTAAAATATTTTACATTAGTGGATACCACAAAATCTTATGTTATACTTAATTAAAGTATGAATAAACTCTTAAGTGTTAGTGAATCTATTGTTTTGATGGGATACGCATTCTACGAAACTAGTTTCAACAATCCAACTAACAAACATGTTTGTATATACTTCAAGATCGCATACGCCAAAAATTGAAAAAAAAAAAAACATTCAAAGATCAAGTAACGGGACAAAATTTTTCGACGGTTATCAACGAAAAATCAAGATTTAAAGGTTATTTTAACTCCGATTTTGATGATTTTTTAAAGCTACACTCCTTGATCTTATATGAATACAATGAATGAATTTGATCTTCAATTTAAAATATTTACACTAGTGGATACCACAAATCTTATGTTATACTTAATGAAAGTATGAATAAACTCTTAAGTGTTAGTGAATCTATTGTTTTGATGAGATACGCATTCTACGAAACTAGTTTCAACGATCAAACCGTCAAACATGTTTGTATATAATTCGAGATCGCATACGCCAAAAATTGCAAAAAACAAACATTCAGAGATCAAGTAACGGCACAAAACTTTTTGACGGTTATAAACGAAAAATCATGATTTAACGGTTATTTTAACTCTGATTTTGATAATTTTTTACAATTACACTCCTTGACCTTATATGAATACAATGAATGAATTCTATCTTCAATTTAAAATATTTACATTAGTGGATACCACAAAATCTTATGTTATACTTAATGAAAGTACAAATAAATTTTTAAGTGTTAGTAAATCTATCATTTTGATGGGATACGCATTCTATGAAACTAATTTCAAACGATCCAACTGTCAAACTTGTTTGTATATGCTTCAAGATCACACATGCCAAAAATCGTAAAAAATAAACATTCAGAAATTAAGTAACGAGACAAAACTTTTCGACGGTTATAAAAAAAAATCACAATTTAACTGTTATTTTAACTCCGATTTTGATGATTTTTTACAGCTACACTGTGAAATCCCGTCCTCGGATTTCACTATTTAAATTATGTATTGTCGTTTTTTTTTATTTCAAGATTTTTTTTAGAATTATTTTTATAGTTGGCAACCATGCAAAAAAAAAAGAAAAAAAGAGGAGGGCTGCCAGATGGCAGCAAGAAGAAAAGAAGAAAAAAAAAAAGAAAGAAAAGGAAGCTGCGGGTTGGCAGCGAAGAGAAAATGAAGGGAGAGTTTCAGGAGGAAGGGGTTTTTCCCCAATCAGGAAGAAAAGAAGGGGGTGGCTGCCCAATGAAAAAACAGGAGAAGGGAGGGGAAAGGAGAAAAATGAGAGGGAGGGAACTAAAACCCTCCTCCCCCGTTTCTGTGACCCGCGCACCCAGGCACCAACCGGATCAAAATTTCCGGCCACCTCCGCCATATTTTCAGGTGAAATTCACCCCACATTCACCTGCAATCACCATCATACATCTTCTCCTTCATTTTTCACCTAAGATTCGACGAAAATTGGGGTAAATTCGTGGTACTTGGGCATGGTGACACCGACGGGTTTTAAAGGAAATTCGTTGATCCGGTGGGTTTCAACACTAATCACCACCCTTAACAAACTCCCCTTGATCTCAGGAACAAGACCCAACCTATGGTAGGGGCGTTGGAACACCGAGGAGGGAGAATCGAAGAACACCCATCCTAGGGTTTCTGGCGGATTGAGTGAAATTGAGGCTTTTCCCGTAAAAATTGGACTTGGCCACAGGTATAAAGTTCGTTCTACACTTCGAGATCTACATTTATGTAATTTTTGGTAATTTTTAAAAATAGTTGAATTTTCCGGCAAGTCGGGACGGCCGACCCCCACCCGTGGCGGCGCGTGCGGCAGCGGCCTGGCCAGTGGCCCGACGATGTCTTTTAAGTACTATTAATTGCCTGAGTTCATGTTTGATATCCATATGACGAAATTTGATTGTTTGGACTTAGTTTCGTTATGATACCTTACTTGGTCAAAATTTGAATCGACGATCCGACTGTTGGATCGTCACCAAACCTTAATGCGTGTTAGAACATAATATTTGTGGATCATAGAAACTTACGGATCAGGAATCTGACGTCCGGATCTTCCCTAATTGGATTTCTAAGTTGTAAAATTAAATGTTGACCGCCATTTGAATTTTGAAATTGGCGGAGATCCGACCGTCGGATCGTGATGAGATTTTAGTATGTTGTTATTTGAGAATAATGTGGACTTTGGGAAGTTACGGATCCGAAATTCGAGGTGCGAATCTTCCGGATTGATTTATGAAGTGTTATGGACCTTACCGTTGATCGAGAGTTGACTTTTGGTCAACATGTCTCGAAACGTTCTGAATACTAAAATTGAGTACTACAGGAGACTATTTGAAGTCTAGTGGGCCTACTTTGGTTAGAGAGTGGTTTGAATATATGTGATATGATTATTACCTTCATTCTTATATTAATATCTTTTATGAATATGATTTGGGTTACAAATGAAATTTCTAATGAAATGTGAATTCTATATATTTATGCATAGATCTATGTTTATTAAACGTGAATTCTATTGAACTGTTATTTTTGTTTCTGGCCATCGATCTATTTTCATTAAGTATGATTTGACTTGTGCATTGGAAATATGGGTCGTATTGTATGATTGGATGGATGTGATGAAGTGTGAAGGATAGTAGTGGACCGCTAAACCATTGTCATGGGGTTTGTTGCTTGAAACATGTTTCACCCTCGTGTCTTTATTTCATTTCTCATTTCATTGAGCCTTTGTAACTTGGGTAACTCGGTCCATGTCTTGTTTCATTGATTGGTTTTATACATTCCACTCCGCGATTCCGTTGAGTGATGGTCCGGAATCGTATCCTAGTGTGGATTCCGTTGAGTGATAGTCCGGAATCCCTTATACTTCGCGATTCCGTTGAGTGATGGTCCGGAATCGTATCTTGGTTTGGATTCCGTTGAATGATGGTCCGGAATCCCTTCTACTCCGCGATTCCGTTGAGTGATGGTCCGGAATCGTATCCCAGTTTGGATTCCGTTGAGTGATGGTTCGGAATCGTATTCCAGTATGGATTTCGTTGAGTGTTGGTCCGAAAACCCCTTTTGGTGTCTTGGTTCCGTTGAGAGGTCTGGAACCCGATGTTGATGGATTTCGTTGAGTGGTCCGAAATTGCATCATTTGATTTATTTGAGACGGCTTCAGAAATGTAGGCTTTGGCTGAACTGTGTCCCTCTAGCCCTAGTTTTTAATGTACATATGAAAGGTAGTTTTCGAGAATCATGTAGGATGAATTAGAAAAGCCGTTGGATGTTGGGTGACTCTTTCGGAGTTTCCAGGGACTTGATTATGATTCCATAAAGCATGATTTGATACTTGATGTTTATAAATTATGATCGATGGTCTGTTTTATTTGAATATCACATACTTGAATTGTTGTCACTCATCGAGCTTCACAGTTATCTGAGTGTCTGATTTGCCCAGTGTGCTATCTCCTTGATCCATGGAATTGGTTAATTTGAGTGATTGTGGATATGAGGTTGGTGATGACTCTGGGGAGTGATTAATTGGAGTGATTAGACCTGTTGACAAGGTGACTAGGGAATAATATGGTGCTATGTGGATTCTTTGAATTGTTGTATGCAATGAATTGGGTTATTAAGTTGAAGCATAATGATTCATGTGATAGGTGAAGCGGAAATCTTGATTGTCATGTGGGGTTATTATGTAGCTTTGAATCTAATATTTTCATGCTTGTCAAGTGCTCATAATTGATTGATGAGTGCTATGATTTTCCACCTAAAAGTATTGTGGTGAGTGATCAAGTAAAGTGAAGGTTGAACTACGAATGGCTTGATCCCTTTTGAGGGTACGTAGGCAGTCTAACGAAGAGGTTAGATGCAGCCATAAAGTATATGAAAACTTCTTTTTGATTTGATTATCAAGTTGTGAATTACCATATCCCGGAGAAGGGGTATGTTGAGATACGGGAATTTGGTGATGTCATGTGTCGATCTTGGACGTATGTTGGGATTGGGGCATGACATACACTCCTTGACCTATATGAATACAATGAATGAATTCGATTGTCAATTTAAAATATTTACACTAGTGAATACCACAAAAACTTATGTTATGGTTTATATCCAAACAATGGACATATTGAAACACGGGCAAGCATTCATAAGTGATAGCATAAACACTTGACAATTAACATCAAGTCCACACGGTGCAAGGCCATAAAACATCCATAAAAAAAAAAGAAACTCTCAAACTTATAACATGGCACATGCCATACAAACAACAAACTGGTACATCCAGAGCATATACAGAAAGGGAAGGCATCACTGGTCATCCGAGGTTGAACCGCTGACGATATCACTCTGTGTCCCACCACCATCCTCCGCATCTTCAAGATCATCCTCACCCTGCTGAGTCTGCTCATCAGCACTAGCCTCATCATCAGACTCCTCTTCACTACTAGGATCAACTGTGATGACGAAAGTTTCACCCCTTTGGCGATGCTCATCTATCTCCTTACGGTATTTTCGAATAATGCTTCCATTGTCATAACGATCAAGGACGACCATCCATTTCCTTTTCTCAAAGTGAACCTCCCTGGTGCAATGAGGTTTAATGGCAAGGTGAAAGGCCTGGGAACCTAAGTACTCATGCACGGCAGCCTCCCTCTCGACGGGAATACTCCTCTTCAGCTCAGAAACCTCAGCCAAGGCACCATCCAACTCCTTCCTAACCTTGGATGCCTCAATGGTAGTCGTCTCCAACTGTTTCTTAGTCGCCTCCAACTGTTTCTTGAGCCTTACATTTTCACCATTTCGCCTCGTTAAACTCCCCATGGTTTGGTCCTTGAGCTGGAGGGCCTCGGCCAAAAGTCCCTTATTCCTCTTGGCGTCATCCACAAGTTGCTTATTTTCTATTAATTTCGCCTTACATCGCTCAGCCTCTCGCAGCCTGTTGTCATACTCAGTCATGACCTGCATAACAAGAGGATCACTATTACAAAAATAAAAAATAAAACAGAGGAGAAGGTAAGGAAATGACAAAGTGACACTTACATAGGAAGATAGCTTCAGCATCCGATCACGATCTGATTCATCCTTAGCTAATTGCTCTCCGAGCTCATCAAAAGTGAATCGACGCCCGGCCATACAATTGTCGACATACCCAACACTTTTTGGCCACACAACAACCTTTAACTCCTTCCAAGAGACACTGCTAGCCTTTTCCTTGTCCTTCCTCTTACGGCTGGAACTAGGGTCACTTCCCTGACCATTGTGCTCCATAACTGGAGGAAGGATAGGATCAATAGCGGGAAGAGGAGGCAACAGTCGCCTCTCATCCCCTGCAACTACAGTAGCAGCACATCCGATGGCCTCAACTTCAGCTTTCCTCAAGGCAACAATCTTAAGGACCTCTTCTTGAGACTTAGGTCTAATGACTGGTTTCACCCGATGCTTACAAGCTTCCTTGTGAAACAGAATATCTTCCGAATGAACTAACATGTGTGCTTTCCTTTTCTTAGTGCTAGTCTTACTTCCCTTACTCACCTTCTCCACTGAACAAGGAAAGTCAAAGTAAGGAATACAACTTTATAAAAAAAAAAACAAAAGTCAAGCGACGGATACAACTTACTCGCTGGTCTCTGGCACTCAGAAATCAAGGACTGGAAACCGTACTTTCGAAATAAAGGTTGTAGCTTGCTCAAATGTCTATTCTCTTGAGGCACTCTCAGCACCTTCGCTACATCAGTTAGCTCCTTTATAGACAGTTTTATGGTGCCTCGCATCACTGCATGAAGAAAAATGTCAGAAACTAGAAGAAATCACAACAAAGAGCAAATAATGCAAATAAGGGATACATTACAACCTACAGCCTGGAAGTGAGTAAGAACATGCCGCTCAGGTGTAACACCCCTAGCATGCTCCCAATCATTATAAACAAAGCACCAACGATTTTTCCAAGTGCAGTATGCCTTTTTCTTACCAAAGACGACACACTCTCTCTCACTCCGACATGCACACTCAACGTAACTAGTGCATGACTTCACCGAATGCATCTTATAGCAGTAGCGCCATTGATGGAAGGAAGGTTCACCTAACCCACACTCCATCCAAATAATATAAAACCCGATCAAGGTATCCTAGAAACCAGGGTTGAGCTGCCCAGGCGCGTATCCAATGAAAGAAAGCATTTGTTGCAACCACGGATGCAAAGGTAACTTCACCCCTAAGGTCAGTAGTATCTGGGTATAGAACATAACATGACCTTTGGGCGGTTCAGTGGGCAATTCTTCACAACTCGCCAAGCGCATTCCTACACTACGGGGTATGCTACATGATTGCCTAAGGGCCTCAAGCTGCTCTTCGCTATCCAATAAGTTTTTCTCTAAATGATCCGCTGTGAATTCAGAGCGAAATATAGGTATGGCCTCACAAATGACTCCCTCACCCACTGACATGAAGGAGGAAGAACCATTATGGGCTAAGGTTTGACAATTGTGAAGATCATCCAATATTTCTTTGGTACAAGACTCTAACAAAGACCCTGGAGACTCCGACATTGCAGGCTCAAACCTAGAGCTAAAGCTAGAACTAGGGGAGCCCTCACCACTAGGACTTCCAGGCTCTGACATCTACAACAAACAAAAAAAAACTCTATCACTACATCAAGGATCGAAACATAAGGAAGTTCCTAGGGAATGAAGAAAAGCTCAACTAGTTCATTATGTCTTTAACCAAATATATGAACACTCAAACAATTCAACAAGAATGAAAGCATTCGATCTAGTGGAGAAGACTACCAACCTGAAGATGGTGCAAAGCAATGCCGGAATCCCTCTCAACCAAAGAGCATTCTGTCTTAAAAAATCACTACAAAATAAGCAAACGAAGGCAATGTAAAGAGTGGAAACTTATCCTTCTTATATAGCTCAACATGGCCAAAGAAATTCACAATCGAATTCAAATCATGAGAAAGCCCCACATGGAAAACCTCTCCACAAAAGCTAGAGAGTTTCAAATTTGAAACTCTCAGCCCTCCCCCCACCCCTACCAAAAAAAAAAAAAAAATCGAAAAAGGGAGGGGGGAGAACACAGCAGTTTCATTAATGGAGTCCAAGTACAATTCTCAAAAGCTTCACACACTCTTGATCAAGATAATGTGAAGCAAAACCAATTTATGATGACCACCACAAAGCTTCTCCTAAAAAGCTTCACCTACAAAGCTTCACCATCAAAGCTTCACCAAAGAAAGCTTCACCTAAAAAGCTTCACCATCAAAGCTTCACCTACAAAGCTTCAACCACAAAGCTTCACCATCAAAACTTCACCTACAAAGCTTCACCATCAAAGCTTCGCCTACAAAGCTTCACCATCAAAGCTTCACCTAAAAAGCTTCACCCACAAAGCTTCACCATCAAAGCTTCGCATACAAAGCTTCACCTACAAAACTTCAACCACAAAGCTTCACCCACAAAGCTTCACCTAAAAAGCTTCACCTACAAAGCTTCACCATCAAAGCTTCACCAATAAACCGTACCCATTAAACTATCTTCCAAACACAAAACCTTGCTGCAAATAAACAAATTTTGTTCACAAAACCCAAGATTATCTCGAATCTGTACAAAACACATGGATAAACATAAACAATTTTTGTCTTACATCCACAAGGTCCTTATTATAAACGGAAATACAATTATTTATATCTATATATAATATTTTAGACATATTATAATAGATTAAATAACAAGTTAAAGTGCCAAGTATAATAGTGGACAAAAGCAAAGAAATTCACCAATAGTGAAGATTCTACAACCTCCTTCAGACTCTTGAAACTCAACAGCACCAAAAGTAAATTTCCAAGCACCGAATTCCTGTAGAGTCACAGAAGAACCAACAAACTATAAGCTTGCAGACTCACAAATTTCAACTATAAGTCACAGCTCCTACCTTGAAGTCAAGAGAGCCACCCACGGTGAAGTGAGGAGAGACAGACGACAAAGAAGAGGAATGAGGCTAAGTTTCAAATTAGGATGCAGACCTACCAGAAAAAAAAAAAAAACAAAAAGGGGAGCACGGCATACTATAAAAAAAAAAAAAAAAAGGGGAGCACGGCATACCATACAAGCTAATGTTGGGGGCCAGGATGGCCTTGGACCGAAATGGTGATGGGCGTGACACCCCCCCTTCTCGGATTTGACCTAAGTATAAAACAATTTTTGTCAGTAAAAAAAAAAAAAAAAGAAGAAGAAGAGAAATGGTGATGGGCGTGACACCCCCCTTCTCGGATTTGACCTAAGTATAAAACAATTTTTGTCAGGGGAGTTTTAACGAAAAGCCCGCGGTACTGTTCACTTTAACGAAAAACCACATTTTTACACTAAAAAGTCAAACCTGGTACTATTCACTTTACCCTTTATTTTGTCCTTATCGTTAAAACTCAAAGTTTTCAAGTCATTTTTATTAGTTTTCCTTATACTAAAATCCTAACACTCGGTTCTTTTTCCGGTTCTTGCACATTGAAATGGCAAATTTGCCCTCAGTTTACACGTGTTTGTCATCGCTTGTCCTTTTGGTCCATTTATTTTCCCCTTTTTTTCCGTTTGTAACTCTCTCTCCCCTTTTTATCATTTTTTTGTCTTGAATGTTCCATATGTTGTGTTTTTTAATTATTCTCTTTCTATCCATTCTCATCATTTGCGCTCAGTTTCCACGTGTTTGTCATCGCTGGTCCTTTTGGTCCATTTATTTTCCCCTTTTTTTCCATTTGTTTCTCTCTCTCCTTTTTATCATTTTTTTTGTCCTGAATGTTCAAAATGTTGTGTTTTTTAATTATTCTCTTTCTATCCATTCTCATCATTTGTTCTCTCTCCCCTTTTCTGTCTTTTTCTTCCTGCATGTTCCAGATATTTAATATAGGAGGGGTCAAGCACCTTCCGCGATATTGCAGTTGAAATATCCTAGAGAAATGTCGGGCGATAGAGGTGTACTAGTATATATCTACGATCATTCAAAAGAAGGAAAAGCTGCCAGCAAAGGATGGCTTTGGACAAGAAAAGTGGAGGAATATTGATGGGACGTGGGCTCCCCCTCCTCCTTGGACTCGGCAACAAAAAAAGAAAAAAAAAGGGTTAATCTCTTTTTTCTACCTTGAAGTTTCATAGTTTTCAACATTTAGTACATCAAGTTTTTTTCGTCCCAGAGTCATACCTAAAATGTTAATTTTGGGACAGTCTCATACATCGGTTAGTCAAACTGTTAATTCTCCCGTTAAGTAATGACGTGGCGCCCATGTGGACAATGACTGGGCGCCACGTGTCATTACAAATATTAAAATAATTAATTAAATAAAAGTTAAAAACAAAAAAACAAAAAAAATAAAATCTGCGACATTGGAAGAAGAAGAAGGAAGAAGGAAGAGGAAGAAGAGGAAGAAGAAGAAGGGAAAAAAAAGAAAAAAAAAAAACGAATCTGGGCAACCCAGAAGAAGGAAGAAGGAAGAAGAAGAAGAGAAGAAGAAGAAAAAAAAAAAAGAAAAAAAAAAGGCAAATCTGGGCAAACCCAGAAGAAGGAGGAAGAAGGAAAAAAGAAGAAGGAAAAAGAAGGAAGATGAAGATGAAGATGAAGGAAGAAGAAGAAGAGAAGAAGAGAAAAAAAAAAAAAAAAAAAAAAAGAGTCGGGTCACCAACACCCTCGACGTTTTGACCGACGACGTGGCGGACCTTGCTATTGGGCTGACGTTGGCGGTGCTGAGACGGCTGTGTGAGAGTGATCTGTATGTGAGGAGTGGGCAGTGGAAGGAGGGCGAGTACAAGTTGACCACCAAGGTTTGGTTTTTTTTTGCTCAATTTGCATTGGATATTATTATTTTCACTTGGTTGCTATTGGGTTTTGTTTGAATTTCTTATTTATATTGGTATGAATGGATATTGATTATGCTGCTTGTGATTTGAGTGTGAGTTGATGGGTAATTTTTGAAGTGCGTTTATGGTAAAATTTTCTTAAGTGTTAATGTGTTGCTATTTACCATGCTGGAGGAAAAGAATGAGCAAAATGATACGTATATTGAATGGTTGAATTGGTGATTCATGAATAAGGTTGTTGTTAAAGGCCTGGATCGATGTTCTTTTTTCAATTTCGTCTACAAAGGCATGGACTAGTTCTTAAGAAATTTTGGAGTCAGTCAAAGTGCATTTCTCAATGATAAGTGTCTTCAATCGTGGTTGTGTTCATCGAAGGCAACAACCCAGAAGAAGAGGAAGAAGGAAGAAGAGGAAGAAGGAGAAGGAAAAGGAAAAGGCAAAAAAAAGAAAAAAAAAAAAAGGAGAATCTGGGAAACCCAGAAGAAGAAGAAAAGAAAAAGCACAAAAAAAAAAAAAAAAAATCTTAACTTTTATTTAATTAATTATTTTAATATTTGTAATGACACGTGGCTTTCAGTTATTGTCCACATGGGCGCCACATCATCACTTAATGAGAGAATTAACAGTTTGACTAACGGATGTGTGAGACTGTTCCAAAATTAACACTTTAGGTATGATTCTGGGACGAAAAAAACTTGATGTACTAAATGTTGAAAACCACGAAACTTCAGGGTAGTAAACAGAAATTAACAAAAAAAAAAAAAATATATATATATATATATGTACACTCAATCAAAAGAAGGAAAAGCTGACAACTACATATGGTCATGGTCAGCAGCATACAGCCTCAAGGATTTTACACACTCACGGGAGCAGGTTGTGAACTCCACAGCCAACAGGGGCGTGGGTCTCGGTCCAATCTCCCATACTTGGGCTCAGCAACAAAACAAAACCAAAAAAAAAAAGATAGCAAAGCACAGCAGCCCAAAAGGGACACAGATCCTGGCCTCCACAAAGACTAGGCCCCGGGCTGTTTTCAACAAAGGCTGCGTTGACTTTGGTTTTGGGCTTTAAATAAAATGGGAGCTGGGCCGAACTTAACATATATATATAAAAATAAAAAAAATAAAATAAAAAAAAAGGAGGAGACAGCAGCCCAAAAAGGGACTGGTCTCTATCATCACAACAAGAAGGCATTGGGACCTCAGGCCGAAGAACAACAGCCCAGCGCTAGTCTTGGACTTCACGACAAAGGAAGTTTGGGCCTAGGGCTGGTTTCGAACAAGGGCTGGGCCCGGCTGTTCTCAAACTAGGCCTCGGGCCAAATAAAAAAAATATAAAAAAAAAAGAAGAAGAAGAAGGAGGGTCTCAGCCCTATTCATTCCTTGGGTAACAAAATTCAAAGCGAAAGCGTTGAGTTTAGGCTTGGAAAGCTTTGGGTTTATAACATAAAGGGAAGTGTTGGGCCTTAGAGAAGTTCAAACTAGTTGGAAATATATTTGGGATGAGGCATATCTAAAGGTGTGACATAAAAACAAGGCTTCATCACGCTGACAACTTGGCTACTAGCGAGACACCTTCCTCGGCAACTTTCTCGGGCGAAGACTTGGGGGACTCCTACCATATACTATTACACCTCAGTACTCGGAAGTTTCATGACTACTCAGTGACTTGGATTTTTTTCAAGTCCCCAACCGAGAACCCTTCCTCACTCGGGAAATTAAGGGAGCACTATTTCAACTTACAGGATCCACCCACGAAGTTTCAACATGCAAACTACAAAAAAATTTCAAAAGGCTCAGTGAAGTACGCCTTGGTGTATTTAACACAATACGCTGAAATGAAGCAAAGCTTATTTATTGGTGTCTCCGACAAGTTACTTATATGTACATATACATGAATTAAAACAAACAAACAGGAGGGGGCATTCACAGAGGTTGCTCATCAGCAGCCTCAGTACTGGACATAACACCAGAAACATAAGGCACCAGAGGTTGATCATTTGGAGTTTCAGTACGTGGTACAACCCCAGAAGACGAAGGCCTTAAATGCCTTTGGAACAAACCCACAAACCTTTGATGATCACTTAAAATCTGACCATCAGATTCCTGCAGCTGGTCAAGTTTTCTCTTCATGTTTGTAGCATAGTTATGTGCAAGCCTGTGCAATTGTTTATTCTCATGCTTGAGCCCTCTGATCTTCTGTTTGAGATTTATCACTTCAGCCGCCAACGATTCAACTTGGCAGGTTCGAGCAAATAGGCGCTGGGCCATATTAGACACAGAAGCCGCACACTGGACACTGAAAGCCAGAGAATCCTTAATAGGCAACTCATCGGACCGTCTGGCAAGTAATCTGTTATCTTTGGGAGTGAGCATATTCCTGGCCACCACCGCAGCAGTCATATCATTCTTCATCACAGAGTCCCCAATGGTAAGATGACCAGTGGGGGATAAGAAAGATGGACGCCATATGTTATCTTGAGGAGACATAGATGCCTCTTCACCAACATTCAGGTCAAGACGACGGTCGGATGGGCCAGACATTTTTAAGAAGTGATAAAGAAAAAATGAGTTCCAACAAATCTCAGAAGTACAAAAAAAACAAAGGAAAAATTCCTACAAGCAGTAACTCCCTGAACGTACTTCTTGCACACAATTGGTGGCCCCTATAAAAGGAAGGGCAACATGGCCTTTTGTTCAAAAATCGAAGATGCACCACTCTCCAGACCTCGAGAAGCAGATTTCCCTGCGTCCAGCTACCCTACTATTACCCACAAGGGTAAAGGAACAACACCACTGCTTGATAACTGGAAAAGCCCTATGTGTGTCAACCTCCATGCCCCATGGCAAAGTAGACTTACAAAAAGCCCAACCTTTCCTCGCATCTGAGAAAGTACCACCAGCAGGATTGCTTGCTCAAAAATCGAAGAGGCACCACTCTCCGAACCTCGAGAGTCGGATTTTCTTGGATAAAAATGGTCGACACTTTTTACACGCAACATCAGCTTTCCGGGTACTTTGACAAAGTTAAAACACATGAACCTTGCAGCTCCCACTGTATTGCTATGACCAAGAAAGGTAAAGGAACAACGTTACTACTTGTTGTTGGGGAAATTTCTATATATATCAACCTTCATCCTCCACAGACAGGCAGACCTGCCAAAATGCTTAACCCTTCCCCACATCCGAGAGAGCACTCCCAACGAAGCTTTCTCAAAATTCTCGGCTTCCTTCCCCCCGATAATACCTCTGCAAACAAGCTACACGAGAGCAAGAGTATCCCATATCATCAGGGTTAAAAGCAAGAGTATCCCATATCATGCTTTTTCCCTGTCTTTTCCTTTGCCCTTGCTCTTACCTGCAAGACAAGGAGAAAGAACGCAATCAGTCGGAACCTGAAATCAAACATCCAATCCGAACTGATTGCCCGGAACCTTTGCCTGATTGCTTACCTAGCATTGCTCTCGAGTACTCATCCTCAACTGTTGTCAAGGTCATGAATTTCTTCGGCAAATACCTCAGAACAGTTGATATGACGTTGGCACTTTACACTGAAGCTGCCAAGCATAGATGAGTCGTTGAGAAGTAGTGCTCTGATGGACCATTTAAATGCAAAGGTTGCGCACCACTTCTGCTATGCAAAAAGATTGAAGCAGAATGTTCAACGACGAGCTAGAACAGATCACTACAACACGATGCCCTTCCTGCGGAACCGCACAATCCAGATGGATGAATCTAAGTCAAACCCAAGCTCGTCATCGCTGCCCTATCCGAAGAGCTCGAATGCTTCAACGACCTTTCGCTGGCAACATCGCCGAAAAGCAAGGCCTCGCCACATAACATCCACTACTTTGTCAACAGTAAAAGTATCCCACATCATCAGGGTCAAGCATACTCTAGATTTGACGGACTTGTTTTGACCCTCAAATTTTTGAGTCAGCTTACTCATTTGGAGGAAACCGAAAAACCCTCTAACCCAGTTCAAGAATAAACCTGTGAAAAGTCAACAAGTACAACAAAACACTTGCCGATCCACCCGCTACTCCGTCGAAAGCAAGAGTATCTCATATCATCTCTTCTCCCTCTCATTTTCTTTGTCCTTGTTGCTGAATGAGAGACAAGTAGAAGGAGAACAATTAGCCGGAGCCCGATATCAAACTTCTGATCTGAAACTGATTGCTTGGAACTCTGATTACTTACCTTGTCTGTCACCTCTTTCGGTAAATCTCCTAGCTCGGCGACTTGGGGGACTCCTACTATATGGTTTGTATAACACTTGACCAAGCCCGAAACTACAAGTAAGCTTCAAGCGACATTGATACATTACCTTGTGCATCAACATCAGCTAAAGATACCACATCTGCTTGTGGGAAAACTAGAGAGCATACTACTTCTACCTATGGGAAGGATAAGACAAGTGAAGACAATACCACACTTCGGCACTTAGAAGTTTCGTGATTACTCAGTGGCTTGGATCTTGCAAGTCCCCAACCGAGGAGTTTCCCTCACTCGGGAACTTAGGGGAGCATTGTTTGTACCATACTTGACCAATCCCGAAACTACTGAGCACCAGTCAACATTATACCGTTAAGGACCCACAAGAATTCCCCTCCAACCAGGAGGCCAATCACAACGCGACATGCGTCAACATCAGAGGCCAATCATAGCACAACACGTGTCGACATTAGAGGCCAATCACAACACGACACGTGTCAATGTCAGAACAAAGCTAGAAACTCTCTTCTATAAAAGGAAATCATTCTCCCACAATAATGCCTAATGTCATTTGTATTGGATCATTCACTAGAACTCACTAAAAGGAGAGCTTGAACCTATGTATTTGTGAAAACCCTTCACTATTAATAAGAACTCCTCTACTCCGTGGACGTAGCCAACTTGGGTGAACCACGTACATCTTGTGTTTGCTTCCCTGCCTCTGTCAATTTACATACTTATCCAGACCAGTGACCGGAGCAATCTAGCTAAGGTCACAAACTTGACACTTTCTGTTGTACCAAAGTCTTCGTCGATTTTGTGCATCAACATACTTAATGAAAGTATGAATAAATTCTTAAGTGTTAGTGAATCTATTGTTTTGATGGGATACGCATTCTACAAAACTAGTTTCAACGATCCAACCGTCAAACATGTTTGTATATACTTCGATATTGCATACGCCAAAAATTGCAAAAAACAAACATTCAGAGATCAAGTAACATGACAAAACTTTTTGACGGTTATCAACGAAAAATCACGATTTAACGGTTATTTTAACTTTGATTTTGATGATTTTTTTACAGCTACACTCCTTGACCCTATATGAATACAATGAATAAATTCGATCTTCAATTTAAAATATCTACACTAGTGGATACCACAAAATCTTATTTTATACTTAATGAAAGTATAAATAAACTCTAAGTGTTAGTGAATCTATCGTTTTGATGGGATACGCATTCTATGAAACTAATTTGAATGATCCAACCGTTAAACCTGTTTGTATATGCTTCAAGATCGTATACGCCAAAAATCGCAAAAAACAAACATTCAGAGATTAAGTAACGGGATAAAACTTTTCGACGGTTATCAACGAAAAATCACGATTTAACGGTTATTTTAACTCTTATTTTGATAATTTTTGATAGCTACACTCCTTGACCCTATATGAATACAATGAATGAATTCGATCTTCAATTTAAAATATTTACACTAGTGGATACTACAAAATCTTACATGATAATCGATGAAAATTGAGGATTTTGTAAAAGGAATAACATGCAAGCTTTGCGTTCCATTGGCAATGTTTAAACTTTTGAGAAAGGCTTCACAACCTTGAAAACAAAAACTCTTTCATTTTGCACATCCTTGCACATTTAATATTTTGTAATAGACTAGTAGTGTATAGATGTTTGTTAATTAGGCTCTTATTTTTTAGTGTAGATGTAGTACTTAAACGACAAATGTGTTTTAATGTTTTCAAGTAATATTTATGTGGCAATGTGTGGTATGTGCAAATTTAAGAAAAAAATATATTTTTCTTAACGGGTCATAATAGGTCATAACGGGCGTGACACGACACGACCCGTTAAGATAACAGGTGTTACACGAAAACGACAGACACGACCCGTTTGCCAGGCCTAATTCCTTGGAATAATCTCATTATCCTTTAGAAATAATATATTTTGATTGTACAAATTTCATAATCGATATGCATGCATATATGCATGGCATGCTGGGATTTTTTTCTTTTTTCAAACAAATGAGAAAATTTTAAGTGGAACGAGCTATCATCAGCATTACGATCTAATAATATAATTTTTTTTATTTCTTGGAAAACCTCGACGGTACAAGTGAAATTTATTGATATGAAAAAAGAAGTTATACCTAGTCAAGGGAGACATAAACCTTACCCCCATAGAGCAAGAAAAACAAAATACAAGAAAAGAGGGAGTGGGGACACACACCTTACCAATTTTGGAAAAGAAAATACAAGGAAAAAAAGGAGAGACATAGACCTTACCTCTCTTGAAAAAGAAAATAGAAGAAAAAGATTGGGTGGATATAAGCCCAAACCCCTCTATATACGTAAAAGGTAAGAACTTGAAAGACAAGCTACAAAATGAAAAAAAAAATTCAAAAAGATTAGGTAAAAAAGAAAATCCCAAATCAAGAAGGGAAGACAAACTTGTAGGCTGACATGCCCAAGAAATCTAAGTGCATAAGAGAAAGAATCTCTATAGGAGGAGCGGCATGCCAAACGAGTGAAGACAAAAGAAGCCCTAAATTTACTAATTTGTTATCAACTGCATTCAGTTCTCAAAATGTATGAATATTATGTGAATATATATATATATATATATATATATATATTATATTATTGACCACAACATTATATAATAGTAAATGTGTGTGATATAAGTTATCTCCACAAGCGGACAAATAATCAATACCTTAACCTTAGGCTATATACTGAAGGGCCCCACACATAACTCCAAGCTGTTGAGTTGTGTACACATCCAACCATGTGAATCAAGGATTTGGATTTGGATCCCATCCCATTCAAATTGTGGAGATCCTAGGAATTCTCACATCTTAATCGTTCATCGTACATCTAGCTACCAAAAATTATTTTAAATTATTTATTTAAAATTAAACACAAATATTATCCAACGAAAACAGACCACACGATGTACGATAAACGGCTAGGATGTGAGAATTCCCTTTGCCCCAAAGTGAAAAACCAAAAGCAGCCTTCCAACATCACACATGGGCTGCAACTACATTCAACCCATCATACATGCATGCAATGCACCCACAATCCATTTATTTATACCACTCAATCTCCACCGTTGGTTTCTTCTCTCATCGTATAAATACCATGAAGCTTGAGAAAGGGGCTTTCCCTATGGCCAGTGGTAGAGAAATAATCGGTAACACTAAAACCAATGTAAGAAGCTTATACACTAATTTGTAGCTTTTGCACCTCCCAATCTTCAAATTAATTTTCTCCAATATATGGGAAATAATATTCAGAGTGCCATTTTCTACCTTTCAATCCTTCGTTTTTTTCTAGCATTTGCATTTGCGTTTGCATTCAATAAAGCAATAAAAATTAAGTGACATAAACAAGAGAATGAAGACAAAAAGAAAAAAGAAAGGTAGTAAAAATTCTTAACGATGTTATATTTTATGTGTGATAACTAGTTAATTTGGTAATCATATGTGATGAGAAGGCCAATTGCTTTTGGATTGTTGACCCAAATGAATATGTACAATGAAACATCAAAGTGACATCTCCAAGGTAAGAAGCAAATGGAAAAATGATTTTCCCATAAAGGCCATCATCAAATCTTTGGTCGGGATCATTTTTCATGATTGGGCATTACGGTGTAGTACCTAATGGGCCGGGAGGGGCCGGACTCATTAGGTCCAGTTGCAGTTTTGATATATCACAACAAATACAGTACCAATTTTGGCAAAAAAAAAAGAAAAGAAAGCAAAAGACGATCGTATTTTTCCTTGCAATATTAATGCCCTCATCTTCTGGTTTTCCTCCTAATCGGAGAAGATAGGCAACCAAATCTCCTCTGTAAGTCGTCGATTTCAGGGCTTCGAATTCCTTCTCAGAATTTGTGGTTTTTTTCATTCTTTCCCGGTGTTCTTCATGCACAAAAGCAACGATTGCAGAGGGGCGGATTCTCGTTCTTAGTGTTGAGTGACCTGTTAGTTTAACGGGTTGGGTTTAGGTGACCCGTTAAATTAACTAACAATCAAGATCATGATAGTCTTTTCTGATTATTCTTAAAAGGAAAAGTGAATATCTTCTCATGAGTAGACTATTGTTGTCTTCAGACTAATGCTGATCCATGCATGTTGAGAAGCACTAACAAGACTACAACAGGACGCTGGCTAAAAAATAAATAAATAGTAAGATTGAAAGAGATAACAAAATTGACTTCACCCCAACCCTTCCAGTTCATTCAGGAATACTTTCAAAATATTAGCATCATTTTGAATATTGGAAACCTGATCAGGAAAGGACGACCTAAATACTTCTGAAAGCACAATTCTATTAAGAGTGAGAGTAATACTTTACCAAATTATCACCGGACTTCGGCAACTGAATAGCATACTTCATGAAGCTGAAGACTGACTGTGAGTTTTCTTGACTGAATCCAATAATGCCTTCAATATTACTGTATTTAAAAGATCACGGGCAAACACATAAAAGAGTCAGAATAATGTTAAACAAATAATTATTTGACATATGTATTCCGGAAATGCAGAACGAGGAGCCACCAAGAAAAAGCGAGTAATAAACCTGTAGATTTTTTGGTTTAAAGTTTCAATGTATATTTCATGTATGTTTGTACAAGAGTGAGTCTGGGTATATATGAGAAGAGAAAGGGAAAAGAGATGGGAATGATGGTTGCAGCAAGTAGCCGACAAGAAAGAAGAAGGCATGTTGCCTACCTAATCTAAACCTTACACAAAGACATTACCCCAATCAGTCTCATTCCTTAAATCAAGGGAAAGGTGATTTACAATAATACATTTACCCTTACCCTTACCCTAGAGATTACATTGAGCCTTACCCTAGAGATTTACCCTAGGGGTCACCTTGGTAGTAGACTCTAGAGGTTGGGAAAGAACACACTTCAACAACACTCCCCCTTAAGCTGGATCGAGGAGGTTAATCGAGCCAAGCTTGCCCAAAAAATGATGGAATGAAGCAGATGCCAGAGCCTTGGTAAAGAGATCTGCTAGTTGATCATGGCTTCAAGTGAAAATGGTCCGGATGACTTGATTTTGCACTTGAGCTTTAACAAAATGACAGTCCACTTCAATGTGTTTCGTTCTTTCATGGAACACAAGGTTAGCAGCGATGTGCATGGCTACTTGATTATCACACATAAGAGACATGGGAGTAGTACTAGTAAACCCTAAGTTTGAAAGAAGCCCTTTAAGCCATATAAGTTCATATGCAGTGGCTGCCATGGCTCGATATTCAGCCTCTGCGCTGGAGCGAGCAATGACATGTTGCTTCTTGCTCTTCCAAGTGACAAGATTTCCACCAACAAACATGCAATAGCCCGTGGTAGATTTCCTATCAACTGCATTCCCTTCCCAATTTGCATCAGTGTAGCCACTGATGGCAATGGAATTGTTGTTACGCATGATGATTCCTTGCTCTATCGAACCCTTGAGATAACGTAGAACTCTCTTAACCATGTTAAGATGATCAACTGTAGGAGAATGCATAAATTGGCTTGCCGAGCTCACTGCATATGTGATACCAGGACATGTGATGGTGAGATATATAAGTTTGCCCGCCAATCGTTGATAGTAGCTCACATCATGCATGGCTTCTCCATCTGTGTTGAGCTTTAGTTTAGAGTCCACATGAGTGATGGCAGGTTTGCAGTCAAGCATTTTTGCTTCCTGAAGAAGATCCAATACATATTTTCGTTGATGTAGAAACAATCCCTTTGAAGAGGTTGCCATTTCGATGCCCAAAAAATACTTCAGCTTCCCCAGGTCCTTGATAGCAAAGGTTTGGCGTAGTGAGAGTTTTAGTGCCTCAATTTCAGCAGCACTATCTCCTATGATGATGAGATCATCCACATAGATGAGCACCACCAATTTCCCACTAGTGCCAATTCTTACAAACAAAGAAGAGTCAGCATTACTTCGTAGGAATCCAGCCTTCTCTAGAACTGAACCGAGCTTGGCATACCAAGCTCTTGGGGATTATTTCAATCCATAGATTGACTTGTGTAGCTTACAAACCATGTTGCCTTTAATACCATCATAACCTGGAGAAGCCTGCATGTACAGTTCTTCTTGTAACTCTCTGTGAAGGGCAATCTTCTTCAAATTTCACATCCCTTGACACAACACATTTCTTAGTGGCTGGATTGTAGCACTTGTATCCCTGTTGGGTGGAAAAATACCTTACAAACACACACTTGGTTGCCCTGGCATCTAATTTGTCGCGGTTCAAGGCTTGAATGTGAACAAAGCAAACACATTCAAATACCTTGAGGTGTGTCAAATCAATTTTTCTACCCTTGAGTACTTCATAGGGAGATTTAAACCCTAGCACACGACTTGGGAGTCGGTTGATGAGGTAAGTGGCAGTGAGGATAGCAAATGACAAAAATTTCTTTGGAACATGCATGTGAAGCATAAGAGCACGAGTCTTCTCCAAGAGATCTCTATTTTTTCTCTCGGTTACTCCATTTTGTTGAGGAGTCCCTACACAGTTGGTTTGATGTATTATGCCCTGAGAACTTATGTATTGAAGCATGTTGTTGGATAGAAATTCAGTGCCATTATCTGATCTCAACACCTTAATGTCTGATTGAAATTGTGTTTTAACATGCATATGAAAATCTTTGAAAATAGTTTGGACTTCACTCTTTGATTTCATAAGATACACAAAACTCATTCGAGAGAAGTCATCAACAAATAAGACAAAGTACCTAAACCCTTCTACTGATTCAGTTGTTGGTCCCCATACATCGGTGTGCACCATTTCAAAAAGTTTACTTGTTCTAGACATTGAGTTACCAAAAGGTAGTCTAGTAAACTTAGAAAATTGACAAGTATCACAAGTAAAATGTGATTTACAAAACTTTGGAAACAGTTTAGACAAAATAACTTCAGAGGGGTGAGCTAATCTCTTATGCCAAAGTTGGTTTTCATCTATGGACTTCGATTGAGCTTGAAGAGCCTGAGTAAAACAGGCGTTCTTGCACAGGTAGTAAAGTCCATTTATGAAGACCCCTTCACCAATCATCTTCATGGTGGGAACATCCTGAAACATCACGTTATTTGGTGAGAAAATGGCACGGCAGTTTAGGGTGTTTGTGATCTTTCCAATTGACAGAAGTTGGAAATGAAAGGTTGGTACATATAAGGCAGTGGAAGGTATTTTGTGTGAGAGTAAGTTTATTTCTCCTTTTCCCAAAACTAAAACATTTTTTCCATTTGCAACAGACACATGTGAGGGACTTGAAAAACGTTTAAAATGATGCAAATTTGTAATTTTGTTTGTCATATGATCTGTGGCTCCTTATTCAATTATCCAACAATCATTTTCAGTACTAGTTAACAAGGCAGTAGTGAATGCTTTGAGTATACCTAGTGCTTCATCCCGTGAAACTTTCTCATTTCCAGCAAGAAAGCCGGCAAACTGTCCCAACATGGCTGGATGATTGTTCTCTTCATTGCCTTGAGCTTGTGAACCTCCTCCGTGTCCCTTGCTTTGAAGATAAGCTGCAAACTCATTGATAAGAGACCATGGATTGGCATTGAACTCCATGGATCCTTGTGAGACAATAGAAGGATGAGCATTAGCAAGTTGGGCCTTGTAATGAGGTTGAAATTTCTGTGAGAACCTTGGTATCATTTTTCCATCTTTGCTGAACTTAGACTTGAGTTCAGGGTGAAGTTCCCAACACTTTTCTTCCACATGGCCAACGCCATTGCAATATTTGCATTTCAAGTGTGTATTTCTACCCTTGTACACCTTAGCCTCTGAGGTCTTGTAATTTGAGGCATATGCACGAGTCTCAGTCAATCTCGAGCTGTGCTCAACATTCATCACTTTCTTCCGTGCTTCTTCTCGTTGGATAGTTGCTCAGACATTGTTGAAAGTGGGTAGTTCTTGATTCATTAAGATGTGACTCCTTAGATCCTCGTACTCAGAGTTCAAACTCCCTAACAGCTAGTAGATTCTGTCTTCCTCGACTCGTTTTAGGATAATTGTAGGATCTGTGGTATGTGGAAGGTATACATCCAACTCATTCCACATGGCCTTGAGGCTTCCAAGGTGTTGAACAAATGCTTTCCCTTCTTGTTGAGCACTAGCAATGTCTTCTTAAGTTGAAGGATGCGTGCATAGTTGTTTTGATTTCCATACATATCCTTTAAGGCTTTCCAAAGCTCACGTGAAGAATTGTAGTAGCTAAAAATCTCAGCAACATGTTTCTCCATGGTGTTGACCAAAAAGACATGACAAGTTGATACTTGCAAAACCATGCATCGTATGCAGAGGAGGAACTGTCTGGAGCTTCAACGCTTCCCTTTACAAACCCTAATTTCCCTTTGCCTCTGAGAGCTAGAGAAACAGCTCGAGACCAAGGGAGATAATTAAACTCGTTCAAGAGAACTGAACACAGACGTTGATTGGTGTTAACCTTGAGGTCTGAGAAATTTGGAGAGAGACTATGCTGAGGTTCATCATCACGATTCACTGAACTTTCTTCAGCCATGGTTCAGATTTTTTTGAACGAAAAATGCAGCAGCAAGAATGGTAGAGACATGTCACGAAGAAACCTTCTCTGATACCATGTAGATTTTCTGGTTTAAAGTTTCAATGTATATTTCATGTATGTTTGTACAAGAGTGAGTCTGGGTATATATGAGAAGAGAGAGGGAAAATAGATGGGAAGGATGGCTGCAGAAAGCAGTCGACAAGAAAGAAGAAGGCATGTTGCCTACCTAATCTAAACCTTACACAAAGACATTACCCAATCAGTCTCCTCCCTTAAATCAAGGGAAAGCTGATTTACAATAATACATTTAGCCTTACCCTTACCCTAGAGATTACATTGAGCCTTACCCTAGAGATTTACCCTAGGGGTCACCTTGGTAGTAGACTCTAGAGGTTGGGAAAGAACACACTTCAACAACAAAACCTAAATTGCAAGGGTGCAGATAGGAAGGAAGTTTTATGTAACCATCCAATATAATGCCTTATACTAGTAATTGCCAATGTTTTCCTGTTGGTGTTAGCATAGCTTCGAGTTCGTGCATATAAGTTGTGATGAAAATTTTCGTTCATATATAATTAAGGCAACTTTCACCTCCTCATGACCCTAGATTTTAATCAAGGGAAGCTATCACATGACCCTGCTCCATCATTTATGCTCAGGAACAAATCTAGGACTAGTGTTCATTGTTACTGAGACATCTTTCACCTCCAATTCAGCTCAATCTTAGAAAGAAAAAAAACTAAAGACTCCCGAACATCAACAATACATGAAAAATGAAACAATAATGCTAAAAAACACTGACGTAAACCAGCATAGTTGGATTACATTTAATATTAAGAGTGGAAGCTTACTAAGTTGGGGGATGATAAGATGTTGGCCATATCTTGCATTGTTATTCACTCTGCTTTTGATGATGCAGCATACTTGCAGACCTAAAATTGAGTGGCTTTAGATGTTGGTCATAGTCTAGTTTAATGGTAAAGGAAACAAACACAAAAGCAAGTTTGGAGACTACCAGAAGAAGAGTAGGCCTTCAGAAGATAATAACAAACACTCAAACAAATCGAAATTCAATAACCAAAATGGGGTCATAAGTTTATGTGAAAGAAAGGGATCCATATCACTTATATACAAGGCAAAGTCCAAATAAATAGCATGAAAGTGAAGTATTAAGTAAGACAAAGTCCAAAGACAAGCTTGGATTCAGTAAAACGCAATTAAAATGATTGCATTCAGATATAAGATTATACAGAAGAAGAAAAATGGTAGTAATTAACATATTTCAAATCCACGGATTTATGACCTTATGACTCCCTTAGGAAAACACTTTGATCCTACATCATCAAAGCCCACTAACTGCCATGGTTTGATGGAAACCAAAGCCATACACCTACCAGTCTACGATCAAGCACGAGCAAATTCTTCCTAAGCATCTTGAGAGGAAAAGAAAATGTTCCTCAAGTGATCAAGCTGCCATCCTAACATAAATTAACGAGAGGTCCAACTTCCATAAAAGAAAACTTAAGAAAGAAAGCAAGAGGTTCATTCTTTCTTGGCAACAAAATAATAGATGATTCATAACGAATAGTATTTTTCAACGAGCTATTTAATTCTTGATGTCAATTTATTGATTGTGCAATATATTAACAAGACAAACATTAAAGTTACATACTGAAGTATTTAACATAATCAACTTAAACAACTACGACCATAATTATTCCAATAGTAAGGTAGTAGTCTTTGTAATGTATTTTCGTCATGATAGAAAAGAATCATAATAACAAGAATGGGTAGTACATATGTTCAGATTATTTGTTATTCTGCTTTTATTATTTTTAGAAGAAGAAAAAAGTACAAGTCAAACCTTGTTAAAATAAAAAGAGAAAGACCCACTTTTGTGATAAAAGGACTCAGCTGGCAGGAATTCATCAGCTCCTGTACATCATTCTAAATGCTGTCCAACTGATTACCATTTTGAGAAGCTAGACATAATATCACAGACAACTGAGTTTTTCCTATATAGTGAACTGATAGTCAACACCGAATTGGATGTACCCGAAAGATAAGATAGTAAGAACAATGTGGTAACCATGTCAAATAAATATCATCCTGGCCGTCATTTACTTGCCGCTTGAACCCCCCAAATCAGGGAACCCCCCAAATCTTGGCTGTCATTTACTTGCCGTCATTTACCACATTTGTCAGCATGACAAAATTGTTTATGAATGTTACCCTAGCATATCAATAGGATTTGTCTAACACTAATGCATATTTCCAACTCTTGCTTGATATTCCCCCTGATTTGGGGGGTTCAGGCGGCACGTAAATGACGGCCAAGATGATATCTACCTGACATAATTACCACATTGTTCTTACTATCTTATCTTTTGGGTACATCCAATTCGGTGTTGACTCTCAGTTCACTATACAGGATAAACTCAGTTGTCTGTGATATTAGTCTAGCTTCTCAAAATGGTAATCAGTTGGACAACATTCAGAATGATGTACAGAAGCTGATGAATTCCTACCAGTTGAGTCCTTTTATCACAAAAGTGGGTCTTTCTCTTTTTATTTTAACAAGGTTTGACTTTTACTTTTTTCTTCTTCTGAAAGTAATAAAAGCAGAATAACAAATAATCTGAACATATGTACTGCCCATTCTTCTTATTATGACTAGTCTTCCTGCACGCACTTACGCACGGAAGGCTCTTTTATAATTACGGCGTTATACGCGCGACTTATACAATTTAAATGTATTTATCTACGTGGATTTAAAAAGTGAATTAAACATTAAAAGAATGAATGTAAACTTATCAATATATTTGATGGAAGCAAAATATCTTTGTACACAACATATCTTGTGAAGACTCTCATAAATTAACAAACACATAAAACAATCAGGAAAACAACATAACACACTAATTATGAACAAACCACCGAAATTAGGACTTCAATTTAAACACGACTAAAACTAAAAGGAATACCAAAGTTTATTCAATTTTTTTTAAAAAAAAAGAACAAAAACAGATACTTAAAATTTGATGTTAACAATTCCCAAATTTTAGATACTCACATTTAGTGCAGAAATCCTTGAAACAGAAACGGAAAACCACTGAAATTAGAACTTCACGATTAAAGCTAAAAGGAATACCAAAGTTTATTCAAACTTACAAAAGGGAACAAAAACAAATACTTAAAATTTGATGTTAACAATTCCAAATTTCAAATCACTCACCTTTAGATCACTCATACGGGTGACATTACATCTAACTGAAGAAACTAAAACAAAAGCATAGCAAATTATTTACCTTAAAATGTCAAGCAACCAAGTTGTTCCTCCAACGACCCAAAATTCTGAAATAAAAAAAAGAGGGTAAATCTATTAGCAATTCAGAGCCTTAAAAATTATCAAAAAACTGAGATAACAGTAAAGAAATTGGCAGACAATCGAACCTACCAATCATTTGTGACCTTCATATGATAAGCAATTTCCCATACCGCACCCTCCTGTGCCTATCCAAAAAATATGGACCTATAATATCCATTCCCCTAGGCACCAAAACCACCATAGTTGTCTCATCCCGCAAACCGCAGAGCTATTCTTGAAAACCCACTATACCATTTTCCTAGCCGCCCCCAAGTCCACTCTTCAATTCATCAGGTCTGCCACCCAGCTCTGTACACTACAACAAAAATGAGCTTTGGGTACAAAATTAAGGACACAAATGAGAAGTTTGTGTGTGTTTGAACAAGAATAAGGTGGAAAAGTGCGCATTCAATAAAGGGCACCATATATTGTGCCCAATGTAAAGGAAGATGGACACAAACACATTATTGGGCACATGAACAAGCGCGAAAGACTTTTTGTGCTATAAATAGGAAAAAAACTTGTGTGGGGCTTGGCTTGCCACTGGACTTCGCCGAGTGGCATTACAGTCCAATCAAAACTCGTCACGTAGCAAGTCTTAAATATAATCTTTTATAATTCTTTATATTTAAAATTTTTATAATTATTTTTTTAACTAATTAATATATTATATATATTAATGTTATGTTTCCTTTTTTATTTCTTTCCCCCTATTTTTTTTCTTCCCAAATCACTTTGTTTTGCCGTAGGTTTAAAACCCCCCAACTTTGTTTTGCCGTAGGTCTGAAACCCGCCCCCCCAGTAGTCCCTCCCCTTTCTTTCTTTCCCAGTTTCGTTTCATTCTTTCTTTAAAAGAAAAAAAAATAGTCATGCACCCACTCCAATTTTATCATGGAAAGCAACCAAGAATCTGTAAGTTTCTTTTCTTTCTTTATACAATAGTTGCTTTGATCATGCGACATGAATAACCCACATATATAGTTGTATTAGGGTTATTTTCTTTTCTTTTAATTGGGGGTTATTTTCTTTTCTTTTCTTTTAATTCTTAGAAAAATGCGCAAATGATGGAAACATAAAGCTCATGGATTGAAGATGGATGAATTGAAGAGATGATGTGGGATTTTTTTTTTCTTTTTATTTATGTAGTATGACAATTAGTCAAAATAACTTTTAGATTC
This sequence comes from Cotoneaster glaucophyllus, assembly GCA_036320875.1. Classification (NCBI taxonomy): domain Eukaryota; kingdom Viridiplantae; phylum Streptophyta; class Magnoliopsida; order Rosales; family Rosaceae; genus Cotoneaster; species Cotoneaster glaucophyllus. The sequence goes on along the minus strand of CM070066.1, from coordinate 33,394,076 downwards.
ACCTTGGATATCAAGTTTTTTAACAGGTTATGTTTTGATCAAAGTTTTATTTCAAATAGTATTATCTATAGTTCTTAATTATATTTGGTAGAGATGTACTTTCTTGAAAATAGAAAGTTACTGCGATCCAAACAAAGTGAAAGATAACAAATATGAAAAAATTGACTCGATAATCTGGAGTGTGCACTTTTGTATTCATGTCACATGATCAAAGCAACTATTGTATAAAGAAAGAAAAGAAACATACAAATTCTTGATTGCTTTCCATGATAAAATTGGAGTGGGTGCATAACAATTTTTTTTTTAAAGAAAGAATGAAACGAAACTGGGAAAGAAAGAAAGGGGAGAGAGTACTGAAACCCAAGACCTACGGCAAAACAAATTGGGGGGGGGGGGGGTTTGGGAAGGAAAAAAAAAGGGGAAATAAATAAAAAAGGAAACATAACATTAATATATATAATATATTAATTAGTTAAAAAAATAATTATAAAAATTTTAAATATAAAAGAATGATAAAAGATTATATTTAAGACTTGCCACATGGCGAGTTTTGATTGGATTGTAGTCCCACTCAACGAAGTCCAGTGACAAGCCAAGCCCCAAACAAGTTTTCCTCCCATATTTATAATAATGAATCTTTTATTAACTAAATATATTATGTGTGACACAAAATGACTTTTGTGCCTTTACAAAGGCTACCAATAACATGTATGTTTCTCAAGGGTTAACATTGTTACAAACCTCTCTTCTATCTCCAAACTTTCCTCTGCAATTTTTTCTAGAATTAATGAGGCCCAAAATATTTTCTCTAATCAATTGTTCAATGACAAACCAAGAAACCCAAAGTCAAATGTTGGTTCAATTGAAAAGCACCATGAATCACTCACCCCATTTTTCAAAAGTGACTTTAACTGAGGACACCATGAATCTTCCACTCCAAATTTTAGAAAGTGATTTTAAGTGAGGACAGTCCGCCAAGAACTACACACCCAAGTGTCACAAATCATGGGCCGCACAACTCTAACCTCGTGGTAACGTACGTGGTTTTGTATTTTATGATTAAATATATTTAAATAAAAGTTAATTTTTTGGCCCAAACGTTTAGTATTAAATTTTATGCCCTAATATTTGGTATATATTTAAATCAAATGTACATTTTGAATTATTTGCACCATATAATTTTTAGATTTCAAACTGCACGTATAAAAATAATTGTGCCTTTTGTGCAAATTTTCCCATAAAAAAATATGAAGAACTTGAAGATGAAAAAGGTTATTAGTCTTTCTCTCACTTCCCTTCATCCTCCTGTCTCTTCCTTCCCCGTCACTCTCCTTCCTGTATCCTTCCTCTCCTTCTTATATTTCAGGCAACAGCGTCGCCTTCCACTTGTCACCACAGAACGTCAAATGATACCTTCATAATCCTCTTCCCATCATCTTTCCAATCCTCAAGTTAGTTTCTACAAATTCATAGCCAAATTTCTTCAATATCAGATCTAAGAAACATATGATTTTGTTTGGGTTTTGTGTGTTTTGCAGGTATGAGAGCGGCGTACGGGACTGCGAAGAGAGAAGTAGCAGTGGCGTCGATGGGTGATGAGGCCCGAGTTGGTGATGAAGCCGATCGTTTCTCTCGGTGACCCACGGCACAAACGGTCTCGCCTCCGTCCTATCTTCCTCTCACCGCCGTCTCCCTTCTCTCGCCTCCGTCGCCATTCTTATCTTTTTTCCACCGACCTCAACTTGATGTAGTTAATGAGACACGAGAGTCTTAGAGCAGTTGAACCCGTCCAGCTCCACCTCGAACTGCGGCGACGTCCTCCAGCTCTGCTTCTGCACACGAGCCTGAGGTGAGGACTCCATATTTCCCTCTTGCTTTGCTGTACTGGTCGTGTTACTTGATGGAACTGTGGCAGTGCTCTTCAGCTGTTGTGTTCTTCAATCATGATATGTTGTTTTTAATTTTTGGTGCAAAGCTTAAAGGAGATTGTGAAAAAATGTGCTTAGGTCCTCCCCAACGAAGACGTCAATGGACTCCTCGCCCAAGGTCCTCCGCCTATTTCTCTCTCCTCACTTTGTCTCTCTAAAATTTCAGATTTATTTCTCTAATTTTCTAACTTGAAGTTTTTGGTTTTTTATATTTTAGGCCAAATGAAAAAAAAAAGAATTGGGTTGAGGCATAGTTGTATTAATGAATCCCTAATTCTAATAAATTCCAATTTCTCAACCCTAATATGATTTTGGTTCTGGGTACTTTCTCTCTCACTCTACAAATTTGAGCAGCAAAGCACAAATCTTTGTGTTCTTCACTTCAGCCAGTTTCGTATTACAGGTACATCCACTTTCTATCTTTTTTTTTTGGTAAAGTGATTAGGGTTGTTTCGGTTATAATTGTGTTAAAGTTTTAGTTAGGATTGAAATTATTGATTGCCCAGCTTTTGCTATGTGGAATTGGAGGTGGGCTTTGTGTTAAAAGTCAAGAATTTGTGTGCAATAATAGGGATTGAGTTACAAAGTTGTGTGCTTTGTGCATCAATTGGTGAATGAATTTGATTGGTTCTGTTTTTTGGGATTGAAATTTGAAACAAAATATTCATGCTTTTGTTTCTTACGTAGGTGAATGAATTTGGTTGTTTTTGTGTGCCTACGCTGTTAAAGAAAAGCCGAAACAAAACGAAACGAAAAAGAAAATTAACAAGAGTGATCGAGCAATGATGAATAAACTTAACAGCGTCGGTGACCCTGAGCAGACGATATAGTGTTGATATATGAAACTCAGGAAGGGGTAAATGAGAAGCTTAACCTTTGGAGATAAGTGTTGGAATCTAAAGGTCTTCGCCTAAGTCGATCAAAGACAGAATATATGGAATGCAAGTTCAGTGCAAATGGAGGCCCAAATGAGTTAGGAGTGAGGATCAGAGATCAAGAAGTACCAAAGAGCGATCGCTTTCGCTATCTAGGATCTATCTTGAAAAAGAACGGAGAATTAGATGGAGACCTCAACCATAGAATACAAGTTGGATGGATGAAGTGGAAGAGTGCATCCGGCGTGTTGTGTGACCGTCGTATGCCATTGAAGCTCAAGGGAAAATTTTATAGGACTGCAATAAGGTCGGCGATGCTGTATGGCACATAATGTTGGGCGGTGAAGCATCAACACGTACATAAAATGGGTGTAACGGAGATGAGGATGCTTCGTTGGATCTGTGGGCACACGAGAAAGGATAAGATTAAGAATGAGGATATCCGAGGTAAAGTAGGAGTAGTCGAAATTGAAGGAAAGATGAGAGAATCTGTTACGATGGTTTGGACATGTACAAAGAAGGCCTACTGACGCTCCAGTTAGAAGATGCGACCACGGGACAGAGGTCCAGGGCCGAAGGGGTAGAGGAAGACCTAGGAAAACGTTGGAAGAGACTCTAAGAAAAGACATAGAGTACTTGGATCTAACGAAGGACGTGACACAGGATCGAGCGCAATGACGTTCTAGGATTCATATAGCCGACCCCACTTAGTGGGAAAAGGCTTTGTTGTTGTATGATTTAGGGTCATATTTGAATGGGGGTTTTGCTGCGGTTATAGGAGAGCTTGATCATGGTGATGCAGATACACGAAAAATGGATGCTTGGGGTACTTGGCGGGGCCATTCAAAACAACCCAGTTGTTCAGAAGCAGGCAATTATTTTTTTCCCTCTCTATACGCGATGGCCACATTGAAATCCATCAACCACCAAAGCCACCCTAACCAGGTTGCCGACTCGAACATGAGAAAAGAACCGTGCAGGTTCACTTAAAACCTTAATATTTGATGGTCTTATTCCTGAGAGAATCGATATTCACTTAAAACATTTACAATTTTAGTTTTATTTAAGTTGGGGATAGAACATGTAAAATTCTAATTGTTTTTATATATAATGGTTGTGAATATCTTTGTAAATTGTAATATTATAGATGCTTGTGGTTGTGGGTTGTTTTAATTTTATGAAAAAAATAATTTTTTGTTTAGCCTCAATCTCAATTTGTAGGTGATTTTAGTTTTTAATTTTTTTTTTAAATAGTTGACATATTGGGCACAATAACAATAAATGTGCTAACATGGGTGGCAGTAGCTATCTGACAATTTTGTTAGAACTGGGCACAAAATGACCTTTATTTGTGCTTACACTTTTCAGCACAACATACATTATTGTGCCATTTTAGCAATGGTGACGCCCATAGAGGGCACATACACAAAGATAGTAGCTGCAATGTTGCTATTGGTCTATGGGCACATATGTTGGTGCTCTTTGGCCTCAAAGGGTACATATAATTTATTGTGCGCAGTGGCCATTTTTGTTGTAGTGGTATCTATATTCTATAGTCACAGTCAATCTTCAGCTTCATGAAGTATGCTATTCAGTTGGCAAATTCTGGGATAATTTGGTAAAGTATTGCTCTCACTCTTAACAGGATTATGCTTTCAGAAGTTTAGGTCGTCTTTTCCTGATCAGCTTCCAATATTCAAAATGACACTAATATTTTGAAAGTATTCCTGAATGAACTGGAAGGGTTGGGGTGAAGTCAATTTTGTTATCTCTTGCAATCTTATTATTTATTTATTTTTCAGCCAGTGTCCTGTTGTAGTCTTGTTAGTGCTTCTCAACCTGCATGGATCAACATTAGTCTGAGGACAACAATAGTCTACTCTTGAGAAGATGTTCACTTTTCCTTTTAAGAATAATGAGAAAAGACTATCATAATCTTGATTGTTAGTTAATTCTGCGGTGGGAACTAAGTTCTATACGAAACTTTTTACAGTTGATGTAAGGCTTACGACCTGATGTTGATTATATTCTCAACACATCCCCTCATGTGGTTGGGCTGAGCTCAACATGTGGATTGGGTGATGTAGAGCATGTGTGACCAAACTGATCTTAGCTGTTGGATGGATTACCTGCTATGATATCATGTGAAAGTTAAAGGCTTGTTTGGTATCCTATTTAAATTTTTTTTATAATTTCTCAAAACATTTCTTAAGAATTTTTCTTGAAAACAATTTTCTTTAAGACTCAAAAACTTGTTTGGTTTGCGATTTAAAAATTCTAAATCTTACAACTTAAACTGGACAAAGAGATCCAAAAAGAGGGGGTCTGATAGAGAAATAAGATATATGAAGAAAGAAAATAAGAGATAATTGGAGGAAAGAGAAAGAAGTGAGAGGATCAGAGGAGATAGAGAGGAAGAGGAGCGAGAAAAAGAACCAAGAGAATGAAGAGAGCGGATTGGAGGAGAGATGAAAAAGGTAAAAAAAAGAAAGAGAAGTGTGAGAGAGAGAATAAAAGAGAGATAGATGTGGAGTCAGAGGGGAGGAGGGAGAGAAAAGAAATGAGTGAGTTTAAGTTTAAAAACTCTAAAAACTTACTTTTTCTGTTTTTAGATAATAAACTATATTTTTTAGTTAGTCTGGAGTTCAATTTTTGAAAATAGTCATACCAAACAAGTTTTTAAGACCTAAAGCTTGAAAATTGTTTTTGAGTTTAAAAAGTTGGATTCAAATAGAGTACCAAACAGACTCTAAGGCATCCAACCCAAAACCAAATGGCAATGGGTGGAGAGTTTAAGGAGTTCATTTTCTGCAATGCAATGCAAGACCTCATTTTTTGCATACCATTGAGCCTATGCTTGGTGCTTGCTATATAACTGTTCTCCTTTACTCTATCTGGCAGGAAGTCAACGCTGCAGTTATAGTGGATCCTTCAGTTAAACAGGTTATTGCGAAAACATGTGATCAAACTTGTTCTTGCTATAATCCCAAAAAAGAGATCACCCTTGAAACCAGCTGCAGCGAAAACTGGAAACTTCTGTTTGCCATGGCATTTCAGGTGGTGCATTGAGTCGTAAAGAGCATTCAAATGGCTTTCCAGCTAAATCAGAATAATTGTACACTGGCGGTTCTTGTTTATGCCCTTGGGGATGGGCTGAGCACGAACCAAACATGAGTTTGCGTTATTGCCACCCTTTACGCCACACTTCCATTGTTGCTATTGAGTCTTCTGCTGCCAGGGACAGGCTTCTTTTCCCAGTTCGGGAAAAACGCAAGATAAGTCATTTGAAATGGACCACATGTAGTCTTGTTCAGCAGACTTTCCAGCAAAGAGACAAAAGACCAACTCCACAAATGTGATTGTTTCTTTCTTCTTCATATAATATATTTTCTCATTTCCCTGATATATGCTACTTCACAAATGAAGTTGTTGGGACTAGCTTATGTTCAAGTTTTTATACTTAAGAATCGTCTTATCACGGACTCAGGTTAATGGTAAAGACAATCTGGACTTGAATGGTGAAGGTTGCATCAGATCGCTATCAGCGAGGCCTTATCTATGCACAGGTTTTGACATGTACCTTGTTTGGGAGCCGTGCATAATGTAAGTTACTGAAACCGATCGAACTCTGAGCTTAGATTTCTTTTCTATTATGGTTCAATAATGATAATAATGGTGGTGTGATTGTGAATTGTATATGAAGGTGTGCAATGGCACTTGTGCATCAGAGGATCAGGCGGATATACTATGCATATCCAAACCCAAAAGAAGGAGCACTGGGGAGTGTCCACAAACTACAACTCCCCAAACTACAAGGCCAAAGAAGCTTGAATCATCACTATGCTGTTTTTAGGGTGTTTCTTGAACGAAACTGCAGGTTCACTTCACTGTTAAAGATGACTCAGCACAGAAACCTTAGGTCGACTAAATGCTATTCTCCATAACTGTGTTTGGTCGACTCAAGTTACGAAACTACAGGTTCACTTCACTGTTAAAGATGGCTCAACACAGAAACCTTAGGTCAACTAAATGCTATTCTCCATAACTGTATTTGGTCGACTCAAGTTTTCAGTAGGTAGCAGCAAGTCTTTTCTCTGCTCTTTCTGCAGCCTTTCTGCAAGCATTATACTTTCTGCAGCAGCATGCTGCTGCTCCTTGAAACTAGTTTTAGGTGACTTGTTGATATAAATCTCCTTAAATCAAGGAGTGCCTTGTAATCAGTTAAAACCTTTTTGTTTAGTGCTTAAATCAAGGAGAAGGTGGCGTGTCCCTTCTTCCTTGCTTTTTTGCTGCTTTATATCGTGCTTGCTGTAAACACTTTTCACATAATCTGAAAATCTCTCAAACTTATTTTTTCCACATGGTATCAGAGCAGTGTCCTTCTTAGGCCTGACTCTGCAATTTTTTGCCGTGGTTTTTCGCTCTTCTCAGCCAACAATATGACAGAAGAAAATTCAGTCAATCAACAAGCTGAAAGCTCTCTTGCCTTTCCGGCTACAAATTTCTCTAAGGTTGATGTCAACCCAAATCAAAGACTCAGTTCAGTTTTGCTGAATGAGTTTAATTATCTTCCTTTGTCAAGGGCAGTCTCTTTGGCTCTTGGTGGAAGGGCCAAACTCGGCTTCATCAATGGAGTCATTAAAGCACCAGAAATTTCGGCTCCAAATTATGAAGCATGGCTGTTCAAAGATCAGTTAGTTATGTCATGGTTGCTAAATTCTATGGAGAGGAAAATTGCTGAAATTTTCAGCTATTCAAATTCATCACAACATCTATGGAACCAAGTGAAGGAAATGTATGGAAATCAAAACAACTCGGCCCGTGTCTTCCAACTCAAGAGAGACGTTGCAACTCTTCAACAAAAAAACAAGTCCTTCGTGCAACATCTTGGCAACCTTACCACTATGTGGAATGAGCTTGATATCTATCGACCTCACACCACAGATGCGACCGTGTTGCTAAAAAGAGTCGAGGAGGACAAAATTTTTCAACTACTAGCAAGCTTGAGCTCGGAGTATGAAGACTTGAGAAGTCACATTTTGATGACTTCAGAGCTTTCGTCATTCTCAAGCGTGTGTGCCACCATTCAACGTGAAGAGGTCAGAAGACAGGTCATGGGATTAGATACCAAAGTTGTCACTCGAGAATCTTGAGCATATGCCTCGAATTACCAGTCACCTGAGGTGAAGGTTTACAAGGGTAAGCACCCCGACTTGAAGTGTGATCACTGTCTTGGAATTGGCTATCGCGGGATTGGTCACACCAAGGATCGGTGCTGGATACTTCATCCCGAGTTGAAACCAAAGTTCAACAAGGATAGCAAAGGACCATACAAGGTAGCAGCCAATTCACCATACAAAGGCTGTCATATGGCAAACCTAGTAGAGTCCACTTCAAATCATGTCGCTACTGATGGGCTGTTAGATTTTACTTCAAGTCCCGTTGCTCTAATAAATGAATTTGCGTCATTTCTTCAACAAAAGAAATGGAATGGAAAGGTTGAAGAGGCAGCAGTGACTGAATCCGAGAACCATTTTGCAATGCTTGGCAAGTTTGCGGGGTTTCTAGCAGAGGCTGAAGGTGTACCACATGAAGCTGCCCCATGTATTTTCCATGCTTTTTCCACTGCTCTAAATAATAGTTGTACGCATGATTGTTGGATCATAGATTCGGGTGCCACTGATCACATGACAAACCAAAGAACAAACTTGCATGAATTTCAAAATGTATCATCTCAAGTGTCTGTTGCTAACGGAAAAGGAGTCTCCGCTATGGGTAGAGGAAAAATTAGGTTAATTTCAAACCACGTTGAGTCCACTGCCCTATATGTCCCGACCTTCCCTTTTCAACTTCTCTCAATTGGAAAAATTACCAAAACCTTAAACTGTCTTGCAATTTTCTCACCAAAAGATGTGATTTTTCAGGATCTAGTCACCGGGAAGACGATTGGTGAAGGTTTCTTTCTCAATGGTCTTTATTATCTGTCAAGAAACGACACTCTGTCCAAAGGTCTCCAAGTTAGTGCAGCCTCAAGTTCAAAAGAACCCCAAGATCCACATTTATGGCACCAACGTCTAGCACACCCATCCACCCCTATTTTATCTAAGTTATATCCTACTATGTGCCAAACTCTTATCAAGTGTGACACTTGTAATTTCTCCAAATTCGCTAGATTACCTTTCAATTCTTCCTTGTCTAGAGCTAGTAAGCCTTTTGAAATTGTACACTCGGATATTTGGGGTCCAATTAATGAATCATTTGATGGCTACAAATATTTTGTGACTTTTGTTGATGATTTCACAAGAATTACTTGGATATATCTCTTGAAATTCAAAAGTGAAGTGTCTACTATGTTTAAAGACTTTCACAATCTTGTTACTACTCATTTTGAGTCCAAGCTTCAAACATTACGATCGAATAATGGCACTGAATACATGTCTAACAACATGACACAATATTTGAGCATGCACGGCATATTTCATTAAACAAGTTGTGTTGGGATGCCCCAACAAAATGGCGTGGCCGAGAGGAAAAATAGAGACCTCCTCGAGAAGACACGTTCTCTGATGCTTCACATGAACATTCCTAAGAAGTTTTGGTCACAAGGCGTGCTCACTGCCACATATTTGATAAACAGGCTTCCAAGTCGAATTTTGGGGTTTAAATCACCCTATGAAGTTCTTAAAAATCGACCCATAGATCTATCACATTTAAAAGTGTTTGGATGTACATGTTTTGTGCATGTTCAAGCATCTCATCATGATAAGTTGGATCCTCGATTTATGAAGTGTGTGTTTTTGGGACTCTTCAACTCGGAAAAGGGTATAAATGTTTTAATCCTGTTACTAACAAGATTGTGGTGTCTCGAGATGTAAAATTTGAGGAGACCATTCCTTATTTTCACAAAGGAACCGCAGATTCAAGTAAGGGGGAGACTTGGGAGGATTTGATTCCGCTGCCTAATCATATTGGGGATATTAACTTGGACTATCTTCAAGTTGATGTCACTCATGCTCCTGCTTCCGATGCCTCTCATCCTCCTGGTTCTTCAAGTCATCAAGATGTTGATCAAGTTGATGCATCTTCTGCTTCTGCTTCTGATACCTCTCCCAGCCATCAAGAGGTTGATCCACTTCCAGTTAGAAGAAATCCTCCAATAGCACACCAACCCCCACCCAAACTGCTGGATTATGTTACCTATGCAGCACGGCATCCAATCACTCTTACATATCATCGCTACTCACATTCCCATGCAGCCTTTCTCAGTACTATCTCAAACCATCATGAACCCAGTACATTTCAGGAAGCCAACCTTCATACCCAATGGAGACAAGCTATGGATGAGGAACTGCGAGCTCTTAACGACAACCACACTTGGAGTCTTGTTCAACTCCCTTGTGGCAAGAAAGCCGTGGGCAGTAGGTGGGTCTACAAGCTCAAATTCCATTCTGATGGCTCTATTGAGCGTTACAAAGCTCGATTGGTGGCTCGGGGTTTTACTCAAACGTATGGGGTGGACTACAAGGAGACTTTTGCGCCTGTGGCCAAGATGAATACAGTTCGGGTTCTTCTTTCTGTGGCAGTCAACCAAGGTTGGTTCTTATTCCAAATGGACGTTAAAAACGCATTTTTGCATGGGGAACTTGAAGAAGAAGTATACATGCAACTCCCTTCTGGACATCCTCAAGCTTCCCAAAATGGCCTTGTTTGTAAGCTCCACAAAACCATTTATGGGTTAAAACAGTCCCCTCGAGCATGGTACGCTAAGTTAAGGTCGGTGTTGGAAGAGGTAGGATTCTCGAGGAGTAATGCAGATTCATCCTTGTTTGTTCGCATAGGTTCATCGGGTAAATTGGTGGTATTAATTTACGTCGATGATCTTATCATAACTGTCGATAATATGGACGAGATTGTGTCCCTCAAACAGTCCATTCATCAGAAGTTTGCTATCAAAGATCTTGGTAAGCTAAACTACTTTCTCGGCATTGAGATGGCAACTTCCCATAAATGACTGTTTTTGAACCAAAGAAAGTACGTGTTGGACCTTCTTCGAGAGGTCGATATGCTTGATTGTAAACCAGTCACTACTCTCTTGGATTGCAAGCTCAAGTTAGACACGGCTGGGGAACTTCTCATTCAAGTGAGTTACTATCAACGATTAGTTAGTAAACTCATTTATCTTATTATTACACGGTCCGATATTACTTATGCTGTGAGTCTTGTTAGCCAGTTTATGCATGCCCCCACTGTTACTCATTTACATGCTGTTAAGAGGATACTACGGTATCTCAAGGGGTCCATTGGGCGTGGTATTCTCATGAGAAATAATGGTTCCACCCAAATACAAGGCTATACGGAAGCAGATTGGGCGGGCAATGCTTTTGATCGCAAGTCAACCACGGGTTATTGTACTTTTATGGGTTGAAATTTGGTCACTTGGAAAAGGAAAAAACAAAATTTCATTGCTCGATCTAGTGCTGAGGCAGAATATCGTGCAATGGCGTCCACTGCGTGTGAACTTATATGGCTTAAGAGTATTCTTTTTTACTTTGGATTTCCTAGCAATGCCCTGATGTCCCTCATGTGCGACAACCAAGCCGCGATGCCCATTGCATCCAATCCAGTCTTCCATGAACGTACCAAGCATATTGAGGTGGATTGCCATTATGTGCAAGCTCAAGTTCAGTCCAAGGTTATTCAAACTCTCTTTACTCGTAACTATAATCAATTGGCTGATTTATTTACCAAGGCGTTGCCAGCTACACATTTTCAGTACCTTCTTGGCAAGCTTGGCTCTATTAATCTTATGGATCCAGCTTGAGGGGGAGTCTTGAACGAAAATGCAGGTTCACTTCACTGTTAAAGATGGCTCAACACAGAAACCTTAGGTCGACTAAATGCTATTCTCCATAACTGTATTTGGTCGACTCAAGTTTTCAATAGGTAGCAGCAAGTCTTTTCTCTGCTCTTTCTGCAGCCTTTCTGCAAGCATCATACTTTCTGTAGCAGCATGCTGCTGCTCCTTGAAACTAGTTTTAGGTGACTTGTTGATATAAATCTCCTTAAATCAAGGAGTGCCTTGTAATCAGTTAAAACCTTTTTGTTTAGTCTTTAAATCAAGGAGAAGGTGGCGTGTCCTTTCTTCCTTGCTTTTTTGCTGCTTTATATTGTGCTTGCTGTAAACACTTTTCACATAATATGAAAATCTCTCAAACTTATTTTTTTCCACAGTGTTAGTAGGGACAGACATTTGAAGCTTCAATTCCCCAGCTTTAGCACTTCACTCTCAGCATCCAGTCGTCTTTAAGCAAGTCGGGGAGTTTGTGTCGTATATCTTGTTGGATTACATATTACTGTCCTAGCCTGTGGTCATTGACGGAATATGATGCAATATAGTCAAAAGGCTGGAGAGAAGCCCTTGCTGCCCTTTCAGCCCAGCATACGTCACTTTCCGCAGATGATGTTCCTTAAGGTAGGTCTCCTACGAATCCGGCTTCCCAAAGACAAAACTCTCGGGCGGGAACTCCAAGCCCTAAATTCAGGATTGTATTGGATTGGATGGGGGCTCTTATCTTTTTCTTTTATTGAAAATATGAATTTCATTCCATGAAGAAGAGCATACAGCGGATGGAGGCTCTTAAATATTCAATTTATAGTTTGATGAGATCGTGTAACATTACATTTCTACTCTAGTCTCTATTGAAAATTAACATTTCTCTTAGAATTTACTCCTATTAGAGATGCCGCGTCTCAATATTTCAAGCAAATGTTACCTTTAAAACGGTTTGCTCAAATGGTCGTCCATGCCAGAATGCTTTCATTGCATGTTATGATACACAAAGCACAGAAATGAGAGACCACCAAAAATCCCAGCAACTAAGAAGAGAATATTGTGAAATGGCAAAAAAACATCGGGTGAACCCTTTGGAAAACAAACGTCCATGGACTGCATTGCCGTGCACCCACTAACATGCCTAGGACAAGCATGTGCATTGGTTCATCCAAAGCCCACCCCTCCCCAATATCCAACAATCCGAGGGCAACCGAGGGTTGAAAACATGAAACACTTCGACTGACTGAGAAGTCCATAAACTCATAAATCTGCGTATATAGGCAAAGAAACTGTAGAACTAAGTATATGGCAAATTCATCGACCATCTGTATTATGAGCACTTACCTTGAAATAGATGTAGAAACATGATTCAGAAGGTTAATATGTTGCTCCCATATACTTATCTCACTCTCTCCCAATCCACCCACTTTTCTCCATGAACTGTTTCTTGATGACATGACTTTCTACCCCTCCAGTCGTGATCTCAAACTTCACTTTAGACACTGATCACAAGACTGATCACTGTTAGTGTGTAAGTGTATATGCTGAAATAGCATAAGAACTAAGTGTAGAACTCAGTTTAAATGTCAGCCCTTGGATCATAGTCCAAATGTGTAGCTAAGATGTAATCTTAGAGTAAGTGATAGATTAAGCCATGTGTCATTACCTCATAGGGTAGATGAATGGAGGGCTAGATTTGAATGATGTAATGAGAGAATATCTTATTCTCTCCAACGGTTATATGTGCATAGTGTGCATGTGAATGAATCAGATTTTGCCTTCACTCTTCATCTTCAAGCTCTCGCCCTCTCACTCTTTCTGAAAATCTCTCTCTCTCTCTTAAATTTACAGCTCCATTGTTAATTGAAGTTTACATACAAGATAACAGTCTATGTATGCTAACATGGCCTCAAAGCCAGGTTCGATCGACAGATATTGGGCATTTGGATATGTGAAGATGCTACCAAGAAACTCAAAATTGAGCTCAAGTTGATTGTGATCTGAGTCTAACATGGCAGGATCAAGTAGTAGCGAGGTGAGAGCACGGATTCTCAACGGTGATAACTATGAGTTTTGGAGTATAAAGATGAAGACCATTTTCAAGTCTCACGGGCTGTGGCATCTGGTTGAGAAAGGGTTCGAAAGCTCAGATTCAAAGGATGATGGATCTGATGGAAAAAAGAAAGAAAAAGAGGAATCGAGCAGCATTGAGAAGATGACTCTTGCGGAGAGGCTTATGAAGGATGCTAAAGCTCTGGGTCTGATTCAGGGAGCTGTTTCAGATGAAATATTTCCTGGAATCTTTCTTGAAGAAACCTCAAAATGTGCATGAGACATTCTGCAACAAGAATACCATGATGATAAACAGGTTAGAAGTGTTAAATTGCAAGGTCTTCGTAGGGAGTTTGAATATAAAAGAAAGAGATATGATGAATCACTTTCTGTATATCTTACAAAATTGTTTGATCAGATAAATCAAATTCGAAGCTATGGCGATGAATTATCTCGAGAGAGAATTGTTCAAAAGTTGTTAATTAGTTTGCCATCAGCCTATGACTCTATTTGTTCTGTTATTGAGCATTTGAAAGGTTTGGATGTGATTGAGGTACAAGAAGTGGTTGCCTCTTTGAAGAGTTTTGAGTTAAGGCTAGATAGGCATTTTGAAAACAAAACCGAGAGGGCATTTGCTAGTCTTAATGTGAACCCTAAGCCGGTTAAGTCCACTGGAAATCAAAATGCTAAGTACTAGAAGAATTGGAAGGCAAAAGGTAAAAAGTGGAATAACAGACCCACTGATGGTGCTAGAAACCCTTGCAAGCATTATGACAAGCTGCATTTTGGTGAGTGTTGATTCAAAGGCAAGCCAAAGTGTTACAACTGTGACAAGTTTGGTCACATTGCAAGGGACTGCAATAGCAAGAAACTAGTGCAATAGCTAAATTATGCCACTCAGGTACAAGCTACACCAACTATGTTTTATGCTAGTAATAAAGCTAATACTAGTGTAAAAGGATGTGATGATGTATGGTATGTAGATAGTGGGTGTGGTAATCATATGACATGTAGGGAGGATCTACTTGTTGATATTGATAAGAATGTGACTGCAAAGGTGGAAATAAGTACTGGACAACTTGTTGAAGTGACTGGCAAAGGAAGTCTTGTGGTTGAAAATAAAATGGGCAAGAGATACATCAAGGAGGTTATGCTTGTGCTTGGATTGAAAGAAAACTTAGTGCGGGTCAAATGATGGAGCATGGCTACTACTTGGTGTTTGGAGATCACGGGGTGGAAATATATCATGATAGTTTATTTACCAACATGGTTGCATGAGAACCAATGAGGGGAAATCGAAGTTTTCCAATGAAACTGCAGTCTGGAATTCACATTGCTTTTTAGGCAAATGTATGTCATTCTACCATGGTATGGCACAGAAGTTTGACACACTTAAAACATGAGCAGTTTGAAGTTACTGCAAGAATAAGAGATGATTGTGGGATTACCAGAAATCAAAACAATTAAAGGAGTGTGTGAAGGCTGTGTTCTTGGTAAGCAATGTAGGGAGGCATTTCCAAGGGAAGCTACCACCAGAGCATCAACTCCTCTAGAACTTATACACATTGACATATGTGGTCTAATGCAGACAACTACAAAGGCTGGGAATCGATATTTTCTTACCTTTATAGATGATTGCGCAAGGATGTGCTGGGTTTATTTCTTAAGACACAAGTCTGAAGTACTTAATGTGTTTGAAGAAGCTCAGAAGTGATAGAGGAGGAGAATACACTTCAATGGAATTTAACAAATTCCTTGAAGATGTAGGTATGGAAACAACTCACCACTCTATACACACCACAAAAAAAATGGTGTGGCAGAGAGAAAGAACATGACTATTGTGGAAATGGCTAAGTGTCTCATGTTGGAGTAGAAGATTCCATTTGAATTTTGGGCTGAGGCAGTCAATACTTCTGTATATATGTTGAATTGGTGTCCAACCAAAGCCTTGAATAAGAAAACACCTTTTGAAGCATATAGTGGGAGGAAACTAGGAATTAAGCATCTAAAGGTGCTTGGCTCATTGTGTTACTCTCATGTGCCAACTCAACAGAGACATAAATTAGATTTGACAAGCACAAGGTGCATTTTCTTAGGATATGGTAGCTGTGAGAAAAGGGTATACACTGCATAACATTGAAAATGGGAAAGTAATTATTTCCAGAGATGTGGTATTCAATGAAGATGCTTGTTGGGACTGGAATGCACATAAGGAAAAGAGTGTGAGTATTCAAATTTCTGAGGTGACAGAAGAAGAACAAGGTCATGAAGGGAGTCCTTGTGATTCTGAAGCACAGTGTGTGGCAAGTGAAGACTGTGAAATGCCAAGCTCAAGAATTGAGACTTGTGATCAAGGAGGAATAACAGGTCCACAAGATATTGACCATACTCTTCTCAAGTAAAAAAGTATTGCAGAAGTATATGAGAGATGCAATATGTGCATTATAGAACCCGAAAATTTTGAAGAAGCTACCAAGGATGAATCATGGCAGAAAGCTATGGAAGATGAGATTACCATGATTGAAAAGAACAACACTTGAGAGCTAGTTGATAGACCATTTGATAAACCAATCATTGGAGTCAAATGGGTCTATAAAACAAAATTGAATTTGGATGGATCTGTGCAGAAAAACAAGGCAAGGTTGGTGGTAAAGGGCTATTCTCAAAAGCCTGGAATAAACTTTAATGAAACCTTTGCCCCTGTGGCAAGACTTGACACTATGAGAACCTTGGTGGCACTTGCTGCACAGAAAGGTTTGAAGTTATTTCAATTAGATGTAAAGTCAGCAATTCTCAATGGAGTGTTGAATGAGGAGGTGTATGTAGACCAACCATATGGTCTGAAGCAAGCTCCAAGAGCTTGGTATGAAGAGATAAACTCTTATTTTACCAAAGTTGGTTTTTATAGGAGTCCGAGTGAAGTAACATTGTACACCAAGACATCTGAAAGTGGCATTCTCATTGTGTCACTATATGTAGATGACATTATCTACATAGGAAGCTCAAAGGAAATGATGGCTGGGTTTAAAAGTGAGATAATGAGACAGTATGAGATAACCGATCTAAGATTGCTTCACCATTTTCTTGGTCTTGGAGTATTGCAAACAGACACCTGCATTTTCTTGCACCAGAAAAAATATGCAAAGACTTTGCTTGAGAAGTTTGGACTCAGAGATTGTAAACCTGTTGCAACACATTTGGCTGTGAATGAGAGGCTTTCAAAGGTGGATGGGAGTGATCTGGTAGATGAAACCTTGTATAGGCAAATGGTGGGAAGTTTGCTATATCTAACAGCAACTAGGCCAGACATCATGTTTGCAGCAAGCTTATTGGCTAGGTTCATGCACAATCCTACCAAGAAGCATATGGGAACAGCTAAAAGAGTCTTGAGATACATACAAGGCATTGTGAACTATGGCATTGCTTATGAAAAAGGGAAAAGGTGCAGTGTTGATTGGTTATTGTGATAGTGACTGGAGTGGAAGTGAAGATGACATGAGGAGTACATTTGGTTATGCATTTAATCTTGGTTCGGATATGTTTTCTTGGGCCTCAATCAAGCAAAACAGTGTTGCTCTTTCAACTGCAGAAGCCACTGCACAAGCTATTTGGCTGAGGTTCGTGTTTTTTTATTTTGGAGAAGAGCAAGTGGAACCAACTCAATTGTTATGTGATAACACCTCAGCTATTGCCATATCAAAGAATCCAGTTCATCGCCACAAAACCAGACATATCAGTCGAAGTTTTCATTTCATTCGAGATGCACTGCAAGATGGTGAGATTGATCTGCTATACTGCAAGACTGAAGAACAGACTGCAGATATCTTCACTAAAGCTTTAGCAAGGGATCAGTTTGAATTTCTAAGGAAAACTTTAGGAGTGATTTCAGCACATCACTTAGAAGGGAGTGTTAGTGTGTAAGTGTATATGCTGAAATAGCATAAGAACTAAGTGTATAACTCAGTTTAAATGTCAGCCCTTGGATCACAGTCCTAATGTGCAGCAAAGATGTAATCTTAGAGTAAGTGATAGATTAAGCCATGTGTCATTACCTCATAGGGTAGATGAATGGAGGGCTAGAATAAGCCATGTGCCGGAAAATTTCACTATTTCTAAAAATTCTCAAAATTTACAGAAATGTAGAGCAAGTCAAAAGGAACAACTTTTATACCTGAGCCGAAGTCCAATTCGGCCGGAAAACACCTGAAATTAGCCACGAACCGCCGGAACCCTAGAATTTCGGTGACCTCGATCCGCCAGCTCCAGTGCTCTGCCGCCCCAACCAATGCATGGGCTTTGATCCTGAGGTTGAGGAGAGTCCATTGGCGGTGGTGGTTGAAGGAAATTGCTTTAGAATTTGGAGGATCGACGGCAAGAGTCCCGCACCCACAGGTGCGATTTTTCTCTTATTCAAGGTAAAAAATCTATGAATTTTGGGGTGGAATTGGTTAAGGGAGGGTTGTGGAGTGTTTCTTAGGAGGTATCACGACGCGATTCTCCGGAATTTGGCCTGAGGAACCGACGGTTCCATTGTTTCCAATCAGGTCGGGTTGCAAAGGGTGCGGGTCGAGGATCCCCCACTTCCCCTTTCTCTCCTTTCCCTTCCTTTCTTTCTTCTTTGATTGGCCAGCACCCAACCTTCATTTTTCCCTCCTTTCTTTCCCCTCAGGTTGGTCTCTTCCCCCATTTTTTCTTTCTTTCTTTTCTGGTTGACTCCCTTCTCTCCTCTCTTCCTATGGCATATTTCCACCAAAACATAAATCTGGGATTTTCCAAAATCATGGCAAAATGACTATTTTGCCCATACTTTCGTTCATTTCTATTTCATTCGTTATCACTCCGTTTCACGAACGGTTTTCGCCTACGCGCTCATATGATCGAACTCTATTCAAATATGCCAAGAAATACATTAAAATATATGAGGATAAATACATCCTCATAAATTATGTTTAGCCAACTAGGGGTATTTCTACCTTTCTACTTAACGATAAATTTTACTATGTAAATTATAATAATTTTCAGAAACAAAACTTTAAAAGTTCTCAATTCAATTTTTCATAACCATAAATCGATTTATTTTTTATTTTTCTCCACATATTCATAATTGTGAATATCTAATTCATATATTTAAATTTTCAGGGAATTATAGTGAGGGCTGCATGAAAAAGTCAAAGAGGGTTTCAAATGCAGTTGCTCTTACTGTGATATGGTACATTGATCAAATCATTGAAATCTCCTTATTTTATATTTAGTAGTTGTTGCAGCACTGATATCATATTCAATTTTTGTGTTATCTGCTGCCTTTTTTAATCTCAATATCCCTTTTTTTTTATCTTTCTTTTGTTTATAATCCTTTTTTGTTGAATTATTGCTAGTTGAATTGTTTTGAGGATACCTAATTGCCCAAATTGTTGAAATTTGGTAATTTAGTGAGCTTTTATGTGCATTTTTGGTTTGGTTCTTATTTGAACTGAATCAAATTTGTAAGAAGTATCTTGGCATAATACAATTTTTATATGAATCCAAGCTTTTCAAGAATAGTAAAGGAGAGAAAGGAGTCTGTTGTGTTTGGTGTAAAGTTAATTTGTTTGTATTCAAATATGAAGTACAACTTTTTTCTTACATATTAGACCAAATTGGTTTGAGCATGATTCAAGTCTCAATATAGTTGGATATTTGTTTGCTCACACAAAAATTTTGTGCATGCCTTTATAAGGTTTTATATAGAAATTAGTGGATTTATTCATCCTGAGTTCACTTTTGTATAATTCCACCTACATGCCATGTTTTAATGATTAGTCAGTGGATTTTGTTAAAAGTGTTACATGTAAAGATTGGATACATTGAGGAGTCTCTCTTCTGTATCCGGTGAAGAGGAATTACAATAACTCATGAAAGTGGCCACGATGTTTGAGGAAATTTTTTTACTTCTGCCACAAGCCAAGTACTTATCTAAAACATATTTAATTACTTACATAACTTGATTGTCTCTGTTTCCACTCTGTTTGCGTTATGAATATCAATGGATTCTAAGTTTAGCATGTATTTTTATTTACAGTGGGGTTAGCTACAGGTCTCTAAACATCCTTATAGTGGAAACCATGATTCTGAACATAGTGTATAAGTCTTTACAAGCTAATCCTACCGGTAATAGAACTACGTCCTTTATCTCTTCTTGCATATTTTTTAACATGGCGAAAAATTGAATTTGTATGTTAGAATTAGCGTTCTTCTTGATGTTCAACTACCTGGAAATGGATATTGAAATTGTATTTTGGAATTAGTGTATTTGATTCAGAACAAAAGGCCAATAATTCCCTTCCTACAGTCCACATGTATGCAAGTAGTTTTGCTTATTGTACATCATTTTACAAATTTTACATTTTTTATACGGTTCTAAAAAAGAAGGCTTTTTAACCAAAATAATTCCTGAGATTTGCATAACTCATCATTTTGATCCTTAAGATTTGAAATCAATAGAAGTGGGCCCTGAGTTTGTCCATCATCAATCATTTTGGTCATTCTATGAAAAATCTCCATTAAATAAGGCTAAATGACGAAACACCCTCAATTTTTTTGCAAATCATTTGGCCCATTGTTTATTAACTTAAGGGTATTTTTGTCATTTTGATCTGTATTTAATATAATTTTCATGGAATGGCCAAAATGATTGATGGTGAACAAACTCAAGGACCACTTCTATTGATTTCAAATCTTAGGGACCATAGTGATGAGTTATGCAAATCTCAAGGACCATTTTGCCTAAAACCCCTGTCTCCTCCTCTCTCCTCCTCCTTCCTCCCTCTCTCTGATCCTAGGCCTATGCTTATTTGGTTATATATGAAAACTTTCTGATAGGCAATAAGTTCAGACATGCAAGATTGTGTGATTAGACCTCAAAGAAAAGCGCTAGAGCAAGGATTTAGACCAACGGGACCAAGGCATAGTCAAGAGATCCCCAAGGGAGCAACTTGAGGAATGTGTCAATAAAAACTTTTGTACATAACAATTTACCAAATGTTTTCAATGTAAATAGTAACACAATCTTTTATATCTTGCAAACATAATCTTTCATATAGTTTTCAGTCCTGCAGCAACGCGTGAGTACAAATATCTAGTTAGGTTCTATTTCCCTATAGCTAGGCGCTTTTGGTATGGAGAAGAGCAAGTCATTCCTTGAATACACTGTAGCTTACTCCGGCGAGTTCAACTTCCAGGAGCGGTCGAACTCGTACAACTTCAACGGGCCAACCCAGAAGGGAAATGGTTTCGCAACATCAACTGATCCAGAACTCCTGAGGAAGAAGAGAGTTGCCTCATACAACGTGTTTACTATGGAAGGTAAGGTTAAAACAAGTCTAAGAAACAGCTTCAAGTGGATCAAGAACAGGTTCGTCACCGATGTTCGTTACGATGGATGAATACGAAATCCATAAACATAAGACTTTCTTGTAGTCGCTAGCTACTTGTTCTTTCTGGGTTGTTTGCGGTTGGTTTCGTCTGTCATGGTTATTATTGGTAGTCAGATGGGAAATCCCCAGCAAATTAAGATCAAAGATGAAAAAAATTGAAAAAAAGGGTTGTTTCTCTCAATGCAAAATTGCACTAAGATTATGTTAAAGGAAAGAAAATCCCATGATCTAATTGTGATTAGTCAACTCTTGGGCTAGAGTAATTGTAGGATGTAAATACAATTACCTTGATTGTAGGTTCTGTTTACTCTAAATAGCTTATAGCTTCTGTATAAATCTATCTCCATGTTTCAGTATTCAATCAATGAAATATACAATTCCACAATTTATTATGGCATCAGAGCACAGATCTTGGTGACTCTATTACGCTTCCGCCACAATAAGCTTTCCTAACCACCAAAATCTGAACACAGCTTTTCCTCAAGCACCATAACCACCACAATGGCAGAACCAACCAAACTTGAAATCAAACCAACTGAGAATTCCATGGAGTTCTCAGACCCATATACCTTACACCACTCGGATCATCCGTGACTGATCCTAGTTTCCAAAACACTCGATGGAAACAATTACGGACAATGGAGTCGTGTTATGCGCATGGGTCTTAGAGCAAAGAACAAGATCGGATTTATCGATGGAACCATTAAGGCTCCAGCACCCTTAGACTCGAAACATGCAGCCTGGAAGAGATCTAACGACATGGTCACACTGTGGATTGTAAACTCAGTCTACTCAGACATAGCAGGCAGCATCATGTACACCGAAACCGCAGTCGCGGTTTGGAACGATCTGAGGGACAGATTCTCACAAAGCAGCGACTCAAGAATCTATCAAATTCGACAAGAAATTGTCGAGAACCACCAAGGGCAGCTCACTGTTTCTGCCTATTACACCAAGATGAAAGCATTATGGGACGAGTCAGTGTCTTATCATGACCCACTCGCTTGCACTTGTGAGGGTTTGAAAGGGCTTGCTGAGCGAGAAGAGAAGGAGAGAGTTATGCAATTCTTAATGGGATTGAACGACTCTTACTCAGTCGTACGAGGCTCGATTTTGATGATGAGTCCACTTCCGGATACACGCCAAGTTCATGGCCTAATTCTCCAACACGAACGGCAAATGAATGTGGCAAGCCGCCGTGAATTGGGGACGAGTTCACATGCAATGCAAGTTCAACACCCCCCAGCGTCGTCATCATCCAATGACAGGATTCCTAGCCTTGCCGCAAGTTCATTCTCACGCAAATCACTTAAGTGCATTCACTGTGATGGAGATGGGCATTTGGTGAACAAATGCTATTACATCATCGGGTTTCCAGTGGGCCACTGCATGGCATGAACGTGAAGCCTAAGAACAGGAAAGCAGCAGCCCATAATACCGAGATCACCAAGCCTGTTGCGACCACCAACCCAACCATTTCCAACGGTCCAACTTTCACTACCGAGGAATATAATCAGATAATTGCCATGCTCCGCAACGGTAATGGTCAACCACTCGCAAATGCGATAGGTATTTTCTCACGTACATGCAATATAGCGCAAAAGGATGCACACTCAACTTTATATTGGATTGTTGATAGCGGAGCAACCGATCATATATCTCATTCACTACCAACTCACAACATCGTTGATGCTCAACATGACTTTGTTGGTTTACCAAATGGGGGGCAAGCAGAAATAAAAAATATTGGCTCAATAAAATTGTCGCATGACTTATCCCTTGATAAAGTTCTTTATGTACCAAAGTTCCGCGTCAATTTGTTGTCTGTTAGTAAGTTGACAAGAGCTTTGCGGTGTATAGTGACATTTTATCCGGATTTTTGTGTTGTGCAGGACATGGATACGAAGAGGGTGATTGGCCTGGGCAAGCATTTTGATGGGCTATACTACCTTACACCAAGTCAAAATCCTCACCTCGCCAACCATATTACCCACACCACCAGTCTTTGGCATCGGCGCCTCCGGCATCCTTCATCCGCACCCTTACTCTCGCTAGCTAAGAATAATACTGAAATAATGTTTGATTCCAAACACCTTTGTGAAATTTGTCATTTAGCAAAACAAACTCGATTACCTTTTTCTACTAGAACTATTAAATCTACTGCACCTTTTGATTTAATTCACTGCGACATTTGGGGGCCTCACAAAATTCAAACACATTCCGAGGCACGATATTTCCTTACTATTGTAGATGATTTCACTCGTTTTACATGGGTACATCTTATGAATTTTAAGTCCGACACACAAATGTTATTGAAATCATTTTTTTCTTGGGTAAAGACTCAGTTCCACATCAATATTAAGGCTCTTCGTGCCGATAATGGTGGCGAATTCCTTTCCATGCATTCTTACCTAGACTCTTGTGGCACTACTTTACAACATTCTTGCCCTTATACACCACAACAAAATGGGGTACTCGAACGCAAACATAGACATCTTTTAAATGTAGGTCGTGCTCTCCGTTTTCAAGCCAACTTACCTTTAAAATTTTGGGGGGAAAGTATTCAAACCGCTTGTTATCTTATAAATTGCCTACCTACACCCTTGCTCTCTCACAAGTCTCCCTATGAGATTTTACATGGCAAACCACCCCCTTATGAGCACTTGCGCGTTTTTGGATGCCTTTGTTACGCCACCAACCTCACACCCATACACAAATTCGACATCCGTGCTCGACGTTGTGTTTTCATTGGTTACCCTCTTGGTCAAAAGGGTTATACAGTATATGATCTAGCCACCCAGAAAATTTTCCAATCTCGTGACGTTACATTCCATGAACAAATTTTTCGATATGCCACTTCACCACCCATAGACCAAAATGATTTACCCATTTTACCAATCCATCATTCATCATGTTACCCCACCGAACACACTGACCCACCTGAATCTACCATTCCCCATGCAAATGCACCCCACGGCCCACATGCAACCCATCCCACAAATGATACCCATGGCCCATCTGACACCATTCCCACCCATCTACTTGATAACCCCACTACCCAGATTCCCATTCCAGCTCACCTTCTCGAACACCCCGATCATTTATCTACTATTACCCACACCGACCCACCTTCTGACACCGTGCCACCACCGACCCACTCCCCGCCACCTCTCGGTCATTCTACTCGCTCCACGCACCCACCCCATTATTTCAAAGACTATGTGGCTCATCATTTCGTCTTGTTCACGCCCCCGGCTTCCTCTCGCTCTATGTCCAGCACTCGATATCCCTTACATCGGTACGTCTCTTATTCATGTTTATCTCCTGGATATCGACAATTTGTTTCCCATATTTCACATTTCGTGGAGCCAACCACTTATGAACAGGCCTGTCAAGATCCTCAGTGGGTTGTGGCCATGCAAGCTGAACTTCGTGCTCTCGAGGACAACAAAACTTGGAGTTTCGTTCCTCTTCCGCCCGGATAACGACCTTTGTAGTGAAGGCATCGACTACAAAGAGACTTTCGCATCGGTCGCTAAACTAATCACTCTGCGATGCTTATTAACTGTGGCTGCTGTTCGCCACTGGCCTTTGCATCAAATGGACGTTCAAAACGCCTTTTTACATGGCGAACTTCAGGAAGAGGTTTATATGCTGCCACCTCCGGGTTCTAGTCGACAGGGGGAGAATGTCGTGTGTCGACTCCATAAATCCTTATATGGTCTCAAACAGGCATCGAGAAGTTGGTTTCGAGAATTCTCCACAACTATCTATGACATTGGTTTTTGTCAGTCTAAGGCAGATTACTCTTTGTTCACTCAAGTCAAGGGCAATTCTCTCACTATTGTGCTGTTATATGTTGATGATATGGTCATTACAGGAAACAATGAGGCTAAAATCAACAACCTTAAAGCATTTCTCAGCAGTCGATTTCGAATTAAGGATCTCGGACCCTTGAAATATTTTCTTGGAGTTGAGGTTGCGCGTTCGAAAGCCGGAGTCACGATTTGCCAAAGAAAATACACACTAGACATATTGGAGGAGGCTGGATTGCTTGGTGCAAAGCCTGCGAAGGTCCCAATGGAACCTGAGTTGGTGTTAACATCTACAGGTAGTACTTCGATTCATGAACCTGCTCGATATAGATGCTTGGTTGGAAAATTAATCTACCTAATGATCACAAGACCCGAAATTGCATATACCGTCAACACCTTGAGTCAATTTATGCAAGATCCTCAACGACACCACCTTGATGCAGCATATCGACTTCTTCGATATCTTAAAGAGGCTCCTGGACAAGGTTTGATGGTTTCTTCCCAAAGCAACTTACAATTAACTGGTTATTGTGACGCAGATTGGGCCCGTTGTCCCACTACACGTCGATCAGTGACCGGTTACTGTATCTTTCTTGGCAAATCACTAGTGTCCTGGAAGAGTAAGAAGCAAGTCACGGTGGCTCGTTCATCCGCAGAAGCGGAGTATCGATCGATGGCTGCAGCCACTTGTGAATTAAGCTGGTTGCGGTACTTGTTGGAGGATTTACATGTTAAGCATCCCCAGCCAGCAAAGTTATTCTGTGACAATCAAGCCGCCTTATACATTGCTGCAAATCCTGTGTACCACGAGCATACAAAGCACATTGAGATCGATTGTCACACTGTCCGTGAACGAATCCAAAAGGGAGAAATCAAGACTGCTTATGTTCGAACAGGGGAACAAGTCGCTGACTTGTTTACTAAACCACTACGCGCACCTGTTTTCCATTCACATCTAAGCAAGTTGGGTGTCATCGACATCCACACTCCAACTTGAGGGGGAGTGTTAAAGGAAAGAAAATCCCATGATCTGATTGTGATTAGTCAACTCTTGGGCTAGAGTAATTGTAGGATGTAAATACAATTACCTTGATTGTAGGTTCTGTTTACTCTAAATAGCTTATAGCTTCTGTATAAATCTATCTCCATGTATCAGTATTCAATCAATGAAATATACAATTCCACAATTTATTAGATTACGGTGGTTTTATGTTGGTGGCAGCCTTAGGGTGCGGCCATTTGAACTGTGATCTTTGTAATAATAATATCAATCTAATTTGACATGGCAAAGAATTAAAACGCAAGGGTATATTATGGAAAAATCATGCAAACAAACCCTCACCCTTTTGATCGTTTAGCAACCTGGAGTTATTAATCGAAGCTAGAAGCAAAGATGTACTTGGTTTTCTACGAGTGTCAAGTTCAGTATTGTGGTTTTCGTTTTATCAAGTTTCATTGTAGGTTTATGTTTGTTCTAAATTTTAGTTAAATTTCTTATTTCCGTCAATTGAACTAATAGAATTAGGCAAGGGAAAATCACTACAATAAAAAACCTCGCCAGACGAAAAATTTTTGTTGGCTCAAAGCTGGTTTTGTCGTCGTAGCCTTTAGCCAACAGAGGTTCGTCGGGAAAAATTAGTCGAGCAAAACCAGTTGCACAAAGCTTAAAACGACAAAATACAAGTCCATCGGGCAAAATAGAGTTAGCCCGACTAATATACTTGTTGGCGAACGTGCATTGACTGAATTGACCTGACGTAATCTTCTTATCCAACAAGAGTATCTCATCGGCCAGCAAAAAATTAAATAATATAATAAACTTGACACGATGAAAAAGTCATCGGGCCAACTCTAAGAAACCAAAAATTAAAAATAAGATAAATTTTGTGCGACAGGCCAACAAAATTGGAGCTAAAAAAACTTAGATCGTGATTTTTCATATCTAACTGTCGATTGATTTCATCCTGTTGCCAAACCTCCTAATGTTTTTATTGGGTAATTTTTCACCTACAAGATCTTGAAGTATATGCAAGCATGTTTGCGGTTGGATTGTGGAAACTAGTTTCGTATAATGTTTGTCCCGTCAAAAGAATGAATTTCAAAACACTTAAGAGTTTACTTTATACTTCTATCAAGTAGAATGTAAGCTTTTGTTGTATCCATTAGTTTACCATTGCAAATCTTATGTATGCGCGCTACGAACCCCACTAACAATTGGCTACCACGCTCCTTCTTCTCGCCCTCACTCTTTTAATTTTACCATTCCTCTTCTCGCCCTCACTCTTTTAATTTTACCACCTATACTACTGCTTAAAACTCAAGAAAAAAACTATTATGATATATGCAGCAGCCACGCAAAAACCTCACGCAACACTTGAATTTATAACGCACAGTGCTGAGATTTCTTTTTGTGCAGATAAAACCAAATGTGAGGATAAGCATGCACATGATAAGTTTAAAATTAAAAACACTTGAAATTATCAACTTGATAAATGCACAAAAAATATCAAATTATCTGCTAATTAACTTTCATATAACATGCCAACCAAAATTGGCATTCGTATCGTATTTTCCGTGTTCATGTCATTTTCGTGTTATACTCGATATCTTAACGGGTCGTGTTGTGTAACACCAGTTAAAATAAACGGTTAATATGACCCGACTCGAAATTGGCCAGTTAATATTATAAAGTAATATGACCTTACCCGTTACCCGTTAAAGAAAATATATTTTAAATCAATAAATAATGAAAATGAAAAACATAATTTGACCCAAAAAAAATAGAAAACATAATACTAAATTAGTATATGCATATCACATTGTCACTTAAATATTACTTCAAAACATAAAAAATAAAAAAAAATAAAAAAATCATTTGTCTTTCAAGTATTATATACTCCAAAATAAAAGCCTAATGAAAAAACAGTAATACATTACTATAAAATACCAAATGTTCAAGGATATGTAAAATAAAAAGAGTTGCGTTTCAAGGTTATATGCTTGCACGTTTATATATTCTTTCACATTTTTTAGAGTTGTACATTAAAGATTATGAATTTTATTTATTTTGAACTCCCTTAAAAATACTATTCATGAGGGTTTGTATGGTTTTAAAAATTCAATGTACCCATACTCATAGCGTAGAGGACGATCACGAGTCTTTGTTTTCACATTTTTCGCACTTGTAAATTAATTATTATAATTTTTTTTAATGTGTTTGGTATTTTTAAATTACTTGATACTTTTATTCTTAATATGTTTTTATAATTTTTTTAATCTCACTCTTTGCCTATAGTATACTATACAAATAAAACTTAATTTTTTAAATTTATGTAGAATAATAATACAATACATATTTAATATACAATATATACATATACACTATGGGTATTGTACTTTATAGTAAGATTTTTTAGTAGTTTAAAATTTTTAAAATCATCAAAATAACTTTTTTCTTAACGTATCAAAACAGGTTACTCACGTGTCACATTCGTGTAAATCTATTAAGGACCCATTATTAACGGTTTATCGTGCAATCCAATAACGATGCGATTAATTATCATGTCGTGTTAATGAATCGTATAAAAAATTGCCAAATCTAATGGCAACTAAAAGATATATTGGGCTGCTCCAAAAATATTCCAACCACTTAACATTAAGCCAAAATCAAATCAAGTTAAATACCAAGTAAGATCTACCTATTTGAATGCATGTGCAGGACATACTTACTAAGTGGATGTTTTTTGAAACACTTGACATTATTGTGATCAAGAGCACGAAAGACAAATTTAGACTAAAATAAAGACAACCGAAAACATGCACTAGTCTAAGAATTACAAAATCAAACGTTTTGTTAGGAATTACCAATTTTACTCTAACAATACATATATAAAAAGGTCCAACAGCTTAATTGTCTAACTTCATAATTCATTCTCAATCTCACAAAAAATGTCACTTGAATGAGAAGTATATAGAGGTTGAATGTACAAGCATATAATTTAAAATTTTATATTAACGGGGAAGATCATCAGAAATTGTTAAACCATTGATGGTGCAACTATTAGCAGCTATTTGATCCTGCTTATTTCCAGATCTTCCTGTAAAAAAAGCAGGTCGCTCAGGTTTGGAAAGACTAATAGCTTCAGTTTTCAACAGTAAAGCAACTGCTGACATGGTCGGCCTACTGTTTGCATCCTCTTGAACACACAGTAGTCCAATGTGGATGTATCTCAAAAATTCATCTGGCCGACATGAATCTTTCGACAAAATTGGATCCATCAAATCCAACCCTTTTCCTTCATTCCATAATTGCCAAACCTGTAAAACAATAATTTTTAAGGATGTAAGTATATAGAAAAAAAAAAAGAAAAAAAAAGTATACTACTCTTTGATAGCTTAGCCAAATAATAAAGGGCTGTTTAGATATAAACCCATACAGCTTATATACCTCGAATAAAAACCCACCCATGAATATCTAATAAAATTCTAAAATTTAAATAAATTGCCACATAAGAAAATAAGTAACCTATTAATACAAGTTATTTACAATTTATGCCACAACTTTCTATAACTGTTCTCATACAACCATTATTAGCCAACCATTATGGCTAACGTTTTTAACAATTTCTTTTACTAGTCTAATAATGAATAAATATAATGCATTGCATATCTCTTAACTATATAACTTTAGATAAATTATCTTGCAAAAACAGAAACATATATATAATAGTAAAACATAAAATAGAAGGTACATTTTTTGAAAAGTTAAATTGTAGGTAAATAATATCCATACAAAAACAAAATTGTAGATACACTATTGTTGTAAAAAAAAGGTAAATTTTTTTATAAAATTGTGGATACATTATTGTTGAATAAGAACAGGTAATTTTTTATCTCAAAATTTGAATAATAGATAAATTATTTTTGTACCATACATTAAATTTTAAAAAATTAAGCAGTAGCAATTGTGGAGTAAAAAATAATCACAAGGCGACACGTGGATTTTTGAATAAAAAAAGGGCAAAAATACCCTTGAGGCATATCAGGATTCCTACACGCGAGCAGCGGGCAATCATCCCTCAACCAAGTCAAAAGTGCCCAAAATAGGTAACAATTCAAAACCTATTTCATCCATCCTCATCAAATCCTCTCCACAAGGTAACTCCCAAATCATTCATCTTTTATTATATTAATTAGCTAATCAATTAGGAAATTATTCTATTAGTTAGCTAATTAATTGATTTATTATTCAATTATCCCTAATTAGCTACAAATCATGAACCTCACCCAAAATACCAACCAAGTGGCCAGTCCTCCTCATCCTAAAGGGGCCGGCCACCCCCTATAAATACTACCTAATTCTCTCCAAAACTTAATTCCAACTCTCTTGCAAAATTCTCTAAATTCTCCAAACACTTTTCTCTCAAAATTCTAACTTTGTCATCGGAGGTTCTTCAGCCAAAGCCCCCCAATTCATCATGGGCGCGTGAGGCTCTTGGCCTTGACCTAAGGTGTTAATTGTTTTGTAGGTGCAATTTTGTCCAAGTAGGAGAAGGCGGAAATTTGCATCCACAGGAACATCATTAGCTTCACAAATTATACATAGTAGGTAAATTATTGTTGCTAAAACTAAACAATAAGTAAATTATTTTTGAAGATACCTTAGTGTTGTCAAAATTAAATAATAGGTACATTATTACTCCACAAATTTGATACGATAGATAAATTATGGTATAAATTTATAGTTGGCAAAAAAAAATAAAAAATTGTAGGTACATTATTTTATTGATAAATTTTTAAAAGATAGACTACTTTACTAAAAAGTTATATTTAAATTGAAAAATGTTGTTGTTGTTGTTGTTGTTTTTTTTTTTTTATAAAATGGAAGCGATGTGTTTAAATTGAATTTTTTTTGTTTAGATTAAGAAAAATTGCCAAATAAACGTGGAAATCCTGAATTCTCATATAACATGCAATTTAGAATATTAGTGCCTTTTTTATTTTTTGTAAAATAATTAATCCTCCTTAAAATGTGCATATGTTTAATTGTGCACATTAAACATGCAAAAATGAGTATTTTAGGCATTCGAAAAATTTAAAATGTGTAAAGTCAAACATAATTAATGAATTTGCTTATATAGAGTCTAGTCATTGGGTTTTATTCGAGTAAAAATGTTATGTCAGGTTTTATATGAAAGAAATTGAGTTTGAGGGGTTAAAGTCATATTTTACCAAAAAAATAATTTGGAAATTATGACATATGTATAAATAATTCTTATATATCCCAAGTTATTAAATACTTACAAGTGCTATAAGTGTAGGAAGAGGGCAGTCAAAGCCTAAAAAATTCTTTCGCCCCGTGGTGATCTCAAGCAGGAGTACACCGAAGCTAAATACATCCGATTTTACCGAATATAATCCTTCTACTGCATATTCTGGAGCCATGTAACCACTGCATGTTCAAAATTAATGCGTTTAGTCATTTTATTAGAAAAAACAAATATTTTTGGGGTGAGTCTACGATACCATACTAAAAAAAAAAAAAAAAAAAAAAACGGGCACTCTTTATTAACTTTAATATTGTAATTAATTAACATTCAACTATATTATACTACCTTAATAATACAATCTAACGTCCGCATCGTAAAAGGCAACCTTGGTAATTTTAATGTTAATGAATAAACAAAATTAATCTCTTTCGACAAAAAAAAAAAAGTAAATAAACAAAATTAATCAATGGTATAAGATAATTCATTGAACTTAATCCATGATCTAAGGTAATCCTTAACGCTTAGAGTTAAGATTATTCCTTGAACTTAATAAATGGTCTATGGTGGCCACTCAGTATTACGATTTGGTGGTATTCCTCTTCGATTAGAAGTGAAAGGTCTTAGGTTCGAATCTCGTGGATGGCGAATTCGATACCAAATTAGGTCTCCCTCCCTCTAGTGTAAAAATATTGATATACTAAAAAAAAAATGGTCTATGATAATCCTCAAACTTTTATAAAAACAAATTGTATCTAACAGTCCAAATCATTCATTGAACTTAATAAATGCTTTAAGATAATCCTAAAAGGGAAATTTTATTTGAACCCATGTAACCTGTTTCTACACCCAACTTAAATTTAAATTGTTAATTGTCTATTATACCCTATTGCATAATTACTATTAAGTACAAAATGGAATTAATAATAAAACTCAAATTTATCAATAAACCCATTAAACCCTACCATCACTTCTTGTTTATCCTACGTTCATTCTAGCTAAAACCCTATTAGGTCATATAGAGAAAAACAAGCTTTTTTATTGATGGATTGTGATTTTGAAGTTTTGAATCCTCCAACTAAGGTATGACTCAATTTATGAATATTTTGTTCGTTTGATTTCAATTTTTTTTTAAGTTTAGAAGATGAGTATTTGGGTTTCAATTTTTTTCATCAGTCCCGAATGGTTTGTTAAACTTTCTGCAATTGGAAAATTCTAAGGAAAAATTTCTGACCAATGTTCTTAGATTATAAACTTCCTTGCTTGTTGATAAATATAAGGGGATGAATTGTTTGATTTGTTGCTTATGCACATCAGTAGAAAGAAAAAAGGCAAATGTTTGGGTTTGGTGGCAGAAAGAAAAAAAAATAGCCATGGAAATGTTAGTGGGAAGAGGGGGGTGGGGGCAAGGATGCCTCTTTAAAAAAAAAAAAAAAATCAATTACAGATGTTATTTTATAAAGGGAATGGGTGTAAAGATAACTTAACATTTTGAATTGGGTTTGAGAGGGTAGTTCAGGTAATAGATTAATTCTTTAATAAAAAAAAATATGGGTGAAGAGAGTAAGTTATGTGTAGAAAGAGGTTACATGAATTCAAATAAAATTTTCCATCCTAAAATAGTATTATACTAAATAATAACAATATCTTATATTTTTCAATGCGGTACCGTAAAATCCTACTATTTTTTATATGAAGATATACAAGTTAAAACTTAAATATGGTCGAAGGATATATAAATTGAAACTTACAGAGTTCCGACAGGTCTTTTGGTATTTCCTTGAGTTTGACCATCAACTCCAAACATTTTAGCCATCCCAAAATCTGATATTTTTGGATTCATTTCGCCGTCTAACAATATGTTGCTAGCTTTTAAATCACGATGTATAACTCTAAGCCTAGAATCTTCATGAAGGTATAAAATTCCTCGAGCGATTCCTCCTATTATCATGCAACGTCTCGACCAATCCAGCTGCTCTCGTTTTCTGGGTTCTGCATGCGGTAACATTTATCAAAGACAAGTCGTTATACTGAGTTAGAATTTACAGCCAATTATATATACATATATATGTAAGATCCCACATCGTCCAGGGGTGTGGATCATGTAAACCTTACATGTATATTCACATCTCTACCTAGCACGAGGCCTTTTGGGAGCTCACTGGCTTCGGGTTCTGTAGGAACTCCGAAGTTAAGCGAGAATGGGCCAGAGCATTCCCAGGATGGGTGACCCACTGGGAAGTAGTTCTGCTCGCGTGAGTTCCCAGAAACAAAACCGTGAGGGCATGGGCCCAAAGCGGACAATATCGTGCTATGGCGGAGTCGTGCCCGGAATGTGGTGGAGCCCGGGTCGGGATGTAACATACAATATATATATATATTGTAATTAACAAAGGAAAATCTATGGTCAAATGATATTCACAAACCAAATAGAAAATGATCTAGACTTTTGTTGGGTACATATTCATAGACGAG
This sequence comes from Cotoneaster glaucophyllus, assembly GCA_036320875.1. Classification (NCBI taxonomy): domain Eukaryota; kingdom Viridiplantae; phylum Streptophyta; class Magnoliopsida; order Rosales; family Rosaceae; genus Cotoneaster; species Cotoneaster glaucophyllus. Next base: position 33,360,420 of record CM070066.1, on the reverse strand, counting down.
TAAGGTTTCTTCTCCTTCCAAGCAAAATCCCAGAAGCCTCACAAGATTTCTGTGTTGAAGTTTGGCTACCAATACAACCTCATTCTGAAATTCTTGAACACCTTGTGTGGAGCTTTTCGATAGCCGTTTTACTGCTATTTCATGGCCATCACCAAGTGTTCCCTACAATATGTAATGTTGAACTAAGCAGAGTAAGTGTTGGAAATACTATTAATTATGGGTGGTTCTATCCACACACCTCTTTTCACCTCTTACACACCCTTCTTAATTTTTGGTCATAATGAATTAAAGAATATCAAAAGATAGAAATTAAAAAGGAGTGTTGATAGCACCATCCTTAATTATGTGGTGCAATATGTAATTAGATAGGACACTGTTGTATGTAAATCATAAGCCTATAAATGGGGCGTACAAATAGGCACTCTAATGAGGGAAAAAATGGATAACTTAGTATCTGATTCCTAGTTATTAATGTTCATTGACTTACTAATGTTCATTGACTAAGACCTCATCAGTTTTCAGATTTTGATCGAAGTCCCTAACATTAATGTATTAAACAATTTACATGTCAGTTGCATAATTTTTTAAAATAAAATTAGTAATTGATTTTAGGGTTTTAATACTCACACCCTTATTAAACTCCCAATTAATTTCAATTCAAAACATTTCCAAAGTTAAAAAAAAAAAAAAATTAGAATAAGTTTGTACCCATTAAATGTTTATAAAAAGATTTTCAATTTTTTAATCTTAAATGTACCCATTTAAATAAAAAAAATTCAATTTTTTCTAATATTAAATGTATCCGTCTTAAATATATCAATTTGTTATATGTAGAATGTACCTTTTTTTTAATATAAAATGCACCCATTTTTCATATAAAATCCATTCAATTTTTTTTTTCTAATCAATTTCATGGGCACACTCTATATCATTGATTTGAGAATGTATCCATGTCAAGTTTAATGGAAGAAATTTAATAAGGTAATCAAGCCTAATATATTATTATTTTTGTGGTTTTTGAAAAATGTACCCATGTTTTGGTACAATAGTTTTTTGGTTTTGATGAATACAATATATTAGAGGTATAACTTATCCTTTAATATTTTTAATCTTACAAATGATGGGTTTAACTTAAAATCTCATTGATATAAACAACTACAAGTTTCAAATTTTAATTTAAAAAATAATAGCCTACATGAAAATATATTATTACATTAATGTCAGGATTTCAATAAAAAAACTGAAAACTATCAAGGTTTCAGTCAAAGAACATTAGTAGTTAAGAACCGCATAAAAAAATAAATAGGTCTTACATTAAAAAATGGGTACATTTTAGATTAAAAAAATAAATAGGTCTTACATTAAAAAAAAAATGGGTACATTTAACATAAAAAAAAAATGATACTTACAAAAAGAAAAAGTGGTACATTTTACACTAACAAAGTTGAACATTTTTAAAGACAAATGTGACACACCCCGACCTAAATCGAGGCGTGCTGGCCGTCACACCTTGATTTAGGTCGGGGTGTGTCAAATGGGTACATTATTAATAAATTATTTGTACAAATAAAAGGTTAAAAAAACTAAGTACAAATAAAAGTTTCAAAAATATTGACACAAAATGTAATTAATATATGGGTACAAACTAAAATTGAAAAGAAAATTGGTACAATTAAAAAAAGGGTTGCAAATTAAAATGGGTACAAACTAAAAATAAAAATATATGATGCAAAATTTAGCCATAAACATATATATATATATATATATATATATATCAAATGTATCGTTTCTAACACTAAATATATTTAGAATGAAATTTAATTATTTAATTATCTTGACATGTAAAACATTTTACTATTGAAATAATTAATGACGTTTATTAAAACCAAGAGACCTTGTTAAAAAAATTGAAAAGGAATAAGGTATTAATCAATGGAGTTGAAAAAAGAATGATAAGAACCTAATTTCTCTTATTTTCATACAGTTCGATGCTTAAACGATCATATCCTTCACTAATTTTTGTAGAAATAATTTTTCACATAGCGATGATGACGAGCTATTTTTGTGTATAGATTCTTCCATAATTTTGTGGAGCAAAGTATCTCATGCAAATAAATAGTTTTTTTATTTTAACTATGCAAATAAATATTTTTATACCTTGAAAACTGCACCAAATCCTCCTTCACCTAGTTTGTTATCATCTGAAAACTTGTTCGTGGCAGTTTCAATTGTTCCCAATCTAAATTGCAATGACTCGACAGTCTTCATGTCAATACCAACTGCAAATATTGACCAAAAGATTAGATGTGTACTAACTAACAATTTTATCAAGAAATTGAAGTAAAATATAATATGCCGGCCGCATCTAATGACTAAATACTTTTCAAATTTATTTATTTATTTATAACCTTTCTTCTTTCGTCGTTTGGAGTGGTATCTCTCTTTGACTCTTCTGAGTCTCTTGCGGAAGAAGCATCCGGTAACAAACACAACTAAAACACAGAAAGCAAAAGAGCCAAGAGTACTGACGATGATTATCATCGATGAGGGTTTGCTTCTTCCTGTATGAATACAAAATTATAATAAATATATATCTCTGAGCCCACTTGACAACATAATGGTACGAAATAATACTTGTATTATAGGTATAAATAATCAAAGACCTAATCGATTATTAAAGGAGAATATAAAAATGAAAGGTTCATATTATTATGTCATGAGATGAAACTCAACACGGTGATTAATTTGTGGCATGTGTCATTATATACGAGGGTAGCAATTTTATCGCTCACAAGAATTGTAGAAAGCTTGAAGGATATCATCATTTACGAGATTTGTTTGTCGGCAAGGTTGGCGGCGAAGGCTGCGACGGACTAGGGCTGGGTTCCTGTGAAGGGAGCGATTTTGGGGTAAGCACGTCTTCGTAGAAGCGCCAAATTTCAAACCTCATATTACAACTGGCATATAGAACTTGTCCCCCTTGCTTTGCATCACAGCAACTAGGCGCTAACTGCGTTTTCCCTTCTCCAAGGCACGCATTACAATCGGCAGCGGACAAGTCCGGCCTGCACTGCGCAAGGCTGTACACGGTATAAGAAATCCGGTTTGCCGTAAAAGGCGCTTCTTCCGTGGCAAACCTGTCAGTTGCATTGGCAGCCTTGGGGACTAACGTTCCCAAAGTAGTCGCCAATACCTCGGTGAGCTGAGCTGGTTGCTCCACGTATTGGGACACGTTCCGCTCACTCCAAATTACAATGACAGGCGAGGTGGCAGCCGCCCAGGATGAGAAGGGCTTGTTTGAGTAGCTTAGCGTGCAATTTTCATACGATATCACCGCCTCTTGGCTGTCCGGGCAGAGTAGGAGTGCCTGCGAGGTTGCGTTTACCACGCATTCTTTGCAAACATTGGCTGAGACGTCCCGGCGGCAGAGAAAGAGGCCGTAAGCTGGGCCCACGGTGGTGGCGTTGTAAAAGCCGGTGGTTTTGCGGTTGGCGTTGGAGGAAAGGTTGGAGAGGAGTTGGTTGAGATAGGATTTGAAGGAGGTGGCAGTGGAGTTTGGGGCCAAACTAGTTGAGCAGTTATGGCCGGTGTATGCAGCATCTGTGGTAGTACTGGCCAATGCAATAAGAAGTAAGGAGAGAAAGTAGAAAGGGGTCATGTCACAATGCATGGAAAAACCAAGGGATTTTGATAATACGATTAATTTGTTCAAGTGATCTACGAAAACATCAAAGTTCTAAGTTTATGACAACGTTAATATTGCACCCGATGACTTTTCTGCGTCAATATCTGAAGCAGTTCGTACTTCTAGAATCAACCAGTGAAAAGACGGGGACAATAAATTGACACACGATGACTTTTCTGCGTCAACATCTGAAGCAGTCCATACTTCTAGAATCAACCAGTGGAAAGACGGGGACAATAAATTTATTAGGATAATACTTACATTCCTCATTGCTAACGTATCTTAATCGTATAATGTTATATTTGAATTCGTCTATTTTCTTAATCATTATTTGAGATTATCTTTACAAAAGATCATTTTAATCGGAGATCATTTAATCATTTAAATGTATAAAATAAATTGACGATATCAGTATCAAGTAATATGTTCATTATAAACTGTCCATTTACTTTATAAATTTGGCTGGATAAATAATTTCACTTGGAATGAATCTGTATTGGTTTGATCTTCAAACGAATCTTTATGACAATGCCAATATTGCACCCGATGCTTGACTGTTCTGAGTCTACATCTGAAACAGTCCGGAAATTAACCGATGAGAATTAATGGTTCTACGTACTTCTAGAATCAACCAGTGGAAAGACTTGGCAATAAATTGATTAGAATAATACTTACATTCCAGCTTGCTGAAGTATCTTGATCCGCATCGTAACTATTTTATAATTAGAATAGTTTAATTTTTAAATTTTTAAATTTTTATTTGAATATCATTTTTATAACAAAATTATTTTAATCGAAGATTATTTAATCATTTAAATGTATAGAATAAATTGACTATATTTGTATCAAGTAATATGTTCGTGATATACCGTCCACTTATTTTATAAGTTTGGATAAATAAATGATTTCCAATTCGAATGAATTTGTATAGGATTGATCTTCAAATGAAGATTAATGAATTGAATGGTTCCGATGGTTGATTTTATTAGAAAGATACGTTATTCGCGGGAATATGTGCATCCCCACAAACTCCCCCAAAGTTTTCATTTCTTGCCCCTATTTCCCCTCAGTTGGTTTGGCAACATGGCTGGCCAAGAATGGGCCACGCGTAATTTGGTTTTCCACAAGCAAATATCATTAATTAAAAAATCATAATAATAAACGTATAAATGTGAAAAAATAAAAAATCATGACTACATTTGGGATCGCATGCCTTCGACGACGGTTAGATGGTGATATGGCTTTACTGAGACCCTCCGAACATGTTTTTCCTATGACTTCCAAAAAATTAGGAAAAATGTAAAATTAATTTAGAAATGTGAAAAATATGAAGAAAAAAAAGTTATAGATAGGCCCGTAACAAAAAAAGGCTACAAATTTCGTGAATGAGTCCAATTCGAAACAGAGGTCCACAATAAAAAAATCTTATTGATAAAATCTAACCATTGGGATGTCGTTTACGTTTTCACTTAAATTGTTATCACCAGACACTGTTCTCTGAGTTTCTTTTATGAAAACATGATCTTATAGTTGATTGAATAAGATGAACAGTTTAGATCGTTGACATCACTTTTCAGTTTGTAAGGTTAGTGCAAATATTGCTCAATGTTCTATGGTGTCTAAAGAGTCTATAAACATCGAGCAATAGCACTAATTATAAAAGCGAAACATGATATGAACTATCCAAGTTGTTCAATTTTTTCAATCAACTAGAAGATTATGTTTTGAAAAAAGAAACTTTGAAAAATGCTTTCCGTGATTAAAAACTTGAGGATAGATGTAATTGACAAGCGGACAATTAGAGTTTCTCAGTAACACAAATGGATTTTGTGTCGAGATTTGAAGGAGAATCCTTCACAAAAGTTACAGCCTTTGTCATTATGAGCGTTTCCATAAATTTTTTTTACACTTTCCAAAATTGCAAATTAATAATTACATTTTTTTTTCAAATTTGGAAGTAAGAGGAAAAACACTATTCATGAGGGTTTCAAGGTTTCAAAGTTCTAATTGATGGTCTAATCATCATTAAATCGTAGGGGATCCGCGGCTCCCCTTTTGAAACCCCCCCCCCCCCCCCCGGAGTGAATTCTTTTTCGCGGGATTTTGGGATTCCTTTCTTTTGCTTGTATCCTATGGAGATGGATTGATATGGAGGGTTTCCACTTCTTACCTATTCACTTCTACTTGAACCAGCGTTGTAACGATCCAAAGGAGGATCCCCTGGCTCAGCACTACTTAACTTGTGAGGTGTCACATACCTTGCAGACAACAACTGCAGCAGTCACCAGTCTGGTCCCCTACCTCACATAGTAGCTTGATGGCCGAACCACTCCCAAGGATAATAGTTCCCTAGGGACCGACCCGACACCGACCGGCTGAGACTTCAGCGCAGTAGGAGCGGACTGAGTCGGTATTCGTCTGCTTAGCAGTAAGGAAAGTCCCATCCACATAATACTTTGCTTGAACACGACACTCTTTCCTCATTGTTAAAACAATTGGACCATGATCTGAATCTAAAATAGGGAGATTTTCATACGAATGAATCGAGTATGCCAGAGAATACAAAGTGCCGGGAGAGGTTATGAAATAGACGAATTCGTGGGGAGATAACATGTTATCTGAGAATGCGTCGTTGTGAATAGTAAGTGCTCGGGGATGCTTTCTATCAGAGAATGAAAATAGAATAACCAACCCACTTTTGCTGATAAAGATTCACAAGAAAGTCAAGTTATTCCTCCTCTTCCCCAATCACCATCCGAGTAAACTCTTCGGGAGACCAGTTTAATGGCAAGCCCGCCCCTATTTCCTTCATCTTATCTTGAAAGAAACTAGAAATATTATTAAAGGTTTTCACAATTTTTACTATTAACATTTACACATTTTCAATTCACCCTAAAAACACTATTCACAAGTGTTTGGAGGGTTTTATAAATTCCAATTACGATATAACCATTGTAAAATCATAGGGGATGTGATAACGAGCGTTTTCATAATTTTTCACGTTCTTTTAACACTTATAAATTAATTATTATGAATATTTTAATATATCTTTTTTTTTCCTACGATATACCAAATGAAGTTAAAAATTCATAAAATTAATTTACAAGCGAAAAAATTGTGTAAATTTATGGAAACGCTTATGGTCACATCCATTATGCTTTGATGATGATTAGATCATCAATTAGTTTACAGTATAATTAATTTGACTTCTAATTATGGAAATGCTTTAAAGTTTTTCCTTTGACTTCTAATTTTTTTTAAATGTATAATTAATTTACAATTGTGAAAAATTATGGAAACGCTCGTAATAACAACGGTTACATCTTTCATGAACAATTTTTCTCCAAATCTTGACATAAAAATCAATTTTCGTTACTGACAAACTCTAACCGTTCAATTGTCGGTTAAGTGTACCTATAAATTTTCATCACCGAAAAGAATTTTTCGGAGTTTTTTTTTTTTCAAAACATAATCTTCTAGTGGATTGAAAAAGATGAACAGTTTGGATCGTTCACATCATATTCCGATTTTACGGTTAGTGCAATTGTTGCTCGATGTTTATAAACTCTCTAGATACTATAGAACATCGAGCAATATTTGCACTACCCTTAAAAATTGAAATTTGTTGTCAGTGATCCAAAAAACCATTCATTTTATTCAATCCACTAAAAGATTATTAAAAAAAAAAACCCCAAAAACCGTTTCCGGTGATGAAAAATTAAAGCATAAAAGGAAATGATATTCAGAAAGTTAGAGTTTGTCATTATGTTTTTTGGATTCTGGTGTCGATATTTGGAGCTGACTCCTTCACGAAAGTTGTAGAGTCATTAGAAGTGTTTTCATAATATTTTTATATTTTTTACAAATGTAAATTAATTTTTTCTATAAAAAAATGGAAATCTTAGTAAAAACACTATTCATAAAGTTTCGGTAGTTTCAAAAATCCATATCACCATTTAATCCTAATCAAAGCATACAGGATGTGATCCCAAGCATCTTGACACACTCCGACACGGAATGTCCACCTGGACTCCGAATCGAGCTGTACTGGTCGACACTAAGAAGGTGACAAACCCATAAAGTGTAGTGATGTAGAAAAATATGAATAAATTTAAACCTAAAAGTGCCTAAATATAAGTGTGACAACCCGTCCCTAATTTTACTATTTTATTAATTTTAAAAGCGTGAATTGACGAAAATGCCCCTAGAGGCAAAGATTTTGACTTTCGTTGACCATCGGTTGGAGAGACGTGGGACTCATTCTTTTAGCGTATTTGGGTAGTACTCGACGTTTACGAACGCGCAAGCGTAGGCGGAATCGAAATCGGACTTACAGTTAAAATTTTACGAAGCGTTGAATATCAAAGGTAAATGGGTAATTTTATGTTAAAGATATTTTGAAATATTGTTTTGTGAGACATGTGGGGCTCATGCCCCATACCTCCACCACTCCCTCGTGTCCCTAGTCTTTCGGATCTCTGTTAACTCTCATCTCTCTCTCCCTCTTTCAAATTTTATTTCAACTATCTCTAACTCTTTTTCCCCTATCCTCTGTCACATGACTCACATATCTTATTCCTCCTTTCCACTCTCTTCTTTCTCTCAACTCTCCCTCCCCACATAGAAGGTGTATCGAGATGGTCATTCATCACCATCCCAGAGAGTTCTTAGGCCACCATCATTGACCTCTCTCTCTATCTCAGACACTCTCATTCACTCTCGGCCTCTCCCTCTCGAGCTTCCTTGCTGCACTCACTGCACAGAGGCAGCGAGCTAACCAACACAACCACCATCACCATTTCATGGTGGAAAAATGGTACGGCCACCACAGGTCTCGCAGCAGACCACCGTCACCACCTTCACTTGCCATTTTTCACGACAACTCCCCACCAGACACAACCAAGGTGATTTTAGGAACCCCTAACTTCAATCTCTGTTATTTTGATCCCCTAATGATGTTTCTAATCTTAAATAAGAGGTTTGTGGGTGATTTAATGCAGGAAGTAACCTGGGAAAATTTCCCATATTTATGGAAAAATTGGACCCGTGGCCATTTGTCCATTTTCAGACCAAATTCCCGACCAACTCCAATCTCCGTTGGGCCTCCTAAGGTATGAATCTCTTCTCTACATTTCTAACTTCAAAATGGCTTTCAAATCATCAAGTTTGGTTAAGTATTGAACTAGGAATTAGCTATGAAATTTTGGCCATGACCATCATGCCACTGTTAGGCCGTTTCCCCGTTCAACTCCGGTCACAATTGGACCCCGAAATAGTATAAACCTATTCCCCACATTCCTAGCTTCTAGTTGACAATCATTGATTTTGGTTAAGTATTGAGTTAGAAATCAACCTTGGAAGTTAGGGAGGTGAGTACTATTGTACTCGCGGCACGTGAGGAGTGTGTGGTGTCGGCGCGTGCAGCTGTGGCTGCCTATGCAGCCACCTTGTGGCAGCGCGTGCGGTGGCGCTGGGAGGAACCTGAGGTCCCTCCTTAGGTTCCTCAACGTGCCGGACCCGAATCCACCCTCCGTTTTTTGAATTCGATCATTTTAAAATAGTTCCTTTATTAGGCATACTTTGTACGGAAGTGCATTTATACATTAGTACAAATGTATTCAAATAAATGGTTCTATTCCTTTTTATAGTATATTTATATGATTGATTATTTCCATTTATACATTTGACAAAGAATCCTCTACGTATTCCTGGATCAAACTAAAGTTTATAAGAATTAGCGAAATGGCAGAACTTATAGAATTAGCGAAATGGCGGAACTTATGAAATATGCTACATCCTACAAGTATGGTATGATTATTGATGTCATAATTTTGTTTATGGCTATGAATGATAGTATGTTGATTAGAACTATCGAATCACTATGGCATGATCATATTTATGTTTATGCTCATCATCGCTGCACCCTAGTGTTAGTGCTCGCCTAGGGCCAGGGCCAGTCTTTCACGTGTATGTTCATCTCTGCACCGCACGCTGATGCGAAATATATAAGCACACTCAAATTAAACCCTCTTTTGACAATTGTAGTAAAGTATGTAAGTAGGGATCGTTCTAGACCGGGGATTAGGAGGGATTGCTAAACACTTGAAAATTGACTTAAAAACGTAAAAACAAAGTTTAAAACACTAAATTAGACTCAAAGAATGCAAGACTAAACTTTAAAACACTAAAACAAAGCAAAAGACTCAAAACAGCAACCAAAAGACTCAAAACTGCCTTAAAAACACTTTCTGGGCAGTTTTGGACACAAGCACCAAATTGGACGAATTTGGGTTTTAACTTGAATCAAAACACTTAAAAACACAAATCAAAACAGATTCTAACTAATTTAACACTTCAAAATAAAGGGGGATTTGGTTTTGACGAAATTGAAAACAAGACACAAACTTTGTAATTAAAACAGATTGTAAAAACGATTTTGGATGAAACTTATGGATGGAAGGCTAGCTAGAGGGTTCTTCTCCACACATGACACACTTGCATACGAACCAATTTTCAGTTGTTCTTTCGATAAGTTATGAAACTCAACACCCCAGATTAATTAGGTTCGCTTAAATTAACCTTCAAGTTCTCCTTAAGTTAATGAATTGGATGGGAATGCGCATACAACAATTCAAAGCATTCTTCAAAAGTTCCTTACGTGAAAAGCACAACAAAGATACAATCAAAGATCATTAAGCAACATGAGAACTATAAGTGTTGACGAGGCCTTCGTTACTATGATGAGCATGAAACTAATGCCAAGAATTCATTTAACGCGATCGTTTATAAGCGACCTTCACTACTTGTGAAATATAAGGTTGTAACTATTAGGTGAAACTCCCTTATACTCTAGCATCATATTCATGCATGAAAACTAAGCGTGCACTCTCAATCAACATACACAAATAAGTTATCCATCAAGCAGTTAAACGAATTGAACTCATAACTTGTGAAATCACAACCAAAGGTAATCAATTCATATTGCAAGTATGTACATGGTTTCGAATCACCCCCTAACTAAGGGGGGTTTAGTTCCTCATACTCACAACACAAAGAATATAAAGTTTAGACATTGAAAACAAAAGAAAGAAAACACCTAAACGCTCCAGCGATTCAAAGTGAACAGCAAGCACGTCCAAGAACTCTCCTTCCCTTCCTTGATTGCGGCACAAAGTTTGGTGATGGAATTTGGGGGTTATGGATGGTGTAGGATGCTGGAATTGTGTTTAAGATGGATGTAGGGTGCGGCAAGGATGGTTTTTGGTCAGAAACTATGGTGTTTTGTGAAGGATGGTGGCTGTAGAGAATGGATGAAGTTTTCTGGCGTGAATGGTAGTGAATGGATTGTTTTTGGCTGCAACAAGGGGGTTTATTTAAAGGAAATCAGGAATTAAAACCCTAGGTTGATTTAGGTAATCAGAAATTAAGTCAAAAGCTTCTAGAAATAGGAAACAAAATCAGAAAACTAAAGGAAATTGGCTAAGAATTGCGGCAAGGACTTAAAACAAATTAGGAATGTGTTTTAATTCAGAAAATAGGAAAGAATCACTCTCCCTTGCACGGCAAGGAAGAGGAAAGGGCAAGGAGGGTGCGGCTGGATGTTTAGGAGAGGGGAAGTGTCCTAAAACTAAAGGGAAAGGGGTCCCCTTGCACGGCAAGGGAAAGGGAAAGTGGGACAAGTGCGGCAAGGAATTGGACCATGCAAGGAGTGTGTAATTTGTGTCCTAGAATGCTTAAAAGGCCTTCAAAGTTGCTGGAACAAAAGGGATTTTTAGGATTAGGAAAGGTCAAACCAAAATAGGAAACCTTGGCTTAACTTTCCTACTTCAAGTAGGAATCCTTGTTGGATTAGGAATCCTCATTCTTCTAGGAGTCCATCTTCAATTAGGAATCCATCGTCAATTAGGAATCCTAACATCTTCAAGTCTTCAATTTCGTCCATTCCTTTTGCTCCAAGCATGTGAGATTCATTCCAAGCCCAACTTTGCTCCAAAAGGCTCCAAAATGCACCTTCTTGCATACTTTGTCCTTAGAACCTGAAAACACACGAAAATGGCTTAAAAGACTAGAATAACTAAGAAAACACAACGTAAGTGCACAAGAACAAGCAAACTAAGTCGCATAAATATGCTCCTATCAAATTCCCCCACACTTAGCTTTTGCTAGTCCTCGAGCAAAACAAAAGAACAAAACAAAACAAAGTAAACAAAACACATTCTAAACCTTCCAACAATTGCCTCAGGGATTTCCAACACACATGACATGTCAAAGATCATCATTCACACAGATTTTAGTCATCCTTACACTTGAGCGCATACTTAATCATAGTCACCACTCACTAGTTCATATTTAACCAATTAAAACAATGATTTGAATGTAGTAACATGCCTTAGAGAATTCACTCAATTCCTTACAAGATACACTCTTATTTTCACTCAGATTTTCTAACTACACACCCTACACTAAGTATATGTGAGAAGATTGATGTAAACATAAAAACGAATACTCACATATGTTTATAGCAAAGAAAGCATTTTCTGGAGTTAATAGGCATGTATAGATATGATCTCATGAATGGAATGCTACTACTTAGATGCGAGAGCCAGTGACACCATATGCTCATACCAATTCCAAACTCCACATATTGAAACACACAACACCCAAGATAGAAGTAAAGGGTTGAAACGGGGCTAGGGTGATTGGCTAACAAAGAATGGACATGGAAAAACAAACATTCTTGAAACAATAGTAAGCATAGTAGTTGAATTGAGGCTTAGAATTCACTTTAATGGCAGAAACTCATTGAAACACAAAGGGGAATAAATAACACATATTAGGGCCAAATTGAACGTTTTGGACCCTTCCTTCAACAAACAACACTTGTGAGTACATTCTCACTTATTTTGAACTTCTTTCTCTTTCTTTTTCACACTTTTATTTTTCTTTTCTTTTTCTCACGAATTTTCTTTCTTTTTTACTCCCAACCCGTGCCCTTGTTTCTTGGCACACACACACACACAATTGGATTCCCCCACACTTGTTTTCTGCACAAAATTTACTCAAAAAGAATTCCCTCTAAGTCATGCTTTACTATGCTTCAAGAACAAAGGAATGGATGATCCTAATCTAGGCTAGGTAAGGAATATGTGGGTTAACAAAGAAACATAGGCTAAACAAGGCTCAACGGGGTTAAAACCTACAAAACATATGATTAAAGGGATTCGGCTATTTGGCTTTGGTGGCACTAAACAACTTCATCTTGAATATGTGTTATGCAAATCGATATCATGCTTTGAATGGAACGGGCATGAGTTCTAGCATTTGGAACTAAATGATAAAACGCCTTCTAAGTAGTAACCAAGCAAAGAATAATGAGATCATGCAACGACTTTAGAAAACGACAATGCACAGATTATTACACTCCAAAGAACGTGTTAGGCTCAAGTCTCTCAAGGTTGTAGCGTTCAGTTGAGTTCTTTCCTTCAAGCATGTTACAAAAACTGATTTTTTTCTTTATGATTACATGTGAATTCATAAGCTATAACCACAACCAAGCATAAACCAAAGAGTAAATCAAACTTCCATCCATGTTTACAACTCTCTCTAACAGTCATGCAATTAAAAACCAAATCCTCATCATTGTGTTGGAAGGTACCCTAAGACACAAACAAACACACAAAAACAACTCTTTTTGGCTTTTTCAAGACAATTTTTCAAATTTTTATGAAATTTTCGGATTTTTAAAACAAAACACACTAAAACATACCAAAACAGCTTAAAACACTTAAAAACAGCAAGAAACATCATTAGAAGTGATAGGTGAATAAAATCCCACGAATTTGCATGAAAAACACTTGTTTACCCCCCCACACTTAAATCAAACATTGTCCTCAATGTTTCAAGCATAAGATCACACAAAACAAAAGTAAACAACCAAACAGCAACTAAACAAACCCAACAGAGCAGATTAGAAACAACAACAAAGAGAAGGGTTTTAGGAACGCAAATCTGGAATTGGATTGATTCCTAGGTCTTCCTTTGTTGAATGCATGGGTTGCCTCCCAAGAAGCGCTTTCTTTAACGTCTTGCAGCCGGACGAAGAACACGTTCAATCCCCATTGGTGCCCACGGCAGTGAGTGGGATCTCTTCCACGACATGCTCAACAAAGTGCTCGTAGTAGGGCTTCAATCTATGTCCATTCACCTTGAATTCTTGTCCGGTTTTCAAACTTTGTATTTGGACTGCACCATGTACAAAAACATTAGTGATAACAAATGGACCAACCCACTTAGAACGTAACTTACCGGGGAATAACCGAAGACGAGAGTTAAATAGCAACACTTTCTGCCCAATGGTGAATGTTTTGCCTCTAATCATCTTGTCATGAACCGCCTTGGTCTTCTCTTTGTAAATCCGGGCATTCTCATAAGCATCATGCCGAATCTCCTCAAGCTCGTTCAATTGGAGCTTTCTATGATTTCCAGCCGTGTCCACATCCATATTGAAGGTTTTGACCGCCCAATGTGCCTTGTGTTCAAGCTCCACGGGCAGATGGCATGCTTTGCCATAGACTAGCCGAAATGGGGACATGCCAATGGGCGTTTTGTAAGCCGTTCGATACGCCCACAATGCATCCTCCAACCGCAAGCTCCAATCTTTTCTATTTGGCCCAACGGTCTTCTCCAAGATTTGTTTGATCTCTCGATTAGAAACCTCGGCTTGGCCACTTGTTTGGGGGTGATAAGGTGTGGAAACCTTATGCATCACATTATACTTCCTCAACAATGCCTCAATGGTGCGGTTGCAAAAGTGAGATCCACCATCACTTATGAGCACTCTAGGCATCCCAAATCTAGAGAAAATGTTAGATTTAACGAAATCTGCAACAACTCTAGAATCGTTAGTTCGGGTGGCTTTAGCTTCCACCCACTTCGACACATAATCAACCGCAAGTAAAATGTAAGTAAAACCAAAAGATGTAGGGAAAGGACCCATAAAATCAATACCCCAAACATCAAAGATTTCAACAACAAGAATGGGGGTTTGCGGCATTTGGTCTCTTTGGCCTAAATTTCCTGTCCTTTGGCATCTATCACATGTCAAACAAAAAGTCCTAGCATCTCTAAATAACGTAGGCCAATAAAAACCACATTCAAGAACCTTATGCGCTGTGCGTTGTGTGCCAAAGTGTCCACCACATGCATATGAATGGCAAAAACTCAAAATTGAATTAAACTCAGATTCAAGAACACAACGACGCACAATCTGATCAGGGCAGATTTTCCACAGATATGGGTCATCCCATACATAAAAACGTGCATCCTTTCTAAGTTTATCACGTTGGGCCTTGCTTAGGGTGTTAGGAACTTGCTTAGACACCAAGAAATTGACCAAATCAGCATACCAAGGGGTACTTACCTTAATGGACAGAAGTTGTTCATCTGGAAACGTTTCAGAAATGGGAATAGGGTCCTCTTCACGCACCATTCGACTTAGGTGGTCAGCCACCACGTTTTCACATCCTTTCTTGTCCCTAATTTCAATATCGAATTCTTGCAGTAGGAGCATCCAACGAATGAGCCTTGGTTTGGCCTCCTTTTTGGTGAAAAGATACTTCAAAGCTGCATGGTCAGTGAAAACAATTACTTTAGTTCCAATAAGATATGATCTGAATTTATCTAAAGCAAATACAACCGCCAAAAGTTCTTTTTCAGTTGTAGAATAATTCAATTGAGCATCATTTAAGGTGCGTGAAGCATAATAAATAACATGTGGCTGTTTGTTTTTCCTTTGACCCAAAACAGCACCAAGTGCATAATCCGAGGCATCACACATCAATTCAAAGGGAATGGACCAATCTGGTGGTGTGATGATTGGTGCCATGGTGAGGAGGTCCTTGAGATGGTTGAATGCCTTCTCACATGCCTCGTTGAACTCAAAAGATACTTCCTTTTGTAAGAGACGGCATAGGGGTTGTGCAACCTTGGAAAAGTCCTTGATAAATCGTCTATAGAATCCTGCATGACCAAGAAAAGAACGAACCTCTCTAACCGAAGTAGGAGAGGGTAAGTGACGAACAAGATCTATCTTTGACTTATCAACCTCAATGCCCTTTTCAGAGATAATATGACCTAAGACTATGCCTTGTTTAACCATGAAATGGCATTTTTCCCAATTAAGAACAAGGTTAGTTTCCACACAACGTTTTAAGATCAAACTAAGATTATGCAAACAATCATCGAATGATGCACCAAAAACGCTGAAATCATCCATAAAAACCTCAATACTTTTCTCAACATAATCAGAAAATATGCTCATCATGCATCTTTGAAATGTGGCAGGTGCATTACATAAACCAAAAGGCATGCGACGATATGCAAATGTACCAAAGGGACATGTGAAAGTGGTTTTTTCTTGATCATCGGGTGCTATGACAATTTGATTATAACCAGAATAACCATCAAGAAAACAATAGAAAGCATAACCTGCTAACCTCTCAAGCATTTGGTCAATGAACGGCAATGGGAAGTGATCCTTCCTTGTGGTGGCATTTAGCTTCCTATAGTCGATACACACCCTCCAACCTGTTTGAACTCGTGTAGGCACAAGCTCATTTTCGGCATTTGTCACCACAGTCACCCCCGATTTCTTTGGAACACATTGAATGGGTGAAACCCACCTACTATCCGAAATTGGATAGATTACTCCACAATCGAGTAACTTAATTATCTCTTTCTTCACTACTTCCATCATTGGAGGGTTGAGACGGCGTTGAGCCTCTCTAGTTGGTTTGGCCCCCTCCTCAAGAAATATGTGATACATACAAGTCGTAGGGCTTATACCTTTAATATCGGCCAAAGTCCAACCTAGGGCAGATTTGAACTCCTTCAAAACACGCATGAGTTTCTCCTCTTCTTGTGCCGTGAGGGATGAGGAGATGATGGCAGGTAGTGTCTCGTTTTCCCCCAAGAAAATGTACTTCAAATGGCTGGGTAAAGGTTTGAGTTCAAGGATAGGTGCCTGAATGATTGATGGGAGCAACTTGTTAGTCGAAATAGGAATTGACTCAATGTTAGGAGACTTACCATCATGCTTAGGTAACGACTCAAGGGCAGCAACTATCTCAATGAATTCCTCACTAGGAGGCACGGCATAGGGCAGGTTATGCATGCCGTGGGTTAGCCTACTTTCTGCCCCCTTGGTTTTGACTTCTACGCCTCTTGTAATGACCTTTTCAAGCACATCGTCACTCAAATCTTCAAGATATCCCTGCGCCAAAGAGTCAACAATATCAATAGAGAAACATGAATGATCTTCACTAGGATACTTAATAGAATCAGAAAGATTGAAGTTAACAACTTCCCCATCAAATTCCATGGACAAGGTTCCATAAAACACATTCCTAATTTGTTTTAAGTCCTTGCCGCAATTCTTAGCCAATTTCCTTTAGTTTTCTGATTTTGTTTCCTATTTCTAGAAGCTTTTGACTTAATTTCTAATTACCTAAATCAACCTAGGGTTTTAATTCCTGATTTCCTTTAAATAAACCCCCTTGTTGCAGCAAAAAACAATCCATTCACTACCATTCACGCCAGAAAACTTCATCCATTCTCTACAGCCACCATCCTTCACAAAACACCATAGTTTCTGACCAAAAACCATCCTTGCCGCACCCTACATCCATCCTAAACACAATTCCAGCATCCTACACCATCCATAACCCCCAAATTCCATCACCAAACTTTGTGCCGCAATCAAGGAAGGGAAGGAGAGTTCTTGGACGTGCTTGCTGTTCACTTTGAATCGCTGGAGCGTTTAGGTGTTTTCTTTCTTTTGTTTTCAATGTCTAAAATTTATATTCTTTGTGTTGTGAGTATGAGGAACTAAACCCCCCTTAGTTAGGGGGTGATTCGAAACCATGTACATACTTGCAATATGAATTGATTACCTTTGGTTGTGATTTCATAAGTTATGAGTTCAATTCGTTTAACTGCTTGATGGATAACTTATTTGTGTATGTTGATTGGGAGTGCACGCTTAGTTTTCATGCATGAATATGATGCTAGAGTATAAGGGAGTTTCACCTAATAGTTACAACCTTATATTTCACAAGTAGTGAAGGTCGCTTATAAACGATCGCGTTAAATGAATTCTTGGCATTAGTTTCATGCTCATCATAGTAACGAAGGCCTCGTCAACACTTATAGTTCTCATGTTGCTTAATGATCTTTGATTGTATCTTTGTTGTGCTTTTCACGTAAGGAACTTTTGAAGAATGCTTTGAATTGTTGTATGCGCATTCCCATCCAATTCATTAACTTAAGGAGAACTTGAAGGTTTATTTAAGCGAACCTAATTAATCTGGGGTGTTGAGTTTCATAACTTATCGAAAGAACAACTAAAAATTGGTTTGTATGCAAGTGTGTCATGTGTGGAGAAGAACCCTCTAGCTAGCCTTCCATCCATAAGTTTCATCCAAAATCGTTTTTACAATCTGTTTTAATTACAAAGTTTGTGTCTTGTTTTCAATTTCGTCAAAACCAAATCCCCCTTTATTTTGAAGTGTTAAATTAGTTAGAATCTGTTTTGATTTGTGTTTTTAAGTGTTTTGATTCAAGTTAAAACCCAAATTCGTCCAATTTGGTGCTTGTGTCCAAAACTGCCCAAAAAGTGTTTTTAAGGCAGTTTTGAGTCTTTTGGTTGCTGTTTTGAGTCTTTTGCTTTGTTTTAGTGTTTTAAAGTTTAGTCTTGCATTCTTTGAGTCTAATTTAGTGTTTTAAACTTTGTTTTTACGTTTTTAAGTCAGTTTTCAAGTGTTTAGCAATCCCTCCTAATCCCCGGTCTAGAACGATCCCTACTTACATACTTTACTACAATTGTCAAAAGAGGGTTTAATTTGAGTGTGCTTATATATTTCGCATCAAATTTTTGGCGCCGTTGCCGGGGACTCAAAACTGCCTTAAAAACACTTTCTGGGCAGTTTTGGACACAAGCACCAAATTGGACGAATTTGGGTTTTAACTTGAATCAAAACACTTAAAAACACAAATCAAAACAGATTCTAACTAATTTAACACTTCAAAATAAAGGGGGATTTGGTTTTGACGAAATTGAAAACAAGACACAAACTTTGTAATTAAAACAGATTGTAAAAACGATTTTGGATGAAACTTATGGATGGAAGGCTAGCTAGAGGGTTCTTCTCCACACATGACACACTTGCATACAAACCAATTTTCAGTTGTTCTTTCGATAAGTTATGAAACTCAACACCCCAGATTAATTAGGTTCGCTTAAATTAACCTTCAAGTTCTCCTTAAGTTAATGAATTGGATGGGAATGCGCATACAACAATTCAAAGCATTCTTCAAAAGTTCCTTACGTGAAAAGCACAACAAAGATACAATCAAAGATCATTAAGCAACATGAGAACTATAAGTGTTGACGAGGCCTTCGTTACTATGATGAGCATGAAACTAATGCCAAGAATTCATTTAACGCGATCGTTTATAAGCGACCTTCACTACTTGTGAAATATAAGGTTGTAACTATTAGGTGAAACTCCCTTATACTCTAGCATCATATTCATGCATGAAAACTAAGCGTGCACTCTCAATCAACATACACAAATAAGTTATCCATCAAGCAGTTAAACGAATTGAACTCATAACTTGTGAAATCACAACCAAAGGTAATCAATTCATATTGCAAGTATGTACATGGTTTCGAATCACCCCCTAACTAAGGGGGGTTTAGTTCCTCATACTCACAACACAAAGAATATAAAGTTTAGACATTGAAAACAAAAGAAAGAAAACACCTAAACGCTCCAGCGATTCAAAGTGAACAGCAAGCACGTCCAAGAACTCTCCTTCCCTTCCTTGATTGCGGCACAAAGTTTGGTGATGGAATTTGGGGGTTATGGATGGTGTAGGATGCTGGAATTGTGTTTAAGATGGATGTAGGGTGCGGCAAGGATGGTTTTTGGTCAGAAACTATGGTGTTTTGTGAAGGATGGTGGCTGTAGAGAATGGATGAAGTTTTCTGGCGTGAATGGTAGTGAATGGATTGTTTTTGGCTGCAACAAGGGGGTTTATTTAAAGGAAATCAGGAATTAAAACCCTAGGTTGATTTAGGTAATCAGAAATTAAGTCAAAAGCTTCTAGAAATAGGAAACAAAATCAGAAAACTAAAGGAAATTGGCTAAGAATTGCGGCAAGGACTTAAAACAAATTAGGAATGTGTTTTAATTCAGAAAATAGGAAAGAATCACTCTCCCTTGCACGGCAAGGAAGAGGAAAGGGCAAGGAGGGTGCGGCTGGATGTTTAGGAGAGGGGAAGTGTCCTAAAACTAAAGGGAAAGGGGTCCCCTTGCACGGCAAGGGAAAGGGAAAGTGGGACAAGTGCGGCAAGGAATTGGACCATGCAAGGAGTGTGTAATTTGTGTCCTAGAATGCTTAAAAGGCCTTCAAAGTTGCTGGAACAAAAGGGATTTTTAGGATTAGGAAAGGTCAAACCAAAATAGGAAACCTTGGCTTAACTTTCCTACTTCAAGTAGGAATCCTTGTTGGATTAGGAATCCTCATTCTTCTAGGAGTCCATCTTCAATTAGGAATCCATCGTCAATTAGGAATCCATCGTCAATTAGGAATCCTAACATCTTCAAGTCTTCAATTTCGTCCATTCCTTTTGCTCCAAGCATGTGAGATTCATTCCAAGCCCAACTTTGCTCCAAAAGGCTCCAAAATGCACCTTCTTGCATACTTTGTCCTTAGAACCTGAAAACACACGAAAATGGCTTAAAAGACTAGAATAACTAAGAAAACACAACGTAAGTGCACAAGAACAAGCAAACTAAGTCGCATAAATATGCTCCTATCACACGCTCACCTTGGATCCAAGTAGGTGTCAGTCCTGTCGTACAGGTTGCATTAGGCAACTCCAACTCGTATGTGACAGCGAATAGTGCCAGTCATCACGTGATTGTAGAACTACGGTGTATTTTATGATTACACCTAGTCCTGTCGTACTGGTCGCATTAGGCAACTCCGACTTGTGTGCTAGCGTAGATTGATGAGCACCTGATATGATATGTTGGTCATATGAGATTTTGTGATTATGGATGTTATGCCCTTATTTATGAGATATTGTGCCATAATGAATCCTTGAGATTTTGCAGGCTACGGTAAGTATTTTTATACTATACATAGTAAGTATGTTTTGGAAACTATACTTGTTTTACGGTGAGGAGTTACAATGTTTTCATAAAGGTTTTTATAAAACTTTATTTTCAGGCCCACTCACCCTTGTTTTTCGCTCCTCCAGGTTTCAGTAGCTGAGCTTTTATATCGACGAAGATTCTTGGAAAATCTTGGTGTAGATGATTACCTTCGATGGTATAATTCTCACCCTATCTTAATGTACTGTACTTATGCTCTGACATCATGTGTGAAATGGGTTAATTTCTACTCACAAGCGCGTACTTGTATTTAGGCACTTTTAGGTTTAAATTTATTCATATTTTCCACATCAGTACACTTATGGCTTCGTCACCTTCCAGATATCGACCAGCACAACTCGATTCGAAGTCCTAGTGGACATTTCGGGTTGAGGTGTGTCAGTTTGGTATCAGAGCATAAGTTGGGCAATATTGCCCTGATCCCATGCGTGATGTAAGCATTCTCGGTTATTGGGCCTAATTTCATAATCTTACCACCTCGTCGAATACGAAAAATGTGTTAGCTTTTCCTAAGTTTTGGGCAGTTTTGTCGACTTGTCAACATTTTAAAAGATTACTTTAGCGATCCCTGCCAAGGAAATATGTAGATTTGACACAAGTTGATGGCCCTAAAGCAGAGCTACTATATCGATAGTTGTGCATCACGGGGGATTTACCTACCACCATTACCATTTAATCATTTCTACCAACCCTTTCGAGTTAGGAAACCATAAATGATTTTGATTCCTTGGCAGTACCCGTTAGTATGTCACCTATTAGAAATTCCAATGAAGTTTTTCTTTTCACTGAAATTTCTAGAAATGTCTCCCATGACAAAGTGGTGCTAAAATGGTAGCACTCGATGGAAGAAAATCTTGGGACAATCACCCAAACGCACTAGTGAACATTTCGGATCTTCAGGACGAAGATCGACTTCCGTTTAAGTCCGTTCCAAAGTAGATTACTAGCAAATTCCCTTTTACCGACCTTAGGATGTTCCAACCAATACTAGTTTCCCAAATTCTTTTTGTTGATGTACCCGAGAGGGCTCTAGCTTGTAATCAACCTATGATGGCGTTACTAATTAACAATATTGTTCGATATCCAGGAATATTGTTCGATATCCAGGAACTGTCAACCAGTATTCAGGCAGTATAATTTCTTATACCGGACACATGTACTAGTATCTAGGAGTGATACCTTATGCTAGAACGCCAGTTCACAATTTAGGGTAGCGAACAATATCAAAAATTGTATACGCGTTAATTAGTGGCGCGACTGATAGACTGACCAATAGTGAGTACCTGAGTCAAAGAAACTAAATCATGGAAACTTAGGAGCAAGTTTTGTAGTAGGACAGTAAACTCATAGTTGTTTTTACCTTATCACCTATCTAGGTAAACAAAACCTCGTCGACTAGCCACCTTTTAGGTCTTTTCCACAAGTAGACAGTAGAATCGAAGTGCGAAATAATTTCCCACTGTCAGAGTGAATTGAGTATCAAGAAAACTGTGAAGATCTTTTAGTTCGCATAGTAGAGTTGGGAAGTAGTATGGTTCGTTCAAGGACGTACATTCAGGTGTCATATTCCAAAATCCTACTTAGAATATCACCAAATGGTGAAGTGAAGTACACCATCGATCCACTTTCTCGTACTACACCAATTTTTCTTGTGTCTTTTTGAACAACTCATACATCATCGAGAGAACTTAGTTACAGAATCTTATCGATTGGAAATTTATCCAACTAAACACCTTAGCTAGGGAACCTCAAACCTATCCGTGAAGGCGAAAGGCTGAACCTTAGGTTCATACCTAGATTTTAGCAGCTTCATCAAGTAACGATTAGAAACCGTTTAAACCCTACTTCGAGTTGATGGTCGAGCCAACCAACCTCTGTAACCCCGAGTTTTCTTCCATAGCCTGACGTATTCATAATGGTCTTATCGACAACCTTATCATCTACCTCGGCAGTGAGACCAAATTCTCTAAACACAAATAGTCAGCTTTATACCAAATTCTTCAAACTTGTTTAGAGCATGTACATTTCTTGGGAGACGTGCTCTCAATAAACAATATTCCTTTCTTTTTCCCAAAAAGGTTCTAGTCGAAGAAGGTTGAAATTCTCATAAAGTGTTGTGAAATTGGAGATATCTTTGGTCTCGTTGATTTTATCGACAGTTTGTTAGTTATTTCTCAGCTATAACGTTTTCCTCACGTGTTGATCGAGGGAAGTTAGTCTAGTTTGTGTTGTTGTTTATGAATACAGTTTCTGAGAACCGAACTGTTGTCTCATCTCACTTCTGTTGTATGCCTTTAGATGACATTGATCATTTCAAAATCCATGATGTAGTGTTCTTTGGATGTTTCGACTGTGCTGAGGCAGCATGACGGAGAATCGGTTATATTTCTCAACGGTTAGAACCATTCGAAATGAACTGTCTTATTCATGACCTAGAGTGAACAGTTGTCACCTTCATTTGAAAATCGAACGACACTTCTCGGTGGAGAAACATATCCAAAACTTTTATCAACCTCACAAACTCCTCAAATACACTTTCTCTTGGAATGAGCTAAATTTTTGGCATTGACGATGGAAGAACAAAAGCAACGTCTACGAATGCGCTATCGTGTATTATCTCAGTTGCGCAAACGTAATTACTGTTTATAGTAAAAAAAGACATATCTACCCTTAAACATCATTAGCTTGTCATATCTCATTCTAGTCAGGATTCACGAGTATCGATTTGGCATTACTTACTAACCCTCAAGAAATCGTTCGAGCAGTTAGAATCACTTCCTGTATCCAAATGCATAAGGGGAACATCATCGTAAACTCTTCGTATGAGGTATCTTATACATGTGGAGAATATGATGCTGTTATGGTGATTATAGATTGACTTGACAAGTCAACCCATTTTCCATTAGTCCAAAAGGGCGGGTTGGAAAAAATCTTTTCTCTTTAAAAAAAAGGGTGGGATCATTTGTTGCAAGCAGCGGGGGTGGGAAAATTTTGGGCTGGGTTTGTTTTCTTTTGGTCGGGAGTGGGTTTTTTTTTTCGACATGCATGTTTTCAACCCTCGGTTGTCCTCAGATTGTTGGATATTGGGAAGGGTTCGGCTTTGGATGAACCAATGCAGAGGGACTACATTTTAATCATTTGAGAGAAATTTTCATTCTCGAATTTTATGGCGTTTCGATCAACATTTACACTGATCATGATGCTATAGCCACTTCCTTGTGCTGGAAAATATTCTAGTTAACTTTGGGTACACGTCTATTCTACTGCAATTCGTATTATTTCGAAGGCATGTAGACTGTTCAGAAAAATCGCACGGATATTGAAATTTAGTTGTGACCATTAATTCTTCAATCACCTAACAAATACTTTGCTAAATGAATCTTTATCGTTGGTGATTGAATATTCCAGAACCTACCATTGTAGTAATATGTAATACGCTTAATCTAGTTACCTTGTATTTTAGATTTGATGGATTTGTTTCAAATCTCAAATCCTAAATTGTCCTTTTAGTATTCTCTATATAGTTCTTTGCTAAATTCGAGAGAAATTCAATGTGAATCTGCTCACTAAGGTATTGGGAACTTCATGGTTCAGCTATATGGTGTGTAGGTCACTACGGTACCTCACAATGATAAGTGTTTCACTTCCAGGTTTTGGGAAGTCTTCTTGAAGACAATGAGTATAAGTTGTTGCCCGGTACCACATTTTTATCCTCATATCAACGGCTAGTCTGAATAATTATCTCGACCTTGGTGGACATGTTGCGATTATTCATGCTACAATTTTAGTATGAAAACTAACACCTATCCCTGCTAGAGTTATGTGTAACCACTGTTACAATTTTCAATTTTGAGTTAGCACTGTTTGAAACGTTGCATGGAGATTTTATGCACAACACATGATTGACAGATAAGTATTACGAACTGGTATTTGAAGAAGCGAAATTATGATATAGCTAATTTGTGTGCTGTGGAAGTTATCACCCGAGAGGGTAGTACATGAGCGCGGTTGAGGCGTTAATCATACGACTTGTGTGTATTTCCAATGGGGGGCATGATGGTAATATTGCACCCTCGGGAATTTTTTACTTACTTATCGGGAAAATAGTGAGTTGATGGCATTACAGGCTGCAGATCGTAATATGGGGAACTTATTGGTTGAACTCGTTAAGTAAGTGGACACTTAGGTCCGTCTACGTTAGTATTTCTATACGTTTAGTTATTTATTTATTGTTCAGACTTAACCCAATGATTTTACACACTCACCTTCGGAGTAGGTGACGTAATGAGTACGTAGGTGATATTTTTTTTTTTTTTCTATGTACAGTTTTGTTTTTAGAACAAATGTTTTTAACTCTACTTTATTATATATGCATTTTGATGTTATGTTATTATATACCAATTTTTAACTTCATGTTTTTATAAAGAATTTTATATTTTAGTATTCTATTGAAGGAGAAGGAAAGTATGAGTTTGGAGGCATGAAAGAGGAATCATTGCACTCTGATCGCGACGGAATGACATTCCTCTTTATGCAACCGCTCTCACTTGATATCTTCTTTGCATATTTATTTTCTGCAATCTTTTCACTATTCTTGTATAACAAATGATTTTAAATTTTTGGGACGAAATTTTTTAAGGTGGGTAGATTGTGACACCCCGTCCCTAATTTTACGATTTTATTAATTTTAAAAGCGTGAATTGACGAAAAGGCCCCCAAAGGCAAAGATTTTGACTTTTGTTGACCATCGGTTGGAGAGAGAGACGTAGGACTCATTCTTTTAGCGTATTTGGGTAGTACTTGACGTTACAAATGCGCAAGCGTAGGCAGAATCGAAATCGGACTTACGATTAAAATTTTATGAAGCATGGAATACCGAAGGTAAATGGGTAATTTTATATTAGAGATATTTTGAAATATTGTTTTGTGAGACATGTGGGGCCCATGCCTCATACCTCCACTAGGGGTGGATTTTTTTGCCAAATTGCTGTGCCAACCGAATTGCTAACCGTGCCATACTGATTTTGTGCCAAATTTTTTGTGCCAATCGGTAATGGTACGGTAATGCACTGTACCGACATTTCATGGTACGGTATTGGTAATGGATATCATTACCACGGTATTACCGTACCGTACCAAAAATAAAATAAAATATATAATTTATAAATTATATTTTAGATAATTATATAACACATATTTATAATATTCCAATAATTTGAAAATAAAACCCTACTTATATTAGCATTGTTGTTGGTGACTTTGATCTCTTGAAATGGTGGAAATCAAATACAAAAGAGTTCCTAATCCTTTCACAAATGGCCAAGATATCTTTGTAACCCCCACTTCTATCGTTGCTAGTGAAAATGCATTTAGCCTAGGAAGGAGGGTTGTTGACCTTTTTAGGGCATCCTTGATTTCTAAAATAGTAGAGGCACTATTGTGTACTAGTGGTTGACTTAGGGCAGATGAAGTAAACTTGTACAAGGAACCAACATAATAGATGCTTCAATTTTACAAGGAAATGGAAAAAGAGGAAACAAGAAAGTTATGCTTTAATTTTTTTTAGTAAATTTGTTATTAAATGATTTTCAACTTTAATTCTTTTTGCTACTAATTAATATGTTTTATTTGTTTGTAATGTAAGCTTGACACAAACTCAATCTTTTACAAGTTCAATGCTTCCTTCAAAAGCTTTGACATCTCAAGCTTGAATAATTGATCAATGAATTCTACTTTTGAAGTTTAGTTCCAATTTTCATTTGGTTTGAAACTTTAATTTCTATTTGGATTGTTAACTTCTATTTGTTTTGGTTCATAACTTCTATTTGGATTGCAAGCTTAATTTTCATCATGAATTTTGATGCATTATTTGAATTATTGTGTGTGTAAATTGTGAACGATGAATAATGGATGAATTTAAGCTACAATGTATGAGATAAAGGTACAAAAAAAAGTTTTGCCCTTGAATTGGGTAAAAAAAACAAAAACAAATTTTGTCCCAAAACAAAATGGCAATTACCATTGCCATACCATGCCAACCGAACTTTTGGCAATACCAAACTTCGGTATACCGAAAGTTTGGTACGGTAATGGTAATAGATTTTACCAAGCCGAAAGTTTGGTACGGTAATTGGTACAAGGGTTTTGGTACGGTAACCGTACCGAACCCACCCCTAACCTCCACCACTTCCCCGTGTCCCTAGTCTCTTGGATCTCTGTCAACTCTCATCTCTCTCTCCCTTTTTCAAATTTTTTTTCAACTCTCTCTTACTCTTTTTCCCCTCTCATCTATCACCTCTCTGATTCCTTATTCCCTCTATCTTCTTTCTCTCAACTCTTTTTCCCCACACAGAAGGTGTAGCAAGATGGTCAGTCATCACCATCCCAGAGAGTTCTTAGGTCACCATCACTGACCTCTCTCTATCTCAGACATTCTCCTTCACTCTCGGTCTCTCCCTCTCGAGCTTCCTTGCTGCACTCACTGCACAGAGGTAGCGAGCTAACCAACATGACCACCATCACCATTTCATGGTGGGAAAATGATACAACCACCACAGCTCTCGCTGCGGACCACCGTCACCACCTTAACTTGCCATTTTTCACGACAACTCCCCACACAACCATGGTGATTTTGGGAACCCCCAACTTCAATCTCTGTTATTTTGATCCCTAATGATGTTTCTAATCTTAAATAGGAGGTTTGTGGGTGATATAACGCAGGAAGTAACCTGGGAAAATTTCCCAGATTTTTGGAAAAATTGGACCCGTGGCGATTTGCCCATTTTCAGACCAAATTCCCAGCCAACTCCGATCTCCGTTGGGCCTCCTTAGGGTATGATTATCTTCTCTACATTTCTAACTTCAAAATGGCTTTTGAATCATCAAGTTTGGTTAAGTATCGAACTAGGAATTAGCTATGAAAGTTAAGAAGAAATTTCCAAATTTCTGGAAATTTTGGCCGTGACCATCATGCCACTTTTAGGCCGTTTCCCCATTCAACTCCGGTAACGATTGGACCCCGAAATAGAATAAACCTCTACCCACACTCCTAGCTTCTAGTTGAATTTTGAATCATTGATTTTGGTTAAGTATTTAGTTAGAAATCAACCTTGGAAGTTAGGAAGAAAATATGCAAAATTGTAGGGACTCGCGA
This sequence comes from Cotoneaster glaucophyllus, assembly GCA_036320875.1. Taxonomy (NCBI): domain Eukaryota; kingdom Viridiplantae; phylum Streptophyta; class Magnoliopsida; order Rosales; family Rosaceae; genus Cotoneaster; species Cotoneaster glaucophyllus. The sequence goes on along the minus strand of CM070066.1, from coordinate 33,332,342 downwards.
GGAAGGCGTGCACTGTTGTACTCGCGGCGCATGCCGCACATGGCTGTCTGTGCAGCCACCTTGTGGCGGCGCGTGCGGCAGCGTTGTGATGAACCCAAGGTCCCTCCTTAGGTTCCTCAACGTATCGGACCCGAATTCGCCCTCCGTTTTTGGAAATTCGATCGTTTTAAAATAGTTCATTTATTAGGCGTACTTTGCATGGAAGTGCATTTATATGTTAGTACGAATGTATTTACACAAATGGTTCGATTTCTAGGCGAAATGCATCGCAAGGATTCTTGATGCTACAACGCAGGATCAACTCAACGAGCTGATCTGTAAGTGGGTTTTTTTCCTTTTTATAGTATATTTATATGATTGATATATGATTGATAGTTTCCATTTATACATTTGAAAAAGAATCATCTACATACACCTGGATTAAACTAAAGTTTATAAGAATTAGCAAAACGGCAGAACTTATGAAATATGCTACATCCTACGGGATGCACATGTATGGTACGATTATTGAAGTCATAATTTTGTTTACGGCTATGAATGATAGTATGTTGATTAGAACTATCGAATCACTATGGCATGATGATATTTATGTTTATACTCATCATCGCTGCACCCCGGTGTTAGTGCTCGCCCAGGGTCAGGGCCAATCTTTCACATGTATATTCACCTCTGCACCGCACGCTCGCCTTGGATTCAAGTAGGTGTCAGTCCTGTCGTACAGGTTGCATTAGGCAACTTCGACTCGTAAATGACCGCGAATAATGCCAGTCTTCACGTGATTGTAGCACTAGAGCGTATATTATGATTACACCTAGTCCTGTCGTACAGGTCGCATTAAGAGACTCTGACTCGTGTGCTAGCATAGATTGATGAGCATTAGTTCAATCGTACAGGTAGTATTAGGCGACTCTAACTTGTGTGTTAGCATAGATTGATGAGCACCTGATATTATATGTTGCTTATATGAGATTTTGTGATTATTGATATCATGCCTTTATTTACGAGATATTGTGCCGTAATGAATTCTTGAGATTTTGCAGGCTACGGAATACTATACGTAGTAAGTATATTTTGGAAACTATACTTGTTTTAGGGTGAGGGGTTACAATGTTTTCATAAAAGTTTTTATAAAACTTTGTTTTCAGGCCCACTCACCCTTGTTTTTCGCCCCTCTAGGTTTCAGTAGCTGAGCTTTTATATCGACGAGGATTCTTGGAAAATCTTGGTGTAGACGATTGCCTTCGATGGTATCATTCTCACCTATCTTATTGTACTGTACTTATGCTCTGACATCACGTGTGAAATGGGTTCATTCCAGCTCACAAGCGCACTCTTGTATTTAGGCACTTTTAGGTTTAAATTTATTCATATTTTCCAAATCACTACACTTATGGCATCGTCACCTTCCAAGTCTTAGCCAGCACAGCTGGATTCGAAGTCTTAGTGGACATTTCGGGTCGGGTGTGTCATAAGAGTGCGCTAGTGAGCGGGAATGAACCCATTTCACACGTGACATCAAATCATAAGTAAAGTACAATATAGTTGATTGAGAATTATACCATTAAAGGTAACCTTCTATACCAAGATTTGCCAAGAATCCTCGTTGATATGAAGCTCAGCTACGAAAATCTAGATAGGCAAAAAACAAAGGTGAGTGGGCCAAAAAATAAAGTTTTACAAAAATCTTTACGAAAATGTAATAACCTCTCGCCGTAAAACAAGTATAGTTTCTACATATAACATAGTACATATAGTATGAAAATACTTACTGTAACCAGCAATAACTCAAAAATTCAATTCGTCACAATATTTCGTAAATAAAAATCTAAAGTCTGGTAATCACATAATCTCGCATAAATAAACGTATTGTATTGAGTGCTCATCGACATATGATGAAACAAGAGTTCATGCAGAGATATTCTGACATGAACAGAACTGGGTGTAATAATGATATACACTTTAGTACTACAATCACATGAAGACTAGCGATATGCGCATCACATATGAGTCCTAATTGCCTATAGCAATCCAGGACAAGACTAGCACTTACAATGGATCCAAAATGAGCGTACAATACGATATGAACATACACGAGAATGACTGGCCCTGACCCTGGGCGAGTACTAACACCAGTGCAGCAGACAATGAGCATATAACGTTAATATGATCATGCAATGGTATATCGATAATTCTAGTTAACATAACACCATTCATGGCTGCAAATATAGTTAAAGCATCCCATAATAGTATGCATATATGTGCATCCCGCAAATTCAGAATAATTTCATAATTCTCAACATTACGACCTTTCTTATAAACGTTAATTTAATTATGGCAATCATGTAGAAAATTCATTATTAAATATATATGTGAAAACTAAACAAATATATATTCTATATAAAAGAAAAGACTCACTCACAAATACTTGCAAGGTCGCAGCCGTTCGAACTAGGAAAGCTGGAATCTTCGATAGTAATTGCACCTAAGCATAATATTGGGACCTATTAGTAAAACTTAACAAAAATGTTTAAATTTGGAAAAACGGAGCGCGAATTTGGAATCAGGGCGTCAAAATACCCAACGAGGGGTAACAGATAAATTCCGTAAAAAGTTAACAAAAACATCAACGGTCAACCCTAAGAAGTCAACTGAGAAGCCGAGCTAGTCAACTATGTTAAAAATTTGGAATTTCACTAAACGGATGTCAAAAACGGACTCAGGGAATCGAAATTAGCCTAGAAGGGTTTTCGAGACAATTTTGTAAAAGTCAATATAAGGATATTTCAGGAATATTCCAAATCCATTTTCGAAAATGGCCGGATCGGATCCTAGGTTCGAAACTGGATTCGGGTCGCGGATCTAAGTTTTTTTTTTTCTTTTTTTTCTCAGGTCGGGTTGACCAGTTTAGGCTCGTGGGTTGGCTGGAACCAACAAAGGAGAAAGCCGGAACTGGGCCAAGTTTTGGCCGGGAAACTTCCCGAGCTCGATTTTTAATCATTTCGCTCCATAATTAAACCAAAATAAAGATAAAAAGACAAGGGAGTCAAATCTACCTTACCCAAGCAAAATGGGTGGCCGGGAAGGCCTGAAAATTGCCTGCAAAAATCACGGCTCTCGTAGGAAAACTGGGGGAAGTCTCCCCGAGTTGATCTCAGTACCAAAACCCTCACTAAATACCTTAGAAAAGCTAGAAACATGTACCAAAACACATCCAAAAAGTTTGGGGTGGTTTTTGGAACTTACCATGGTCGAAAATTCGAAAACTTGCCGGACGAAAATATAAACAGTGGCGGTGCCACTGTGCAGAGAGAGGAGGAGAAAGAGAAAGAAAGAGTGATTGCGTTCCAGAGCTTGGGGTTTGCAACGTAGTGGTCAGGTTGCGTGCGGTGGTGGTAAGGTTTGCTCGCTGACGGCGAGATGTTGTGTCATTGTTATGTTGTCGTAGCCGAGGAATACGGGAGGGGTGAAGGGAAAAATGAAGGAGGAGAGAGAGAAGTGAAAGAGACAAAGATGAGAATGATAGAGATATGAGGAGAAGTGGGACACACAGACAAAAGGGAAAGGAGACCCACGTGGGTGTGTCCCAAGGACACAAATATTCCAAAGAAAATAATAAAATAATAGAAAAGAAATATCTAAAATAGTGAAGTTACTAAAATACCCTTTCTGCTTTGTAGTTTCGTAAAATTCTCATCAACTCCAAATTTGATTTCGCTTATGCTCACGCATTCGTAGAAACGAGTACACGAATACAGTAAAATAGTATCTCCGTGTTTCCGTGTTTTTATATAAGTGGTGGAAATTTTTATTTTTTAAGTTATTAACTTTTTAACACACATATCCCACTATTTGTATAATGACACGTAATATAGCACTCCGTGTTTCCGTCACACTGAAAAATCTCTTCAACCAGATAGTGTTAAGGAAGATGTTGCTGGTGAGGAGTCTGGAGTCGCCGCTGAAGAAAGGAAGGGGCTTGTCGTTGGGATGCTAGATCAGAGAGAGAGAGATTTGTTGGCAGCAGAAGCTGGGAGTAACCACTGCATGGATGAGATTAAGTGATGAATTGCATGATATCAATATTTATAGGGGTCTTGCTAGACCTGGCTTAGTTTAGCAATTTAAGAGTTTATGTCGTTCGAATAGTTTACACTTTTTTTGTGTTTCAATTAGTTTCTTTAATGTAATTTTCAATCTGTTAGGAATAGATAGGCCCGTGCCCTTATTCTGTTTTGGAACTCAAGATCTTTATCCCGTAATATATTAGGTTTTTGTGATCGCTATATTGATACTGTTTG